>PDLM01000002.1:455284-1070100 GCA_003369665.1 Coleophoma cylindrospora
CACCACGTCAAGAAAGTAAAGGCACTCTAAAATATACCTCGATAATATCACCGCCAACGGCAACTACCAAACCGAGGGAAGTCAGTAAAATACTGAAGAATGAGTTACAGAGTCGGCTATATACCAAGAATATTCTGAAGTCCCCAGATGTCCACTCGGGGATCAGTAAAAATCACTTCTGTACCGAGAACTTTGGTCTGATTCCATGTAGTTAGGAAGGTGCTTACTTCACGAGGGCAAGAAACCGGGTTTCACCCACAAGGAGATATTTGGCACGAGCGAGATCTGAAGATACAAGTGCAATTTGACGTAGCCGCACTGGGGATGTCGAACAATCCATGCTCAAAGTTATCAAATTCAGTGACAGAGAATCTTCGAGAGGAAGATAATTGATCAATTACAACCCAACCCAGCGATTAAGCGCAAATCTCATCCTCGTCGAAGCGTGAACAGCTGCTCTGAGATAGAACAATTCAACATCCTGGTCGGTTATTCAAGGACGAGAGCATGGCGGTCTCCTCGGCTCTCGGCGGTTCCCCCGCATTATCGCTTACAATTTGGAGGGAGAACAACTAGCCGTGCTAGCCCCTGACGACGCGATATCGAACATCAACTCTCATCTCACGCCAGCTATCTCCGACTTCACATTATCATTATCCGGACACTGTAAATTCATTGCAGTGCGCAAGAAGAGACCCGAAACATTAGACTGTCGTCATTCGTCCAGCATTTAGAATCATGGCCACAACGAAATATGAAGATATAGTCGTTACGAATCGGGGGAAGATTGGTATAATCAAAGTAAGTAGACTTTCCAAGTTCCAGTAATAGCTCGAGATAACTCATCAGTACCTTCTATTCATGTAAACTAATACAGGATTCTAGCTTAATCGTCCAAAAGCATTGAACTCATTCGGCGGCAAGATGATCCCAGAGCTCATCAACGCTATCAGAGACTTGAATGAGGATCCAAGCACGATCTTCACAGTGCTTACGGGAGAAGGTAGAGCATTTCATTGGTTGTCTGTTTGACTTGTTGGTGGCGAAGCTATCATTGAGGCCGCCAGAGCTTGGAATTTTTGATTATTACTAGAGATATTGGTGTTGCTCAAGGTGTCATAAAGCTAAAAGCACACCTACAGGAAGATTTTTCAGTGCCGGAGCTGACGTTCGAGGTAAACCTAACCATATTATTTGCATAATATACCAAATCGCTCGTATTCAGGGATATAAGCGCTAACAAAACACACCTCCGCCCCAGGGTCCGGACTCTCCACACCAGAAACCTACTCTACAACGGCCGAGAAAAAGCTTGCTTTCTTAGGTCGTTTCATGCCAGCTATGGAACTGCTTCGTTCCATGATCAACCACAAGAAAGTTTTCGTGTTGGCATTAAATGGTCCCGCCGTTGGTGGAGGAGCTGCTGTGAGCAATCCCTACCCCTAGCTAGTGTGCGCACCCATACGAGACTGAAGTACTAAAATGTGACTCAGTGGTTTGCAGGAATAGCAGATATAATGCTCGCTTCAAGCAGCACTTATATCCAAGTGCCATTCTCGGCCCTAGGCCTCGTACCTGAGAATGGAAGTGCCTTATCGTTTTCCCAGCAGATCGGGGTTCGTCGAGCTCACAACATCCTGACACTCGGCGACAAAGTAGGTGCTCAGGAGCTTGAGAATTGGGGTATGATCAACCGGGTATTTCCTCAAGAGACATTTCATGAGGATATGGTGCAGTTCTTGGAGGAGTTGTTACAGAGAAATGACGGAGGCAGTATGTGTGAGAGTAAGAGGTTGATGAATGAAGGATTCAGGGATGCGAGGATGTTGGCTGTGCTACGGAGTGTGGATGCACTGGCAGAGAGGTTTGTGGATGGTGTGCCGTTTGAGAGGTTTGAGTTGAAAAGAAGAGAACTCGAAGAGAAGTCTAAGCAGAGACAGTCAAGCAAACTTTGATGGAGTCTTGGCATGGTGAAAGCTATGTTGTATTGAATAAGCTATTTTAGCGTCAACCTTTCTTTGACAAGCCTCTATATTATTAGAAACTGTTATCCTTGGTCAGTAGCTGTGAAGCAATGCTTTACACGACTCCTTGCAACAGTCCCCAAGGCGATTATAACCTCCCCCGAGCCCGCCCACGCTCCACCAAATCCTTTACTTCATCTTGCCCCCGGGTTATCTGTTCTTGGCTCGCGTAAGAGCAGTCTACGTTGGACGTACAGCGTTGCTGAGCCGTGTTGACTACACCATTTTCTTATTTTTTTCTCTCTCAGTATTTCATAGTTTTCTCTTCAGTCAACGCCTAATGGCGGTGCTACACGAGAGAGATACTCCAAATTGTCGGCGAAAGAGCTGACTGCTTCAGGAGAAGTTGTCGACACCGGTTTCATATTGGTCATCATGTCGATATGGTCTCGCACTTGTCCGTTGAATCCCTCCTGAGGACTTGGTGCACCTTCAGAATGCCAACAATCACCCCAGGTCTCCTCGTCAATCTGGCCGGTCGAATTCGATATCCGTACTGGCCAGTCTAACTTGCCCCACCAATCTCTTGGTATTAGACTCATTAACCCACTGACTTCGCGTTTTGCAACTCCACGCAACCACCAGACGTCATCGACGACCTTAGTCATGGCATAGAAGCATGCAGTAATGACCAGTGCCCGTGGGTCTTGTTCAGCGATTAAGTCCACAAAGCGTCGCGACACGGTCGCAGGAAATCCCAGTATTCGGTTCCGTTCTGGTTTTCGATGTGCCCAATCCAAATACGCCACAGCATGTATATACCCTCGTTTACTTTCTTCTGCTTTGTTCGCATCCTTCAGTTGCTCCTCCATTCCATCGAGCAAAGGCTTGAAAAATGACTGGCGTTCAGGATTGAGATCCAACCGGAGCGCCGGTTGACCATTGATTATGGGGAATATGCGCTCACTGTTACGCAACCAGTGCCAACTCGACATCACCACTGTTTTGACTCCCTGAAAAGAATGGAACCAAGCCAGAGGAAGAATATAATCGCCGCCATAGTCTACGGACTCATAATTGCGCGAGGAGGATGACTGGAATGCGATCAGTGCCGAAGTTGCAAAGAGAGCCTCTGCATTACGGGAGGATAAGCCCTTGGCTAAGAGCGAGGAGTATTGAGATAATGCCGAGGCCATATAGCTATGAGAGGCTCGAATGATTGTTTGGTCGTGTGGATGCATGGAGCGCAGGTGCTGTGCCGCGCAGGCGAGCATGGCGTCCATGAGATATTGGGCTTCGTATGCGATGGTTGGCACATCGACTCCCCAAGCATGCTTTTGTGCTGCGGTGACAGACAGCGTCTTTGATGTGGAATAGGTCCATTGATGCATGAGCCGCAGCTCGAGTGTCCTGCTGGTTTCGCGATCGCGCAGAGTGCTAGGTATGCGTACGATGTCGCTGGGCGTGGATGGATAGGGTGTCGCGGAAGATATGCTCGGGGTGGCTGCGGAGGTAATAGGAGACGCGAAGCTCGACTCGTAGGGCAATGGAGATGGGGCAGCACCTTCAAAATCGCAGACGACTCCGTGCTTGATACAGTTTCCACATTGGGGGTGGATTTCATCGCACTTGATCTTTCGAAGCTTGCAGCGTTGGCATCCCGCCTTGGATTTCTTGTGCGAGCGCCGAGGAGGCATGGTGTTCTCAGACAGGCCTATGCCGCAGGACGTGGCTCATGATGATGTGGGCGTGGAGAAGGAGCATACGCAGACTGACGGTGAACCTCCAAGCTGGCAGAGGGAGGTACAGGCACTAGTAAATGTATGTGAGGCCGTAGTGGTTATCAGTATGTGCGGCTGTGCTCTGGCGCGTACTGCGTATTCCGGAACGGAAGGCGTCAGGGTCTGTGCCATGTCGGCACCGGGTATGATTTGTTTATGCTATCCGAGTACGACGATCGGCCTTGAACGTGCATTTTGTTTCCGACTCGAATTCGTGATCAATTCACATAGGACGGTTCGAAACATCGGGATGCGAGACTGTAGGTCAATAGAAAAGTTTCACATGCTCCAACCCAACCCCCAAGTCGTTACCCCGTATGTGCTCTACTATCCTCCTTGCTCTGCGCCAAGCTGCCGCCCCAGAATTGCGCAATAGGTCAGGTGACATACCGCCCTCTTATCCGGCTGCTGGTTATCAATCAAGGAGCTTTCTCCTTCTAGAAGGTCTCTGTGCAATAACGCCTTCGCAGGACTTGGTACAAATAGAGCTGTACCCCACTGTCCCTTCACATCTTACCTCAGATTGACTCATTGCCGTTTCCATTGCAGCACCTGGATTTGTTGTATAACGTCCAGTGATAAGAAGCTCGGATTTGTTTCTTTTGGAGGGCCATTCAAACTCTGCACAAATTTGCATCATGACTTTTTCCGACCATCCTATCGAGACTCCCGTCCGTCCTGGCAGTCCAGTCCACGGGTTTGGGACCCTTGCCGTCCATGCCGGATCGCCTCATGACCCTTCCACTGGAGCTGTCATTGAGCCCATCTCCCTGTCCACCACATTCGCCCAGAGAGCCGTAGGAGAGCCAGTCGGTGCCTTCGAATACAGCCGATCCTCAAATCCCAACCGCGAGAACTTTGAAAAGGCTGTCGCCGCTCTGGAGCATGCGAAATACGCATTGGCATTCTCCTCTGGTTCTGCTACTACAGCCGTGATTTTGCAGAGCTTAGCTGCTGGCAGTCACGTTATTTCCATCTCCGATGTTTATGGAGGAACCCACAGATACTTCACACAGGTTGCTAAGGCTCATGGAGTCAAAGTTACCTTCACTCCAGAAATCGAGAGCGATATTGTTCGTCAAATCACCCCCGACACCAAGTTGGTGTGGATTGAGACACCATCAAACCCAACTTTGCGATTGGTAGATATCAGAGCGGTTGCTACGCAAGCACACCAGCACGGCATCTTGGTTGTGGTCGACAACACCTTCCTTTCTCCTTACGTGCAGAATCCATTGGATCACGGCGCTGATATTGTGGTACACTCCGTCACCAAATACATCAATGGACACTCTGATGTGGTTATGGGTGTTGCTGCTTTCAATTCAGATGAGATGAAGCAGCGTCTTTCTTTCCTTCAAAATGCGATTGGTGCCGTTCCATCGGCCTTCGACAGCTGGCTGGCTCACCGAGGTTTGAAGACTTTGCATCTGCGAGCAAGAGAAGCGAGCACAAATGCAACAGTAGTAGCTGCCGCATTGGAAGCCTCACCGCACGTCATTGCCGTAAACTACCCTGGAGCGGAGTCCCATCCTCACCGAGAGATCGCCAAGAAACAACACCGCAATGGCATGGGAGGTGGTATGCTCTCTTTCCGAATCAAGGGTGGCAAATCCGCTGCTGAGAAGTTCTGCCAAGCAACAACCATCTATACTCTCGCAGAGAGTCTTGGTGGTGTAGAAAGTTTGGTAGAAGTACCAAGTAGCATGACGCACGCTGGAATTCCAAAGGACCAGAGAGAGGCTGTTGGTGTTTTTGACGACCTGGTACGCCTAAGTTGCGGTGTCGAGGACGCACAAGATCTCAAGAATGATGTCCTTCAAGCTTTGGAGAAGGCCGTCGTCTGGCCAAAGATCACGAATGGCTTGAACGGCATTTCAGGGCCAGCTTAGAAAACTTCCTGTTTTCAACAAGTATAGAAGCATATCATGGAGTCACTTTTGGGATTAAAACTGGGAAATTAGATTTCAATATCTACTATTCAACATCGGATGGGTCCGAGGGAAGTATTGGAAGGAATGATCGAGGCTGATAAAGTTACGATTTTGTAAGCGCAAAAGTAATCTACTCTGCATCGATGGATTTGTGGGCTCTTGAGTCTGCCACCTGACAAAGTGCTATATGCACGGCTCGCTTTGGTATTATTCCAAAGTCTGTTGCGTCCTACCCTATCTACTTCTTGCCACACCCATCTTGCTTGGGTTACATTTCCAGAAGCAAATTCTCGGTCGATTCTTAGACTCACATCTAGAATCTTCAAGCTTCGATTTCAGCCATACATACCTTAACAACAGCCCTTCGCACTCCATCCTCTTCCATTCTAATCCTCTCTACAGATGCACCATGTAGGACAACCAAATCACAGAAATCCTCTACCGAGCCACCGACACCGAAATAGACCATTTTGGCACCCACAAGCGCCATTGACTTCGACGTATCCTTGTCCAGCATCAGAACCGCAATCAGAGTTTCCGCGAAAGCTTTCAGCGCTGCGGGTGAGTATATTGTCTCTGCACCGATGATTGTTAGCGAAGCTGGTGCGTGCGAGACCTCGGACTGAACCAGTGAGACAAAAGAAGGACTCCATGCGCCGGAGTAGAATGTGAGTGAGATGTTGCATTGCTGCAGACTGGCTGCAAACGCCGCGAGGAGGGATTCAGTGATTTCTAGTTCGCTGGTTGGTTCCCACGGCCCTTCTCTTTCTTGGTGTGTTGTTTGCGCCCATGAGAGGAGGATGTTAGGTAGTGTCACCAGGCGTAGAACGGTGGGGTTGTAGTCTGCGAAGCTCAGGTGGAGCGGATTGCTGCTGCGTTCCGCAGAGGATTGGAGAGCCCACTGAAAGACTGCTAGTGTTGGGAGAGCGGTACCGCAGCCCAGCTAAATCTTGTTAGCTTGCTGAGAATGCAATTATTAAATGCAGAAAACCTTTCAGGGCGAGAACAGGCACGCAGTATACGAAACCAAAATGAATATATTGATCTACTAACCTCCAAAATCCTCCTTGCATCCCCTGCCAACAGCTCACCTCTCCTAGCTGCCAGAACCCTCACCAGATCCACCGAGCTCTCCCAACTCTTAAACCCACCCTCATAAACCCCAGTCTTGACATCATCCTTGCCCAAATTCCCCAAGCCCTCCTCATCATCCTCAGCCATCAGCTGCACACGCACATCCCACAGCTCCCGCCGCGGGAACCTCACCTCCGTCCCATCATCAAGCTTCACATTCAGTGTACTGTATTGAATCTTCGACGGCAGAGACTCAAGCAAGGACTCGAGACTGTGTGCTTGCGGGGTCAGGAGGGGCTGTCCGGAGATGGGAAACGCAGTTGAGGGCGCGCGTTTTCGCAGCTGGCCCGTCTCGGCCGCGTGGTTGGGCACGGGCGGGTCGGCATCCGTCGTGGGCACATCTTCTATGTCGTCGCCCGAGAAGCTGAAGCTGAAGGACATTTTGCGTTGGCGGTGATGGAGGGGTCGATCGTGCGCGAGGAAAAATGTACAAGGCTTGCGGGGCAGAATTGGGCGGTGGAGCTGCAAGGCTGCTAAAATCCAAAATCGAAAATGTACGACAACCGAAGAGATGAGAGCCTTCCGCCTTATGTTGAGCCTCTGCACTTCAAACTTATCGCTGTGGAGACGGACGGAGGTATGATAAGACTTGTCTGCAGAGATCTTCGCGATCTAGAATTTTCATAGTCCATCATCTCAATTCTTGTCTTGGGTTCTGGTGTCAACTTTGTGCATCTGCACCCTAGGATGAGGTATCCAGCGAGAATGTAGATTCTGTGTCTACTACAGCTGGATATCACAAATCTGACTACTAATGGATATATATCCAAGCTGCGGATAGTCACATTATCTAGCGATAACGCTACTTCCAATCGTGGTGCATCAGCCCTCAGTCCCCAGTTCTCAACACATACGAGATCTCGATTTTACGCGTGAATTATTGCAATTATGGTCATTGCACTTTGGTCTTTATCACTATTAGCCCCACCGACAACGAACTTAAATCAATTAGCGCTCATTAAAGTCGCATGTGCTCTGTTCAAATGATAAAGTCGTTACTTTTGGCATATCCCCAGTTCAAGTCAAAAGTTAAGCGAGTTTACAACCGCCTAATCATGGCTATGCCAGTGAATGAGTTGCTCAAATAAAATACTAAAAGCCTAGCTAAAGTCCAGTTTAATTCTATTTATATTCGAAGAGACAAAGCAATGCCGCTCTGTTCTCCAAATAAGACTGCTCACACATCGTTACTCGCGATTATATGTTCATGGGCCTACTAAAAGGCACCCGTTCAAGGAATGGTTATTATGAATAGCCAAGCCGTGACTACAATTGAGATGTGCCACACAAAGTTGGTCAAATTTTGCATATCACAAGTCACAAGTCTTCCGTCAGTATTTGTTTCCTATTCACCATTTGGTCTCTGCTTGACGAGGAATTGCAATTTTTTAAGAGCTAGGAACACAACTTTCTTCCAAAGGTAAAACAGAGCGTTGTACCACATGCGATCAGGCACCAGTGACTGGATTTGCACTCTCAGGAACCTCGTCTGGAACGGGGAATCCATTGCCAGCATCAAGCTCACGCAATAATTTTTTGCTTAACTTTTTATCCTCCATCAATGCTCGCTCAATACTCGGTTGCGACGACAATTTCTGAGGAATAACAAATTCTGGTAGTTTAAGCTCACGAAGAGTAGCCAGATCAGCAGAGAAACAACGCTTCAGGCGTCTTTCTGAGCGATACCAGTACCACCCCTTATCGGTGTCTTGGATACGTTCAAAGTCCGAAAGAGCGCGAGAGTGGTATGCCTTTGTAAGTTGTTCACCCTCACCAGGAAGAACATTAGTTCCTACTTCACGGAACCATACGCTTGGATGGACTTCTTCGTTGGTGGCACCAAGATCTGTGAGAAGAGTTTGAGGCTTCATTATTTCACGGAACTCCCCTGGATTTCGGTTCTTTAGCCCCAAGAGCTTGAAGACGAAACTTTTTGCACCGTCTTTAACTTTGCTGCTAGCGTAGTGCACCTTCCGAACGACATCTTGCATTCCGAATCTAGAGTCTGGTCCTGGATCTCTGGTATTTAAAGCTATCATTAATGCATCTCGGTCGAAAGCGAGAAGAGACGAAACCCGGTCTACCATCCAGGCAAATGCGATATGTGCTATATCCTCGTGGTCCCCTTTGTACTTCGGAAGAAGGGAGTCTGGATCACCTCCACCAACGCTAATACTACAAGGAAGTCTCGTTAGCCGTGATCTCAATGAGGACGAAAGAGAGGGGAAAAGGGAAGGGCAATAGGTTCTGGAATTCTTACTGTACCTATAATACTGTCAGTGTACTTGTTCCTCAGGGTTATTCATAGACTTACACCTGGAAACCAAACTTGTAGAAGGTTGGTGGTAATGTTGTTTTTCGGTTTGTACCAAAGAACAGGCGTGAAGCTGCTGCGATGCTCATCAAGAGCCAGAGCTTGGAAGGCATTTTCGATTCCTAGAACAGCACGATCAGCCCAGTCTATTTCCGAATTGACACACAGTGGAAGTTCAAGATCGTACGTGGATGCAAAGCAGTCTTATGGAAAAGATAGCTTTTTCGGTAGTGATTTGTGAGCTTCTTTCTCTCGCTGGGCAATCCCAAAGCACCGACGGTATCCCAAACAGCACAACACTTCACAGGTACATTAGCTCGAGGGCTTCTGTATCTGAGATGCCCAATGTTCTTTGCCCACCAGCCATCCACACTAAGTAGGGGATCTTGCATAAGTGTTCTCCTGTGCGCTGCGTAAATTTGGGGGAATAGAAGCATTTCGTACGGTGCCAAGATTCCAATCTCGCACACCAGGCCTGCGATAGCTCTCACACTATATGCACCGCGCGAGAAGCCGAAGAAGAAAAGCTCATCGCCTTGAACGTAGTTGTTAACAAGGAAGTTATAGGCCGCAATGACATTAACATTGAGACCTCGCCCAAGGGCAGCTTTAAATCACAACGTCAGCCTCGAGTCTTGCTTAGATGTTCAGATAATCTCACCTTGCTTCAGCCTTTCTAGCTTTGAAAGATCCCCAGTCCCTACGCCAGCATCATAGTAGATAATCTGCTGCCAGACCTTGCCATCCTCAGCAATTCCGCTTCTGGCTAAAGATCGACAGATTTGTGTGACATTGGACGGTATGTTGGGCTTGGCTGTTGCAGAGTTGGCCCACCTAGACCAACATATCAGTCTACATTCCAGCTTTTCAAGGATTATTATGTGTGGTGATTTGAAATATCAACGACTTACGTGCCATCGCAGCAGACTATCAATCTCTTCGGTGCAGGACCTGCTGTAACTTTCGTCCCCATGATGCCGAGGAGCATACTTCATGTGAATAGGAAAGAAGAGCAAGTTGAAAGGTAAAGGAATTATGAACAGAAACAGCAGGAAGGTATAGGTACTAGGAGGTAGTATAAAGTAAAAGGAGAGGATATTGATGGTTGCCAATACAGAGAGAGGCACCGACGAGATTCTGCAAAATAAGAATCTGCGTCTGTGTCTGAATTCGTGGATAATCAGGTACGTTGTGCATAGGCTCAGGTTGATCTTAAGTAAAAATCATAGGTAGCTTCGATCTGGGCGGATGCGCCTTCCCTTCGTGCCTGGAACCTTATTCGTATGTAGAACTTGCCTAGGCCTCTGGACACCTCTAGATCAAGTAGGCCAAGGGATTGTGAATATCACATAGTGGTATAACTTTTAGGGCTATGGTTAAATAGCTAAAAAGAGTATCCAGCACATACATGTGGTGGATATAGCAACCAGGGACGAACTAATTCCATCAAGATTCGCATGCCACAAGGATTTTCATTAACTAAAAACACAACAACTGTGAATATCTCACCAGTCTCCATGTTCCGTTGGGCTATGGTCATTCCAGCCTGAAACTTCGACCTTGGCAGGATTCTTTTTCAGCTTCCTTGGTAGCTCGTACTCCTCTGTCACCGCGGAATCCTCATCGCCACGTACTGCAGGCTCCAAATTTCGCACAACTTCACTGGAGTCTTCGCTAATGGTAACGGATGATTCCGGAGATATAAACCTGACGCGCCGGTTTCCTTCACTTTTGTTTTCATCACCCAATGCATCAGTAGACTGAGAACCAGTAGATTGATGGTGAGGAAATATGGAAGCTATTTCCGCACCACCATCCGTGGCTTCTCCCACATATGGAGGCTTGTGGTTTGAAACGCTCCGGGCCCGTACTTTGGCGAGCTCTTTACTATCTCTTGCTTTCCTTCCTCTGCGTCTCTGTATTCTTTCGGGCGAAGGATTGTCAAAGAGTGGAGATGGAACCTTCTCAAAGGAGCTCGTTTTATTGCCGGGCATCACAAGCCGGACATGGGGATCATCCAGCCTTTCTACCTCGACCTCCATTTCCAGGTCTGAGTCGGAACTACGCGGATAGGGAGGTGTATTTGGTATTTTGTTGCTGCTTCCAAATCTATGTGTGGGCGAGGGAGGCGATGGAGCACGTGGCAAAGACTGATATGCTGTTTCTTCTGCTCTGATGTTAGTAAAGTTTTGGTCAGTAAGCAAGCAGATAAGCATACCAGCCCGCTGAGGGTTTTCAGCACCCCAGCGATCTGTGGTGGCACCATAGGTAGCTTTGCGTGCCAACCTTTCTCGATGTCGGACTCTTTTGTCGGACTCATCTGCAAACCAGTCTTCATAGTATTTAGATGCATCTACAGGGGGTTCGAATTGTCCAGTTCTTAGATAAGAATTATGATGTTTTCTGTCAACATATGCATATGTCCTGGAATTCTTTGAGACCGAAGAGTTCTTTGGGAGATAGGTGAAACGTTCTGTGACTACAACCACTTCATCGCCATCTTCTGGCCGAATCTCGAGAGATTTCTCCCACGGCCTAGCAACCAAGACTGGCGAATCTGATGACTGTCTCTCTCGGCGTCGTCTTGTGAATGAAGATTGTGCCGGAAATTGTTCCTTAAAGGTCTCTTGATCTTGCCGCCCTTTATGGGATGGATGATGACTCGTCTCGAAATGCTCGCGGGAGCTTTCTTGGTACGTTGGGCGACCCCGTTGCTGACGGCTCTGTGGATGTACTCTGCGGGTTTCTACCTCATTTGCATACCATTGCGGAAAAGAACTCTCTGCAAAATCTGGGCTATATCGACCTTCTGGATAGTCTTGGGATCTACGTTGATCTTCAATAAATGGCTGATGTTCAACGAAAGTATTTGGATCATAATAATGCCGCGTTGACGAAGGTGTATATCTCTTAGACTGATCTTCAAGATAATGCCGTGTCTCCCGAGGATGACTATCTTTTTGTACCTGTGGGTCTTCATGATCAAATGGCTCATAATACTCTTGACTTCCCCTGCGGCGAGCGTGAATGACAGAATGACTAATGGGACGAGGAAAATGATCATCATAACCCCCAACCCTCCCTTTGTTGTAATCTTTACTCCGTGGAGATAATCGATAACGTTGACCTTGATGTTTGGGTAAATGGGAGCTATCACTTGGTGAAAAATTGTCTGCAGCCGGTGGTGGTATAGACTCCCTGGCTGTTATCGAGGTTTGGTAGCTTTTGTGTGATGTAGACTTGTTCCGCCCTACCGCATATGAAGTCTGCATGCGGCCCGAGATATCGGATTCTTCTAGATATCTCCGAGTTGCGGACCCTCCATTCTCCTGGGGCTGATCATCTGATTCATATTCTTCGACAACAATATATTCTGCTGACGGCCGTCGTTTAATCTCCTTCTGAATGGTTACATTAGCAGGCGTTATGTCATCCTATACATGGCACTGCTTACAATCTTAAGGGTTCGATGCAATTCCTTTTCGACTCCTAGTGCAGGTTTATTCGAGGCATCTGCGGCTATTTCAACAGCTTCTGAGCTGGGACTCTCGCTATCCTGCGCAAGGTTTAATATCTCTCTTGTGACAATACTGACAGATGCTAGAGGTACCTTTCCTTTCTTGCCCTTCTTCCTTTTCTGCTTATTTTTCCTCTTCTTCTCCACCTTATCATTATCATCGCTGCTGGTGGAACTTGGATCCTTCTGGCATTTTCTGCAGAATGTTTGTTTAGCTTCTTCTCCAGACTGTATGGGATTGTTATGATGATATTTCCGCGACCTAAGCCTCCCGCAACCTGCGCAGACGTGCTTCGTGATTGTAATGGTCGTTTTTGAAGAAGCTTGCTGGTCCGTAACCGCTGTGGTACAAGAAGTCTGCTTTTCAGCCGCATTTTCAGCCGGTATTTTATCCTTATTCTGAGCCACATATGCCCTGTAGTGTGCATCGAGGAGATGTAGTTGTGCCAAATCTTCTCCTATTACTCTACATGGCTCAGATGCGGCCTGACTGTTGATAGTCTGTAAAGACATGCGACGTGGCAAGGAAGGTAGCAGCTGTGGTGGTGCGATCGCAACGACTTGAATCATGTTTCCGGGATATAACAAGACTGGACTACTGACAGCCTGTATCGCATCTGGGCTTGCATAATTCGTTGGGTAGTAATGTCTTTGTGGGTTTGGAAGCGTGTTGTAAACTGGTACAGTCTTCTCGATTTCGGGCGAAGAAGGTCTCCGGCGTATGACTCGAGTGGTACTGAGACCAAATGCTTCTCCAAGGAGGTTCATGGCTGAGGCTGATCTGTCGTGTTTTTGACGTGCCATCACCAATCTTCCGTTGACCTTTGTCAGGTATGGCCGCTTAGCTGGAAGTATGACCTCTTCTACTTCATCTTCGGAAGCCTCTTTCGAAGCGCTCTTTGCGGGCTGATAGCTGTGGGATCCAGTTAGTGAATCTCAGCACGAGATAGAAATCACTAGTGGGTGACAGGTGATAGACTTACACGGTAAGCATGATTACAACGCGTAAAGAGCTTTGAGGTTGATATGAACTTGGTATGGTGAGGTCTGTGAACATGCATAAACAAGAATACAAATGGGAAATGTCAGTTTGAACAAGACTGAAAAGTTCGGCATGAAATATAGATTGAACACCGAGTTTCCTCGATTGTTTGTAAAACCGAACTAAACGATTGTTGCGTGATGCTCGAGGTTGTTCTTCTGGACAAGGAAATCACAGGTCAGATATACATATGGCAGGCACTCTACATCGCGTTTGGTATGACGGAGATTTGGAAATCCTCTCAATGACTAGCTTGTTGGGCGACCAAATTGGGTACTACACAGGGTATAACAAGTCCAACGCTTCAACAGATGAAGCTCTGTAATAAGGGCGAGCCTCGTCAGTTCCAAGCCTTACTACAGACAAGGATTTGTTTACGGGTACATTCTACTAGATACATCGCCCGCTGTACTTTTATTGCTCCCAAACCCAAGATAAGAAAATGATGATACACAACACGTTGTCTAGTCTTCTACTCAACTCTCAGTACCTTTGGACCACGTCTCTTCGTCACCTTCTTCTTCTTGTTACCTCTTTCAAAAGAGGCAGCAGATGCGTGGTCTCGTCCAACGTTATCAAGATCCTTGACCTTGTAAATTCTGATAATCCAGTTCTCACTGGTGAACGCTTCTTCAACGGTGTTCAGGACCGGACCAACCTCAGGCATCTTGACACCACGGACGCGATCAGTGGCTTGTCCAGGTGGGAAGAGGCTGTTGTAGTTGTAGTAGGACATCTTGTACCTAGCAAATTATTAGTGAGAGTCTATGAGAGGTCTGCTGTGGCTCTTACATCAAGCTGTCTTTCATGGTTTGAGTGGCACGGTCGTCCACAGCATATTCACCGCGATCGGTAAAGAAGTTACGTTCCTTGACCTCATCAGGCCAGATACCCTCAGCAATTCGTACCATCCACAAGAACTTGTTGATATCGTCTCCAGAGTAACCCAAAAGACCACCAAAAACAACCAAGACATAGTCTACTTCATGTTGGCGCATAATTGGGTAGCTGACTTCTTCCTTTGAGCTCATGGCCTTTCCAACAGTAGCAATATGTGTATTGTTCCAGGTATTGTTGTCAACGAGAGTTGGTCGGTCAGCCATACCACCAATTTGGTAACCATAATCCCACCAAGACATGATCTTCGCATCTTCAGCGGTGTTCTGACGCAGCCATTGGTATGCCTCTCTATAGTCATCAATGATGTGCTGGCTGCCATCTGGTAACCTGCTAGCCAATACGACGGAAGGAGAAGAATAGGCGTTAGAGGTGACCCAAGTACAGTGAGCTACAAAGATCAACAGATATGCAGTCATGGCGCTGACAACGGAAACCTTGGAAAACAAAGTGTAAATTCCAACCAGAGGCTGGCGGTTGGCACGAAGCCCACCTTCCTGCTTTGCAGCCTTTTTAGCTGAAGCGGTTGAACCATTACCATTGACACCAGAGTCCGCAGTAGAGGATACAGATTCAGGCGTTTCTGGGCTCTTGACTGTCAGATATGAGTCCAGGATGTAAGACATGGCCAATGCAGCTGAAACACAGACCACCGGGGTAAGTGTAAGCATCAATCGAACCATGACACCGGAGAAATAACTGGCCAGAATGGAATATACGACCACGAAAACTTGCTCATCATTCAGCTTGAGGAAGCAAAGGTAGACACCAGCAGGGAAGAGCCAGATGAGCATATTCAAATCGAAGAAAAATGCTGGCCAAGCGGTAGGTTGATGCTCAGAAACGGAGGCAATGATCGGAATGTGAATCTTTGCATATCCGGTATCCCAGAGCGAGTAAAATCGACCAGTCCATGGAGCAATGACTCCCGCAAAAGTTAAAGTAACCAAACCAAAAAGGGAGATAGCAAAGACCAATAGGACGAATCCTCGTAGCAGGGTTCCGAATTGTTTGCTTGGTACAGCTGCACGAACAAATTCGACAAAACCAACGAGCTGGAGGAGACCGAAAACACCTGTAATCTTAGCAGTTGTCGCTGGGATCAGGGATTCTCTAATAACATACCGAGTGCAGACATATGCTCGCTACTACGGATTGGCAGGAATCCAACAAACGGAATTTGCATACTGGCTAACGTGCCAATAGCGTACCAAGTGGTGTAGCTGACGTAAAGTCTTGGACTGAAACGGCCCATGCATACCAATACGAAGACGTGCAAAGGGATCAAGTTGGTAATAAAAACGTATCCTCCCCAGGCAGAAACCATATATCCGTAGAAAAGAGCGCAAAGTGCACCCCAGAATACTGATCCAACCTTGAGTGCCTTGATCCACAAGTAGAAGGTAAAGACCAGAAGGAAAATAGCGATAGCCTCATTATCGTAGCTGCCTGCAACCGATCTCGAAATATAACCAGGTGCAATGCCCATGAAGACAGCAGCCAGAAGACCAGCGGAAGGAGAGGTTGTCATCTCGTTTGTGAAAAGGTAAGTTGCGAAGGCTGTCAGGCCAGAGAAACCTGGAGCCAAAAGGACACAGATATTTCGAATATCAACTGGCAGAGTTAGAGCCCGGAGAGCGTGCCATATAATTCCACTTGTAACCATAAGTCCTGGGTAGAGAGTTCCTCCAGTTACTCGTCCGAGAGGGTGCCATGTTCGGTCGTCAAACCAATCCCAGAAATCGTAAAAGCCGTTCGCTACAAGGTACTTGGTAGCTCTAAAGTTGAACCACGGATCGACTGAATAATGGTAAGCTTTGAATTACTATTGCCCGCAGAGGGGGGCGGGCTCCTGCTGAACTCGTGGATTGAGGATGGATTGACTAACATTCATGAATAATACTTTCGAATCCTGAGTTAAACAGTTAGCAGTCTGCAGAGAAGATACTGAGATGTTATATGTGGTAAATGCTGGTAAAGCAAAAGCTGGCAAAAATTGACAGCTTGGAGCTTTAGCAAGTGGTATACGTACTAATAACTGAGAACAACCGACTGGCAACAGCTGCAGCTGCAATTGTGCAAAGAATAACCAAACGAAGAAGACCCCTAGTATTCCTCCCCGTACTCTTCTTGAGAAGAGAATCACTTGTCGCGGCCGTCATTTTGTCGATGATGTTGTAAGTTCAGCCGTTGTGGAACAACGTTACTCGAGTATATCTGTTCTGAGAGCTTGCTTGCGCGCCCATACAGGGGTCTGTCTTGGCACTAAGCTAAGGCTGGAAAAATCGCGGCAGATCAAGCGCGCGTCTATTTATACTGATCAGGACATTTCTTGACTAATTCATTGAGCAAGCCTTAACGTGTCTGTCAATGTGTTGTTCTTGTGATTGCGATGTGAGTGTTCAACTTAGTTCAGTTCTTTTCACTGTTGGTCTCCACGATAAACATGGTCTTCATGGTAATGGGGCCGAGGACATGTTCAGCCGAAAAGCAGTCAAGATCTAAGGCACATTTGGCTATATACTTCGTGACAAGTGTGATCATCCCTAAATCATTTCCTAATACAAACATATTTGCAGTTGAAGTGTCGCTCTCATTAAAACCCCAGTTCTATTGACGAAAAGGCCTTGGGAAGTGGAAGAACTCTATGAAATATGCTTGACTGTGACTATAGTACATTACATACAGCGTACATTAAGTACGCGCTCCGATGTCTATGGCTTTTGTCTGAACCGTCCGACACTTGACCTCTGCAACTGCAACAAAAGACCTAACCGGAAGGTGTTGCCACATGGTGCATACGCTGCCTTCAATCATTACGACCTCCGCTCCCTCACTTGCTCTCGGCAAGAGAATTCAGATATGCCTCCAGATCAAATCGTGAGTCCATTGGATCAGTTATGACTACAAGGAGAGTAGATTAGCATATGGATTAGATGAGGTAGAGTTAGGATGATAGAGATCCTTGGGCAACCAAGATATGCGCTCTTGTTGGGATAACATACGATCACCACCCGTCGTCTTGGTCTCTGCTGGAAGGTTCTTCTTGGCATATTCTGCCTTTGCCTGCTCAATCAGGCTTTGCTTGTGCTTGTATTCTCGATCAATCGCTGCGAGCTTTGCGGACGCTGAAAGTGAGGCTTGGTGGTAGATTCCGTAGAAGATACCGGCGCCAAGCGCAGAGTATCGGAGAACCTGGATTTGGTCTTAGTAATTGAGCTATTCAGATATCATCCCGAGTCCTGTCAAAGACGGACAATCTCTAGATGATGTGATCGAAGGAAAATGGGGACGTACGTTTACCCCGGTTGAGGCCATGGCGGATCAGCGGACGATTATGGAGGCGCTGAAAGTGTGTTGGGGAGGAATTGAATGAAGCGCGATCTGTCGACTTATTCCAATTGACGTCGTGCCGTAGGTGAGAGGGCGCCAGGTGTTATGTTGCAAGGTCGTGAGCTCTTGGAGGTGGTCGGGGAAAATCGCAACTGGAGCAAGGATCAGCTTGAATTCTGGTCGCCCAGGCGGGAGTTACACGTGACTGCGGACAACTCAACACCTGAACGCAGCGCGAGACGCGCCAGAATGGTCAACATTAACGCTGCACTCAAGTAAATTCCAGAATCATCTTGAGATTCATCCCATCTTCTACAAAGTGCCAAGGCACTTGAATGCACTGATTTCGAAGGCACAACTTCAATTTTGCGCAGAACAAAGAAGAAGTCCGTTGAGAAATGGGCCAGCAGCGCAGCCATAATGCAACAACGAAGAGATGAAATCCTCGCAAAGAAGGCCAAGCTTGCAGAGCTGAAGCGACAAAGAGAACTCAGATCAAAAGATGCTTCAGCCAGTAGAGCCAGTATTGGAGGGCCCAGCGATGTAACCAACGTTTCCCCTGAACGATTGAGTTCTACAGCTAATCACCTCAGCTTGCAACCGCCATACCAGCTCGAGCCGAAAATCGTGCAGCTCTCGACAGTCTAGTCAATGACATATTAGGAAGCGGCAAAAGGTCACCGGCAAGGAGAGGCAGCCGGCCCAATAGTGTCTTGAGCGCAGGAGAACTCAGTGTGGAAACTTCAGACCTAGCAAGTCCCTCAAACGGTCAGACTGTACCACCAAGCCTCTCCATATCAACGCAGACTCTTTCAACGATTCCTCTGTCTACGGTCTACGAATTTCCCCCTTCACCGGTTAAAGAGGTATTCTCCTACAGCAAGGGCGTCCAAACCACAGAAGATTGGGCCACGCAAACGTCGGGTCCAAGGACATACCCAGACTCAGAAGATGACGACGAGCCACCTGCCACAGCAAATTCTCCCAGCAAGCGATTAAGCAGGAGGGAACGGGATAGAGAAGAGGAGCTACGGCAGAATTTGAGGAAGGAAATAGAGGAAGAGCTGAAAGCAGCAAGGGATCTCGTCGCAGATGGTATTTTACAACACTCTAGCGACGAAGCAACGGCGAATTTCCCAGCGAGGACTTTGACGAGTGAAGAATTGAAGGCCGTAACATCATCAGATGATTTTATGGACTTCGTGGAACGATCTAGTAAGGTCATAGAAAGAGCCCTTGATCAAGAATACGATATATTAGCAGATTACGCATTGAGCGGCGCCAATGGAATCGAGGACGACGACGTCGAGTTTGGAAACCGACGACGACGAGTGAAGGAAGTTGCACAGTTTTACGATGAGAGATGGTCCAAAAAGAGAATGATTAGCGCGATAGACTTCTCACCAAAGTTCCCGGAGCTTGTTCTGGCAGCCTACACCAAGAATCCGTCAGCGCCACACGATCCAGATGGCCTTGTCCAAGTATGGAATATGCATCTGCATGACAGGCCGGAGTTCGTATTCCATGCTCAATCGGATGTAACAGCTGCAAAGTTCTCTCCATTTCATCCCAATTTGATAGTCGGAGGTGCATATAGTGGTCAAGTCATGCTGTGGGACACGAGGGCAAAGTCATCCCCTGTGCAGAAAACGCCTCTTACAGGTTCCGGTCATACTCATCCAGTATATTCGGTTGATATCGTCGGCACTCAGAATGCCAACAACATCATATCTTGTTCGACTGATGGCGTTGTTTGCGGCTGGACAGTTGACATGCTCGCTCAACCTCAAGAATTACTTACCCTGACAACTCCGCCACCTGCCAAAACGGAAGATCTGAGCCCGACCTGCATGGCATTTCCTCAGACCGATCCTACATATTTCCTTGTAGGCTCTGAGGAAGGCACCATTTTCCCATGTCACAGATACGACCGAGCTGGAGCGAAGGCTGGTGTTGACCAACGAGTCAGTTATCGTGGACACGCAGCTCCCGTTATGTCCATGAACTTCCATCCAGCAAGAGGTCCAATAGATCTTGGAGATCTCGTCCTTACTAGTTCGCTGGACTGGAGTGTGAAACTATGGAAAGTTCGAGCTCCTGCCGCAACTTCGACAACAGGAATTACTGGCGAAACCCAATCCGTTACTCCCGTGCTCGACTTCACCCGTGAAGATGTTGTCTACGATGCGGCTTGGTCACCCGTTAAGCCTGGAGTGTTCTCGTTGGTTGATGGAGCTGGGAGCCTCGAAATTTGGGATATCACCGTGGATACTGAGGTTCCGATCGCAAAGGCACAACCAAGCGTGAGGAAAGGAGGTAGAAACTTGATGTCCAAGAGTCTGAACCGGGTTGCCTGGGAAGAATCTGAAGGCAAGCGTGTTGCGGTTGGCGGTATTGATGGCACCGTTACTGTGTTTGAGGTTGGTCCTGATCTTGGTGGCAAAGAGAGTGCAAGAAACGAAGAGTGGGCGAACGTCAAGAAGTTGATAGCGAGACTAGAGGCGTCAACGAACGGCAGCACTAATGGTCTGAATGCAGTGTAGTTCATTACACGGCTTTGATTATGTCTCTGTAATTATCTCTGTACATATGGCGTTGCTTGTATATACCCTGGTTCTCGAATACCTATACTTCGGGGCCGATACCAATCGCAATCATTGTCTATTATTATTAAGCACACGCCTAAGCAGCCAAATGCCGTATCGTCAATACCAACAGCCTGCAAGACAACGTCAGGGCTTTGCTGGTGGGCTTTTGTTGCTGCGGCTTTTTTATTCTTACTATCAAAAGCACTCTGTAACGAGATTTGAAAATTGGCAACTGGCCCTCCCAATACTGCAATTGCTCTAAGATACGGGAAAAAATTGTGGGCCCTGTTCCTGAAATATCAAAGTATGACCTCAGGCATTTATCAAGGTCTATATCGCTTGGGCAGCCATATCTCTCAGGCTCTCAGGTCCTTTGTTGCACAAGCAGCTAAATTAAGCGACGCAGCTACTAGGAATTCTTTCTACAAAGCTTTGAAAATCGAGCCTAAATAATCCAAGAAACAAGACCATACCTAGCCCTTTCTCATCCTTGCCTGTCACCTGGATGAAGTTTGCATGCATGTGTACTAACTGTACTAATGCGAACATCTGTATAAGGTCAGCTCAAAGACCTCTGCCCTAATCTACTTCTTTCACGAGTGTCCGCCGTTCAGAGAATATGTGCGCTAAGGTATACTAAGATAATCTTAACGTCTATTTGAGCAAATGACTTGCTAAGAAAACCGTAGTCGTCAGAAAGTTGTTGTTTTAGCAAAGTCAGAATGAGTCTGATACATAGGTTAACGGCATGGGTCCGCTCTCCCTTTATGCTGATTCTCCTGTTACGAGCCATAGCATGGTCTTAATATGCGTGGCTATACCACTTAAACACGCCCGAACCAAGTTACTGTCTTGCCCTAGGCTCTAGATCCTCAGAAATGGACATTGGATCCCGAGGATGATAATAACTCACGTGACTAAGATATCAGTGTCTAACACGTGATCGTCACGAAGTATATATTACCGTCGAGGTGGTGTTTGCTTTGATTGAAGATATCAAATAACAACCGCAATCATGGCTCACCCAGGCAGTTCCACGTCGGATCTTCCAGGGGAGGTCGACCCCTTCGCAAAGCTCAAAGACACTTCTTCGGCACCACGAAGCATATTCAACCTCACTCAAGTCGTCAATCATGGCGGCGCTCTAGGCCACGGCCTTATTGCAAAGATCGATATTGACCCAGGCGACCAGATCATAGAAATCCGTGATGCATACATTCTTCTTCCAAAAAACAGCCACATTGGCAGCGTCTGCTACTGGTGCTTTTCACGCGAACCAAAAGGACGTTACGAAAAGCTGTTGCCATGCAAAGCCTGTATGAAGGTTGTGTACTGCAGCTATAAATGCCAACGCATCGCCTGGGATCATATACACAAAGCTGAGTGTCCTTCATTGCGTAGCCTTGGCATTCGTCCCCTTCCAACTGTCACGCATGCTCTGCTTCAAGCTTTGCTACACTTTACCCGACGAGAAATATCCGACCCTCGCAAGCACCCGGCAGATACACTGGTTGGCAGCGTGGCTGATATGAAAGCTTCAAACGGCGAAGGCGCGATGCAATTGCAGGCAATGGCTGCGGTGCACTACTCAGGAGTTTCTCCTCAACTGATCCCTCTAGCTTGCGAGTTATTATGCAAGGTAAGTAACTTCCACACACTTCTTAGTCACTTACTGATTACAGGCAAGATGGAGATCAATTCTTTCCAAGTCAAGCACTTCAACGAAATGGTTGGATACTGTTTCGACCCTCTGCTTGCCAGGATGAATCACAGCTGCGATCCCAATGCAGAAGTAAGCTTCAGTGAGCACGACTATCGTGTCACTGCTCTCCGCAGCATCAAGAAGGACGAGCCTGTTGTTATTTCTTATATTGATGTCAACAACGACCGGGATACGCGTAGAAAGGAACTTAAGGAACGATGGCATTTCGATTGCAAGTGTGTGCGATGTGAAGGTGAAGCAGGACCGGAAGGAAAGTACTTCACGCTCACAGATTACCTCTACAACAAGCACCTTCTCAGACTTCAATCCAAGCTTGACGACTTCGTGAATCACCCGAGGAATACAGCCGGGCTTCCCAAAGTTAGTGGCCGGCCATTGTATGAAGCATTGAGATATATTGCTTTGACTCAGGCGCGTGCAGAAATGGATGGTGTCAACACCAATGCTGAGTCTCTCGCTCTGAAGAATGCAATGGTTGATCTGAAATGGATCGAGATAGTAATATGTAGATTATAGGACAATCTCTGGGCAGTGGCAGCATTTATGGGTGTTCTTGATCCGGTGCTAGAAGGCTAGCACTTTGTTCTCTTGGGTCCTTTGATGGCATACTTTCCTACGACATGACTCGATGAAGCACAACTCTTCATGCATGCAAATGGTGGTGGGATGGGCGTCTCGGGCACAGAATAGTGGACCATTGGGTTACGCTGCAGGGGTTTTAGAGGGATAGTCGAGATCATTCGAGGACCAATGTATTACGACGTTTACGACGGACAAGAATACATTGAATTCACATAAGCAATTGCGCAACTTGGTAACAATGATATCATGGAAATTCTCTAACAAGTGTTGAGTACCCAGAGCACAAGGCCATGATCAAACATATCGATCCAGTGTCTCCTTAGCTAAGATCTCGCGCTCCTGTAACCTTCGCATTCTTGCTTCCTTCTCGGAGTCGTGTTCAATTGATGGCAATACTCTACCCATGCCAGTAATTGAGTGATGAAATGGTTTCCTTGTTGAATATGATAGCTCATCATCATCGTCTTCAAAAGATCTGCCAATCGGGCGCTGATTCTTCATTGCATTCAGTTGTGTACCTCCAGCTTTTGTTTTCCGTCCTCGCAGAGACCTCCCATCGACTTTGCCCGAATCAGTAAGTAAAACACCGTCCGAAGTTCGAATCTTTAGTGACTGACTAGAAGCCGTATCCTTTCGAGGACGACTACGAACTCGTCTTGGCTCGGCCCCCATGCCTTGAGAATGTTGGCCGTTATCAAGATACAAATCATCCTGAGTGAAATCACCGGCGCCAACTGCTTTGTATGAATAAGTGTTTGACGTGTGCCTATTTCCTAAACCTATGTTCTCTGCAGATGGTGAACGCGGGGAATCACAGTATATCGAATCCACACCTGAGGGTGCTGCCTGAGGGACGGAGGCCTCACGCCTGTACCTTTTGCTGGCTAGCTTTGCTTGAGTCTGAATGCCTGGCTCAGACCGGTTTCTTTTTCCTAAGGTTCTGGCGACGATTTGCTTTGCAACGGCTGTCTGTCCGAGCCGATGAAGCTCGCCGGCTAATTGCAACGCCGACTGCTCTCGAGAAGGCTCACCAACGAGTTCATTATCTGACCCCACGTCTCTAGCTAGGTTGGATGCAGTATGACCTTGAGGTTTGCTAGGTTGCGACCATCCGCGGCCATTCCTTTGAATGTTTTGGGCCAGGCTTTGGGCGGCTTGGGCTCGGGTTGGGCCAGTCTCCAATGTTTCTTCTATCTTCACAGTATCTGGAGCCTCCGTTGAGAGCAAGGCAGCCCGTGCCCGGCCTTCCAAGTGGTCCACTCGTGCCTTGATCGAGTTCACTTCAGGTTTGAGGCTGCTAATCTGAGTAACCTTTTGGTCAATTCTGATCATGTTTTGGTTCAGCACCTCGTAGCCATTTTTTGTCAGGCCAGGACCATCCTGAGTGGCTTGTTCCACCTGGAGTTGTAAGCCGGCCAACTCGTTGCGTAAGTCAACAATTTCCTGGTTGTTTGCAACATTCATAATGCGATCGTCCGAGCCGAGTTGCTTGCGTATGTCTGCCATGAAATCTCTGAAAACCCGCATATCTTTCTCGATCCGTCCGACTGCACCATCAATCCGGTCGATATCTTTCCGCTGGTTCCCCATGATGCCCTCTGCCCATTCCGCAAAGTCTCTGAACTCCTTGCGTAATTCAATTTGCGCGTTGCGGCTAAAAGATTCCCTTTCAGAAGATTGTGACGGCGCTTCCAACGCTGATTGAGTTCCTGAAGTTCTTCTTGTTTTCGAAACTGAATCGATAATCGCATAGGTCTTTAGAAGATTAGGGGCGGTTTTCAGACCGGTTCTATCAGACATTATAGATATAGATTTGAGTCGCAAAATCAACTGCCCACTATCAGAAGTTAGCATTGAACAATACAATCTCCAGCAGTGCGGCTGTTGTAGGCTTCTGTTCAAAGTATTGTACATGTACAAGCTTACCTCTTAAGCATATGGCCATCAGGAGCAGCCTCACATCTCGTGCCGATGATAGTCTTGCATTTGCCGCATCCTAGGTCCTGAAGGAGGCTAATTGGAGACGTCAGATTACTCTATCGAGGTGCATCATGGCCGCATACCTTTTTTCTAGTCGATTGCCAGGCTCAGCAATTCGTACCTCTCCAATACTTTCCAACTCGAGCGGACCGAGAGCATTATTTGCATGCTCGATTGGGCTGAAATATCCTTTGCCAATGCCAATACACCTGTTAGAGAAGCGCCCGAGCCTCTCCTCGCAGCTCTTGCAATAACAAGAAATGGTTTCCATGATGTCTGGCAAGGGGACTGTAAGCTAGGACGCGTACTTGGCGTCCCTTTCTGTAATTAAGGACTGTCAAGAAAGAAAAGGGATCTGGGTATGAGAATGAGACAGCGCGAATATTCACTGCGAGCGGTGTCCCGAGCTATTAATTGCAAGATGCATGTAAAATTGATGGAGGCATCATATCAAGAAAACGTAGTGGTTTGTCATGAAGCTTGGGCACGATCTTTGTTGACTTTCGGGGCGCGTCGACAAGGCTGATCTAGCGGCCGCTTCCGTAGCGCAAAATCCCAAGGCTTTGACAATTTCTAGATTTCTATGCGCTCGCGAGTCTCGATGGAGCTTCAACCGCAGCTATCACGGTGCACAGAAATATTGAAGTGTCTCCGGCCCAAACACAATGACAGAGACAAAAGACACCGCCCAGTCAGACTCCAGCGGGAGCAGCGGTAAAAAGCGCAAGCTCGAAGAAGTTGAATCCACCAACGGTATGGGACTACCACTATCGCTCCTTCGGCAACCTGAATTACCAGAATTCAATCTGACATCTTCAAGACACGCAAGTCAGGATGCCGGACTATCCAAAACTACAGATACACAGACCGCAGAAGAGTGGACTACAGTAGAGCATAGTCGTCCCAAAAAGAAAGCCAAGAAGATTCCCAAGAAAGAATCCTCCAACTACCCCTCGATCAGATTCTCCAGCAATGCTCGACTCCAATCGCAGATCAAAATCAGCGACCTACAGAGCCTACTTCTATATATCTTAGCAGATGGAACCTCTCCTCAATGGGTCTCCGTGAGCCACCGGAATGAGATCAGAAAGCTAGTTGTGCTTATGGTCCCAGGCTTGGAAGAGTCTATGTTCGACAAGAAGCTTGCTGCGGGCCATAGTAAAGTAGACAACAGCAATGCTCCCTCTAGAGAGGGCCAGGAAGATGCCTCCGCAAACCGAAGCGACGGCCAATCTCCAGATGACTACTATCCAAGACAACTTAAAACAGAAGAGCTTCTAAAACCATTACAGCCATTCGCGGAGATGTTTGAACATATTTGGCCTGTCAAAACTCCTGGCGATGATCGGTTTGGCAAAATGCATTCTCCACTCCATGCAATGCTTACTGCACCCGGTCAGAGGTCCAAAGAAGATAATTACAGAGGCAAGAACGGCAAGGGACCCGATAAAGCTCGTGAACCGCAGGGATGGAAAAACAATCGAACGCGCGTCACGGAATTTATTCATACTGCGGATGAGCTGCTTGAAAACGATTATGTACTTCATCCAGCTTCTTATAAAGAGGAGGCCGAGAAAGAGATGCTACAGGTACATCGAAGTACCGCCGGGACTTCGGAGGACGATGGTTGGGTTGATACAGTCGCAAAAGACTTTGAAGATGGAACTGTGCCTGAGAATGAGATTGAATCCGGAAGCCTAACGGCTGGTCGCGAGCTACTTGCAATGGATTGCGAGATGTGTATGACTGGTGAGAATGAGTTCTCACTCACTCGCATAAGCATAGTCCGCTGGGATGGCGAGGTAGTACTTGACGAGCTTGTCAAGCCTGACAAGCCGATTATAAATTATGTTACTCAGTAAGTCCTCTACTCAAGCTGTTGAACCATGCTGACAATTTTAGATATTCTGGCATAACAGAAGCGATGCTTGCACCAGTGACAACATCTTTGAAAGACATTCAAAAGAAACTTGTCGAAATTCTCCATCCTCGATCAGTTCTTATAGGCCATTCATTGAACTCTGATATGACAGCACTTAAGATGACCCACCCGTTCATTATTGACACCGCAATAATATATCCACATCCGCGTGGACCTCCATTAAAATCCTCGCTCAAATGGTTAGCACAGAAGTATCTTGGAAAAGAAATTCAAAAAGGCCATGGCAGTACTGGACCTGGTGCCGGCCATGACTCCATAGAGGACGCAAGGACCTGTCTAGATCTGGTGAAGCAGAAGTGTGAGAAGGGCAAAGAGTGGGGAACTAGTGATTCTCAGGGAGAGAATCTATTCAAAAGAATTGCTCGAACGGGCACACGATACAAAAGTAGCAATGCCGGTGCTGTTGCAAATGGTGTTTCCGGAGGCAAGACAAGTGCGGCCATAGACTGGGGAGATCCAAAAAAGGGAGCTGGCAATGGAGCAACACATACCATCGGCTGTAAAAATGACGAGGAAGTAATGGAGGGTGTGATCCGAGCTGTCAATGGCGATCCTGACGGAAAGGAAATTCCTGGCGGCGGAGTTGACTTCGTCTGGGCCCGGATGAGAGAGCTGGAGGCTCTCAAAGGATGGTGGAACAACAACAAGAATGCTGGTACAGAAGCAGCGGAACGCGACCAAAAGGCCAGAGAGGAAGCCAAGAGCAAGGCAGCGGGACTGGGAAGTGAAGTCGGTGCGATTACCACGGAAGCAGAAATGCCAGGGACCGCAACCGAAACCGCATCAACCTCCGCAGCTCAAGAAAGTACACAGAACGAAGTCGAACTAGCCACCGCAGCGCTGACAGCGCGCCTGGCAAAGATCCACGCCGCGTTGCCACCATGTACAGCGATCATCATCTACAGTGGCAGCGGCGATCCACGAGAGATGAGCCGGCTTCAAGCGATGCAGGCACAGTTTAAGAAGGAGTTCAAGATCAAGAAGTGGGATCAGCTCAGCGTCAAGTGGACGGACACGGAGGAGCAAGCCCTCAAGAAAGCGGCCAAGAAGGCACGCAACGGCGTGGGTTTTGTGGGCGTCAAGTGAAGACGCAGTGCGGTTTTGCGACGGCAATGCATCACTGCTTTCATGATTGGATGAGACGACTATGTGCTAAGATGACAACGGATGGGATGCTGTGTGTAGTATTAGGGCGTAGCTGCATTGGTTCCGTAGTAGGCATTTCTAAGGGTCTGCAATAAGAGAGACCACACATGGCCAAGGCCTTACACGGGCATGAAAGAAAACTTTTCCATACTTTCTCGCCTTTCATGCTTAGGGCCCGCCTTATTATGCCCTCCTTATTTTGATTTACATTTGAGTCCGCCATGGCCGCTTTTTCCCTAACTCAGCCAACACTCATCCCATAACCTCCAGCCAATGCCGTGGCAGCCAATGCCTTGGAGGCCAAACAGGCAAACTCTCCCCGTGATCCGGTCGAGCTTCTGATCCGTCCCCGCCATTCCCAGCTTGGGCATCCTCCTCGTTAGCAAGTCAGAAGTCGAAATCGCCTCGGAAGCTCTCGACATCCATGCCAGCCACTACGCGCTCACTCAGGTCCCGGCGGCCCATCTGGCTGAACACCCTTCGGAGAGTGTCATAGAGGTTCGTGCTCTGGTTTTGGCTGATCATACGCTCGAGTTCTTCCTCGCTGACGGAGCCGCCGCCACCGACGATGTCGCGCGCCTTCTCCCGGCCTTCATTCTCAACCACCTTGTGCATGGCCAGAGCACCTAGGAGGTGCCCAGCTGCTTCTTCGTAGCAGCCGATGTTGATACATGAAACACCTAGGTTGTAGCGTGCACGCACGAAATTTGTTCGTAGCGTTAAAGCCTTCTCGTATGCTGCAATAGCTTCCTCGCTGCGGCCTGAGTTGGCTAGAGTGGCTCCCAGGCGGTTCCAAAGAAGGTGTACCTGATCGCGCTGATTTGAGGTGCCGCTTTCTGTAGACATTAATGCGGCGTTGAAGCAGTCGACCGCTTTTTCATATTCTTCTGCTCCATAGAACAAAACCCCTAGTCCAACTTGTACATCTGGATCCATATGCTCACCATCTGGCGAAAGTTGTGCGGCGCGGATGAAGAGATCTGTGACTTTCTCGTGTAACTGATGGCGGTCTGTGAATCCAATATCGGCATCTGACGACAGACCAGATGGAGGGGCGATCTGAGGATATTTGATGGAAAGCCAGCGCTCTAGTGTTCGATAAGCAGTGCTGTCATAGCCTTCGTTCGTGTATGAAACTGCAAGGCCCATAAGCGCTGTCAGGTTGTTTGGATCACACTTCATCGCTTGCTCCAAAGCTCGAATTGCCGGTGTTTCTTTCTCATTCTGTGCTTGCGCTGAACCCAGCATAACCCAGGCGTCGACGTGTTGCGGGTCTCTCTGAACAGCAGCTTCGAAAGCAAGGGCAGCCAGAGAGAGGTTGCCACCCTCCTGCATTATCCTGACTCCTTCGTCGAAGGGATTTGCCACATCTTTGAAAATATTATCTGTCTCGAACATGTAGTCTCCCAGTTGGGGATCTCTAAATGCTGCACTTGTGCCCAGGCTGTCAAAATTATCCCATTGATCCATATCTCCCATATGGGCTCCCATATCCTCTTCAGCAGCCAGGTCCCTAGCAGCAGCAGTCTCAGCTTGGATTCCTCTCCATATGGACTCGAAATCACCAAATTCATTGGTTTCGGACTCGAGGACTGACCTATCCATTGCATTCAGCTCCTGCTCTATTGCATCGTTCTCTGCCTTTTCCTTCCCCTGTATATCGATCTGCGCAAATTGCTCCTCCCAGTGCTCATCATCAAGCTCAATCATTTTGCCTTTGCCCTTGTCCTGTTGTTGAAGATTCTGCGGGGCTTGGTATGGCCGTTGCATCATGCCACCCATGCCCATGCCCATACCCATTCCCATGCCCATTCCCATACCCATACCGCCCATTGGCCTTTGATAAGAAGAATACCCGCTCATATTCGACGGCATTTGTGTCACAGGGCTTTGCGTTCGCGCATTTGCTGGGCCCATCTGCTGAAAGCGTGCGAAGTCGGCTGGTGTAAAAGGCGCCACAGCACCTGGAGGAGCTCGAAAGTGCTCCTGTGGAAGTCCTGGTTGATATTCGCTAGCCCATCCAGGCGATGCTGATCCAGAGCGCATCGGTACGTTCTGTTGCATATCGAACTGCTCTTGTGGCATAGGGAACTCTGGCAACTGCCCACCTTGCTGCATGAAGTCGTTCATCATCTAAGAAGGCCCCGAAGTCAGCCATGCATCACGAAAGAGAGAGGGTGCGTTATAGCAGCTCATGAATCTTGCCCCATTTTCGAACTCACATTGTCCTGAGCTCCATTCATGCCCGTACTCCTCATACCCTGCATTCCAGCTGAAGGCCCTCTTCCAACCAACCTGTCCCTTTGTAGACTCTTGTCATCCTGAACATGCTTTGTAAACTGGTTTAAAGGGTTTCCTGCGGTCGAACACTCCGCACCACCAAGGAAGGACATCGTCAAAAGCTCTCTAGGAAATGATAGAAGGAGTGCGAATAAAAGGTAGTTTCCGTTATATGTCTATGCCTGGTCAATGTGCAAGCGTCTCGATAGGTATTGTACAGAAGATTGTTTGAGGTTTGCAAATGGTCTGTAAGGAAGCGCCGTCATGTTCAACCCCACAATACCAAGCCATCGGATTTGAAAGCTCGGCCAACTTCCCGCACGCGGACCTCGGTAGCCGCCGATTGCCCGTTTGGTCGGTCACATGCTACAAAGTACTGCCCGACGCGTTCCAGGTTCACGGGCGTAGTACCGTAGAAAGTCTCCACATCAGGTCATTAATCAGGTGCTAATATATTATCTTCATTCTGGTGTGCATTTGGCATTTCTACCCACCGTTAGAGAATGATTCTAGTGCTGTAGTGCCATTTATGACAAAAGCAAAATCAAAAACTGAAAGGAACAAGAGTGGAGTTATAACATGGTACACCACTTCTACCCGCGCCGTCATGAATTAAAATCCCTATGTTACAAGGATCACTCTGTCAATATGGACGACATGAGCCAGAATGACCAGGTTAAGAGCCAACAGCGCCAACCATTTTTGATACAAATCCCGACCTGTTATGCTTCCAACGCTCTCTAAGATCATACATGCACCTCCTTTCAATATCAAACTTGTGGCGAAATTATTTCAAATCTTTGAATACGTCGTGCTTTATGATGTAGGAGCAGCGCGATTTTTTGAGGGGGCGCTGTAATCACATCTGAGAGCACGACCGTAGATCTCCTTTCCTTGAAGCTGCTCCAATCCCTTAACGGCACTTTCGACATCCACAAAGTCGGCATGCGCAAAGCCTCTAGGTTGACCAGTACGTCTGTCGATGGCGACACGTACATCAATAACATTTCTGATGTCACGGAAAAGCTTGTTCAAGTCGGCGTCAGACATCTCGAAGGCAAGATTTCCAATGAAGAGGGTCTTGGAAGGAGGATTTTGGGTGCTGGGGCGAGCGCTTCTTGCGACGTAGTTCACCATAATGCGGCGGCCCTCGAAGACGGTCTCATCCATAGCCTCAATGGCGGCGGCTGCTTGTTCCTGGGTTTCGAAGTCAACGTATCCGAAACTGCGCGTATCACGATTAGCTCTTGCGCCTCAAATAGGCTCAAGATGGCTCACCCTTTGCTTAAGCCTCTGGCATCAGTGGCAACAGCTGCCTTCTTGATCTCTCCAAACTTTTGGAACTCTCTGCTCAAGTCTGCATCGGTGACATCAAAGAGCAAGTTACCAATGTAGATGCTGGGACCTGGGGCCAGAATTCTTCGGGGGGTAGCAGTAAAGCCATGGGCCCGTGGAGCAGCTGTTACTCGATTAGCTTGAGGTAAGAGCAGAGTATAGTAGCTTGCTTACAAGTTCTTTCCCGAGACTCTGTGTTTCCAAAAGCATAAACTGGAGCAGACTCCGCAGCATCGACAGCTGATTCTACAGATTTGTGTTCCTTCTCGGCAGTATCGACATCTGAGCTATTTGCATACGCTCTTCGGAAGACGGAAGATATAACTGGTGCTTGTACTCTCGATCTCAAGGCAAACGGTGTTGAGGATTGGATGGATCGGGATTTGGTGATAACAATGGAAGGGGAAGAGACTGCGCGGAAAACTGAGCGGCGGAAGAGCTGCCTATTCATTGATTAGCTTCTGATGCTCATCTAACAATTGCATACGCATCTTACATGATTGCGGATTGTGTAAAGACTGGACGAGGGATATATCTCGAATTGCTGAAGTTACAATATATGACGGAGAACGATGACCTCTGGAACTTTTTTTCGACTTGCGACTTGATGATAGCCGCATACACGCTAGTCTACTTTGGGCACATGTCGAGTGTGACCACGCGAACACCCCCTTTCTTTCTGGATTGTCCTCCATTAAGATGTAGTAGCAAAGTTCAGTATTACAATTACATTCCATGGCTTCTTCTTCTAGCTTATCTTTCTGCACTTCCCTTCCCTTCCAAAAAAAAAAAAGGAAGACTGGTTTAGCGAAAGATGATTGGTCTGGGGTAACTTATCTTGCCGCTTGCTGGTAAATGCAACTTCGAAGTTTAGGAAAACTCAATAGACATAATGATTTTAGTTTTGAAGATCTGAAATCTTTTCGAGTGGACATGATGAACGTACTGTCGTCACGGCTTAGCTATAGGCCAAATCATTCATCCTAGGTGACTTAAACAATATGACTGTCATCGGTTTCTGAATCGCATTTTCCTTCTTGGTGCATCCTCATGAACCTCTAAGAGCCAGTATAGTCTAATCTTATCTCTCTTTTTCATCCACACATAAAGTCTCCGTCTGTGTCCCTCTCTAAAGTCCACTAACTTTGCTCTTGTTTCTGGTTGTCTGTCAATCAGTTAGATTCCAGATTTGTTCTCACAGCCTCTCAGATATAGCTTCAAAGTTAAGTGTTGGGATAATGAAACTGATAAATCTGACTACATAATTCCATGAACGCTCACTGTAACGTGGCACAAGTCTAAACCAAGAGATGATATGTTGAAACGCTATCGAACTAAGCCCACTAGCTGAAATTGTGACCTTTCGATCAGCCTTTAAATGGATCTACGAGCCGCAAACTAGCCCTCTCCCAAGCCCAAGCCCATGTTTCACAACTCATCCTTTGCATGCAAAGAATATCTTTTCCCGCCACCAGATGTGCTCTTTAGGCGGAACATGGCAAGAGAATGTTTCTTTACCTTCGCCGTAAGCGAGCCGCCAGGCTTGATACTGCCGATCTTCTTACCCATCAACCGCTTATCTCCCATCTTCAACCCCTCTTTATATGAAGTCTCCGTGGAGTTGTACCAGTTTGCCTCTTTGAAAATGCTCTCATACTTATCCTTCGGCGCATCCAGCAATTTTTGCGCGACCGCATTATCCATTCGGTTTGCCCACAGGTCGTAGACATCCCATTGCTCCTGACACTGAGGAGCCGAGCCTTCCGCACCATCGTGGACGAAGATCTCTTCCAAGGAGGATGAGATCTCCAGATCTTCCCCTGCGGCATTTAGGAACAGAACTACTTGGTCGCCACCGTATAGTGGGCCCGACCAGATCTGCAACTCGCCCACGCCGTACTTGTCTTTGACTACATCGAAGGATCGTCGCACGCGGCTTACTGAACGGCCTTCGGGATCTTGGTTCACCGCAATCACGGCTGGGTTGTTCAGAATGGTAAGGGCTGAGGCGGATAGGGTGCGGATGTCGTTGCCCATGAGAAGAGGGGATTTGAGAGCCGCCCAGAGGGAGAAGTGTGCTACATACTTCAAAGGGTTAGTGATTAGGCGAAAGGCTTATGCATCGCTGCTTACTTCATCATCGGTCATGCCTCCATTGCCAACCTCAAGCTAGAAGGGTGTTAGATTTGATTGTTGAGCTCAAGTTGGCCGTCAGTACTAACCATGTCTAGATCATTCCATCCTCCAGGTTGTCCTCTATCCACATATGGCGCCACTCGGTTCAGAATCGCTATGACGGAGCAGTGACTGCCAGGAGCGATGCAGTGAGGACTTGCCGCATCCGTGCAGGCGCAAAGGTCATCTGGTCGAGTAAAAGAATCGTAAATGTCCCCAGAAACTCTCCACGAGTTAGAGATAGACATGCCCCACTATTGCCTCGTTAGAGACTTGCCAATGTAGCTGTTGCTTGGAAACGAGTGCTTAACTCACCGTATGTGAATAGTCCTCTCCCCAATTGCACAGACTATACAGGATAGGACGGCCAGTTGAGTTAAGCGCATCCCACATGGCCTTGTAGCGATTGAACGTCACCAAAGGCGTACCAAACCGGCCCATGTGGTAGCAATTGTCATACTTGAGGTAGTCGACTCCCCAAGAAGCAAAGCTCTTTGCATCCTGCTCCTCCCAGTCTAAGGAGCCCGCTGTCGATCGGTTAGCTCTTGTCTATTATGGCTACCCATTGCCGTCTCGCGTACCGTATCTTGCACAAGTCATCTCTCCAGCGCTCGAGTACATCCCATATAAGAGACCGAGATCATGGATATTTTGAGAAACGCTCTCCATCCCACTGGGAAATCTCTTCATATCGACTTTGAGGTATCCGTCCGAACCTCGCCCGTCACTCCAGCAATCATCGAGTACGACTGCAAACGGTTAGTTCATCACTAGGTACGCCGGTGAGCAGATGGCCATGCCATAGTTGTACCCCACATCCTTGAGCCCTGAGTCCATTAGCTGAGTTCTGACAGGTTGGGGTAACATTGCTTACCAGAATCGACCAGCATCTGTGCTGTGTCTAACAGAAGTGATTCCGATACATCGCAACCCAAAGAATTCCAGTTGTTCTGGTGCACACGTCAGTGGATGTTTCTAAATGATGGGTATGGGTCAGGAGAGCATACCCATCCCATCTGAGGGGTTCTAGCAAGCCCATTGTTGACGGCCAGAACACCTGGAAGTAGGGCTCCCACAACAGCTATAACTTGAACGAAAGCCATGACAATGAATTCTAGAAGCAATAGAAAAGGAAGATGCAAGACCTTCACGTTGAACGAGAAAAGAAGAGAAATATTCGAGGAGAGTCCAGTAACCTGCCGGCCTTTTGATATGATGGCGTACGTGCAAAGGCCATGCCGGACGGGGATCAGCTCCAAGCACCTGATTGCATACCGCCGGGAGCTCTCGACCCCACACGGGAGCATCGTGAGAACAGCCCCGCATGGTCCATGTGAGACTTGGCCTGGGAGACTAACGGCGGACTGACGAGCATTCGATTGGCTCTCATGCCCGCGGTCAGGTACTGAGTGACATTGAGGGCAGTAGCATAAGGGCAGCATAAGTGTCCGCCACTTGGAGGATGCTGCACAACGTCGGGCTTGCACTTGCACTTGCGCCCCTGATCTTCCTCGCTTAATTTACCGGCGAGCGGACGCCAGCCGCGGAATTGGAGCAGTGCCATTGGTCGGGGAGTCCGCTGCAAAGCTCGCTGGAGGAACTCGGCATTATGCTTCGTCATTGTGGGTTTGGTGGTGAGCTTGGAGAAGGGTCATCATGGCTTGTGAAGATACGTTGGTCTCGGCGAGGTGTAAGAGTGAGAGGCCTTGAAGGCTAGATATGTTTGTAGACATTGTGTGAACAGACAATAGAAGAAAGCCTGTTGAACAACGAGCAGACAGGAAATCCGTCTCTCGTGGATAAGAACATTTTGATGAACTCCTAGTCTGACCCCAAAGATGACAATATGCTAGCCTCCCCGGGCGTCTCACCACCATGATTACTTTCTGGTCGCTCGTGTCGCTCTACGGAGTACTCTTTGCTGCGAGAAGTCCAAACTAAGGTATGTAGGCTGAATGGCCTATCGAAGCCAAAAGAGGACCAACAGCGGAAGAGCCGTCAATTGATTTGCTGCCACTCTTCCGTCCTGCATCTCAAGTTATGCTCAAGGCATAGTCACGATCGTCCATCGGCGTCATGTGCGTCGGCAAGAGCTTGGGCACGGCGGGATTCGCTTTGACCCAAGCGGCGGAGATGGGCCTCTCTTGTTGGGCAGCGCGGGACCGTGTATCACGAGACACCGGACCCAGGGCGAGAAAAGGAGCAAATGCAAAAGCCATGGCCCGATGGAGGATGCGCAACGGCGTGAAACCAGGCGCCTCGATTCCTTCTCGAAGCCAGGATGCTCGATGCTGGAGACCCCAGAGTATCGCGTCCCGGTTCTGCGGGGAAACCTTCGCGGCCTCAGTCGCGTCTACCCTTCGGTGATTTCTGCTCTCGACGCTCAACCTTCACGTCGACTCCCTTTGGGCGGAATTGCGACGCTACGGGCACATTGAATCCCGCTGGCATGGTGTTGCCATTGAAGTATATATTCATTCCAACGCCCGCCGGTTGACTCGCATCTTGGACCTTCTCCACCGACAGTACCATTATCATCATTCCCATACGCATCCGAATCCTCTTCCTCCTCGGCTAAAATAATTGGCCTGGGATCTTTCTCAACTCCTGATCATCATTGCATCGCCGAAATCGCCCAAGATGTCCTACGACGAGAAGTCTCGCGACGAGAGCATCGCTCACCTCGAGCATGTCGACACGCCTCTCCATGAAAAGATGCATGGCGACAAGATGGCCATGGCGGCCAAGGAGGCCGCTACGCTGGAGCATGAACTGACTCCTATCGAGGCCATCAAGGCCTACCCCATGGCCATCTTCTGGTCCATTATGGTTTCAATGTGTGTGATTATGGTACGTTCAACGGTCTTCCTATGGCGCCTCCAACCTCCTAGTTGATGCTACTGCCACCTTCAACCTCAATACTGATTCTGATCTAGGAAGGGTAAGCTGAAGTCTTCATGGCTCTCCAGCTCATAACTAACTTGAGATCTAGATACGATACTATTCTGATTGGAAACTTCTTCGCGTAAGTCTCTCAGGCCGGACTTGAACCACTTCAACAACTCATGCCTACAGCTATCCAACCTTCAAAGCCAAATACGGCACCTACTTTCCCCAGCTGAATAATGGTGCGGGTGGCTATCAGCTTACAGCTGTGAGTCCCGTCACATCCTAGCATAACTCGACAACGACACTAATCCTTTCATAGGCATGGCAAGCTGGACTGGGAAACTGCTCCGGCGTGGGTGCGTTCTTTGGCGTTCTCCTCTGTGGTTATCTCGTCGGTATCTTTGGTCAAAAGCGTGTTCTTCTGGGCTCCCTTATCGTCCTCTCGGCATTCATCTTCATGACATTCTTCGCACCCAACATTGCCGTTCTCGCGGCGGGAGAGCTCCTCTGTGGTCTTCCATGGGGCGTCTTTGCAACGGTCGGTCCCGCTTATGCTTCTGAGGTTCTGCCACTTTGTCTCCGAGGTACGTTGAGCACCCAAGCTTGGGCACCGAAAGCATGACCGAGAACACCCTACGCGGTGTGGATAACACTACTGACACGGTTCTACAGTCTACCTTACCTCCTACACCAACATGTGTTTCATCATTGGCCAACTGATTGCAGCCGGCGTTCTCGAAGGATGTCTCTCCATCACATCAGAGTGGTCCTACCGCATTCCCTTCGCTCTGCAATGGTTCTGGCCCGCCTTCCTATTCCCAGTTTTGCTCTTCTGTCCCGAATCTCCGTGGCATCTGGCTCGCGAGGGGAGATTGGAGGAGGCAGAGCGCTCATTGAATCGATTGGTTCGCAAATCCGCCAACATCAATACCAAAGAGACTTTGGCCAATATTGTGCATACCAATGAGCTTGAGAAGCAGCTTACGGTTGGCACCTCGTATTTGGACTGCTTCAAGGGATCCGAGAGGCGAAGGACTGAGATTGCTTGTAAGTATCCTTCAGATCAGACGTGGCATGTATCTTTCAGCCAGATGATGCCTGTCATCTGCAGAGGAGCGTGGCTAATTTTTGTAAAGGCGTTGTCTTCGCTGGTCAAGTCTTGTCTGGTAAGTCTTAGCCAGAACCATCACCAAGATTAAGCATTCAAGGCTCAATCTTGGTGCAAATACATGATTTGCATGACTGACTGGTATCCAGGATCCACATTTGCCTACAATTCTTCCTATTTCTTCGAACAAGTCGGCCTTTCATCCAACGTCACCTACAAACTAAACCTAGGCGGAACCTCTTTGGCGCTTGTAGGAACTCTGATCGTAAGCCTTATCATACATTTCCTCTGCGGATAAGATTGTTAACCACCTCCCGCAGTCTTGGTTCACCCTCATGCCATATTTTGGACGAAGAAACATCTACCTAGCAGGAATGGCGACCATGACCGCAATCCTCTTTATGTAAGTTGCTCCACCCAATCTACCCCTTTTACTCGGAAACAAAGAAACCACGAACAAAACGATAGCTTGTGCCGAAAAGAAACGAAACAGAACTAACGACGAGCACAGCATCGGCATCCTCAACGTCAAGACCGAAACCCACAGCATCGGCATGGCCCAAGCCGTGCTGACTCTCGCCTGGACGTTCGTCTTCCAGCTCTCCGCCGGCCAACTAGGCTGGGCGCTGCCGGCCGAGATGGGGTCCACGCGGCTCCGGCAGAAGACCATCTGCCTCGCGCGCAACGCCTACTACCTCGTGAGCGTGATCAGCGGCGTGCTCGAGCCGTACTTCATGAACCCGACGGCCTGGAACCTGAAGGGCTACACGGGCTTTGTGTGGGGAGGAACGGCGCTCGCCACGCTCGTCTGGGGCTATTTCCGTCTGCCCGAGACGAAAGGACGCTCGTACGAGGAGCTGGATATCTTGTTTGCGAAGGGGGTTCCGGCGAGGGACTTCAAGGGGTATCAAGTTGATGCCTTTAATGAGGAGACGATCAATGATGCGGCTAAGAGGTACTCGACGGTTTGAGTGGAGCAAGATGGAGGAGTATCTTTTAAGGTCTTTGATGACAAGTATATAGTTGCCAGGGTTGGCGTGGGTGGAGTGGACGGAGTTTATGGACATGGCTCGATATTTTGATCACAGACATGGTGATTTTAGCATATGATATTGTCCCAAGATATGAATTTACAGCTAGCTTGCTATATGGGTGAAGATCCCGCGCTCAAGTCCAGCTCTGCGGACTAATCCCAATATTCTCCAGTCGCCACTCCTCCCTCCCATGCTCCGGGAACTTATCATCCACGGGCTCCGCGAACTCGTACAAGAACCGTAACATCCACTGATCCAACCGAAAGCTTTGCTCCATACTCTTCCGGCAAGCCTGATGAAAGGCTCGCAAGCGTGTGAAGCTAATATCAAGCGTCGGCCAATATCCCTGCATGCGACTTAGGACGCCGAAATTCTTCTCAAGACGCTGCCGCGCCGATGAGATTTGCGATTCGGAGTCGGAGAAGAGCAAGGTATGGATCTGTACGGTCGAGGCCACAACGAGCACGTGCCCGACCATTGTGTACAAGACTTCGCAGTTGGGCGTCGAGCTTGCGGTGTAGACCATCTCGCAGAGGGATTCGGCATGGGCCTTGCATTTCTTGGCATAGGGTTGTGCGTTGGAGACTGGGCTGTGTTCCTCGTGGAGAAATTGGTAGAAGAGGAGCTGGCCGAAATGATAGTATCCGAGATAGACGGCGACGAAGATACGACCTAGTCCTAGCGAAGCCCAGAATTGAATGTTGGATGGCGTATCATGCATGTTTGGAGGCAGTGCCGAGTGCCAGTTATCGAGCTTTTGTGAAAGGCGAAGTACGTTTTCTTCGACTCCTGAACCTTGTACAATCCCGGCGACAATGTTCTCGTTGAGATCGTTGATCTCTTTGAGGATAGAATTCAGTTGGATCATTTGCGCAAGCAAAGACGTGTTTGGTCCGGAGTGATCTGATGCAACTACCGGTTGGCCTCGTCGTAGGTCGAGGAATACGCTTTCATCAATCGGAAGCGGTACATGATTCAGATGCTGCATTTGTCTTGGTAATCGCACTCCCGATGATGACCAGACATCAATCATAGTCAAAGACCACCAAACTGCTTCATAATTAACACCGGATACGCAAATTCGATTTTCGAACACACCTCTGATATTGACTTCTCTCTCTATGCCGTCGGCTGTTGCTTTGTTGGCTATGTCAAGAAGACTTGCAATTCGACAGGCCGTTGAGTAGTAAACGGATTCTGCGGCTGCTTCTCCCTCGGTGATACTGACAGCGCCCAGTAATACGCACGCTTGGGCTGTGGCGAGTGACACTTCTCGTAGGTCTAACAATCGGTTGCTTTCTTTAGCATATGCCTTGCCTCTGTCTCTTGGCTCGATCCCATCAAACGCTGAGTTTATAGAAAATCTAGGAAGGAGTCAGTGATCCACCTAAACTTCTGGTATTTTTCAACTGCTCCTCGCTTCATAAGGAAGCTATCTGATTCAATTGCTTAGATGCCGGGCATACTTGTTAAATATGAACAGAGAGAAATATTTCCAATGGGGAATAATTGGAAGATGTTGCAGAGACAAGCACCAAATTACCAGACGTAAGCAAGAGAAGACCTACTACCTCGACGACAGTGCCATCATGGCATATAAAATGACCGGCCGGACAGTACCCGCCACGACATCCTCAACAAAACTGGGACGATGAAACAGAGAGTGGAACTGATCATGAATAAGATCAAAATAGAGGTTGACCAGTTCCAGACACAAATTCTGTGGCGGTAGATTCGTCGCCGCGGGGTCTCTCTTGGAACTCCTGTCGCTGTGCGGTGCGATAGGAATCAGTGTTTGAGACGCCGGCGATGTCTTGGGTGGTGATGGCGCTGTGTCTCTCGTGCACTGGAGACCACGTGCGGTGCAGTATGTACACGACGTTCCAAATTGCGCAGTCTCACATTTTCGCCGTCGTGAACTGGATGCGTGGTTAGTAACGCTGGGCCCTAGGAGAGATGCTGGTGGGTAGCGCAGCTGACCGGCAAGCTACACATGCTGTGGAAGTCCTCATTCTAAAATCTCCCACGGACAGGCACTTATCCCTTCAAGTCATTGCGTGGGGTTCAGAGCTCAACAAAGACGAGCCATCTCATTTGATCCCGAGACAAACGGTGTTGGTGTATTTCAAAGGATCGCGTGGTGTTAGAGAAATGCTTGCCCTGGCCATAATTGTGGGGATGCGGGGTACGTCGGGCCCTAGCTAGATGCAGGAGGCTGGCACAGTAAGCCTTCCCATGATTGGTTATTTGTCCCGTCCTTTGAGGGTCCTGGCATGCCTCTGGACTGTCTGTTAAGATGCTAGTGTCCGTACCTTGTCTATAAGTCAGAATGATCTGCCAGCCACAGGGCCGTCATTGGTTTGATTCACAGACGTCAAGTTTACCCAAACAGCCAACGAGAATACTTTTGTGCACAATTTGGGGTTTACGGTGCTGAAGATGCTAAACATTTGTTGACTGACCAGTCGGGCCTAAATTCATCACACTCGTAAGCTAGAATACAGAGAAGCAAATATCTACAACGCTACCCATCCAACCGTGCCTGCGCAAATTTCTATAGAGCTCGTCGAATCAAACATTCTTTCTCTTTCTGATGCCTACAAAGCACTCAACGGGCTTCCGCAAGAAGCCCTCGCGCGTATCCAACACATCTTGGTACAGATCAAAGTCGTATCTGCGGAAAGTGGTGCTGACAATGAGCGCCAATTCCATCTCGGCCACGTTCCTGCCTACACAGCTTCGAGGTCCATAGCTAAATGGGATAAATCCAACTTTTTGTGCCTCGGTCAAATTATTCCAGCGCTCGGGCTTGAACTCGTCGGCATCAGGACCCCAGATCTCTTTGGAGTGGTGGATGGTGTAGGCTGGGACCGAGAGAACAGTGGATGCTGGGAAATGCTTTCCTCCAAACTCAATTCCGGGTCCGGGTGGCACTATGCGTGGGAGTCCAAGAGACGAGGTTGAGTGGATGCGTAAAGTCTCTTGAATGACGTTGTTCATGTAAGGAAGAGATTGCACCATGTCGAAAGTTGGCACGTCAGTACCGGCAGGAATCGCAGCGTCAAGTTCCTCTCGCAGCTTCGCCAGGACACCAGGCGTTTTGCAGACCCAGTAAAGAATAGCGCACGAAGTGTTCGATGTTGTGTCTGAACCAGCAATCAGCTGGGTGAGCGCTTCGGCCGTCAATTCCGATCGGCCAAGTTTTGCTCCTGTCTCGTCCTTTCCTTCCATTAGTCGGGCAAGCAAGTCTACCCGGTCAGAATCTTGTTGCTTGCTATCCAGTCTTGCGCTCACTCGTGCTACTGCAATGCCCGCTAGGTTCTCTACTGCGGCAAGACCCTGGGTGAAGAATGGATCTGGAAAATATTTGGCATATGGCTTGAGTTGAGGGAAACATCCTAAGGTTCCACTGACTTCTCCTCTTCGGTTTAGAACCTCAACGGCTGGTGCATAACTTATCGGTCCGCCCGGCGTCATCTGAATCTCAGTTATATCCTTCCCCTTTTCCAACATCCCGAACGGTTTTCCGAAAGCAAGATCGCCGATCATATCGAATGCAAGGTAATTGTACCAGTGCAAGCAGTCGATCTTGGAGAAGCCTCCGTGGGCGTTGGTGGACAAGGTATCCCATTGTTTGACGAAAAGCTCGAGATTGCCATGCATGTACTTCTCGAATTGGGCAATTGACTTTGTGGAAAAGGTATGCGAGACGGTCTTCCGCTTTCGGGTATGTTCCGCGCGGTCTCGTGTATTGAATAGACCTCGTTGGATAGAGACAAATGCATCATAAAAGTCGCTGTGGCTGTCAGCGCGACCGCTCTTTCGCCAGTTCAGGGGTTTAGACTTACGACTTCAGGAATCCGTTTCCGTGTCCATATACCACGTTGATAGCAGCCTCATCTGCAATACTAACATGGTTTGGCTGGATCCTGACAAACTTTCCATGCTTCTTGTGTTCCTCGTCCACGGTCTTGTACCGCTTCCCTTGGCGGGCCTGCAGCAGAAGCCAGAGATTGGAGAATTTTGCAGCGAGTGGCCCCGGGATCGAGTTCAGCGCCGTGTTAGCGGTGAAGTAAGGGACGACATAGAAGAGGATGATAGCGATTGGAATGGTCCAAGGCGTCAGCAGCAAATCAACGACGGCCATGATGCACAGCCAGGAAAAAGCAATTCACGGCGGCTCAGAGGTTGCTGCAGTATGATGTATGAATCTCGGTAGATGATCTCGTGCTGGCAATTACATATGCAGCAGGGCGGGTACTAAGGTTCGTGGTAGCGCAGATACTTCTGTCAGAACCCAGGACCGGAGCGATGGGCGACTATATACTTGCTCCTCCAACATGAAATCAATTGCCGTGACAATCCGCCGAGATGTCGCAGAAGTGGAAGAAGGCAGGCATCCTTTCACACCCCGCATTTCTTCTACCCACCGTCCAAGCCGCGCACGACTAGGCTAGCTGGCCCAGAAATGCCGAGTGCGTCTCAGCCAATGATCGCCGGCCTTTTCCAAACCACTCATCAGGTGCGACTCAAGCACTCGGGATCTCCGTCGGATTCTCAAGCCCGAGAGTTGGGCTTTGAAGGGGGCAATCCCCCACGAATGTCCTCCACGAATGGATACTGTGGGGTGTAGACACGGGAGACATATCGGTAATTTCAAAGTCGAAACCGCTCGGAGCTTCCATGGCTTCTTGAATTAGCCCCTTCCACTCAAGTCGACACGGTTTCGACGGCGTCACTGCTAAGGGAGGAATGGTTCCGCGGCGGAAGCGATGCATAACTGCAAGCATTATCTCATGTGCTGTCGTAGCTGTACTGCATACATTCATTTATTTATAGCTTGGGTCTTCGTGCCTCCACCGCTTCTCTGAGCTTGGCAATAACCTCTGAAGGGTCCTTTGCTCCAAACACAGCACTGCCAGCAACAATAACGTTGGCTCCCGCATCTGCAGCCTGATCGATAGTTCCAGGCCCAAGTCCACCATCAACCTCAATGTTCAACTCTGGATATCGTTGTCTCAACGCTGCAACCTTAGGTAGCTCAGATGCCATGAACTTCTGTCCCCCAAATCCAGGGTGGACTGTCATGATTAGGACCATCTAAAAACAATCAGTCAAACCCCCCACTCTTAACCTTCGGGTAAACCTACGTCTGGTTTCTCCTTCTCATCCTTTGTTTCCAAGATATCCCACAGCACATCAACCTTGGTATCAGGCTTGATAGCAATACCAGCCAGCATTCCTTGGTCGTGAATATATCGGATCAGTTCCTTGGGGCTCGTCTTCGCATCACTGGTAGCTTCGGGACTTTCGGCAGCGGTGCTGGAAATCGCAGCCTCATAATGGAAGCAATACAAATCGCATCCCGCGTTCTTGAACTCTTTAACCCATTTTTTTGGCTGTGGCAGCAATGTCAGTGGTTGGTTGTGGCTACTCGGGTAGAGGTGCAAATACCTCTGCAATCATCATATGGCAGTCAAAGGTTCCCTTTCCGTGTTTCTCCGTAGGCTTTGCCACATGGCTTCGAATCTTGGTCACAACCGGTGCTCCGAATGTAATGTTTGGCACGAAGTGGCCATCCATAATGTCAACGTGCAGCCTGTCATCTTTTAGCAACCATCTCACTGTGTTGGGCCACAAGTCGCAGCATACCAATCAGCTCCATTGTTGATGGTATCGGAGCATTCCTTTCCCAGAGCCCCAAAGTCGGCCGAGAGGATAGAAGGTGCAATGATTGCTGGAGGTGCCATTTTGAAGAGTAGTCCTAGTGTTGTGCAAGCAATGATGATCGGTGAAATGTTGACGAGCTTGGTGGGGTTACTCAACTTACATCATTACGCCTGAGGCATCAAGAGCTTTCCTTATCTTATCGCCAATCAGGTGTGTGCCGCTTGGACTGGGCGGTACATACAGCGGGGTAGACCTCGAGACTAAATTCTTGATGAAGGCTTGACTTTTGTCAAGACCCTGGCCTTAAGATGTATGGTCAGCTAAGCAGAATGACCAGCATTCTCAGCCCTGTCGATGAGAGCTTTATCGTTGAAGCCAATCATAGCTTCTGCGCATCGCTTCTAAGGCACCCTTCTCAGATTATCATTCGTCCCAGAGTCCTACCATCTTCGCCATTTCTCCGCCCCTCCTCTTTGTGTATTTCGCCGCGACTTCAATTGCGTAGCTTCGGAAGCATGCCTTCCCGGCAGTCAAAAGGCACCAACCTCCCTCAGGTACTGCCCAGAACCTCAACATAGGACATCTTGTCCACACTCCTCGACAACCACCAGCAAAATACGCAACAACCCTGGGTTGTTACGATGGCATACTCAGCGATGCAATACACCACATCTCAACCGACCACGCGACTAGTCGCATACCGAGATGCTGACAACTCGACAGTGCGCTACGTGACCCCAGCGGCGCAGAATCCCTTGCAGTTATACAATGCGTACGATAGTGACATGGAACCGCTGGTCAATACGGTGGACTCGTTCGTGGGAGACGACGATCTCCAGCGCTTCACGGCCACTGGTCGACCTATGCCATGCTATAGACCTCGCACGGGTGTCAACGACATGTATGCGATGCCCGAACTCCTACCGAAGAGATATACGGACGAGAGCATAATACCGGCGATTATTATCGATGTCATTCCAACCCCGCCCTCGGCGCAGGAGGGAGAGGGGGTCGATGTAGGAACAAAAGAGAAGACGTGAGTATACAAATCGGAAGATCTAAGTTGGAACTATCATTGACTGACTATGAATCCAGTCGCAGACCAAGTTTCCTCCAAAAGCTCAAGCACGAGAAACCTAAGCCACAACCTTCCGTCATAACTAAAGTCGTCTTCATGCCCAGAGGCGAATATCTACGTTTCTTCGCGCGAGATAACTCCGGCAATTATATCGGATCCGAAGCTTACAAGCAATGGACCGAGAAAGAACTGAATGATCGGTACGGGAAGTTTAAACCCAATTTCAGGAAGGAGAAGAAGGGCTGGGTGAATTTTGTGTTCTCTTAAGGGTGGAAGAACACTTCCGTGGATTGTTTTGGGGGAGCTAGGAGTTTAACTATCTAGCGTTATTGGATGTATACCCCTTGGATTATCATATTAGTTTTGCAGTTCTGCTTTTTGGAATATAAATTAGTTCTCATTATTATTATGGTGTATAATGCTAAGTGGCGAGCCCTCTAGAATTTATCATTGATTCTTTGACATTGCCCTACGTCAAATCTTACAGTAGTTCTGAAAGTCACTCAAACTTCCTCTGGTTCCGTGGCTCTGTGAAGTCTGACCTTCACACTTGCTGGTGCCATAGTCAAAGACATTTTCTTCTTGATGGGACTTGTAATGTCGACGCCATCGATGGCATCGAAGCGCTGCGCAAATCTGGCAACAACGAAGGCAGCTTCCGTGAGTGCATATTGTTCTGTACGAGAACAGATTTCATTAGTAAACTCAACTCGAGACATAAATTCACCAAGCAAAAATAAGACAAAGAGATACTCACGACCTAAGCACACTCTCGGGCCGCCAGAGAACGGTACATAGTTCCAACCAATCTTCCGCTTCTCCCATCTTGCGGGGCGGAACTCGTCAGCATCCTCGCCCCAAATATCGTGCCTTCTGTGCATCACATAACTGATGAAGCCGACATTCTCGCCCTTCTTCACGGCAATGGGCTGTTTCCCGTCTGGACCACCACCAGTAGGGAGTGTGGTATTGCGAACAGCGCGACGACCATTCAACGGTACAATTGGATATATGCGGAGGGCTTCATAAAGAAGATTCGTAAGCGGCTTACAGGCCTTTAGCGACGAGAACGTCATCTCAGCTGTTGGCTTGCTAGCGGAACCAAATTCCTCAAGGACTGCATTACGCAGTATTTGGAATTCCGATGGATTCCGCGACAGGAGAAGAAACACCCAACAGAGCAGAGAGGAGGTGGTATCTCTACCCGCAAGCAAGAGATGAAGCATCTGATCCCGCACCTCGATCGGATCTTTCGTCTCCTCCACCACAGCATTTAATAACACAAATCTCTCCTTCCCATCCGAATTGACTGTAGAATGCTTATTGTTCGGATCCAGAGCAATACGGACGTACTTGTCCCCAAAATCCTTTACGGTCTGGCACGCCTGCTGGAACTTTTTCGAGTTGGCCATCCAGTACAGGTTCGCAAACCGGAGCCGATAAGCGATGTACTCTTGGGCATAGGTCATCGCTTCTGCGAAGTCTTTGTCCAGTTTCACGTCCTCACTCGTTGTGTTGTCTGATGACAACGCACGTGCTTGACTGTTGACAGAATGGCCAAAGAGAAACTCCGTCGAGGCATCCAGAGTAAGATTGAAAAACAGTGGTTTCAGATCGACCTCGCTGGTCCAACCGGCTGAACTCTCTTCTGGGAGTGCCTTGTAGAGGATGTTTAAGTGGCGATCTGCAGCCTCCAGATCACTGACTTGATCGCGAGTAAACTGCGGTTTGAGCTGAGCTCGATAATGCGCCCATGGTTCTCCATCTGAGTTGAAGATGCCGTTGCCCAGGAGAGCAAAGAGGTTACCATGCCTTGCAGGACCAAGGTTGAAGTCATGGAACTGCGTAGCTAGGATTGCTTGAATGTTTTCAGGCTCTGCCGTGGAAACGACAGTCCTGAACAAGGAATGTATGCGATGAGTGTTGCCGTTGTCGTTAAAGCGCTTTCGGACAAAGTCATCAAGGAAATCCTTATCTGAGAGCTGTTAGAAGTTTTCAGGTTGGACGTTCGTAAAACAAGCATGAATGTCCTTTTCATCCTACAAGCATCGATTGGGTGGGTATTCATACCTCCAAGACCGGTGACCAATAAGGCGAATCTCTCGAGGCCGCCAGGGAGTTTATTCTTTACCGATGGCAGAGGGCCACATCCGTGAGCCTCTTCCCATTTTCTGAAGTCCCGCGCGAGAAGCCAAGTCTTGACTTTATAGAATACAAGCAAAACCGTGGCAAGCAAACCGGCCTTGATGATAACTCCCATGGTTGCTTATCAGAGAAATCCTGACTGGGTGGGATAAATTTAGGAGACGGAAAAAGTCCATCAAGCTCGGAGGGCGGCGAGGGTGCGCAGCGCAGCCTTCAAGTACGCAGGTGTCGGGGGCCGGAGCTCTGCAATCTATCGGGCGCGTCGTCCTCGCCTTGCTGGTCGCTTGACTGCTGTGACTGCCTACGAGGCTTCCTAACGCTCGTGTGGGCTTGTGGCACAGTTAGCGCAGTGCCGAGCTAGGCTTCATGCAAGGCGGAGGCAATGGAGGGAGAATGGGGCGAAGTTGTTCCGTGTCTTTGTAAAGCCGCCAGTATTCTTACCAAAGAAGATCGTATGCTTCCTACTGCATCAACCCAGTACAGGGAAAGCTGCATGAGCCCTCACCGAAGCCTGCGCCGGAACTCCCGGAGCACTTCATAGCTATAGCTGCCTGCTAGACATGACCTTCAGTTTTCTTCAACCTAATCCTTGCAACCTGTGAATGCTACCAGGCAAGACTTATATGACTGAAACACTTGCAGACGCAACTGTATACATCTTATCCTTCACCCGATATATCTATATTTTAAGCAGATGTATAATAACACAATGATGGTACTTATTCATGCTAAACATAAATACTTATCGGTTGCGTCACTTTCCAGCGTGGCCAATTAATAGGTTCTGGTTTAGCCTGTTTACCCGTTAGTCAGAGACCTTTGTGTCACATCTGGTGTGGTATCTCAAGGTAGATATGCCTGGAAATGAAAGGAGGCGACCGCCTGAATCTACTGGCGCAGTTCACATGAAAAACCGGCAGATTTGCAACGTTGTGAACGGGCCACATCCTTGATTTAGAGCGCGTGCCTAGAAGTACCTCCTCGACATTAATACCTGCACAATACGGCCCATAGCTTCTTACCTTTCGGGCATGAATCTGATCTGGACTTAATCCGTTGGGATTATAAGATAAGGGTGGTGGGATTGAAACGCTTGACTGCCATAAGACCTAAACAAATGCTCTACTTCATGTTCCTGGTTGTGGTTGCTCGATGACTATTCAAACCTAAACAGCTTGAAACTTTCTCCTTTACAGGCCGGCTTCATTCATTCTTGTGGTCTTTTGAAATACCTTACTATGAGATGTAAGAGCTTCTTTGGCTCAGTACCAAATGACGACGGTAAATAGCGGACTTCCAGGACAAGGCCCAAGAATTACTATATGACTGATATAAGGACGCTAATTAAAACTCAACCTTCACGCACTACCTAAAACCTTGAGCAACAACACAATAAGACGATTGACTTCATCAACTACGGATCATTAGCTTCTACTAGATGGAAATCATGGGTATTTAGCTTACCACTGTTATAATGGACCAGACTTATCCTAACTACGCCATCCTGCTGAGGATCCAGCTTCAGAATCTCCTCCGCCAGGCGTACAGAATAAAAGGTACCCCATCTAATTCCAACCTGGCCCTGACTCAGTTCCTCCGCATGCTCCACGACATCCCTACTTGATCGATTCTCGACAATGAAGCTCACAGTCGCAACCCTCAGCTTAGAGTCAGCCTCCTTCTCACCGATAATAGTAACATCCTTTCGACTACCCAAGAAAGCCAAAAGGGTTGACTGCAGCTCTTCCTCATGCTTGGCAATGGCAGTCCAGGAGGTGACGAGATCAGGTGCGAAATAAGCGACGACTTCGGGAAGGGAGGCTGTTAACTCGTAGCAAGAGCCTGCAAGACCGAGCTTGTCTTCAAGGGTCTCGGAAGGATTGAACTTGTGACCCAGGGATCTTACAGCCTTCAGCCCCTGAGGACTTGCGTAGAGCATAGATATATGTGGTCCATATACTTTGTACCTGGCGTATCGTTAGGTACAATATCACAAGGCTAATGTGCACATACCAGCTAAAGCAGTAATAGTCTGCACCGAAGTTCTTCACATCAATAGCACGATGCGGCGCATATGCAACAGCATCCACACAAAGCAAAGCTCCTGGAACTGTATGCACTTGTGCAGCTATTGCCTTTATGTCATGGATCGTGCCCAGTATATTGCTAGCATGTGTACATGTGACCAGCTTTGTCTTTTCAGACATCAACTCCTTCAAGTCCAAAGCCTCAAGCTTCGGATTCTCTTTCGTCTTGGGGACCCACCATTTGAGTTCCAACTTTTGCCGTCGAGCAAGGTCAACCCAAGGCGCAATATTAGCTTCATGGTCAAGCTGTGAGACGACAATCTCAGAGCCGGGTTCAAACTCTAGAGCATAAGAGAGATTGCGGAATAGCTGGGTAGTTGATGAGCCCAAAACTACGTGCGACATCAGAATAGCAGACGGCTAAGTTATGGGGGGTATCTACCAATCTCATCAGGGCTAGCATTAATATAGTCCGCGGCTGCGTCATAACCCGCATCATAAAGCGCGGTGGACCTTTGACCAACTGCGTAAGATGCACCAAGCTGAACGTTAGTTGACGAGAGATAGTCTTGAATGCTGTGCAATGTAAGCAGGAGGTGGTTTGAAATACGAGAAGCGCTTACGCTTCAATAACTGTGTCCAATGTTTGACTTCCACCAGCGTTGTCCATGTAAACCTGGCCTGAGTTCAGCAATGCGGGGAATCGGCCCCGCGCGGCCTCAATATCAAAGGATGGCATGGGGGGCAAATAGTTGTTGTTCATCGCAAGGAGACTGCAACTTTGCAGCTGAAAGTGGGCAATATATACCAGAGAGATGTCACTCTGAACTCTCCCGCAAATTCGACGTCAGAAACTGGGTTGTGAGCTGCCAACTCAGGCATAGCAACATAGCAGGATTGCGGGACACCCCCTCGCTTAGAACTATCGCCCGTGACGCTGACATCACGCCTTTCCACCTCTTGAATGTGAGGCACGGCTGGGACCGAAAGTGTGGGAAGTTCATTTTTGGACGGTACAGCACTCCAGCAGCACTCGGCGCGTAGATGCATAACCTTCACCAACCTTATTGGAAAGTCAAAGATCTGTTGATGCCAGTGAAGGAGAGCAGAATGCATACCCCTTTTTAGTCTGACGTTGCTCAGCGCTTCAGAAATCATGCGGCTGTGAGGCGGTCGGGCATGGCAGAAACTTTTTCTGGGGGATATGATCCGATATCTCTTTCGACTTTCTCTGGTCACATCCACAGAATTTAAAATTTTTATTCTCCCAGCTTTTCTCTCTCACATTCAACTCAACATGAAGAGAAAAGCTGATGCCCAATTGTCTGCCGCTAATGGCAAGAGCGCCATCAAGAAGCGTGCTAAAACAGGTACGCTTGCATCACCATTGCCAATACGCCCACAGCCTGATTATTTGTAACAGTGCTCTCCGAGGAAGACCGGAAGAAATCCTTTCGCAAGGGTTTATTTGCTGAAGATGTCCTTTCGAAATATACCCAGGACTATGCCAAATCCGAACCCTACAAGCATAGCGTCATCAATGCTCTTATCGACGACGCCCTTCTCCGCAAAGTGCGCGATGAAATCCGCGAGAATGTCTCCTTCACTCCCAAAGAGACCGATATCTACAAAATTCATCAATCTGGAGATCTAGCAAACTTGGATGGACTTGATGATGCTGCTTTGGAGAAATTGCCCTCGCTGCTACGACTGCGAGACTCTCTATACTCGTCCTCGTTCAGGAAATATGTTTCTACCATAACTGGTTCTGGAGAATTGAGTGGGAAGAAGACGGATATGGCTATCAATGTGTACACACCTGGTTGCCAATTGCTCTGTCATGATGACGTGATTGGAAGCCGAAGGATCAGCTACATATTGTATTTGACGGATCCAGATATCCCTTGGAAAGCTGAATGGGGAGGTGCTCTGAGATTATTTCCTACTACGTCGCACAAGGAAGAGAATGGAGAAACCACAAAGACACCAACTCCTGACGTTTCAAAAGTCATCCCACCTGCTTGGAATCAGCTGAGCTTTTTCGCTGTCCAACCTGGCGAGAGCTTCCACGACGTAGAGGAGGTGTTCCATGCACAATCGAAGGAGCAACTGGAGAAAGAAGGCGGCAGAATTCGGATGGCCATCAGTGGTTGGTTTCACATCCCACAACCTGGCGAGGAGGGGTATGTCAAAGGTGCCGAGGAAAAGTTGGCTGCAAACAGCAGCTTGATGCAACTGCAGGGAAATCCCGATTCCTACGACTTTCCCCAGCAGCAAATTGTTACCATCGAGGCGCCAGCCGAGCCTGCTGAAGAAAAGGGCCTCGAGGCCTCCGACATCGATTTTCTACTGAAGTATTTGGCTCCAACATACTTGACTCCTGACACCCTTGAGCAAGTTAGCGAGCACTTTGCGGAAGAATCCAGTGTCACTCTCGATAGTCTACTGTCGAAAAAGTTTTCTGAGAAAGTAAGAGCCCATGTAACAGCACAAGAAGCAGCAGGGCTCCCTGAAAAATCTAGCGACATTGAGAAGACGACATCTTGGAAAGTTGCCAGACCACCACACAAGCACCGCTTCTTATACCAGCAACCGACCACCACATCTCCAGATCCATCGAGGGAGCTCGATCCAATTCAGGAGATCCTCGAGGTCCTTTTGCCGAGTCGTCAATTTCACAAGTGGCTATCCATAGCTACCGAGTGTGAAATTGAGAACTATGATGTTCTCGCACGACGATTCAGGAAAGGATCTGACTACATCTTAGCGACGAGTCACGACGGCAATCCCAGACTGGAAATCAATCTTGGTCTGACACCTACATCTGGCTGGGGAGCTGATGATGAGGATGAAGAGGACGCGGAAGAGGAAGAAGCTAAAGATGCCAAAAATGCGAAAAATGCGAAAAAGGACAAGGCAAAGGGGAAAGACAAGAAAAAGGCTGAGCCAGAGCCTGAGCCGGAAGAAGACGACGATGTGGGCGGTCACGAAGTCTGGATGGCAGCAGACGACGATGCGGCCGATGCAGCTATATACAAAGCTTCGACAGGAGAAGAGGACGACAATGTGCTTTTCGCTATGCCAGCATCATGGAACAAGATGAGCATCGTGCTCCGAGATAGCGGAGTACTGAGATTTGTCAAGTATGTGAGTAGAAACGCAAAAGGTGATCGTTGGGATGTTGGAGGTGCTTTTGATGTGCAGGACTTGGAGGATGATGAGGAAGGAGAGGACGATGGAGAGGAAGCTGCGAAAGCGATTTTGGAGGAGAGCAGTGAAGAGGAGGTCTTTAATGGATTTCCAGATAGCAGCGATGGTGAAAGCGACTGAGCTGCCGTTGTTTGCAGATGAGCTTCTTCGCCTCGAAGCGATAGACAAAATATTTAAAATGCATAGATACTTTTCCCCTCAAGAGTCCCGTCAGCTTTCTACTCCAAGGATGCATAAACCCAGTCTCGTAACCAGATACCATCAAACATTTCTTCTCTCCCTGAACGCAACCTCAGCAGGAAGCCTAAAACTTGCACAGAACATCCTCTTATTTGGCGCCACGTCCCTGACCTCATAAATAACCAGCTCCTCATCCTGAGGCGTGACAGTGTAATCCAGGTATTTTGAAATCCGGTTACAGATATCAATACCCTCCCGAACATTGTCTTCACTCTTAGTTGAGAAGCAATGGACATGTATCATGGGCAGCTTGACATTTGTATGAGGTGTGAAGAGCTCTGCGTGATTACGGTAGAGGCCATTGAACGATCCGAGGAACTCGATAGCCGTTGCTGGTAAGTTCATGACGAAGTGCGAGAATGTTTGGGGAATGGTAATGGTTTTGCTACGTTCTAGGATCTGCCTTTCGCGTTCTTCTTTTGGAAGATTGCGGGATGATGCTGTGCCGGGGATTGTGACGGTATTTTGGGAAGTAGCTGTTAGGTTGAGGAGATCGTCCACGGCGCTGTAGATAAACTTGTGCGCATTTTCGCAGTGTGGTCTGACATAGGCTTGAACCTATACAATATAAGTCGCTGCTGAATAGATGAAACATTAAAAGAATTATTTACCTTATTTCGCACCACGGCATCTCTCATGCTTGCGATACTGTCGGGATTCAGATCATTGGCCCATACAAAAACCTTCTTCTTTCCAGCTGGCACAGCAAATGGTCCAACACCTGCCATAAGATCGCAAACAGCAACACCAGGCTCGAATGCCTCCACCAGTCGCTCGTGTTCGGTGTTGAGTCTGCTGTTCCAGTATACCTTGGAGTAGTCAAATCGAAAGAGACATTCTTGCTCCTTGATTTCAACATTCATATCATCGGGACCATATAGAACTTCGTAAGCAAAGGTTCTAAATTCGGATTCCGCTCCGACGTCATTGACCTTGTTAATAATTGTCCGAATGCCATTGTTCTTATCTGCTATCACTTCGGCGATTAAGTGCTTGTATGGAAGATAGGCGTCTCGGAGATTCAAATGAGCTGCAAAGTATTAGTTTGTGGTTCGATGTTGTGGCGCCCTATATTTACCAACATGCCCAACTATTGCAAATCCTGTAGGGATTTCTCCTTGATCTTCTTCAGGCAGTACCGACTCCATGATATCCTCTGTTATATTATTAGTATACTGCCTTCTTCGTTGGTTCATTAACGTACGGTAAGTCCAATATTTATAATCCAATTCCAGGTTATAAGGTATCACGCCAACTTCGTTCAATTTGACAGCCTCTTTCAGTGTGTCACTCCACGTGGTAGAGTCTATCTCTAATTAGAATGCTCCCAACACCGTACAGGCAGTCAGTCCTTACCTCCAACTTTGACCTCCGGCTTCAGTAGTAGACATCTCCCTCCTTTCGACGCCAGCGCCGAATCTGGATCTGGTCGCACATTTATAGTCCTCTCTAATTTCAGAACTTCACGACTGCCTTCAAGTTTCGCGCGGATCTTGGAAACATTCTTCACATTTGCTATGCGTGCAGCGGCGAGCGGAATGGTTTTCGAGAAGAGCGACCGATCGAGAAGACCAGAGGCGGAACGAACGATGGGGGGCCGGAAAAGGGACATGGTATCTTGGGATTTTATGAGATTTTCGGCCTGAAATACTGTGTAAGCAGTTTATCAACAAGTAGATTGCTGTTGTTATTCACCTCCATGTCTAATACTGGTAGGAACTTTCGTTGCGAATCTACTCAGCCTGATGAGAAAAAAGAGATGAGTCGCTCGCGAGGCTGAGAAAGGGGATCGCGCTAGGGTACAAGGCTGAAAAGAATCATGATGTCACGCGTTGAGATATATCCTCACGCGTTCATACACTACTAAAATCTCCAGAGAACTTTCAGGTAGATATTATAATGTCTGCAATTACCAAGAAACGGACTTTGGATTCATTCTTCAAACCACCAGTCAAGAAGGCCCGAATATCTGAAAATAGCAAGGATGAACAGCTGCCAGAAGATCATGTGAGTACTAAGTCGATTCAATGTACATAGAGGAATGTCTAATATGTCAAGAAACAGGAGTTCTCATGTCATTCGACATATCCATTTCCAATACCAAACTTCATACCGTCTATTTCCAAGGAAATAGAGTCCCTACCATCGTCGATTGGCAGGGCCATGAATGACCAGGCTGACCTCGATCTCATGTATTTCGAACCTTATATTCCAACCCAGCTATCACGTCAGATATTCCAGTTCTTGCGCTCGGAACTGCCTTTCTACCGCGTTGAATACAAAATAAAGAGAGGAAATGTAGAAACGCAGATTCGAACACCTCGATATACCACGGTATTTGGACTAGATGAGACATCTGCTTTCGACGAAGGGGGAATTGTAGTGGATGCAAAGAGTCGCCTGAGGATAGGGAAGGATAATAACTATGGGAAATATGCTCCAAGACCCATTCCGAAATGTTTGGATGACTTGAGACAATCTACAGAGAAGGCAACGGGTTGCAATTTCAACTTTTGCCTGGTTAACTATTACGCTTCTGGTAGCGACAGCATATCGTATCATAGCGATGATGAGCGTTTCCTTGGGGACCTACCTGCAATCGCTTCATTTTCATTGGGTGCGAGGAGGGATTTTCTCATGAAGCATAAGCCTATTGCTCCGAACGATAACGCACCGCCACCCCCAGAAACAAAACCTATCAAGTTACCTTTAGCCAGTGGAGATATGATTCTGATGCGAGGAAGGACGCAAGCAAATTGGCTGCATTCAATTCCGAAGAGGACCGGAAAGAATGCCGACGATGGTGGAAGGATCAACATCACTTTCAGAAAGGCCCTGGTAAGAGGTGGAACTGAGAATTATTATAACTACAATGTTGGTACTGGGCCGGTGTATAAGTGGGACGAAGGATCAAGAGAAATGAAGCTGTGGAAGCTGTGAATCTATTAGTCACCCAAAATCTATCTACCAAATCTCATCTGTGCATTGGCATAGTTGTATAATGCTCGCAAGAAAACCTGATACCCGACATCTTGGTTATCTTGTACATGAAAGATCTCGGTGAGTCTTAATTGCCAGGGAGGATATCCAGACAATTCCACATTTGGCCCAAATAGGATGAGCAGGTTTGGCTCTCCCATAACACTTTCACTGAGTTCGGCATCAACAAGATCTACACTGATGTCACTAGGCGACAACTTGGATCGTTGTGACATCTCTGTAAGAGTTTTGGTGAGGTCAACGAGAGAGTCCCTGCCATCTTCAGCCGACAGGAGTAGGACAGAAAGATGCTGCTGGGATATCTCAGGAGAGTCTGACGTGGGCGTTGAAGGTGATTCCATAGAAGGAACGTGCGGTGCTCGTAGAGTGAGAGCTGGATGCTGAGGACCGAAATAAGATGATAATTTGCGCGATATCGCTCGATGTGTTGCAGGTACGTATCCTTTTAAGATGCCTACACTCATTAGTTTACTTCATACAAACACCTATATGATATAGTATACCTGTTGGTTCGTAAATAGACAACATCGGGATTCCAGCACACGCACACCAAGCCGCGACCTCTGCAGCTTCGTCAACCAGAGCTTCCAGACCAGCTCCACCACGCGCTCCGTCTTCTAGCTTGAGCACAACACTAAGGTGCTCGGGCTTTCTCTTCAAGCCTTTGACATCTTTCTGAATGAGTTCTGGGGTTCGATGGTGGTAGTATAGAACGGCAAAGACTCGATCCTTGACGGCATGGTAGGCCACCCGTATTCTTATGTATATAGAAAAGATTGTGTGTATGATGCCATAAAGCAACGCATGAAGCTGGGCCTTCAAAAAGTTGCGCAGGCCTAACCGCGACTTGCGATTCGGTCGATCTCGGAAGCCATCTTTGGTTTCTCGCGTTGGTGATCGAGGAGGAGGCGATGGTAGGTATGGCTATCTGGATGAGTGCTGAACGTTCCTTGGGAGCGGCAGCACTTACCTTTATAAGTTTCTCCCTCTCTGCAGGAGTTAACAGGCTGTGGTTTGCTTTGGCATCGCGCCTGTATACACTGGTTTCTCTCGTTGCGCGAGGCATGGTTACTTGGCTAAAGGGGGTTCCGAGACTCCAGAGTATTCAGAACAAGCTGCAGAGGGAGTACAGCAAGGGGCCAGCGCAGCGACGACCTTCATGTATTCTTGAGAATGGAAACCGAGAGGAAGGCCAGTTCAGCAAGGGATCGTCATCGTTAAAGCCGGAGTCGTCCGTTGAGCAAAGTGCAAGCTGGCGGAGCTTTCTTGGAAGGCTGGGTCTTTTACGAATTTATGTGGCGCAATCAACGTGGCTAAGCTGCAAGGCCACCAATCGTATGGCCACATTGCTACCCCAGGTGTCGACAGTTCGCGCGTTCACTTCGAGGCTCGGTTCTATGCATCAGGCACACCTTATGTTTCTGTTCCATGTCCAGGGCCCAGGTGGAGCAGATCACAGACAACGACTTCTTTGCTTTTGCGATTCACTCTAGCCTACATCTGCTCGCAATCCACGGGGCAAACTGTTCGTGACTGCTGCAAGCTCAATGTAGTGATGCGCTGTTGATTGCGATCCACCCATGGCACCTCTCAATGGCAATTCCGGGACTGGAAACAGTATATTTCCTACCGGTCCCAGTTTTACCATAGAAAACTTCTCCAACAAGGACTTCATTGTCAGGGACTTTGTTGAGAGCTTGTCGGAAAATGCTATCCCGCAGAATCGCAGATCTGGGCCGGCGCAGCAAGCCTTTGACCCCAAGCCTCTGATACGAACGTTTGAAAGTAAGCTGCCCAAGTCCTGGCCCGGCATGGAAATTAACAGCTCTAGATGCTCTCTCGCAGCTTGCCTCTCTCTCGGAAGAGCTGGGAGAGAAGGAGACTGATCTGTTGACGTCTGTTCGTCGCGCTGAAGTGCAACATGATCAAACCCTTGACACATTGGGGAGAAAACTGGACCAATCTATAGACTCCTTCGAAGCACTGGACATAACACTAAACAACCCCAATGCCGCCAACGGAAGCGATCGAAATGGACGACAGGATGGAGGTGGAAATATTGCTGTACAGATTGGAGAGAAGCTAGAAGACTTAGACAAGCAAAGAAGACGAGCGCAGGACGCAACTTTCCTCATACAATGCTGGATGGAGGTTAGTGATTCCGGTGTCTTAACTTCTCTCGAAGAAATCCAAAGACAGGGTGGAGGCGAGAACAAGGTTCGCTGTGCTGTTATTGCTAGACAACTCATGCGAATGAGCCAAAGGCTAGACCCAAACTCTTGGTCGACAAACAAAAAAGTCAATGGGGTTACTAATGGAGTTGTCGGCTTCAAGTCCTTCAACACCAGGGAGATAATAGAAAAGTTCTCGGAGACATTGGAGAAAGACCTCCTCAAACAATTCAACGACAGCTACAGGCGGCAGAATTTCGATGCTATGCTGGAATGTGCAAAGGTCTTGCACGATTTCAATGGTGGATCCAGTGTTGTTGCGGTTTTCTTGAACCAACATCAGTTCTTCATTGACCGCAATCAACTCATCACAGAAGAAGTAATGACAGACAATGACACCTGGGAAAGGCTTGCGGATCCAGATTCAGACCCCCCAGGTGTTGAATCAAGTCTACAATCATTAATTGATGAAGTTAGGGTGGTCATGCAGGATGAATCTTTCATTATAAAGCGGGCATTTCCAAATTATGAGGTTGTCTTAACGAAATTCATCCAGAGAGTTTTCCAACAATCCATACAGCAGCGTCTAGAAATGGTGTTGGAGAAGGCTGAGACCGTTTCATCACTGGCTTTCCTCCGTTCATTACACGCGTCAAGAAGCTACATCAACTCCCTCATCGAAGATCTCAAATCCCATGGACTGACAGAGCATCCAGAAGCTTGCACAGCGCAGACAGCTCTAAGTCTCGACCAGCAATTGGAAGAACTCTTCGTACCTTATCTCGTTGGGAACTCCTACATAGACCGAGAAAGGAAGAGTTTGGAAGAGTTGTACTCGTCGCTGCTATTCAAATTTACCATCTACCATTCAAGAAAGAAGAAGGTACCGCAGGGTTTTATGGCCTCTCTTGCTCAGCAAGGTACACAGCTTCTGTCCAGTGCAAAGGACGCCTATATAGATCGTCTTGACTCATCCGAGTTGACTGCCACTCAGAAAGCCATGATGATCAGAGTTGCCGGTATCAAGGAAGACGACAACAAGAACGAGGTTGAAGTGACTGACGAAGACGGCATCCTGAGTGTGCCCAACGCGAAACGAATGCTAAAGTGGATGGCGGAAGGTGTCAGGCGTGCCCTCGAACTGGGAAGTGGCAGTGATACACCAAAAGACGTATCGGCTCTTCTCAACCTACTCTTGACCTCTATGGGGCAGGTATACGTAGAAACGGCTCTCGATGCTGCCACAGATCAAGCCTTGGTCCAAGAGACAATGAAGACAGAGCCTGACCTAGCGTATCTTCCATCACTGCAGCCCGCCATTACCATAACAAATATCATGTCGCGATTCATAAATTCCGTTCTCATACGTCTTGCCGAGTCAAACACCACAGTCAGACGCTCGATGGAAACGCAAGCAAAGCAAGGGGTGGAGAGCATTGAAAAGAAAACAAACGCGATTATGCGCAGTACGATGACTGTTGCCATAAATTGGGTCACAAAAGCTCTAGCCACACAGAAGAAGCTTGATTTCCGTCCAAAAGACAGCGATCTTGATACTGTCTTTGCAACTCTCCAGACCCCAACCTGTGCAACTATCTGCACTTTTCTTGCCCGGACGGCTAAGCTTTCAGCTCAAGCGGTCGACGGTCAAAACCTCGAAGTCTTTAGCTGTGAGCTTGCCTTCAGCATCCGTGATCTTCTCTTCGAGCACTTCAAGAAATTCCAGGTCAACGCTACTGGTGGGTTGATGGTCACAAAGGACATCTCCAAATATGTATCCACACTCAAGGATCTACCATTGACGAAAGAAGCCGAAAGTAGTATTGAGCTTCTGAGCGAGATTGGTAACCTCTTCATCATCGGTCCTGAAGCTCTTCGTGAGCGATCACGATTCTTGCAAGTTGGCCCCGCGGATGGCGCCGGGAAGAAGTTGCAAAAGGCTGATTTCAAAGCATATGTCTTGAAGCGGGATGATTCGTCGAGTGTTGGTGTTCAAAGTGTACTTACTGGATTGTGATCGTAGCATGTTCTGATGAAATGGCGTCTGGGGTAGTTTTGGGTGGAGGTGAGCTTCTGCGTTCCATGACCTGGACCCTGCTGCTGTTTTATACTTCATAATCTTGTACAAAATGATACCACCAAATTTGTATTCGCGCCCGGGTTGATTATGGTTCTGTGAAGAGGGGTGATTCTTTTGTCCTCTATTGCCTCAAATCAACCCCGATACACGACCTCCTGGGCAAGTAACCCAACAAGGTCTTAGGTCTCCAAATGACGCCCAGTAATGCCGATACCAATAATGTAAACGCCCCCAAGTTCTGGAAATACATTTATTTGTACAACTCCGCTTCGTCCCTGTCTCTCTCTCTCTCTCTCCAACCGCCTTGGCCGCCTCATGGCAATTCAAAGCCAAACCCCTTCATACAGCTCTTATACTTCTGAATCGTAGTCTGGCAATCCTTCTCGGGATCCTTCGCGCCACTAAACAGCATGCACTCGTCGCGCGTCGCTTTCTCTTCCTTGCACACACAGCACGGCTATTCCCCAAACCAAAAAACCCGCCGTCAGCGATCTTTCTTTTGCGCTTTCTGCAGGATGCGGAGGCAGCAGGGAGGGGGCGAGGGGGGTACCTTTGGTGCGCTGGATTGAGAGGGTTTGATCTCTACTGCAGCGGGAGCCATGGTTGCGGACGACGAAGCTGTGAGGTAGGGCGCGTCAGTTTCGAAGAACGGTGCTAATCGGCTGGGGATGGGTGCAGACGCACGCATGGAAAGAGCTTGGGAAGCCATTGGTATTATTCCCTGGGAACGAGAACTAATCGCGGCGTGGTTGGGATCAGAGTTGGGGATTGGAGAGCTGGAAAGAGGTAGGCGCGGGTTATGGATGATGATGATGTGACTTTTTGAAATTTGGAGGGCCGGATTTCAAATCATGACATTCGACCTTTATTTTATCGGACGCTCGGGATACCCAGCACCAGCAAGGTACTGCCCATTGCGTGCTGGATCCTTGTCGGTTTTTGGGCCCGAGGGAGAATGTTTTGCCGAGATCGCCTTCCATTCCGTTTTCTCACTCAGCGACTTATAGACACTACCTATGAGTACAGACTTGCATGGTGTTAAAATGAGTTTAAGACGGTTATATCAAGTGTTGAATAAGAACCGCAGGCCAATTAAGTTAAGCAAGAAAGAAGAAGCATAAGTCATCATTATAAACATAGAACCGTATGGTATCGTATCGTATCGCTTTTTTCCCGTCCTCTTTCCCATCCAAATAATATGCCCAAAACCTGCTCAAGTGAGACACCATGAATGCTTTGAAGCCTGGGCCTGATACAATTAGAGAACCAACAAAGAATCCAAACAACTAAATTCGCAATGCTGAGAGCGAAAAGAACCAGAACCCCAAAACTCTCCCGCAAAAATGATAAATTGGTATAATGCCACCCTAAGAACCCCAAGTGCTGTTTGAAACTCCAAAGAAAATGCAAAAGTTGCCTCTGTTTGATCCACTCAGCTCGCCCCCTCCGCAGCTCTCCTCATGCTCGCGAAATATCCCTTAGGCCATATTGAAAGTAGTTCCGCATCTGTAGGTGCGTGGTTCTTGCACCTTTGCATGACGTTGACCAAGATCCTCCCCAGTAGTTCTTCTGTCATAGGTAGAGCACCCTCGGGAACATCTGGGGGGTTCAGGAAAGGATCAGTCTCGCTAAGAAGTTCGGTGCAAGAAGGACGTTGGTGCTGTTCGCGGTTCAGGCACTTCTTGAGCGTGGTGATGAGTCCTGCTGGAACGGGAACGCTTCCAATGCCCACAGTTGGGTACTCAATTTCGTACTTGAAATTAATGATTGCCTGGCAGCGCTGCATCTGATTTTGGATATGTGCGAAGGGGGCTCGTCCATAGGTCATCTGATAGAGAATGCAACCCAAACTCCACACATCACTTGGCTTGCCTAGCTTCATGAGTTTGGGCTCGTTGGCGTTAATCCTGCCTCTCGAGTCTGGTTTCGCATTAGAGTCTAGAAGAGACTCCGGAGACATGTAATTCGGTGTTCCAATCTGGGTATCTCGATGGACGTTGACGGTCTCGTCTGTTTGGATTGCATTTGCAATACCGAAGTCTATAAGCTTGAGACGTCCTTGGACAAGGACGAAATTGTGAGGTTTGAGGTCAGAATGAACAATATCATGCTCGTGAACTGCCTGCAGACACTCGAGCATTTCTTTCCAGTAATGACGGACAAAGCTCGGGTCGAATTTGGCATGCTCTGAACTAAGTCGAAGATTCAAGAAGCTGTTCATGTCCATCTCACCCATTTCCATGAGCTATGAATAGTCAGTTTTGGTGCTCTTTTAAAAAGATCATGGTACTTACAACACTCAATGTCCCCTTTGCCTCATTTAGCTCATAGTCATACAGTCTAATGACTCGATCCACACTTTCCAGTTTCCTTAGCAAATCGATCTCGCCCTTGAAGCCTCGCACTGCTGCTTCGTCGGCATCCTCGAGTGACACTCTCTTCAGTGCGAAGAACTTTGAATTTTCAGCCATCACCTTATATACTTTTGAACTTCCTCCTCGACCAAGAACGTCAATTCTAGTAAATGACTTGCCATTAACCTTCAGTACATTCCTCCTCTTGCTGGCATGGGAAGTGGTCGCAGCACCAGCGGTTGTTGTGGCCGCTTCCAAGACCGACATTTTTGGTGGTGGAGGTGCAGGTCTCCTAGGCGTGTTCTGGCTTCTTAACGCCAATGGATGCCGTCCTGGGGACACCTTTCGTAAGGCGTCCATATCCATACTTTCTGGTCTCGTCGGCTTTTTGTCCAGACTGTCCAGTTGAATCGAGGGCACTGGTTTGTTTCGTTTGAAAGTAGGAGGGGCTTCATTCTCCTGGTCATGCGCTGCAGGAAGATCTGGTCGAGGAGCTGGCACTTTGAAAATAGGCTGGGTCGGCTTTGGCACCTCGTCCAAGTCGCGCACCGGAGATGCTGAATTCCGGCCGCTCGATAGAGTTGGAGGCGGAGGAGAATTTGATCTGAGAACCTTCCTTATAACATCTCTAGAGCTTACGGGAGGGCTCCCAGATGCGAAGTCTCTACCGTGTGGCGCATAAAAAGACGACACTGCTGCTTCCGACTCCTGACTAGAAATGAGTCCGTCCTGTTCCTGAGATTCGGGAACTTGGGACTCTTGACTTTCAGGTTCTTGGCTTGATCCTACAGCATCAAGACCATCGCCTTGTTCCTCAACAGGACTCTGCTCTTCGTCATTCATTCTTAGCCGTCCTCGTCTCGCAGGTCCGCTCATGAAACCTCCTCCGACTTTCTTCAGCCCCATTGAGCTCTGGAGTCCCATATCGTCGCCATATCTTCCTCTTCCTATTGTTGAAGAGCCATACCTTGAAACACTTCCTTGGCTGGCAGCAAACCGTGTACGGACAGCCGTTGAAGGATATTCTTGTGACCCTGGCTCTTCTTCTCTTGCGGCTGAATCTGCCCTACTTGACAATCTCGACGAGCCTCCAGATACCTTCTGACTTCCTGAACGCGAGATGGCTATCCGTACTGTCCTTGGGGCCTGTCCAGGAGTACTAAGGTCGAGGGGACTTTCTGCCGCTTCTGCCGCCCTTTCGGCGCGTCGTTGTACGGCAGTAGAGAGAGATGATCTTCGTAGACTTAAGGGAGTCCCGCTCAGCCTTACTACTCTCCTATTCACAGGACTCTCGCCTTTGCCCTCTGAAGACAATCGATTTCTCGTTCTCGAAGTCCCCAAACCAGCGCTTCCAGACCTGTTATGCGGCGCATTTGGACTCTCGTATTTGGGAGAAGTCTTCAAAAAAGGCTCTTGGTTGTCCAATATAGCATTGGTAAGAGCGCTCAGCATCATGGGTGGCATGAGCTCATCATCCGAGCTGTCGTTGAGATCAGCATATTGACGTGTCTGCGGCTGAGTCGATAGTAGTGGATCTCCGCGAGCGAGGTTCGGTCGCGAGGCTGGTTTGCGAAGCGCTTGTCGAGAAGACCGACGGGTGAGTCCAAAATGCGAAGAACCCAGAGGAGTCGGTGAAGCCATTGCCATTGCATGCAGTGGATTCGGATTCCGGGAGTCTTTGTCGCTCGTTCGGTCGTTGGGCGGGAAATTAATATTCGGGAAAAGCAATTGGGTTAGCTAATCAGTTGGTTGCTGCAGGATGATGGTATCTCAAATGCTGACATTAGATGCCTTTACACCAGCCGAAGGGGATCCAGATTGTCGAGAGCGAAATGCGCGTTGAGAGCAAGAATAATCGCGTCGTAAAGGATAGAAACTGGAACTTCAGTGTCGAGGATTTCTGAGGCTGGGATGGAATGATTGGCTCGTGGTGTAACAAGAAATTGGTTGGCCGAGTAACGTCCGCCGGAAAGCCAGACTCCTCGGAGTGGGAAGTCTAAAGTTACCAGCCAAATCAGATCAATGCAGTAAGGCCTTGAACCCCCAAAGTATGCATTTCCATATTCAGAGATCCTCCCCTTCGGAAGGGCGTTGGGTAGTAGTCGCCTCGTCTCAGATAGGACATCAGATGAAACTAACCGCCGTCATAACTGCCTTGGACCACCACGCAGAAGCTGTTGCTCACCTCTGTTAGATACAATCATACCGTCGCCACCATGCTCATCATGAATCCTATGACCATTCTTTGCTTTGGCGACAGCCTGACCTGGGGCTTCAGTAATGGGGGATTTACACAGCATCCCTACGCGCTGGAACTGCAGTCCTCGCTCATGAAGTATTTCCCCAAGGACAGCATTTCCATGGACAACCGAGGCCAGAGTGGCGATCTGGTCATTAGTCCTCCGGGAGGCTTTCTCCCTCGTATGGGGGCTGCCTGTGAGTACGAATTGAGTTGCGGTCTTACCTTGCTCCCTTAGAAGAACAAACTCGATCCCCGCAAACCCATGTCTCACCACGGCACTTACATTCCCCAGATTCAGAAGTGTCCAGCCCGTATACGTGGGCGATCATCCTGGGTGGAACCAACGACCTAGGCTGGGGCAAACCAGGAGATGAGATATATTCAGCTCTCCAGAAAGTCTGGAATATCCCTCTGTCTCACGGGACCAATGTTCTGGCAGTCACGGTTCCGGAGTGCGACTGCTCTAGCGACCTAGCTGATCGTCGGGAATATGTAAACAGCCATATTCTCAACCATACACAGGAGAATTTGTGAGTCTTCTCCCTCTCTCCCATCTCTCACGACAACGTCTATAGATCATTCCAAATGCTCCCTCCACAACCCCATCCTGTTCCCATTCATCTCCGACACCTATACATCACCGACTAACAACGCGTCTTACAAAAAGCTACACATTTGACCTCTTCCACGCCATTCCCTGGGCGTCTATGGACGATGAGCAAAGAGCACTGATCTGGGACGACGGTGTCCATTTCACGCCGCAAGGTTACGATCTCTTGGGGTCCATGCTTGCGGATCGGATTGTGGAGCTTGTTCAGGGTAGGCAGGAAATGGGTGCGGGTAGTGATGATGTTGCCGAAGGGGTTGTGAGACAGAAACCTTTGGTGGAGGAGGAGGATGACAAGAAGATAAAGCAAACGATAATTAGGGAGGATGAGGTTTATGCAGATTAAGTGCATAGACCATGGAGTATGGCAATAGATTCTCACTCTTGTGCTGGACTCCTGTAAAGTACTATGCTTATGAAGCCTTGATATCTTCTCTGGTATGATCGATCGTATGCTACATATTCGCATCTTTAGATGCTCGCTTTTTCGTCTTGCTTCATAATGCCTTCGCTGAACGCCAGAGATACCATTTCCATGCCAACGCTCAACCGATGGAAGCAAGCAGGGAAAACAGAACGCCATCCATCGTCTACCTTTATTTAGAAAGAATTCAAACGCCATGTTCTCATCTCATCTCGTCGCCTCCCTCATCTTAATCCCCGCTGTCTTTTACTATGGAACCAAGCCCATCAAACTACCAGATTAGCAGCCACGAAGTCCGGATAAGTAGTTTGCAGCGCCGACGTAACCTTCTCGACCTCCTCGGCCAAGTCCTGCACGTTAGCATCCCACCTTCTCAATTCTTTGCCGACAACGCCCGCAGCCCTTCCACTGCCCTTCTCCCCCGTAGCTTCGCCGCCCTCAAACCAGATAACACGCTCGATCTGATCAATCCTGCCCACCAATCTGCCCTGCTCGATCATACGCGCAGTCGTCTCCTCTGCCTTGTCACCATCAAGGCCTAGTAGAAGACCGAGAGCCTCGAAACCGATGTTACTGTAAAGTCTTGATGCACCACGCAGATTATGCTCCACGACTGCTTTGGCAAGGACGGTCGATCCATCACCCGTAATCGCCAGCTGATGTGGAGCGAGCCCCTCTGCGAATTTCGCAACCTCGGTGGGCGACAAGAGGCGATCTAAGAACATCTTCTCAAGAATCCCGAATTCTTCAAGTGTGGCTGCTCGTTCATCCTTGTACAGGCGTCCCAGGGCTCGACTGCGTGCTGGGCCGGCTGGTGCAAGGACGGCACATTTGATGGCCATGCTCAATGTATGCAGACGCTCCTCCTCCGCGATGACGGTCATGAAACTGATATCCTGATATCCTTGTGCTGCAGCGAGGAAATTGCGGCGAGCGTCTTGAATGCGTGCTTGACAGAGTTTGAAAAGAAGGTTTAGGTCTCGGTCTTGGACGGTATAGATGACGTTCTTGGCTTTGTTGAGGTATTGCTCTGCGAGCGTGGTGTCGTCGACTTCGAGATAGTTTCGGGTGATGCGAATCCAGAAACGGACTTTATCCTCATTGGTGACCTTCCTCTGCGAGGATTCTAACGGGATGCCGGCTAGGACATTGGCAGCAGCGAGATGCTCCTCGTCCTCCTCGTAGGCATCTGCCATGATCTCGCGGAGGCTTGCATTCTGTTCCTCAAAGGACGAGGCTTGTGCTTGGAGGACATCGAGCGCATGCTGACCGACGGCGATCTTGGTCTCATTGCTAGGGATGGTCTTCAAAGCTGCGATGAAGACAGCGAGTAGAGAGCGTGTGGCTACGGTCCCAAGAGAGGATGCGAAGATGGAGTCAAGGATGGTGGTTAGGTCGTTGGGGAGTTGTGTGCTTTGAAGAAGCGCTTCGTAGCCTTGTTGTTGATCGGTCTGGCTCGTAATCTGCTGCAGTGCTTGGGCGACCTTTGGAGATGCCATGGTTTGTAGTGGATGTCTATCTTCACACTTGAAGATGTAGGACGTATGGTTCGTATGATGAGGCTGATAAGATGTGGGGGAGCTTGAGCTGTTGGTCTAGCGTGGTAGCCTTCCTCTTCCCAGTTAGCCGAGCAGCAAGGATTAAAGGATCAAAAGCATCCATCATTGAAATGGGCATTAATAGAGCCAGAACCGGAACATTAAAAATCAAGGGTTTGTACTGGACTAGTTCAAGATACACCTTGCTTTAAGTTCAAACAGCCTAGGTTACACATTCTGTGGTATCCAATCACATCGCTCATGGTTCTTCACGACTTCACTATTACGTGCCGGCTCAAGTAGTAGGAAATCCAACTGACGATATACTCCTACTAACAAAATGCCACTCCGAAAGCAACACTTTTTCGTGCCGTCAGGTAGTTACAAATAGTTCTGTCATCCTTTCTGAAAATGCCTAGAAAAAAAGCTCCTTGCCCAAATGCCAAAGAATCGCTAGAGTTGAATATAGCAACCAAAAGACCTCCAACTCCAATAAGATAATCCATCCAAGGAAGTAAGAACTGTGTTCGAGCCCAGCTCAAAAGACTCATCCAGAGTGGAGAGGCCCAGACTTCCAGACTTCTTCAATCGTATTCCAGATCTCATAACCTCCAAAACTGACCCAGCTGTGCTTCTTGCTACCCCTCAATGCACTGCGGCTCGAATGCTTCGCATACTCCTAATACTTCTCGCATCGTCATCCAACTCCCTCAGAATCTTCTGGACGTCAGTCTTGCTCCCCCGAATTGCCCACTTTACATTCTTTTCCATGCCACTTTCTCTGAAATCCACCTCCTTGAGGCTTCGATTAGACATTAGCGATCGGACCTTATGCGTGTTCAGCCATAAGAAGTTCTTTGCTTTGATGGTTTCCAGGTGCTGGAGATTCATCAAGCTATCGATAATCTCGTCATAGGTCATGGGCAATAGTTCGTTGGCCTGCCAGGTGAATGCCTTGGGAACATCCGATACAAAGATTAGACCAGTGAAGGTTGTTGGTTTATGGTTCTCATGCTGTACGATGCAGTCACCAGCTACTTGAAGACGGGAAAAGTTGACTTTGCTGTATTTCGCCATTAGTTTAGTTCCAGTTGCTGCCCTGATATGTACGTACCGTAAATTCTTACAAGCAGCAAGAACATGGCATATGCCACCAATCGGCAGGTCTCTTACTCGACGATACCTCTTCAAGATTGGACTTGGTGTTGGATGAGAAGAGCCAGGTATCTTCGGTCCCAAAGTGGTCGCAGCCATGGGTGCCATCTGCTCTCCGGGAGGGTAGTATCGATCATGGTGTCTGTACTTAAATTCTCTCCAACCTGCCTGTGGAGGATGCTTCTGGTGACCTTCAGGAGGCTTGTTGAAGTAGCTGAGATCCAAAACTCGCACCATTTGGGCATAAACCTCTTTATGGCTCACAGTCCATGCAAATTGGGCATATCGGTAAGTACTGGTGAACATTGGCTGACAGTACATGTGAATTGCTGCAACCTCAATAAGATTGGTGTTGGATCGCATGAGCGATTGCAAGTCCCTCTGTGAGACATACTGAAAGATAAGGTCTAGAATTTCTCTTGGCATTGTCGCAAGAGATGGACCGTCCTCAAACTTGCGTTTCCTCGACGTGATAGAGGAGGCAACCGAAGTGAATGATTTGAATGACTTGATAGATGCCGAACCAGCTGAATTGCGTCGTCGGAAGATCCAGGTCTGGTCATCTTTCCTTCGTTGGGGCGATACCTGGGACACAGTACATTTGGTGGTGTGCTTTCCAGAAGCATCATCTCCCCTGAGTTCTTCGGACAAGCGAGTGGTCGTCATCCTATCCCTGGGTCCAGCAGGGCCGTTGCTATGGTTTTGGGTAATGAAAGAACCCAGAACACGTTTGGATGAAGCTTGGGCGGATGCCGACGACGAAGAGGAGGACGACGAGGCCACAAAATGATGAGTGCTGTAAGTGAGTACATTGGGCCGCTCATGGAGTCTTAAGGACTCTGGCTCCTTCCTCCTTCTGGAACTCCTGGAATGCCATGAGTAAAACTCGATACACGCGGATGGGGATTGCATACATGATGTTTGCTTGAGACGTCAAGTAAGTAAAGCGAGCTTGACGAGGATATCCAGGCCAGATCGGGTCATCACAGGCAGCACGCTTGCAGCGCGACCTTTATATATCAGCAATGATGTCAGAGCCTCCACCGAACAAACATAAGGTTCCACGGGCCTTTCTCTCCTATTTCTGTTCCTGCTGCTACGGTGTGGTGATGGACGTTGGGCAGAGAGCGCAACGCAGGGAGGCGACAGGTTATGATGAAGGGACGGGTGCGAGGTTCCAGGTGGGATGAACCTACACGGCAGCGGAATTACCTCATAGAAAAGAATGGAGCAGAGGGCAGAGCGCAACGTTGTCTTTAAACTAAGTACAGCGTGGATTAGCCAAGTGGCGGGTCCTTGCAGGGCTGGTTGCGTGCGGTGCGGACGAGACGAGAGCACTCAGGGTGGAAGGCAAAGAGAGAGATGCGCTCAGCTGATGGTTGGTCAGAATGGAGGGGAGAAACAGAGGGTCTCATGCAGCTGCAGCTGCAGATGCAGATAGATGTCTCCACCGACACTAGGGCACAAGGCTACGAGGGAGGTACTTCTGGATCCAGACTCTGGCTCCTGGATTGCGCAGGATGGGGTAGAGCCCAGAGGCACGATCGAGGCGCGCTGGGACATCATTTGAGCACCTAGCGCTGCAGATAGGTCCAAAAGAACATTTGCCAAGTGAGGAGAAGAGCAGGAATCGCGGCATCCCATCGGTCTTTTCGGTTACGCTCGAGCCGAAAGCTGAGGTTCCAGGTTCGACTGGCCGACATGGATATGGACATTTGCCTCGCCCATAAGACGCTCCATTCTGCTGGATACTACTGCAGCATGACCTCGAGCAAGGTAGCATCGAATCGCAGGTTTGAGAAGCACCCAGGTCCGATCATATTGTATGAAGGCCTTTAAGCCAATGCAAACCTGCTTTAAACGGGGAGATGAGGTAGTTGAGCCAGGACGGTGTGCCTTGCGACCTGATTAGGTCTTGCTTTCATGCTAATCTTGCACCTCCTCCTCCTCCTCCTCCTCCTCCTCCTCCTCTCTCCTCCCTCCTCCTCTACTCCATCTCTCCACTCGAGATGCTCCACTTAAACTCTCTCACCACCGTCAGCTGCCAAGAACTCCTACCAGGGAGCGAAGGCTGCGATTCCTCCCACCCCTCTCCGAAGTCCAGTCTCATCCTGCCCAGTCCGCGTTGGGAGTAGGCGCAACTCGGCCACTAGAGCTCGCTGCAGGCATCAGCCATTTCAGGAGGCTATCGCGTGAGCTGTCTATGTTCTGGTCATTTTCATTCCAGCCGATACAGAGCTGCAAGTCCTCAACGGCGGTGAGACCGTCCTGCTGAGCACTTCTATTGGAAGCTGTCTCTTGGCAGGGCAAAGTTCTGTCTGTCAACTCTGATGGCATGCCTCGTTCGCGCCCTCCTGTGCTGGATACGGAGCAGCTGTGGTCGCGCAATATTTGTGGCAATGAGTTACGCAATATACGGTGCGCGATCGGGAAGGTGGGGGGAAGGCGGGAAGGTGGACAGGCACGACAGATAGAAAGATAGACAGATAAACAGATACGAAGGGAGGTATCAATTAAACCGTCCGCAAGACCGATCGATTCGATCGCCCAACTCCGCTCGCTTTAGCCGAGGAATTTCTTCCAGTGACGGACCTCCGACCCACTCCTATCTCAGTCTTGGGTCTGGACTTGGCGGCTGTCAAACCCACGAAAATTTGGAAGGCAGTATGTATAGCATTGATGCCCGAGATCCACGACGCCGTGCAGAGGACAAGGCAGAGGAGGAGGCTCACTCCTTCGACTTCGACCGCAGTACACACGCCCCTTTTCGCGCTCCCCTTCCACGCGTACAGCGTGAATCCCGTGGGCCATCATCATGCGAGCACTTTCTACTCGTGGAGTTTTGGATTGAGAAACCGCTTCCGAATTTGAGGTCTGCGAGCCTCATGCCGAACAGGGCATGATTATTGCACTCTTGTCAAACACAACTAGATAATCAAAACACAGCTGGTTCGAGTTGCCAAATCTCTGGCCTACGAATGCCCCCTTCATATTTGGCTCTCCTATTGCGATGCACTCCGCAAAGCCGTTGAATTACGTCAACGTTCGAATTGTTTCATCCTTAATTTTGACTAGGTTAGCTAGCCTAGAATACTCTCTGGTGTACTGTAACAGGGAATTTTGCATGCTCTATCAAAGCTTTAGAAGTTGCGACTGCTTTAGGACTCGAATGCCTTGTAAACTCCGCCCATGCCATATGATCTGCCGCCATTGAACGCCGCCCATGCAAGCACTATCTCAAAAGGAACGCCTCAAGCAGAAGGACCAACATCTTCAAATTTGACATCCTCATCTTCTTCATCGTCCATGTCGCCGAACTCTGATTCGTCTCCGCCGTCGGGACCGGCAGGCGCCATAGCATCGCCGGCACCTTCATAGTTGGCCAATTTGTTCTCCTCCTTCAGGGACCACTGCGTAGCAAAACGACCACTTTTAGCCAAGACAGCAACCTTCTCCAAGGTTTCTCGGAGGTATGCTTCGGGTTGCTGAAGCTCTGCACGAAGTGCTTTCATAGACCAGTAGTTGTACCGGCGGAAGCAGTTGAAGATCTTGTCCAAAAGCTCGTTCTGAGGAATACGGGCAGTCTTCTGAAGTTGTGGCTTGACACCAGCAGCTGGGCCAGTGGTTTTCTATCATTGTTAATTGGGTCACCAAACTCTGCGGGAGAACTCTTACAATGAACTTATCGAATGCATTACTTGCGCCAACAGTTCCTGGTTGGATAAATCCGTTGCCAATACCTGACACATCGTCATTAATAAATTTGGTGTGGAGCTTTGGCTGCATGGCTTCGACTGTTCGTGCTGTGATAATACGTTCGGACTCCTCGTTCTCTACGGGCACACAGTTCACGTCATGTTTGATTTTCCCAAGTAACACTGTCCGCTCTACAAATGCCGAATTAGCCCTGAACCACCAGATTGTAATTTAAATGCTCACTTGGTATAGCCTTCTTGAAGTAAGGCTGAAAACGTTTGTTTGGATCCCATGGTCCCTTTGGCCTCTCCACTTTCGGTCGCGTAAGTCTCGCTGGCATATTCGCGCTCTGAATATCGAACTTCTGCTTCGCCTTGGACTTGAAGCCTGGCAGATCTTGCTCGGTGAACACAAAGGTATTCTTTACATCCTCTTGTGTCATATCTAGCTCGTACTCCTTAGGAATAGTTTGGTGCTGTGACAACTCGGAGCTTAGGAGCATTGATAACTTTTGCTGGAGAACTATTAGAACACATTGTCAAAGAGATTTACACAATAGCTACCCTTGGCTGACCATTGGGCTCTTTAATGGTCTCCTGCCTAACCGTCCCAATGCGAATCTCCGTATCTTCATCGAGTTCTGACCAGGCTTCCCAGACATATTTTGGTACTCTCGCAAGATACAGGCTTTGGAATTTCGGGTCTGTGTTGAACTCAAGGTCCTCTGTATCTTCGTAAATATCCTCATCCATAAAGGCAGCCGGCGATGCGCCGGCCAGATCAGGCTCAGGTTTGATAAAGGTATCCGCCATTTTCCTTGGTATTGTAGTGTTATCGTGGGTCGTCCATATGAGAATTCGTAACGAGAGTGCTTTGCGACAGAGGGGTGAAGTAGGACGTCGTGTTGATCGAAGGTGACGCTGAATGAATCTTTGACTCTTTGGAATCCAGACAAGGCTGTAAGCGCGAATGGCGCTAAATCAGCCCTGCCTTGCCGCCCGCCGACCTGATCAGCTAGGCGCCTCGAACATCGAAGTTTCCTTCTCTCTACATTTTAATCGTTGAACGTCTACGAGCAACCTTTCGATTTTTTCAAGTCGCACTCTGCATAAGAACTAATACCTAGGTCATCAAGATGTCATCCGAAGATAAAGATATTCTGGCCAAGATCAGCCAACTTGCTGGTACGTCCGTCACAAATTGCGGTTATTGGCACAATCTTGACAACAAACCAGGTCAGATCAATCGGCATAAGAACACTCAGCAATCATCTAGCTCCGATGCACACCAGGCAAGATTCCAACCTTCAGCAGGTAGTCGTGGAAGTACGAAGCCACACTCAACACTTAAACATTTCGCCACTGACAGGCCAAAAGATTTCTCTCAACCAACAACGGGATGGCGTCGTGGGCCATACCCACCTCCCAGGGGTCATTCTAGAGGTGGCAGACCAGCCCAAGTTCACCGACATCGTACTCTTGTTCTCAACGGCAACACAGGTACTCAAAGTGACTCAGCAGAGTCGTCTGCTAATGACGATGCAACTTCAAAGACAAATGCTTCACCATCTTGGGTCACAAAGACTGACCGCCACCTACAACTAATCAATACGTCCATCTTTGAGAAGGAAACACAAACTCGTGCAAAGGCAATCGAGGAGACGCGGCAGCAAAAATTGAAACAGCGCGACGAACGGGAAAAGCTGAAACTAAGCAAACATCTACAACGCGGAGCGGCAGTAGCAGCACATTCAACGTCCCCAGGAACTTTCGAAATCGTTGTACAAGGCATTCACTTTCAAGTGGCTAAGAATGGGAGCAAACTTGTGAAAGTTTCTGGTGAGAATTTGCAAAGGGGCACAACCTCCGGGTTTGGTCTGCGTGCCATCGGGCTAGGCTCATCTCATCTAGGTGATCAAAATGCAGCGAAGTCGACTCCAAAGACAGCTGTGGTTGGCGGTGTTCGATTTCACCGAAGCAAGAATGGCAATATGTACAGAGCTGGAATAATCAAAGCTCAGCGGTAAGTACTTTGGACAACGATCGACAATGAAAGATTGCTTACATGGAGAACATAGGAGATCCGGGGTCGTTCGAAAGATCGACGAACTCTGCAAAACATTCACAACGACGGGTACCTCTTTTCCTTACGACATCTAATTCCTGCGACACCTTATGCTTTTGAAGCACAAAGGCAAGTCTTCCGAGTTTTGACTGACAATGATTTCTAGGTTCATGCCTCAAAGGACCCAGATGCCGGTATATTCATGATCCCACAAAGGTTGCAGTATGCAAAGAATTTCTTCAGAAGGGTTCATGTCCAAGTGGCGACTCTTGTGATCTCTCACATGATCTTACTCCAGAAAGGACCCCAACATGCTTGCATTTTGCGAAGGGCAATTGCTCAAATCCCAATTGTCGATACACTCACGTACATGTGTCTCCAAATGCGCTCAACTGTAGACCATTTGGGATATATGGTTACTGCGAGAAAGGGGCACACTGTGCTGAACGCCATGCTCATGAGTGCCCTGACTTCAGCAATACAGGAACATGCACGACCAAAGGTTGTAAATTGATTCATCGCCACAAAGCCAGTGTTATACGAAGAAACGCAGCTGCAGGAGATGCAGGCGTAGAGGAGGAAAATAGTGATCTCTCGAGTGATGAGGGTGAAGAAGAGATTGATAGTGATGATGTTGATTCTGACGATCTTGAGTTCCTTGGTGATGATGACGGACAAGTTGATACAGATGTTCCTATGCAACAGGACTTTGTACAGCTTTCATGATTTATACACAGGATTTGAAGCAGAAGATGGCCATGTGTTTGGCTCAGACTTTCCTTCTCTCGATTTACAGTTCTCATTATCTGGAGCCTGAGCCAGCCTTTGATAGCGAGCATTTCATGGCGTCTTTTTTATGTGTAATACCCGGACGAGAAGTCCTTTGGCTGGGAAAGAATTGCGAGTAAAAAGAGGGGGAAAAACAGTGTGTACAAGAAAAAAGGCGCAAATAGACAGAAAAAAAAGTCATTTTTATAACTTGCTCCCATTCCACTAATTCACTTGACTTGGTTACAACAAGACCTCCTCGTGTGCCCGGCAATTATGATTCCTTGTCCTAGGCGTTGATGTCTATATCTGATCCGTTCTACTTTATTTTTCTACGATGTCATCGACATGAAATTTGTCCCGTATATCACAGGGCCATAGGAACTAAGACGGTCAGCCACGTTCAGCATTTCCTTGATCTGGAGCCATGGCCTACATCATGTATTTTTCTCTCGCTTTCTTTACTTGCTTTTTGTTTTGTCTTTTGTCTTGCCTTTCTCGTCAACTTACCAGCGTCTTCGGTCAAGGAACCAGAACCAAGCTGGGCTAGCTAGGCTGGCTAGCTGGAAGTCATCAAGTTGGTCATGTCATTTTCATCGACTTTCAACTTTCGCTGCCTTGCGGTCGACCACTCTGCAGTCCAGCTTGGGGGGNTGGGGGGCTGAACGGGAATGGAAGGATTTGGGATATTTTTTGTTTCATACAATCTCTCGCTGGGTTGGTTTCTTGGCTGTCATTGGCGTTTCGATGCCTCTGTCGACGGGCCCCCAAAGATTGAAACTCTGTACATAACGCGCAGCGAGTTAAAATTAGGATATCTCACGTCGTTGTGCGCGGTCTTCCGTGTCACTTACCTTACATTAGTTTGACGCTTCTCTGGCAGGATTGCTCCATGCTGTCGGGTAGGCTCTGTACTCGCAAGGCTACATACCCTAAATGGATATCGGCCACCTGCTGCACTCTCAGACAGAGGTGACAAGATTTTAGGTTTCGATCCTGTCTCTTATTACCCGATCTTATACTTTCATACAAAGGCTGCTTGCTTTTTCCATCTCGCCCTTCGTCCTTGGGCTCTAGAATATGTCAGCCTTTCTCAAGTTCGCCTTGCTCCCAGCTAAGTTTGGCCTGGAGTCCTTCGAGCATTCTATATTCCAACGCCACTTATATCCAGATTAGGAGATGAGCCAGCCTCTCTCTCACTAAACCCCCAACCATTCTGCACATCTGGAAATAGCACGGATGGCGATCAGTCACGTCCTCCCCTAAAATTTGCTTAGTCTAAAAAGATACTCGTCATGTTGCACTGTGGTGGGCTTGCTTGCTTGCATGCCCACCACATGATTTCCTTAGGTCCAACCCACGCCCTCAAATTCGGCACGCCTAAGACTTCACTACCACCATTCTCTCTTCCGCGCAACCTCGCTTTACCTGATATTGCCACTTCGTCCCTAGTTAGAAGTCACAAAGAAACGGATTCCTGAACTGACAAGTCGGAAGCGCTCCCTGCTCCCGTTGCTCTCTAAGACAGGCTTGAGTTGCCAAAGTCGCCACGGAACGGCAACGGCGTCTAGCGGTGTAGATGTCAAGTTTCATCCCTTCGGTGCCTTAGGGCCTAACTCTTCCACTACGAGCTGGCTTGCGTTGGATGGCTACCTAGGACCGTACCCACATCTCTAAGGGGAGGGTAAGGCGCTTTTGGCGTTTGAGAGGGAGGTTTGGTCGGGTATTATTCTACGTGGGAGGCGGAGGTACCTACTGTACGTAGTGAGCTTTAGTCACCGTAGTCCCGGTCTCATGCACGAAGGTATTCTTGGACTTTGGGTTTGGGGTCTCTCCTCTACGACGGTTGATGGGCGGAGCAAGTGGGAGGGAAGGACGTCGGTTCTGCTGCGATCATTGGGCTGGACGCGCGCACGTCGCTCGACAGGAACGCGACGTCGATGCGTTTGCCCTCACCGCTGGCAAGGACCGAAAGGAGCAGCATCTCTTTATTTCCACCCGCGAGGAGGAGATTCCTAACTCAGTTCTGGCTCTCCGGAAGCTTGCGCCCGTAGTGGTATAGATGAAGTAAGGCAAGACCCTCGGAAAGTTGGAGGTGCATGTCCCCGGGTACACCGCTTGTCGTACTGCGACACGACAAACCGGTGGCTCGTTGCTCGCCTAACAATAGCAGCGCAAGGCAAGTCAGGTCAGCGAGGTCATCAACACAACTAAGACTTTCGCATTCGGTAGTTAGATTTTTCATTGTTTTCTTTTTCTGCTCTGACCTCAATGCTTGGACAGGCCAGGCACGAGGATTAATCTCCGACCATCACTCGGGGAATACTGTAATGACGTTGGTGGGATTTCCTTTTCGATTCTGGAAGAAATTTTTATTCTCCGGGGGTGGGCTGTGAGAGCAGACGTTGGGAGAGCATTGCGAGAAGGATGGGCGAGAGAGGAGAGGGGGGAGAAGCGAAAAGCACGGTCCGGTTGGACACAATCAATGAATTAATGGATGATGACACACAAATCTCCCTTTCTCTCTCTCTCTCTCTCTCTCTCTCTCTCTCTCTCTCTCTCCTGCGTAAGACGCTCGCAAGAGGTCCTTTGCCTCGGGTCGTCTCTCCATCAACCTGAAATCCAGTCCAAATGAAGATTCTGACCGAGCCTCTCTCGTCCCTCTGATATGAGTTCACTTGAATCTTGAGCAGACATAGAGAGGGCATCCCTGACCAATTTACTCCAGGATAGATAGACTCACAGATTTGCACCTGGGTAAGGAATCGTAGTCGAAAATCACCCGTCGCTCGCGTCTCGCCTTGCAAGATCCCAGCTCCACCCAGCCGTCAACTTCCTTCTTCCTGCCATCGCGCCGTATAGAATGGGCCGCTTATTTACTTCCAGAGCGCGCCTGCAAGCTTCTTCCTGTCTCGGCGAGCAAAGAACACATCTTCCCAGGAGTGCGCAAAGGATGGACGGGCGACAGATACCGTCATTCTTCGTCGTCTTTTTGCTGGCCTGCTTTGACTCAGAGTGGGTCCGATTATTGGCGCGGCGGTGTTTTCCCAACCTCCCTATATTCCAGCGGCGGCGATCAAGATCGGATCGCAGACCCGATTATTTTCCATATCGTCGGCGGATGAGCGACGGCCAAGAGGATGGGCTGTCAAATTCAATGCGCTGCGCCAGAGATTAACGGATCGTCGCCGCCCATTTCTCTCGTGCTCGTGCTCGTCATCGCCTTCGTCGCCCTCACCGATGCTAAATACATCTCTAGACAGTAGCCTCGCGTTGCCGACAAAAAAAAACATGAGGCCCCGCGGAAGGCATATGCGAGAACCCGCGGATCTTGACTGGACGTCTGGTGTGGAATCACGATAGAACCGCGGTACTTTGGCTCTTGGTTCACCGATACTTGGGTGTCCTTTGTTCCTGCCGGCACACGAAGGCAAACCCCCAGTTATTCAGTCGGAACAGAGCACAAGACAGACAAAGTCTAGTAGAAAGTAAAAGGCAACCTCATTATAGTGTTTAGATTTGAAACCTAATAATATCCACTTCCCGGAGAGCTACATGACTCTGGAACCTTTTTCTGAATCTTCTCGTAGACTAGAGGGAGCGGTCATATCCTCTAGAACAATGCCTTTAACTTCTCTAACAGTTACAGAATATGTACATTACCGTAGCTCCCGCCGCCAATTTATCAAGCCCCCCGCTCTCCCACCCAAGCCGCGCACTTCGGTGGGAAACGAGCATGACATGACAAGAGGATTGTAAATGCGGAAAGGAAACAATCCACTTCAGGACCGGAGAGGGGGTCCTGTCAACTAGCGTTTTGCTCTTGGGGCGGCATCTAGAACCCTTGGGTCCCCTTCTGGATTGAGGACCCGGTTGGCTGCTGGACAGATGGATGGAGAGGCTTGGAGGATGCCCGTATGGCAACGGTGTGTGAGAGCTGGATGGCAAAGGTCGGGCACGGCCAATCGAGTGCTTGGAATTTTGGACAAGGCTGTTGGGCGCGACCTTGGTTGTATGGAGGATCCTCTCTGGGTGATAACAATAGAATATCATGGCATGGCATGGCATCGCATGGTATCGCATTGGGTAGATATGTACGAGATGGCACGGTCTGAAATGCTTACGGGTGCATCGATGATTCAAGAAGTCGGTCAAGACTTTGGTTCATTATTGATGGATTCTTGATGGTCGAAGTCCGGCCGGACCAAGCATACGAGATCCGAGAAGTCAGTCACTCACTCTATCGTCGCTCCCATGATGATTCTGCCGCCGTTTACGCACGAAGGAAGAGAGATGCCGAGGGCATGACGGCATTTCTCCCTCGTTCATTTCCTTGTCACTGATCTGATCGCTGCAATTCCGGCCAAGATTCCCGAGCAGAAAAGGCCGTGTATGATCGATCACTGGCGTGGGAAGCAACGCTACGGAAGGCTGCTCGCCTCGCCTCCATGCTAGACCAGCATCCAATGTCATAACAAACAATAGAAGGGAGATAATATATGGGCTTTTCGCTCTGCCTTCTTTGCTTCTCCTGCCTTTTGTGCCGTGGGTCGCTGAATTTGACTTTTAATGTGCTAGTGGGAGGCTCGTTGGCAAGGTCTGGCCTGGCGGGGGAAATCACCCAGACGTCCGTGACGTCCTCCGTATTGTTCTCCGGAGGCGTTGCGCGCGCGAGGAGTACCTGACGGCAAGTGTCTAGCAGCTTGGGCTCCGTGAACAGGTCTGCGAATGTACGGTGAGCAGGTGGTTTGTGATTGCCTCAGATGGATGATTGGCGATGGGTTAAGCGGTTCCTTGCACGAACATGTGCCGGCTGTTGGTGGCCTATCAGTGAAGTACGCGATGGCGCGCACGAGAGTGACTCCTCTGCTGTCGCGTTGCGTGCCGTTGTTTGTCCCATCACCGCCGGATCAAGAGCGAGAGTTCCCAATAGGGAGCCATGCTACGAGCCTCCGGTGCAACGACGAGAGGAGGAGGAGGAGGAGGTCACCATCTCGGCCCCGGCCACTGACCTACTTTGTCATGCACAGCCCTGACTTCCGTCCGACCTATCGGCGAAGGGGCTCGCAACAAGCATCACCTTCCCTCAGCTGGAAATATCAACCATCGCGAATAATAGCGATAATTGCCTCCTGATATGGCATGGCTTGGGCTTGGGCCGGTAGGGTAGAGTGAGGTAAGGCAGGACCGGGCAGGGCAGGGCAGGGCAGGGCAAGATCATCGAGAGGCCGGCTTTGCTTGCCCGCCGGCCCCTTCGCATTCATGCCCAACCCAACGGCTGAGGAGCGCGAGACACAGACCGACAGGCAGACATCGGAGAGACACCATGGACGAGAGGGAGAGCGAGCAGCGTGATTGATTGCGTGCGTGCGTGCGTGTGAGCTCGAGGCGACCATGAGGCCATTCGATTCGACGTGCTCCCGGCTGTTCTCTGTCGTCCCCTCGTGGTCAGTCGTCCCCATCTCCCCCGTCAGTCGTCCAATCCCTCTGCGCGTCCATCATCGTATCCATCATCAATCAGCAGCATTATTGCCCATCCGCCATCCGCCATCATTATTCACCCCCAACCTAGCTGGTCCGGTACCACCGCTACTTTGTCTCGTCCTGCTCCTGCACCTGCACCTGCAACGCTTACACCCGCGCACCCGCCTTGCTTTTCCGTTTCCTCAGCCCTTCCCTGTCTGCATGGCCGCTGCATGGATGAAGCCAGTCCCAGAGCTGCTCTTGAGCTCCATCCCGGCCAAGGGCAGAGAAGAGGTCAGTCAGTCCGTCGGCCGTCAGATCAGGCTGGTCTGTCGGTAGCGGTCGCACAGGAAGGGAAAAAGAAAGACAGGCGCAGGCCCAGAGTGGGAAGCCCGTCCAGCCAGTGGAAGGTCGGGGCAAGCTGGTCACCACGACCAGAGCTCCCCCATTCGATTGATTATTCTGATCCATCGTCCATCTCGACGCTCCCCCATACCTTGATACCTTGCCTGACTGACTCTGCTCGGGTCCCACCCGACCGAAGCTTTTGATTGCCTGCTTGCTTGCTTGCTTGCGCTCGCTCTGTTCCTTCCTTCCCACTGCCATCCCAGAAACCCAGTAACCCAGTTCCGCGCGCGCTCTTCCTATTGCCCAGCCCAAGTCGGACGACTGGCAGCTGCAATAATAAGAACGCTGAGGGCCCGTTCCCTTGTTGCGACGATCTTTCTTCATACCTTCCACGGTACTTTAGACGACCTCTTCGACCTTTCTGTTCTTCCTCTTTCTCGGGAGACAGACATTGATCTACACCACACTTATCCACGACACCACCATCCCTATCTGAAGCACCACCACTTCAGATATAGCTCGCTGATCACCACCATCACGAGCCTCTGTCACCAATCTATTCTCTGCCCGTCGTCGTCTCAGCTCCGTCGACGATAAACCATATCCTGTCTATTTTCATCGCGCCTTGCCTCACCTCACCGCCACAGCTAAATCCATCTGATCTCTCGCCAACCACCATCACCTTAGACATCCCACAATGGCTGCATTTCCTATGCAGCACTTCTATAGACCGTCGCCGCTGACGGTTGATACTCACCACACTCACAACTACTTCGAGGAGGACGAGGGTAGCATTCTCGACGAGCACATCCTCGACAACAGTGGACTAGATTCCGGCTTAGAGATGTCGCCGCCCATGAACGGCAGCCGGCGGGAGTCGTTTGCAGTATCCTCAGCATTATTCTCACCCAAGACCGACGAATGGCAACACGTTGATATGCAACCCATGGCTTCAAACAATCCCTTTGTTGAACACAATAACAACAATCCCTTCATGCGCATCGACTCGACACAGTCATCGGCATACGGCCATCAAGGTAATGGGTGGGGTATGAATCACGGCTCGGGAATCAGCACCCCAATGCAAGTTCATGATGGACTACCACAAGAATTTGAGGTTAACGCTCCTGTCTTCCAACGACCGGTTCAGACTCCTTTCAGTAACTCCGGCAATCAGCAATTACCTCTTTTCTCGTCGTCTAACACTAGCAACGGCTCAATGCCCACCTCACCGCAAAAAGAATGGTCAGTATCAGAGGCTATGGATCACCGCAGTATTCCAAAACGTATGCGACCACATAGCCCAACTCTACGATCGCACCCCGACATGTCAAGGCGAGGTGATGGTATCCGGAAGAAGAATGCTAGGTTCGACATTCCAGCCGAGCGGAATCTCCTTAACATCGACCAACTCATCGCCCAGTCCAACGACGAGCAGGAGATCAAGGAGCTAAAACAACAAAAGCGATTGTTGAGAAACAGACAAGCAGCGTACGTCCTCCCGGACTTTGGTCTCAATTCCCTTTTTGGTACACACGGCCCACTAACTCTATTTCTAGCCTTGATTCTCGCCAACGTAAAAAGCAACACACTGAGCGTCTCGAGGACGAGAAGAAGCATTACACTGCTCTGATCAATGATCTTGAGGAGGATCTCGCGGAGGCGAAGCTCGCTCTTGACGAGTGGGCTCGCAAGGAACAGCAATATCAGCAATATATTGAGAACATGCAACTCGAGAAGGAGGAGATGGTTCGAGCTCACACTCTCGAGACGGGCGACCTCCGCAAGAAGGTTAGCGTACTCACTGAGCATATGTCAAAGTTGGAAAGCTCTACTATGTCTACGGTTCCAAGTTCAACGGGATTCGCTACCGATTTTGCCGACATCGACAGTCTCACTATGGATGGTGCATGGGACAATATCTCCTTCCTCAACGACTACCCCGTTGAAGCTGAAGTCAAGGTTGAGAACGCTGTGGTGCCGGCTAAGAAGGAGGCCACGCTTCTGAGTGAGCCCGAAAAGCCAGCTGCTCAGGGACTACTCCTTATGTTACTCCTCTTCGGTGCCTTCGTCGCTTCCAAGGGCTCGTCCGCTTCGTCACCAAGCATTCCAACCATGTCAGATGATGTCCGCGCTGCTTCAGCAACTCTTCTTCAAGATATCTTCAAGGATGCTGGTGTTCCTCAAACGGCTTCCGGGGTTTCCGAAGCCATGGCACCGCTTCCATCCGGTAGTACCTGGAAGAACATGGCCTCCAACACGGTCAATGCCATGGCGGGCAACAAGATGGTCGGCGTCAGCTCATCAACACTTGGAGATCTCGCCGACAGTCTCGCTCAGCCAACGGAACAACAACGCAACGAACAAGTCTTCTCGCTCTCGGCCGCTCAGTACGATGGATTAACGTCTCACGATTTCTTGCAAAATACTCCTCCACCATCGACCTCAAAAGGACGCCGCAATCTCGGAGAAAGCTTGGCTGCCATGCGATCCGACAGCGAGAAATCTGTTGCCGAGGTGTACACACGATCCTTGCTCTGGGATCAGGTGCCGAGTGAGGTCGTCCGCAATTTCGCCAAGATGGTCTCAGAGTGCAATTCCCAAAACAAGCAAGCAGAAAGTGGAGGCAAAACGTCCTCCGGATAAATAACTTACGACCTTCTCAATACGGTACATATGACACGCTTTACGGCCTTATGCCACGGCTTTGTTTTACGATTACGAATTACTTATCATGTCTTATACGCTCGAGATATGAACTGCTCACGCATCCTCCAACATCATTAGTCTAGTTTTAGCAAGCGTTGCGGTTTTTTTTTGGATTTCATTTTTGCTCTTTGACGGCGCTTTGCCTATACATTATCATCTCTAGCAATTTCTGGGGCTTATTTCTTATCATTTCAGGGTCGTTTGTCGTTTTATCATAGCACAGCGCATGGTTCGGGTTTCCTTTCCCTCCACTATGACAGTCAGCTAGTCAGCCAGACTTCTTTTTTCCCAGGAGATGTATAAATGGCAGTAAGCATGAATATGGAGCGGGCAGGAGGAAAGGGAAGGATGGATGGATCATATGAATGGAGGTCGGGAGGGGGTTTGGGTCACGGATAAGATATGGAGGATTTCTTTTGATTTTCTTTCTTTTTCTCTTTTCAACGATTGTGTTTTCCTTGGATCGGACAGGATTGGATATTGCCTTTCTCTTTTTCATGATCATGAAGGAACGAGGACGAAGGCGAGGAACGAAAGAAGACGATACGAGACCAAAGACCACACACACGCACACTCCTCACGAGAAATTAAAACGCTATCAATTTTTCTAACGCAAATCGCAAGATGTAAACCATACATCGCGCACGATACCTTTTGCTTTGTTAATGATTTCTTCGCTTTTCTTCTCTTGATGAGTAGTATTAGCAGTACGAGAATGGAAGGTTGAAATGGTGTCACTTTTTTTGTATATAGGTAGCTATGAGGCTAGGTGGAATTGACGCCCAATCCTCTTTCACTCAAGTCCGTGTACATTCGTGACCTGTAAACCTTGCACTCACTTTACCCCAATGATCAAAATATATTATGATCAAATCTCAATTTTTATTCTCTATCGCTTTTTTTGGTACCTAACTTAAAAACAGATTCTAAGACCGGTCGCACCTACCGTACACCTCCACAAGCAAAAAAGCAAGTCTTTCCCATCAAGACATGTCTCAAAAAAGAAAAGCAGCCAGCCAGAAAAACCGTTCCCATCATCCCCACGAACCGTTTTTTTTGGGCTCCACGCACCGCAAGAACGTGCACAATTAGAGAAGGAGGGGGGGGTAAAAATCGAAGGAGGGAATGATGATGGCGCATCGCCCGCGCGAACCCCCCTACCCTGCCCTTTCACCCTCACTTTTGCCTTTGATTGTCTCAAGGTGTACCAGAGCCGTGGCTTTTTCTCCTCCTGTTTTCTTCGCAGCCCCCCTCCCCGCTTTCAAGACCCTGAGACATCTGCTCGGCTTCGGCGCGTCATCTTTGGGTGTTCGATGGCTGTCTCTCTATGCCGGTAGGTGTGATGGGTGGTATGCAGTGTGGCAGAGTTAGGTAGGAGAGCGGTTGACACGTGAGATGGGGCGCGCCCGAGACAGGCGACTGATGGTTGTGGGCGGGCGTGAGGTGAGACCGGTTGGGAGGGAAGCACGAGGGGGGAACCACGCTGGTGGTGTACAAGATGGTGGGCCGAGGGAGGGAAAAGTGCGCAGCATGAGTATGTCAGTGTCAGGGATCTTAGTGTCGGGAAGCGCAGCTCAAGACATCAATCAAGTAAGACAGTGGTAAGGCACAGTAAGTATGTCAACGACACAGGGTATTCTCTTGATTTCGTGAGGTACTGGACGAATGAAGGATATGAAGAATGATCCATAATGGGCTTGTTCTTGCGAGTCGCGGTCATCCCAACGATCTCACTACATGCTTCCTATTTTGGCGGAGAATTGTACTTGTCTTTCCAAATCCTATCCAATAAGAAAATTCCAAAGTGTTAGCCAATGTTTTTTTCCCTATCTCTTCTGTACCGTTCGAGGAATCCTCGGGACGTTTTGGTGGAGCAAAGGTCCATTGTTTGGGGGCCGGATGAACCTTGGCCTATCGCTGTCCAACAGCCCAAGTCATCTGGAACTTATTCCTCTTTCTCGGTAGGCTGCTCATACGGTGGTATGGTTCATGGTGGCCGGACTGGATTACTACGTCCTGTGCCTGCACGGGATGACCGCAACGCCCGCGCAACGCGCCGCTCCCATGCATACACTTGTAGCACATGAACAACTTCCCCCGCCCGAGGAGTTGGGCTTTCGAGATTGCAGTACATGCCTTGGCAGCATGATCTCGATTCTCAACAATGGAAGAATACAAGAAAGGAAATAGGAGATCAAGGGCATCACTTACCATGTGTTTCCGAGCGTCCGACTCCCACCTGCTTCAGCTAACCGATAATACTTCGCTGCTAGGTACTACGTAACCATCGCGTCAGCCTCATCTTCGTCACGAACTTGTTGTCTTGCTTGATTTGCTGCGCGATGCTGCGGGTGGGGTAGCCTCATCGCTGCCCAACGGGTCGTGCAACAGGAGACCGAACCATTTCTCCTGCTTCAGGCGCAAGCCACAGGACTATGCAGGGCGGAGGTGACTGTATGGCTGTGATACAATGGAGCTATTCCAAACTGCGGTGAAGGGGTTTCCAAGAAAAGAGAGATCGGTTGTGGCTTACCTTATCTTTCTTACAGCCAAAGCCCTCCACGTAACACCAAGCAACCTCGTTCATGGCATCTGTCATATCATTAGTCTCTTGACCATCGTTCACGCCTGATTTGTGATGAACCTACCTGTATCGCCCAAGTTGGCCGCAGTCTCGTAGTACTGTTCCCCCATGACAGTCAGTGGCTATGAAGGCATCTCCCCGATCCAATACTTTTTAGAGCTTACCTGTTTTGCTGCAACTTTATCAACCTGAACTCCCCAGCCATAGCGGAAGCAGTTTGCTAGCTCGAAAATGGCAAGCACGAGCTCTCCCTTTGCAGCTCCGCCCTTTTTCATTCCTGCCTGCAGGGCTAATTCTTCAATCGAAGCTGCATTTGAAGCTGCCGCTGAGAGGTAAGTCACGGCCTCTGCCGGATTGGGTGTACAGCCCCAACCGTGCCTGATATGTAACCTGTCAGAATAGCCTCATCCAAACAGCTTAGAAAGGAAACAAGAATTGTGATTTCTCTTGCATAATCAACCTGTGACACATACCGGAGAGCCAATCCGTACAGAACCTGACTGAGGGCATTGTTCGCGCCCTTGGGATCTGCCAGTCGTCCAAACATTTGCGTTGAAGTTTGTAATTCCCCTGCCTCATGGAGCCTGATGGCTTCTTGAATGTTGTCATCCACGAGCTGTGTAGACACGATTCCAGCCGGTACACCCGTACTTGGAGATGCTGCCGAACCCAGAGAAAGACCACGCATACTACTGCCGTCAATCACAGATGTATTGGGTGTTCCAGGCCGACTCCTATTCTTCTCATTTTGGATCGCTAGTATCGTAGCTCGGTGCTCCCACTGTGACTCTGCACCCTCTTTGCTTTCGTGGTCGCTAAGTTTGATCTCTGGCAGATCTTGCGGCACGTTCTCGGAGCTTGCATCTCTACTCAAGCCCAATCGTTGCGATATTCGCTTTGTGACATCATGATGCTCCCTGTCTGGCGTCCTCGAGCTCCTCGAGGATGTTGAAGTCGCAGACCCACTCCGCTGCCGTCCTTTGAAAAGAGAGCTCTTGATCCGCGAATTGTGCCCGTCTGAAGTGGGAGATTGTGGTTCGACGAACGTGGGTGGTGATATAATTTCCTGGGAGTAAGTACTGCAAATTGTTAGCTCAGTGATCTGCCTCCCCCAGACGGGAAGGACTCCTTGCTCTGAGCGCATAAACGTGAACTCTGGAACCGGAGCAACATCGCGCACGGCTTCTGGACGTGGCGCATCGCTGTTCTCCACCTTATCTTTCTTTCTAAGCAGATCTCGTAGAGGCATCGTGTATGTGTGTGTATATGTTTTGCTGAGGGCTGAGGGCTGAGAGCTGGGCTGTATGTGGAGTGTCCACGGTGTTTTAGAGTAATTAGCTGTAGCCTTGTTGAGGAATAATTAATTTCAGTAGAGCACGTCGCATGCCAAGCTCTATCATATGAGCACTTGAGATGAACTGGAGCTCATCCATGTTTTTTCAACTAGAGTTCGTCCCGAATTATGTGCTGATTGACTGGCGCGGAGGCTTAGGTCAACGTGCAGCGTATCGCTGTTTCCGAATATAGTTCATTTGTAGTACATCCGCCAGCAGAAACGTATTTAATCATGCGAGGGTATTTTCGACTTCATGGAAAAGGCGACTTCTTTCTTCGGGAAAACTTCTGTGGATAATCGTCTCAAGTACGAATTGCAAAGAAAACTCTCCAAAGAGAACCACTCGTGGGGAGGGTTGACAGGGTTTTGGAGGTATCACGCTCAAATCAATTGTCTATCTACTTAAATTCCCAAAGTTTTACAAGGAGAGTATCCTCAAAACCAGACTCGGCATCTTGCTTCATGAATATCTTTTTGGGGATTTCATACTCCACAACTGGCGCCTTCTTCACGTCCTTCCCAAGCTCGGTCTCGAGTAACTGTAAAATGTCAGCTAGATATTATATTCCAAGGAGAGAGAGGTCTAACACTTCCGTATGCAAGATCCAAGAAATCTTCCATATTATACGATTGCTTGGTGAACTGCTCAGAAATGATCTTTGCCAACGTTGCAACGTTGGGATGGTAATGTGACTGAAGGAGGGCAATCTCCCACAAACTACTTTCGATGGCATTGGTCTCCATGGGATCTTCTTCTTCCATATCGAACGGGTCGTCCATGCCTTCTTCTTCGAGAATTTTCTTTCCCTCCGCGGTCCGGGTCTCGCGGTGAATCATAAATGTACATGTTGGATGTTTCTTCAGAAGGTTGTAGATCCATGGAACAACAGCAACGATACCTCCAGGAGGGGCATTAAGTGTTAATCTAGATAATCTCTTAATGAAGCTGGCCACAAGGACGGCCGGCAAATGGGATGATGCCAAGAAGGTGTCTAGAAGTCTGAAGAATCTGGACCGATGCTTCGAATGCAAGATTCCAGAATCTAGGAGCGAATAGAGCTTTTTGTAGAAGGAAGGATAATCCAGGTTCTTCTCCTGGATCAAATAAAAGACCCCGGAAAGTGCCAGTAAGGATGTTGAACCTCCAGCATTGTATGAATCAGTCAAAAAGTCCATCAGAAGCTCTGGCTTCACGAACCAGGGCGCGATGGAATCGGTGATCAAGCCCAGCATAGTTTTTCTTTGCTCCTTATTCATCTGGAGCTTCATAACTGCCAACCATGCTTCCTGTGCTCGCTTTTTGTGCTGTGTCAAGGAATACAATGCGTGGTTCTTCTTCTTGGGAGCTTCGACATGGAAATCCTCAAGTTCATCTTTCGATTCTGGGACCGACTCGACCGCTGTAAGAATATCGAGAGCACTTCCAAGTATTCCCTCCCTCGAATCCTGTATATCATCGTCTTGTAATGTCTCGCTGAGTCAAATTAGCATTAAACTCCATTCTCAAGAAAGCCTCACTCACGCAATGGTTTGAAACGTATAGTATCGTATATCATCGTACTCCTCAACCCATTTGCGACTGAAATCTTCGCGAACAGCAGTGTCGCATTCCGGGTCCAGTAGAATTTGAACAATTTCCGAGAGGAAACCAACTGGAAAATTGAAGTCTTGCCCATTAAGAAGATATTGTCCTTCAGTCTTCAACAACTTCATGCAAAGGGTCAAGACTGGGACTCCGACTCCCTCTTGACCAAGCAGGCCCAAGAGCCCCTCCTTATATTGTGCGTATCGTTCTTTCAACCATCGCATTACCACGGCATCTTTTTCGGAGTTTCCTTGCTTTCTCTCAAGCTCGCCAGCAGCAATCAATTTCGTAAAGACACGACACAATGAGATCGCAGCAAGGAAAGAATCGTCAGCATCGTCACCGTCGTTGTTGAGAATCTGGATCAGTTTCGCGATGTTGTTGTAGTTCTTTTTTGAGTTCGATTCGAATATTTCGTTCTCCAAAAGCAGTATTTCCGCTTGAGCATCTTCATCATCGCTGCTCTCAGATCGTGCCCTTTTAGATGGCCTCTTCTCTGTAGTCTCTCTCTTCCGCTTGGCCGAATGGCCAGTTTTTGGGACAGTTCCAGGCATTGTGAATATGTCCTTCAGAGATTGGCGTCTTGCGGGTTTCGATATCAAAAAAAGTTCCATGCGATAACAAATCGACCCAATTAAGGTTTAAGGCATCAACATTCAGTCCTCAGGCAGCATCGAAGAGAGAAACCACAGCCGAAGTGAACCTCTTCTCAATTCTTCAAGCAACCCGAGAAGCTCTAACCCATCTCCTCTCATCTCACAATGGCATCACGCTTGGCAAGAAGCGCCGTAGGTATGGAATTGAATGCGCAGCTTATCCAAAATGGCCAATTGGGTCGCTGACTTCCATCCAGGGGCCTCCGCACGTCTTCGACCAGCTCTTCCTCTCCGTAGCCTCCCGGCCCTCACCTCCGTCACCAGCTCCCGATCAGTATCTTCTGTTCCAGCTGAGGACCCAAAGAAGAAGGCTGTGTCAATTCTTGACTCCCTCCCAGGCAACTCCCTCGTCTCCAAGACTGCCATCCTCTCTTCGACTGCTGGTCTCTCCATCTATGCTCTCAGCAACGAATACTATGTCGTGAACGAGGAGACCGTTGTCATGTTCTGTTTGTTGAGCATTTGGGGAGCTGCTATCAAGTATGGTGGACCAATGTACTCCGAGTGGGCTGAGGGACAGGTCAACAAGATCAAGAATATCTTGAACTCTGCTCGTGCCGACCACACCGATGCTGTCAAGGCCAGAATCGAGAATGTTTCACAGCTGGGAAGCGTTGTTGATGTTACCAAGACCTTGTTCGAGGTCTCCAAGGTATGCTGGTGGTGTCTCAATTGCTGTTTCTTCGGGCGCTGATATTTGTAGGAAACCGCTCAACTTGAGGCCCAAGCTTTCGAGCTTCAACAAACTACTGCTCTCGCCGCAGAGGCCAAGGCTGTTCTCGATTCATGGGTTAGATACGAGGGACAGGTTAAGATCCGCCAACAGAAGGAATTGTCCGAGTCCATCATTGCCAAGATCCGAAAGGAGCTCGAGAACCCCAAGGTGTTGCAACAAATCCTGCAACAAAGTGTTACTGATGTTGAGAGTACGTATTACCGTGTCTTTTACTATACAAGTGCTGATGAGTTCTGCAGAGATCGTCTCCTCCAAGGCACAATAGATTTTGGAATGAGTCCGACGCGTCAGATTTCCTTACAACCATTGTTCTATAAACCCTCCTGTGCCATAGTCTGATCAAAACGCTCTACCACTGTCTGGTGTCCTCTGACTATTTGAGTGAACGTGATATCGCGCTTATTCCAGATTGTCCATAAGCCTAAATTTCAGAACAGTATCAAGATATCTCAAACCAGAATACTAATTTAATAATGTCATTGTTTTTGAGGACGAAGCGTACTCACTAAATGAGAACAACCTCCAAGGCCCTGGCTGACGAATAACCCCTCCTGCCCAAAGTATGTATGCTTGTCAGGAAACAGGCGGGGCTTAGACAATCGCTCCATACTCATGCTATGAGACTATTATTGATAATCAAGATCTATAGCCATGCTTGAACGCATATCACATGTTACGAGTTACCTAGCCTCCTACCAAATCTTTGGATCGGAGCACGCCCAAATAAGTGGCCCAAGCTTATAAAGACTTCTAAGTCAATCGCAGCTGCGTCAAGACTAGAATGCTGAACTCAACATGAAGATCACGTGTCTGTGATAAATAGCATGGCCTGTTCTCGCTTCATAGTGTTGGATTTTTCGCTCGGAGCACCACTTGCAATGGCTATCTAATTAAGAGATTATCAGAAACAGTTTGCTGTGGGTATCTGTAGATGCATAGTAGATTAACACCGGGCAGTTCTCTGTCATCGTTGAGACGATCCTTCCAGGCCTTGCTTCTTTGTTCTTCGCTACTTGATTTCTTTGTGCCGATAAGCGAGTTGGGGCTTGATAAGTTCAAATAAGCGTTCTTTCTCCAACAAAACATGACACAGGCCTGCTGGCCCAATGGCAAGGCGCTTGACTACGAATCAAGAGATTGCAGGTTCGATCCCTGCGTAGGTCAAAACATGTTCTGAATTAAATTTTTTGGCTTTTGGAATTTTGAATTTTGTTTTCGATACGGGACTTTACAGCGCCCACTGATTAATCGGTTGGGAGCCATAGTGGGATTGCGATCAGACCGTACACACAATTTCTACCAACTTCGAGAAGTTGACATTTTAATTTTTTATTTGTTGGTTTAGGTTATGCTGGAGCTCCCGGTTGAAGACAATAGAATTCAAAGACTCTTTCTACAAGTGGCCATTACCAAGGGACACTCTCATGGTGCACGATGAAGTTTTGGGAACTGGCTCAAAGGCTTCTGTAATGTAGCTTCCATCTCGTTTAACCAATCAACCTGGTTCCTTGCAAGTGGAGTTTGGTCTGAGTGATGATGTGCTGGCTCTCGCTACAGGCATCTCTTGACAAAGAAACCAAGCGACTTTGGCTGGTTGCTAGATGGATTGTTTTGTTTTGACCCAATTGCCTAGACAAAGAAGTTTTCTTTGCAAGATTCCATGGATCAATCACTAAGGTGGGACAAAGTAAACAGTGAAAGGACCCTCTTAGGAACCCTGCGACAACCATAAAGCCAGCTGGGTAGAACAATGTCAAGCTTTCTGGAAGCCACCGGCAGTCAAGTTGGTCCTCTCTTATAACTACTGAGAGGAAGTCCCCAATATACCCTGAGCATACCATAACTTTTGAGTTCTTCTATTTATTTTCTTCTCGACAGAAATATCACGATATCTTCCACAGCAATAATATCAAGCATGTATCACAGACACTACGTCTTTACTTGCGGCCACACCAAATGGGGGGCACAAGTCAGACAACGATCAGACCAAGAACCGACGGTAGAAGGAGGAAAGCCCACTCCAGCCTCGAGAAAGCGAGTCGCACATCCACTGTTCACCTATAGGTTACAGACGACTTGTAAGGAATGCCAGCCCATCCGGAAACTCATCCGCGAGATGAAGGAGAGCGTGGACAAGCTGCAGAAAAGGCAGCATACGGAAGATGAGGAACTCTCGAGGGCAGCCAAAGTACCAAAAGTCGTGGTAGATACAAGCACAGTGGCGGGCGTTCGAATCGAGTTTGTCAACCCCGCAGCCCCAAAGCCACATCGAATTGTCACCTCTCCTTCGAGACTTCCACGGTCCACTTCCAAGACCTCGACACCTCAGCCTCAGCCGCCAACAAGTCCCTTAAAACGAAAAGCCGGAGCTTACTCGCAGCTGCCGGTTCCCAAGTCACCAAAGAAATCGGTATTATTCGCATCACCAAGGAACGAGGGGAAGGAGAGCAGAATACCAAGGAAAGGAGGCCTCGGTACTCCAAGCAAAGGCGTGTACACGCCGAAAGGGAAAGAAAACGCCAGCTGGCCTGAGTATGTCTTTTGAAGCAGTGCTGGATCCGACGAATATGGCAGAGGATGACTTATGACGGCGTTCAAGGCGTGTGGTCTCGTATTTGTATTGCAAACGAACTTTTAGCTCATAATAACCTTTTGACTTTGTGAAATGTGCCCCCAAAAGCGTGAGTAAGACAGAGTGAATTGTCAGTGAGAATGTCATTCAACTGACGATAACGCGGGCCAGCGGCATCGGAGAAACGGTTATACTATAAGGTCAGCATGCGTGGTAGGGGGCACTTCCACATCCGTCGATTCTTGTTCCGTCCCGCAAGAACGCCCTCTTGGCGGAATTTGTGCGTGCGAGAGAGAAAAAGAGAGAGAGAGATAGAGTAAAATGCAGGTCCTGTCAATAACCTTATCTAACTGCCCTGGCCGCAAGTAACCGACCCGAATTTCGCTAGTTGACGCCCGAAGCGGCAAGATGTCGTCGACCTCACCTCAACACGACTGGTCAGATAACCCCGTGGCTTGCTACTCGCGTCTTGGAAGTCTTCAAGAACGCCTAATCAGCTTCACAGCCACTTCAGCTTCATCTTGAAGCCTGCGCTTGGTTGATCAGTTGACGTCTTCTCGCATGGGGAAGTCCCCACAACATGCTTCCATCGACGGCTGTGGAGGCTGGGGCCTTGGAAGAGATAAGAGCCCTCAGGTAGGTAGAGGGGTGGCTTATGGGGAGGCCGCCGCCACGAGCCATTGCATTGCTTTAAGCTTTCTTTCCTTTATTTATATCGTGTGCTTCGTTGTTTACTTCCCTCTGGTTTAGCGGGATACCGTCAAAATGAACAACACTCATCACTACGACGGCTTGGAACTAGATGCTTATCATGGAATGGAGGTCAATCAGTATGGAGGAGAGGCCGGCGACCTCGGTTCTATGGACAAGGTTCCCTTCCAGCACCGCGAGGGCGTCTACGACGAGGATCCGAGGTCGAGGCTTCATCGGGATCTAAAGACCAGACAACTCGCAATGATTGCATTGGGGGGAGCGTTAGGTACCGGATTAATCATAAATACGTTTGTTGCCTTCTGTTTTGTGTACCACATGCTGCTGCTGATATGCTCGTAGAGGTACTGTACTTGCTCAAGCTGGCCCGGGGTCGACTTTGATCGGTTATGCTTTGGTGGGTGTACTTTGCTATGCTGTAATGGCGGCTATGGTTTGTCTTCCCGCCGATTTTCTGTCCGTATGCTTGCTTATGAGGAGTAGGGCGAGATGGCCACCTGGCTACCGATATCTTCCGGGTTCACTGGCTTTGCACATCGTTTTGTCGACCCGGCACTTGGATTTGCACTTGGGTGGAACTACTGGTTTAAGGTACGAAGACTACCCGAGGTCTCATCCCGACACAGCAGTTATGATGCGGTGTATTGCTCCATTTCCGAAGTGCTAAAATCCTGCCCTAGTATATTATAACGACCCCTAACAACTTAATCGCCTCTGCGTTAGTGATCGGATACTGGTTCGAGCAGGCAGGTTACGAAGGCCCAGGATCAAATCCTGGAATTTATGTTGCCATAATACTGATCATAATCATCGCTATAAACTACTTTGGAGTTTCCTTCTTTGGGGAGTTTGAATTTTGGCTGTCCTCGGTGGGTCTTTTAAGTCTACCCAGTTATTAATTTTGCTAAAAAGAATCTAGGTCAAAGTCCTTATTATTCTTGGTCTTATAATATTCACTCTCGTGATCGCTGTCGGCGGCGGCCCAGATCATGACGCGAAAGGTACCTCCGAACGTGCTTTTTTCAATAGTCCCAAACTCACGCCTCCCCGTAGGATTTAGGTATTGGCATGTACCCGGTGCCTTTGCGGCATATAAAGCTGGTAAGTAATGCCCCATAATTGAGAGATTCCCTGACTAATTGAACTACAGAAGGAGCAGGCGGTCGATTCTTGGCTTTTTTCAGTGTTCTCACTGCCGCAGTCTTCTCATTCCTCGGATCTGAGCTTGTCGGCGTCACTGTTGGAGAGGCACAGAACCCGAGAAAAGCAATTCCACGCGCTGTCAAATTGACTTTCTACCGAATTGTGATCTTCTATATCGTTCTCATTCTTCTTCTAGGACTAAATGTCCCTTACGACTCTCCACTGCTGCTCTCTGCAGCAAATGAGGCAAAGGGCACTACTTCAGCCAATGCAAGTCCTTTTGTAGCAGCAGCTCTTATTGCAGGAGTCAAAGCATTGCCCTCTCTGATCAATGCTTGTATTCTTGTCTTTACATTCTCTGCAGCCAATTCGGATCTCTACATTGCTTCTAGAACCCTTTATGGGTTGTCCATGGAAGGGAATGCACCACGAATCTTCTCTCGCACCGATAACCGAGGAGTACCGATCTACTCCTTGGCTCTATCAAGCAGTTTCTGTCTTATTGCCTTTATCAGTGCCAAGGCTGGGGCATTCAAAACGTTTCAGTATTTTATTTCCCTTGTCACCATCTTCGGCCTCTTGACATGGATTTCCATCCTGGTTTCACACATTTACTTCATTCGTGCTCGCCGAGCACAAAACATCCCCGACTCGGCTCTCGCATATGTCTCTCCTTTCGGTCTCCGGGGTTCAGTTGGTGCTCTGATGTTTGCCTGCGTGATCGGCGTCTTTAACGGCTGGGCCGACTTCACATATTCCCCAACCAACGGGAGATTTGACTGGAAGAACTTCATCGTCAATTACATAGGCTTTCCCATCTACCTGGGTATGATTTTTGGCTACAAGATGATCATGAAGACTAAGGGTGTCAGTCCCGAGGATGCAGATTTGTTCGGTGGCAAAGCAAAGATTGACGAGGATGAGGCCGAGTTCCTAGCCAGGGAAATGGCCCGGAAAGGTGGTGTTTTGGAAACAAAGTATGAACGACTTTATCGCTATACCCTTGGGAATCTGTTTTAGAAAGGACGCTTTTTAGTCGGATCTCTTTGAATTCTGTTCTGAGGGCGTATATAGGCGCAAACATGATGCTTGGCTGGTATATTTATGTCTGTAAAGACCATCAAATCTAATATAAGCTGTAAATCTATCAAATTGTCGATTGGTCTCGTGTACCAGCCAGACAATCCTCGAGTGACCCATGTCATTGATATCCTGCTGACTCAGTCTTTGCACCGCCAGGATTGGTCACATCGGACTTGTTGGTCGCTTAACATTTAGCACCTGCACCTTGCTTGTTACCGTCTATGCTTTTCTTGCTGTCCAGCCTTACGACCACGCGCGCCGGGAATTAGACGACAATGTAGCAGATAAAGCTCCTCTATTCCTGCGACCAGTCCTCGGCCTCCTCTTCTAAAGCTCCATACCAGAATGGCATCTCCAATCGAAACCCAGAACATCACCTTTCTGTCGCAACGGAAATTCCACAACTGCTTCACCGTGCCGGCAACCGCTACGCATGGCATCTTACGAGTGACTTACGCCATTGCTGGGCCCGAACTCGCCCCGAGTGCAGATGGTGCGGCTGCTGACGACATCGAAACCGTCTTGTTCTTTGGTGGTATGTTCGGGGGCCGGTGGATTGCGGCGAGGTGGGATCATGCTGCCATGAAGGAAAATGTGCGCTGCTTGATTATTGATCGGTATGTTTGGAGACTTGGTTCTTTAAGCCTTCGTCTTTCCTCCCCGACAAGTGTTTTGGATTTTTCTGGTAGGAGGATAATAACCATGCTGCTTCGGCAGTACATGTCTATCCTGCGGCCTTTCATTCCCATTATATATCAAAGACTAAGTGGACGGCAGGCCCTCATTTGGTGGTTCGACACCAGTTCCACTTAAAGACCGGCTTCACGTGTCCTTAGAAGTAATCCCACCACTTCTCAGCCATCTAGGAATCAAGCACATCCATCTAGCCAGCCATTCAGCAGGAACAATCTACTCGCTCAATTTCCTACACCGATACCCGGAACTTCTCTCGCCCACCAACCCCACCGTCACCTTGCTTTCGCCGTGGGTGCACCCAACCAATTCCGGCGTCTCCCTCCTCGGCCTCGCCAGCTCGCTGCCTAACTCCTGGCTCAACCACTGGAACAAGACTATCAACTTCATCGGCGGGACGTTGATACCCAAGCTTGCAACTTCGGGGACCGTGTTCACGGCCGCAGGCAATCTGTTCAAGGGCAAGACGCTGTCCGAGAAGGAAAAAGCCGAGGAGGACGTGAAATGCACGGAAGCGTACGGGGTTTCCACCGCGACGGATCGAGACCGGCTTCAGTTGCTCTCGCGATGGGCGCGGGAAGAAACCAATGCGGGCGGCAACGATGAAGCTCGGTTATGCTTGAAAATGGTGGCGGGCGAGTGTTCATGGGACGCGGCGGAGGATCTTCCGGAGTATGTCTCGAGGCTTGCGCGGGTCTGGGAGGAGCGCGCTGCTCAAGGCGAAGGGAAGAAATTGAGAGTTAGAGCGGTCTCTGCGGAAGACGATCTTCTGATTGGTGCCCAGGGCAGGAAGTATTTCGAGACGGTTTGGGAAGCGAAGTGCGGGAGTGGTATTCGATTTGATGGCTCTTTCGTGCCGGGGACGGATCATGATAGCCTCGCGGAGGTGGTGAGTGGTGCTGTTGGCACGCTGTTTCGGGTGGCTAAGGGTGAGGACTGAGCTGAAGAATGCCAAAGCCGCAACGTAATTGAAGCTAGAGAATTGGCTATCGAGTCTGGAACTGTCATCCTATTCACTAAATATGTAAAAATACTGGCGGAATAAGGTAAAGGAAAAGTGCCGACAGGAAGGTGGCTTTCTTTTACAGTTCCATTCTTCTATCTACCAACATGACTGATCTATATCTAATGACAGATCGATCAGATATCTCCAGCTATCTTATTGAATGACTTGAGTGTCAACCTATCCGCTTTTCCTGATCATCCCACGCCATAACGCCAAACTATGCTATTAATCCAGCCCGAAAGATCAAACAAGCAGAACACTAGCTGGCATTAGTAAAAGGAACAGTATGATTTAGGCAATGCAAACTTACGCGTTTACACAACCGTCGTTCTCGCAATTGTTAGTGATCTGTGCCCAACGACCCCAGACAACCTTTCCTCCAGCAGTAACCAGTCCTAACTCGGACACGTTCACCTCGATGATGGTTCCCTTGGTGAGAACGCCCAATTGAGTGTCTATGGCAGATTAGCTACAGGTCTTGGTAATATCGATTGGTGACATACACATAGGGTTCTGGGGGTTCTTCTTGACGGAGATAATTGGAAGTTGAACAGTGACACCGAGTTCAGGGTGAGTAACGTTCGCCTTCTTGTAACGCAAACCCATAGGTCGAATGAAACGCTCGTACTTGACAGGTCTTCTTGTGAAGTCTGGTCCGACAAAGGTTGGCTAGCATATGTTAGTATCGTTTTCGACTGTAGGTGGTGTTCAGCTCTATATACCTTGGTAATCATTCGCTTCCAGCCCTTCTTAGCAGTCTTCTTTCCGGTCTTGACGACTTTGAACATCTAGAAACAATCAGCGTCTTTCCTCTCAAACTTGCTTTGCGTATGTGTTTACCTCTTCCTCAGCAATACCCCTCACTTTAGGCAAAGGCACGCTGAACTTTGCAGCCTTCTCATTACGCTTATTCTTGATAGCACTTGACAATGCCTTGGCATTTGTTGGATTTGAGCGATCGAGAAGATATTGTGGAAGAGGAGTGCTGCTGGGTTCTGCAGGTGCTGAAGATTTGACGTTTCGTTCCTCATGAGCCTTGATCTGCTTCTTCATTTGGATCTTCTCATGATGTCTCTTCTTCTGATAGAGCTTCGCCCGCAGACCGGTCAACTTTTGCGCATCCTCACTTGCTTTGTGTCCTTCTCTTGCCGCCTTCTTTCGAGTTCGCTCCTCGTGATCGAGACGACGACCATGCAGCTTGCGCCACCGGTCCATATACTCATTTTGAGGCTACAAAGCGGTTAGAGGCATGTCATGTGTTATCGAAGGAAAGCGACATACCATGATGGGCTACTGAGTTGAGGGGTTGATGTGGAATGAGAATGTCAATCGCTCAAAAAGTTCAGGGCCTGGCGATAATCGATAACCAAAATTTCCACAGCCGCCAAGCTACCGCCGGAACGGCAAAACGTTTGACCGCCGACATTTTGGTTCGAGATTCGAGCAGGAAGTCAAGGAATTATCAAGGACAGCAATACAGCCATTGGCGCCGTCAATCTGTGTCGAACCTTCAATATGCTCAGCCGAACACTTCGAAAGTCCGTTCTGGACACAAAATTATCGACATCTACCCTGCCGCCTACCTTCCTCCTCCCATTTCGCGCGAGATGCTTCAATTCAACGACCCAGCATATTGATTCACCACCAGAGGCAACAGACGCCACCCTAGGATCATCATCAGTTCCATCTGTTCCTACATCTGATAATTCAGCTATTCCCAAAGCCAATTCACCACCCACCTCTATACCAACTGCTCCCTCCGTACCCACATCTCGTCCGGCGCTCTCAGATTCTGTGAAGGAACTCCTGCCATTATTACGTGCTCAGCCCGCACACTTTGTCACCGCACATATTCATGCACAGCCGTATCTCGTCACGGAGGGGGACATTGTGCGACTGCCATTCCATATGCCCGGAGTTGTTCCCGGTGATATGCTCCGACTGAACCGAGCAACGAGCATAGGAAGTAGAGATTACACGCTGAAAGGAACGCCATATTTAGATGAGAGGATTTTTGAGTGCAGGGCGAGAGTTATGGGAACTGAGGCAGAGCCCATGAGAACCAAGGAGAAGAAGAAGAGGCGGACACGGAAGACCAAGACTGTGAAGAGCAAGCACAAGTTCACGATATTGAGAATTGCTGAGCTGAAAGTCTTGCCAGTGGAGGAGATTGAGACTTAGAGCCAGTGCATGGAGACATCTGGGATGTGAAGGGGAGGGTAGCTTGGGTATATGTAGTGGACGTCATGACGATGAACACTGGTCGTCCCAGCGTCATGAGAGTGCCCAAGAAGTGCCTGAGCGATAAGCCTGAGAGAAGAGTCACTCTCGTGTAAGAACAGGCTCGGCCTTGTATATCAATTGTATAAATTTACACGGACTTTCGTGGAACAGTCCAAATTCGGAGGAACGATTGTGAAGTCCATGGATCAGCTGACAAACGTAAGTGCGCATAGTGTTGACTTTGGGATCTGCAAATAGCTAGCTGCTGTATCGAATTGAGCAACTTGGAGTTTTAAACGCCCAAGTGACTTTCAAGTTGGCCTTTGCTAGAGGTAAGACGTATTCCATTGGACCGACAGGTACCAGGAGAGTCCCAAATTTGGGGGATTCTACCTGGTGCTAACTGCCGGTTCTAGCTCGAATGCTCGGAGATACTCCTTCCCCTCAGGTCTTCAACCGTGCCCAGTTTACAGCACGAGTTCACACGTTGTTGGCTGTGGATTTCGAAGACTAAATTCTTACTGGTCCACTGGAATGCGGAATTGGGCGCAGTTAACCACTACTTTGTTCAAGTCCAATATCGCGAGGGAATATGCAACGCGTGACGACAGACAAACCGCGAAAGAAGAATGCCTTCAGTCATGCTTGTTGTCGTGGTCGACCTTCTGGGTCTTATCTTGGCCTGCTAGGGAAACCGAGCACAAAATGCCACCGCACCCCTAAATGATCACTGGATTTCTCGTAGGGTTTATTGAGCGGTTTCTCAGTAATAACCACAACACCTAGGCACGCTAGGGTATTTTCACTCAGGTAGGTATAGTACATGGCGTGGATATTGCCAAGCTAAGAAGAACCCCGCATAGGAAGTCCCCCGACGGGCTCCCCCCACGTCGTTCACAATTTCCTGAGCACCCCGGATACATCTCCATCCCGTAACAAACCATCTTGCAGGCGTCGGTTCGGAAATGCCCCGGCTTCCTAATCAGTGCCATAGCCCGTTTTTGCATGAAGCAGTGGTGGTATGCACAAGGACAGGCTATTATTATGAGAATCCTCACGCATCCTCGTCATGGGGTACTCCTCTCCTCCCCGAAGATACTCTTGTGGACAGTCGGTGCTGTGGTGGTGGTGAAGAGTGACGCAAATTGTGTGTAACTGTAAACTTTCATATATCCATTCGGTTCGAGCCATCAACTCGTCGCTTTCTGCCTCCAAAATCCCAGATCGAAGATCGAACGATCGAACAAAGATTGAACGAAGCCCTTTTGCTTGATCTGGCCATCTCCAACATGGGTTCTATTGCAACTTCCTTCAGTATCAAGGATACTCCAGTAGAGAATCTCAGGCCATTGAAAGTCAGAGTTATTGGTGCTGGCTACTCAGGCATCTATCTGGGCATTCGAATTCCACAGAGGTTGAGAAACGTAGATTTGCGGATCTATGAGAAGAATGATGGTATTGGTGGCACTTGGTGGGAGAATAGATATCCTGGGGTGAGTACCTTTTGATTTCCTGGAGGTATATGGCATGCAGCAAAGAGGACTTTTGTGGTAGAATCTCCTGGGTTGGTGATGTTACATTACCCATAGAACCAAAATGCTAACACGGCTTTACTTTAGTGCGCCTGTGACATTCCTTGTGAGTCGAATTTCGTAGACCAATACATCAAACCTAACAGACCCAGCTCATTCATATCAATACTCTTTTGATCCCAATCCCAACTGGTCAGCTTTCTACGCCCCAGCCGAAGAGATATGCGAGTACCTCCACGGCATTGCCGAGAAATACGGGGTTCTGAGATACGTGAGAACTTCTCACAAGATAATCAGTTGCGTCTGGGATGAAAATATCAAGAAATGGTAAGACTGCCATGCTTTCTGGCATTCTGGAAAGAACTTCTTGCTTACTGCCAGTAGGAAGCTTGCTATTCAGCTTACCAAAACGGGAGAAATCTTTCATGAAGAGGCCGACGTCCTGATCTCGGCTCGTGGTGGCCTGAACGAAATCTCATGGCCGAAAATCCCAGGACTGGAGAGCTTTGAAGGAGAGGTTATGCATTCGGCTGCGTGGAATCAAGAGTAGGTGTCTCCAAGCTATGTACACACAGTCTTGTTTACAATTTTAGCTATGATTTTACAAACAAGAATGTGGGTGTCATTGGAGGCGGTTCCAGCTCGATACAGATTGTACCGAAATTACAAGAGGTGGTATCAAAGTTGAGCTGTTTTGTGAGAAGTAGGACGTGGATTTCCAATCCATTTGGAGATAGTCAGTGCACGTATCCTTCTGTCTCGAATGGAACTCTGACAATTTTTCTAGATGCCATGGCAAAACTAGGTCTAGATCCAGAGACGATCGAATGTAAGTGTGTCTAGCACTTGCCATCATCATTTGCTAAGTATCAAAGTCTCCTCAGAGCAACGAGAAGTGTTCCAGAATAATCCTCAGAAGTTCTTGGAGTTTCGCAAGATCATTGAAACTGATGGAAATACGATTCACGGCGTAACTTTCAAAGGCTCAGAAATGCAAAATGGAGCTGTTCAAGCGTTCCGAGCCATGATGAAGCAAAGATTAGCCAAGAAGCCTGAAATCGTCGACGCACTCACGCCCTCATTCGCTGTTGGCTGTAGACGGTTGACACCTGGACCAGGCTATCTCGAAGCACTGGTAGAAGACAATGTAGATTTTATCTCAACCAAGATCTCGTCCATCTCTCCATCAGGAATAGTCCTAGAGACAGGCGAGGAGATCAAAATCGACGCCTTAGTTTGCGCGACGGGTTTCAAAACCGGTGCTCCACCACCTTTCTCTGTTGTAGGCAAGAACCACATAACCCTCGAGCAGCGTTTCACCCCGATTCCAGAATCATACCTCACCATGACGGTGGATGGGTTTCCAAACTTCTTCATGATGCTCGGCCCCAATTCGGCCATCGGGTCTGGGTCCTTGACCATGATGATTGAAACGGAAGGCGACTACATCGTGAAATGCATCCGCAAGCTTCAGAAGGAAGATTACCTCTCGATGATGCCCAAGGCTGAACGCGTTGCGGATTTCCAGGCATTCATCCAGGAGTATTTCTCCAAGACGGTGTATATGGATGACTGTAACTCGTGGTACCGTAGCGAAGGTGGTAAAGGATCTCAAATTGTGGGACTTTGGCCTGGGAGTACGTTGCATTGTCTCGAGGCAATGAGAGCACCGAGGTGGGAGGATTTCGACTTTGAATCTAAGGCTGACAACAGACTGAGGTGGTTAGGCAATGGTTGGAGCGAGACTATGTTTGAGGGCAGAGGTGATCCGGCATGGTATCTTGAGCCCAGGTTTGTGGATAAGCCCATGGAGAGGTGTCCGGAGGACGATGAGATGCTCAAGATGAGACCATTTTCTCATTGAAAGATATCTTCATTTGGGCGTTGTATTTATTTGAATAATTTGTATATAGGCTCTAATGAGCCTAGGATGCATAGTGTTCCGGCATTCTCGACAATATCCCTACCACTAATCCAGAGTTTAGGTGGGTATGAACATAAAAGCTGTCAATGCTACTACTATATGACATGAGAACATTTAGACTAGCTCCTTACTGTGCCATACATTAATCTCCCTAACATCTGATTGTCAAGCTCTCTGGCAACAGCCCCCTCTCCCATTCATCGCTTCTGCCACTCTCATTTTCTCATTCAGAACACCCCCCAATAACTAGTAACTCAGCCTTCTCGATATTTTTATCTATACTACTCCAGAAAAAGACCTCCCTGCTTCCCATCCTTTAGGGTTCAGCCGCGTCCAAGCCGAGGCAGAATCCCTCCTGCATCCGAGCAGTATGGGAATGTGCCGAGCCCTTCAGGGGCGTTCTGGCCATCGGATGTGGAGCAATCAGAACCACCGCATCATGCGGGACTGCCGATTTCACTAACAACTTCTCCCGTTCAACGTTGAACTCGTCCTTCGGCCCCAGCTCAATCGGCCTTCATTTGTCAACTACTTGTCAGCTGTTCACTGCCACCAGGACGCCGCACTGGATAGTGTTTTGTTGAAAAAAAGCTTCATCTACACCGAGTCCATTTCTAACCTTGATTCTCAGAGATATCCCGGGCGTGGAGCTGTAGCTAGGAGATGATGCAGATAATCACCCCGCGCAAGATCTCCAGACGTGTTGGTTGGGTTATTCTTGGAGGACGAGGGAACATTCATAAGGGACGGGATCAACCATCGAGCGTCCAAGTATTGGCAATTACCCATATGCCGAGCCAACTCGATTCGAGGACCAAGAACTCCAATCATGTCTTTGGGCTTCACGATGGCTCAAAGGGGTATGCTGATGCCTGATGTGATACTCAAGCTCATCAAGTTCCGGGTATCTTGTGAGTTCCCAACTCGAGTAGTTGGAGGGGATTTTTGGTTGAGAAGCTACAGCCAGAGAGCGGTCAACATGGTATGGCCTCTCTCGGCCGCCTCAAGTTGATAGTGCAATGATTGAATGAGTAAGATAATCTTTGAACCAAAACCTTCACCGTCTATAGCCAAAGCAACTTTAAACCCCAGCTGTCAAGCCTTCCCCAAAGCCCCATTCCCGCGAGAGGACATTAGACGCAGTCGGTGTGACTTTTGTCAGTCGAACTGTGCATCTCAAATATGTCAACTAGAATGAGTGGACTGAGGATATGAAGGCTGATAAGCTATGAAGCGCCATGGCTGTTTGCGAGGGTTCATGTAGGGTCCGCTTTGACAGGATGACAAGATGACCTTAAACTTAACCTTAAGAATCCTCAAGCTCAAGAATGTGGGCTAGCAAGGGGATCGAAGAGAAAGGCGAGTAATTGCCCGGGACTGGGTTACTAGAGGCTTGGCCGCGAAGAGTAGAATGCGAGGGGAGCGAAGAGAGAGGGAATCAACGGCCGAGGGCTGAGGTACTAGAGGCTTGGCCGCCATGAACAGAACTTTAATGGGACGAGCAATAGCTTCGTCGTTTATAGCCAGCGAGAGGATAGCTGGGGATGCAGAAAAAGGTATTTAAGCCAGACTGAGACCACCAAGACCGAAGGCATATTGGCATACGCTTTTCAAAAAAAGAACCCCCCCGAAAATAGTATCTCTTCTTGGAGTCCTACTATGAAACCGCATTCTATTTTCTTCGGATTGGCAGGCCTCTTGACTTCGGTCCTTGCTCAAGTCCCTCCTCCACCATGTAGGTTTCCTCTCTGGCTCCAACCAACCGGCGGGAAAAGTAATCAAGCTACCTAGGCGGGCCGAACGGGATCTCCGTTGATGCCATCAACAATGACCACCCATGTATCCAACCCATCTTGGACGCGCATCCCGTCATGAGGGCATCCATCCAACGCTACAGCGCTCAAATGGAAAACGCAATGGCCCAAAGACGACGACGACGCAACCCCATTCCCGATGCCGAAGAACGCGCCGTAGCCATTTCCAACCGGGGACTCGAACTGCATTCGCGCAGTTTCTTGCACTTCTTGCACAAGGTCAAGGATGTCCTCCAAAACGTCGAGAAGGTCGTGACCGTAGCTGTCATGGTTCTGAGCGGTGTTATGGATGCCCTCAGTTATGGTTGGCTCTACGTGGCGGCCGGAATCGTCGGCCAGTTCCTTCTGAATAAGCCGCCGTTGACGCTCCCCGGCGGCGAACATCTAGGGAACAAAACGAGGACGTATATCACGAGCTTCGACCGTCAGTTGGTTATGTTACCGCCTCCTCCAGATCCTTCTCCACCCCCAATTACCGTTCCTCATTTTGTGCCTGATCCCCCCGAACGCCGTCCTTGCCCGCGCTGCGCCCTACCATAAGGGACGTGCCAGAGTAGATAGTGAAATCGTTCGGGAAAGGAGGAGGAACAGCAGGCTGATATCAAGCTGGGCATGGATAGGACAGGCAGGGTGTGTGAAGGTCTTGGGGTAGGCTTGGGAGACAGTTAGCATTTAGGCAATCAAGAAACTTTGCAGAAAGTCCAAAACTCCTGATATAAATCTCCTGCGGTAACTCTCTCCGTGAATAAGAATGCTCTGGGTTTCGTCATATGGTGTAGTACAACCCAATCACGTAACCAGAATCCCCATTCTGCCCGGCCAAGTATCTCGTTCCCCCGTGACGGATAAAGCCGAGACAAACCCCCCACCGCTTAAAAGTTAGCCATTCTGGCGGGCAGCGCTTCTTCCCAGGAGAACGTCAAGAAATATCAAGAACAAGGAGTCTAGGTTTCAATGATTTTTGTTGCTGGTGAAGTCGGACAACCGCCGGGCAAACTCTTCCCGCCAAAGAAGTTAAGCGACGACGGCAGTCTCCCGAGCAGCGGCGCGCGCACGCAAAGACCGTTATGGCTCGCACCCTGACGATCTGCAGGCCTTCTTCTCTCGCACGGGTTGAAACATCGAATACGAGGGTGCGAGGTGGATCCCACGATGGGGGTGACGCTGCATGACACATCGGGCCCCCGAACGTGTCCAAACATCGAGGTTGCCTCGTCTGAAAAGCACCGTCCAGCCCTGGGTCCTTTCGTGGAAACATTCTCCAATCCCGACCAGCGTCACGAGTTGCCATGCTCTGCGCATCTGCATTCATCTGGTGGAGCGCGAGACGAGAATCCCCTGGATCTGTCCTGCATTGCGTCTCTCTCCCCCGACGCGAGCGCCCAGTCAGACGGATGCATGGAAGCAATGGAAGCAAGTTCTGCCCCCCCTGCCGCGACTTTCATCGGCAGCCGAGGCTTTCGCTGTGGAATACGCAGGAAAAGGTCGAAATGCAACCCTGGCGTGCAGGGGGGTGCTAGCGTTGGACAAGGCTCCAATGCAGGTAGCTAGCCACAGTGAAACGGACCAAAGAAACCGCTCTTACCCGAGAGAGGGAGAGACATGCCCTCTGGAGCTATTATCAATCAATAAATCATCAACATACGAGTACTGTAGCTCCGCCCTTGGAATGAAGGAAGGCGGAAAAAAAAGAGCCACGGAACAATTCACTCTATTATCAAGAGGATCTCACATCGGATCTACTATTCGGTAAAGGTACAATGAATGAATGACTTGGCGTCCATTAGATTAAGCATGTAGGGTGCGAGGCCCTTGCACTGGCACGCCGGAGGTGGTCGTATCTCCGGATCGATTAGAGAAGGAAAGTGTTGCGATGAGGGTGATAGATGTTACTGCTGGCTGCAGTAGCAGCAGCAAGGAAGGAGCAGCACGGGAGTCAGTTAGGGTCGAGGTAATAGGTCGAGGAGCGGAACATGACGGGAAAACAGAAGTTGGCGAGTGGTTGAGCGAGAGATGCCGGTGTCCCAAATCAGAGACGCCAGGAAAGATAGGGGGGGAGGGATGGATGCAGGTTTAGCCGATCTGGGATGATGTGATCTTTTTTCCCCGTCATATTTACTTCGACTCGATACAAGACAAAAAGGTAAAGTTTGAAGTTCATGATTCGACCAGAGGAGATATTTCAAGCACAGCAAAGAGGATGATTGATTTAAGAAATCTTATTATGAAAAGAAATCGAATTTCATTTCTATTTGATCTGGTATCTCTGAAAGAAAGGAGCGTCACAAGGTACGGCCGGTCGATTGGACCCCCGTACACTCTGCTTGCCTGGTAAGGAGAATTATATACTACTACTGCATTTTAAAGCCAATTTCAATATTACTCATCGATCGCGTTCCCGTAAAGACATACAGGACATTCAAAACCACCCGCGCAAACTATGCAGATTCACTAAGCACGACAAGGCGGCCAACTCAGGACACCGCTTACAAGGCAGGCTTCTCCAAGGAGTTCTCGGAGGCAGTCTTGCCACGGGTGCTGTGGAAGTAGGCGTGGACCTCGGGGCTGAACTCGTTACCGTCATCAACCTCGCCGGACTCCTGGGCAGCCTTCTCGGCCTGTCGCAACTCCCACTCGACGCGCATATCGGCAATGCGGGCTTGACGGTCGAGCTCAGGGTTGTAGTTCTTGCCCTGGCCACGGAGACGCTCCCACACACTCAAGTGCTTGGGGTGGATGGCGATACCGTGGTACTCGTCACCACGGCCCTCGCGGATGTATTGCCAGCGGCGCTCCTGCTCGCGGAGATCGAGACCGGTGGTGTCTGGCAAGAAGAAGAAGGTAACGAACATACCAGCAAGACCGAACCAAGGGACGACGTAGAATCGCATCTGAGTGGTGATGTAGTTGTAAAGGACGGCGGCCAAAAGAGCACCGAGCTTACCGCAGGCAGCGGAGAAACCGTGAGCGGTGGCACGGATGGGGGTTGGGAAAACCTCTCCGGCAGTGAGGAAAGTAACAGCGTTGGGTCCGAACTGGTTGAAGAAGGAAGACAAGAAGTACATGGCTTGGAAGGACTTGATGCCGGCAACGCTGGTGTAGTGCTTGTAGTGGAAAGCTGGGACAACGAAGGTGACGAAGCAGACGAAGAAGCCAACTTGTTGCATCATCTTACGTCCGTAGAGCTTGTTGTCGATGAGGAAAGCTGAGGGGGGTTAGCTTGGTCTACAGGATCGCGAAGATGAGTACTTACAGGCAAGGTAGTATCCGGCAAGGGAGACAACAACGTTGATCAAGTTCCACAACCATCCAGTGATGACGTTGCTTCCCACATGGGGATCAATGACGGCAATGAAGGTAGATTGGAAAAGCTTGTTTCCGTAGAAGAAAACATCGTTGGCGAACCAGGCACCGGCAGTGGCGAAGAGACGAGGACCGAAGTGGTAGATGGTCAACTTCAAGGATTGAACATCATAACCAGTGACCTGGTTTCTTCTCTTGACGTTTTGAAGGTGCTTGCTGGCAAGAGGCATCTTGTACCAACGGTAGTAGATGAGCCAGAGGGTGCCAACGGCTGGGATGGCGAAAGAGACACGGTAAGTCCATTGGGCGGAAAGCTCAGAGTAAGGTGGGTTACCGCTTCCGGAGTGGAAGATGAGCAAGAGCAAGATGAGGAGGACCTGGTTGAAGAATTGACCCCAACCTTGCATCAAGAAAGCGGAGGTGACATTGCGACCACGGTGGAGACGGTCGTTACGGTCAGAGACAACTCCGGTTTGGGCGTTTTCCATAGCGGCGGTAACAGTCATGGGGTATTCACCACCGACACCGATGGAGTAGAAGAAGAGACCCCAGGCGTAACAGATGACCCATCCCTCAGTGTTCAGACCCCAGGCGGCGGTGAGCCAGAGAAGACCGATGAACATGATGATGGCATCTTGGACCAAACCCCAGCGACGGCCGATACTGTGATGGCTTTAGTAACGTGACCAGCACTGCGCGCGGAAACAACTTACCCGTCACCGAGAAGACCAACCAAAACCTGACCGACAATTATACCAATAATCTCGAGGTAGGTAACAGCAGCGACCCAGTTCTTGTTGCAGGTCTTGTAGCTCTTCCAGCAGTCCTTCCAGACAACGTTGAAGAGGGAGGTCAAGTTACCGATGGAGAACAGAACGTAACTAATGCGATGTCAGCCATTGCGCCGCTTGAACGAGCTCTTCTCGTCGGCTACATACCCCTCAAGACCGAGACCAGCACCAGGGACGACGGCATTTTTGAAATACCATCCGATAGGGCTGAGAGGATCCTTCTTCATCATGGCGCCAATCTGGCCGAGCTCCTTGGCGACTTCGGCATTGTCGGTGCTGGTGACGAAGGAGATTCTTTGACCAACGGGCAGATCAGCCCAGTAGACACCCTCGGGGGTGTAGATGTCGTCAGGGTAGAGCAGAGATTGGAAGACCTCGCTCTCCTCGGCGGGGGAGAGAGCAACGGGTTGCTGGGCCACAGGGGCAGCGTCGGCTTGGACTTGATCGGCCATTGCAGTCGATTGTCTGAAGAGACGAGGACAGCACTGCACTGCACTGGGGGTTGGAGGGAGTGAAGTAGAGCTGAGTGGGATCGCTGCAGAGGAAAGGTCAGAGGAGGGCGCCCATGGTCGATATATAAACACGAGAGGCTTCGCGCAGGCCAGCTAGCGCGGGCTGCAGGCGGTGGGTCGACACAGGCACCAGGATGCGACGAGCAAAAGGAAGCTAGAGCATCAAATCCGCACGCACATGTCCTCGACCTGCACGGCGAGGGGTCCACGACGGCTCTCATGGGGGCGTGGGTAAGAAAAAAGTCGGTTTCCGTCCAGGCTGCGCGGGTGGATTCGACTCGGATTAGGCGAGCGACGAGGGGCCCGCATGAAAAGCGAGTGAAAAGTCAATCAGACCCGTCAGCCCTTCGGAAATACCATGGCCACAAATGGAACCAGAGCTCTTCCCTCAGCAACTGTAATGTATAAAGTAGATCCACCAGCGCTGGGCCCCGGTCGCGCTCCACCACGAAGATCCTGCCAGCACAGGCCAATGAGGTCGTCGGCGCCGTGGGTCTGGTCCGACGTTCCCTGCGGCGGGTGTGATATTGATATTGATCATGGCTGTCGGAAGTTTGGAGAGGCTTGTTTGAAGATGTGTACGGTATACGCGTTAGGCGGCGCTGCCGTCATGTTTGGTCGCGCTGGGGCACCTGATGCTGTCGCGGGCACTCACATCGCCATGGTCAAACGACTCCCGCAGCCACGGCGGGAGAATCGCAGGAGCGGCGGCAGTGCTTCCTTTGCTCCTGCTCCTCCGCTCATCTTCCAAGGTCTAACAATAACTACTACTCAAACATGGCATTATTGCAGGACGCAATCCCGCGAGATGGTACGTCCTTAATTCCGTGGGCTCCTGATTCATCGGTGGCGCGTGCGAGCCTGCCGTACCAGACGAAGCACGACAGCGGAGCGGAGCCCACACGCACAAATTGGAAGAGCGTCGTCGACCGCGAAAGCGCCCGTCCGAACCCCATAGCACGCCGCATGCACCCTCCAACTGGACTGGCCATGCCACTGCGCCCGATCGAGGAACTGGAGAATCTCGAGCCTAATTTCAACCTCGCGCTTCGTCGAGGCGGCCAACAAGATCAAACGCTTCTCTTTTCAGCCCTCTGGCGGCACGCTCCAAGCCATGCCATCAGCCAAGCCGGCATTTTCAGCCAAGCTGCACACGACATGCTCATGACAATCACCAAGCTTTTTTATCTCTTGGTCTTTGATCTCGGGCACATCCTCTCGTGAAGGCTGGAACGCCACCATCTGGCGCTCTCAACAAGCTGCTGTCGGCGGCCATATCGACATGTCGTTGACGCCAGCCAACCAGAGGCGATTGCGGTACCACGTTCTGGTGTCTTTGGCTGGCAACGCTCTGACACTCTGGGGTCTCCGGGCTCTGTGTCTGTGATTGCTCCGTTGATGGATGGGTGGGCCTGAACCTGCCCTGTAGCCGGGGCGGGCCCAACCTTGCCGGCCGGGTTCACGACGCAGTTGGAGAGAGAAACCTGTGTGTGGTCTGGTACCCCATGCCGCATCGAGTATCTGGTACCGATGCGACAGAGACACCGGCGGTCCATATGGGACTTGCCAACACGACCAACCAGCTGGCCAGAGCGTGTCCTGTCCTGACAGCAGTCGCGCCACGAGAGCCATCACGAGAGGAAGGGAAGCATGCGACGGTCGCCGTCCCATAGGACAGCCCGCCCGGTGTTTTCTCGCGCTTGGCGCTTTGTTTCCTCATTTCCATTTTTTCTTTGGAGTCGCTTCCCAAAACCTCGGTCTCGCTTGGCCTGAGAGTACAGGAACAGGAACAGGTCATCCATGGCAACCTGGTTGTTCAGGCAGCCAGATCTCGCGCTCTTATCCATCGATCAGAACAGCCGCGCCCACGTGCTACGAACTCGGACCTGATACGGCCCCCTTCAGCCTCTCTCGTCTCATCTCACCTATTGTTTAATGACGGCCACGCAGCAGAGGGAAAACCGCCGACGTATGAACTTGAATGTGTGCACAATCTCCTTTCTGGTCCCATGCCATCCACGCGCCAATCCTAGCTAAGCAATGCCTCAATGCATGGCGAGACGTCAGTCCATGCCGCCCAGGAAAATCCAAACTCCCAAGATTCCTCCCTCCTGTACCTCAACCCGTTGCCATAGCTTCCGGTTGGTCTGACGCCCTCGTGTGGCGTCGACAAGCTTCCTTGGCTGACCGCGTTGGCAGGTGGTACAATGGCCGTGGTTGTCACTGTGGTACCGGCTGCGACTGGAGGAAGGGAAGGAAGCGAGGAAACACGAGGACTTCTTCTTGGCGATGAATGGAGGAACGACCAGCTCGATCTCAAACTGAGCTTCCCGGGCATCCGCGATGTTGCACTTACAGTCCACGGCAAGGTATGGGGTGCGACCTAATGATCGCCCGCGCACTGCATTGCATAGTGCATTGCATAGAGTATGGGCAGAATCAAATACACTTGCGTGTGTTAAGGGTCGTTTGGGGAGCGCAATGTCCGTCAGTCGCGCCTTTCTAGAAGCTGTGGATCGCGGGCCCTCCTCCCCATGTGCCTGCGGTGCTTCCTTTGCCGGCTCTCGTTCATTCACCCGGCACCTGAGTCGATGGTGTACGCCTGCAGAAGGATGCGTGGCATGAGAGCCGAACCTTCTTAGTGGTTGATCTAGCACGCGAAGGAAGACCAGACGGTGGCGAAGAAGAAGATATTGCAAAATCCTTCTCATGATTGGCGATCGCCTACGCGAGAGAGACCGACGCCGTGGGGTCTGATTGGCAGCGGAGGCCAGCCAGAGTCTTAGTCGGCGTGCTGCCTTGCGCTTGTGAGACAAGATGTGGAAGCCAATTAACCTTTCCGAGCGCCTCCACGACCGATGTGGTGGTGCTGTACGGCCTTTCGCTTTGGTACACCCGCCGACCGAAATTCAATAAGTCTTCGGCCGAAAGTAATTGAGCAAGCTAAGACAGCAAGAAACGCCTTCGCAGCAGGAGAGAGAGCCAAATCCAACAACCGTTGATGGTGTCAGACGACAGGCCCGATCGGTATGGTAGGTCTCGAGCACCAACCCCAATATCGGAGAAAGGCTCTCGATCATCAGAGGAATGGTCGTCTCCCTCGCAACGGGTACCATACTGATCCAGCCATAGGGACCAACCTTAACTCTATCCCGCCTAGATATCGGCGTAAAGTTCGTCGCCTTATCTTCACCATACTGTACTAGCACCAGTCCTCGCGCGGGTTGCCCTTCCCACTCCCGATCAGATATAGCCGCTGCAAGCAACAACCACCACGTGCAAGATGGCGATGCCAGAAGTCCAATCGTTTCAATTGAGTTACATTACACTCAATGACATTGCGTGACATTACATATATGCACGCGCTATGGTCTTGCTCCACCGGGCACTTGGAATGGGTACAGTACCGTAGTCGACGGCCCTCGGTCGACCCACCGTCAAGGTTGCTTCCGTGCCATACCCACCCCGATACACTACCCGCCTAAATGTCGCGGGGACGAAGGGAGGATACCATATGCATGTTAGACAACGGGACAATTGCCAAAATTATAAGCGACGAGATGAGATGTGTGTACAATATTGTCGTGCACAGATGACCTGGGTGACATCCTTCATCCACTCAACACCACCTTGTCCAAAATAGTCTTACGCTTCGAACAACGTGCGAGGACGTGTCGTGCCAGACCACCTCACCACCGAATCTCTCCCTCGCCATTGCCAAACCTCAATGGCCCATTCTTCCTTCTCTCTGCTAACCACCTCTCGATCCAGGCCTTCATTTTCGCACGACTTGGTGCACTACCTACGTTCACCGTAGGCACAACCTTCTCGATCCGTAGCGCGCAGACAAACATGGTCAATTCCCGGAAGCTGCTATGCTCGCTGTAGGGCACGCCAAAGCAAGATGCTTCCCGAGTGCTGCCACGCTGAGGCACGAGTTCGGCCATAGTGTATCGCGATTTCCAATTGGAGGAATGTAGAATGGTTGGGATGGATGGAGAGTCTGTAAATCTGTGACCTGTGTAAGCGGATTCCTACTGTATACTGGAAGTGATTCAGACCTTGAATTTGGCGGCTTATAATTCCACCCACTTGGTCGGAACCCAACAATCCTACTAAAATGAGGCTTGTAGGAATTGAGGTAATCTTGCAACGTCTCTGCTCGGATCTCCATGAGCATTTGCATATGAATCTGAGCCTCCTTGGGATCATCGGTCATCCTGCTCATGAGTTCTGGATCTTCCAAAGCGGCACATATTTTCATCTTTCCCGGAGGTGCCCATATCTTACAGTCCAGTGCTCGAGCTATGCCCATACAGATGCGTTCTTTGCCGATGCTGTATGTGCCACAGATGACAAGGAGCCGACCCCGAGGTTTAGTGCTGTTGATTTCCATGGCTATACTGTCATCTGCGGATTTGACAGCTGAGTTGACGAATTTGGTCATGCCCTGGCCAGCACGTTCTTTCTTCACTTTCTCCCAAGCATCACTATCTTCTGCGCGTTCCTTCTTCAGGCTGACGCACATATCTGCGCAGGCCTTAATGACTTCGTCCTGAGACGGAAAGGCATAGCGAGGGTTGAGGTAGGTGGTATCCAGGTAGCACACATCTATTTTTTGTTGCTTCGTCTTGCCGCTGATGGAGTCCAAGACATCGGGCATGAGCATTGGATGGGCAATATGAGCTGGACACGCACGAAAATCTCCGCAATGAAGTACTCGTTGTACCTTGGGACTGGAGCCTTTCCCAACAACTTTCTCAAATAGATAAAGCGAACTGCCTGGACAGTGGTTTGCGGGTATCATGGTTACAGCCACTCCCTGTGTACCTGGGACTTCTACTCGCTCCTCGAAATTCAAAGCCACAACCCATTTCGAATCAACTCGTAATTGTTGCTTGACTAGATTCGCAGTGACTTTACTGCAGTATATTGGGCCGTGGCACCATGACGAGGTCAATCCGATGTAGTGGTCGCTATGGAAGTGACTCAAGAAATATGCGTTACAGCCTTGGACAGCCCCGTAACGGAATGCATCAACACAAATGAAAAATCCAGGCATGATTTTATAGAAAGGACATGTTCTCTGATATGCTGGCTTGCCTCGAGAAGCGTTCTCTGCTGCAGCTGCAGATACCCAAGCAGCATCTTCGGCCTTGGAAGACATGAGTTTGGAAAAGGCGGATGAAGGCGTTGCAGCAACATTTTCCAGTTGGAAAGGATTTTCCTGTCCAGGCCTGGCTATTGCAGCCTTGGAAAACCGATGCTTTGCTCCGATTGGCATTAACTTTGCTTCCGAACGCTCTCTCTTGATTGGAGTTGGTAATGGTATTGGGTTGCCATCCAAACAAGCATTGACATGCCTCGTGGCTTGGTCCGCAGTGATATCACAAAGTCTTGAATTGCAAATAGGGCATGCAGCAGTGATCTGCTCAGAATCATCATCTGTTGCAGCAGGCTCAACAGCCATCAACCCCTCATCCATGTCTTCAGCAGCTTCTAGCATAGCCTGCTCCTCCATCCATTTTCTCTCTATAAATTCTTCACCGTCCGCATATTCATCGTCCGGGAACTCCTCCAGATCCTCAAATCCCGCAAAATCATCTATGCTTGTGTCCTCTTTTTTCAACCTGGGGAGAAAAGATTGATCTTGATCCTTTAAACTGCCTGGTGAATCAGCAACTGATGAAGCTCCTATTGATGTAACGGAAGTTCTTCGACTGACAGATTGTAATGATTTTAATGCTGGTATAACAGGGTTATTCTCCTGGATGGCTTCCTGCCTTACGGGATTTGGACTCATGATGTTGTTCATGGAGCTCGGCTCTCGTGAAACTGGTGCTTTCAACACCTCTTCTGCAGCAGATGGATAATGCTGCGCCGTCTCGTCATCCACATCATCCTCAGAGTCCGAATCGTCCAAGAAAGGCCCTGTCTGACGACGTTTTGTTGGCTTGGTAGTTGCTGCTTCGGGTGACTGTTGTATACATGATGTAGGGCTGTTATCTGGATGATGAACATCGTCGCTGCCATCCAGTCCTGGAAGATCATTCTCGGATATTGGCTTTTCTGTGGTGTGTGTATTCGATAACTTCCGCCTCTTCACTGATCCCCCCGCCTCGTTGAATCGTTCGATATTCGTGGTTATAGTATTGTCAATTAACTCGTCTACCTCCAAGTCGCATGCTTCTGAACTATATTCCCTTGCCATAGGTGCATCGCCATTGCCATTCGCTCGTTCAGTCAAAAATATCGAATCATCTTTTAATGGTGAGTCCACTTTCTTGAAGAAATTAAGAATGCTGCTGTTCGGCTTCGAGGGAGTCTTTCCATGCACAGTTTTCTTCGAGCCCTGCCGGCTCATGGCTGTTATGTTGGTTTTCGTGCTCGCTCGTGGAGTCAATGTATTCGTTGAACTTCGTGTCGTCATCGTTGCAGCTGCAGCTGCTTCTGCCTCCCGGCGAGCCGCACTGTGGTAGGCAGGAATGCTTCCAGGAGGAGTCGGAGGTCGCCCAGTAGAAGATCTGAGAGGAGTGTCAATCGTGGGTGAGGCGTTTTCTCTAGGATTGCGGAACATTGCTTTTGATGGAATTCTTGGCCATGCACGCAGAAGTTCTTTCGATCTCTGTGGACAAGGTGATCGTTCAATGAGATCCGCATATACACATCAATATCGCAATCATCGATCATCAACGCATGCCTATATGCGCACACCGGTATTGCTGTACAGGCTTGGAAATTGCCGTATCATAAGATTGAGCGATTGAGGGGGATCGCCACTTTCCTGTTCACGCGATAAAAGATCACGGTGTCACGTGGTCTATACGTTATTTTCTTACCTGGCGACGAACTATCAATTTCACTCTACAGACCGTAAGAATCGCAGAATACACAGATATTACCTTGCAGTTTATCTCTACGTGATACGATAGAGCAACAATTGGTCATCATCGTCTCTCATTCGGCTATGTCTCATCTAAGATTTGATAGACCTGGCAACGCTCTTCTGCCAAAGCCTGTCCCCAGGCATAATTCTATCAACCCCGGACGGCCATGTGAACCTGATATTTAATGCTGTAAATTTCTGGGTTCAGTCCAGCGTGCGCATGGAACGTGGTGCAAGTCAATCCATGCAGCATATGCTTCTCCAAGAGCTATTCCATCTCCCAAGCCATATTCGGCCGTCGCATGTAAAGCATGTTACTGCCCGTTGTGTACATCCTTATTTGCCTTTCGTAGCTTGTTGTGCTGCTTCCCTTCTCGTGGCTATAGTGACAAGTCAGCTTCAATTGACATCTGCCTCGCAGTAGCAAGTATAACTTACCATCCTCCAACAGAGCTGTATCTACAGCTCCACCGGGCAAGTGAACATATCTGACCACACTTCCTCTGATAAAAACATTCTTGACCGAGGACTGAAGATTCTGCAAGTCAGCAAGCTACCCCTCACTGCAGTTCAACTCGTCGCCATATCTTCAGCACTGACCAAATGAGGATACTTCAGCTCTTCGACCACCGAGATGTCATCGAGCTTGATGTTGAGGTATTGATCGACCGACTTCAGAGTTCCGCGAATCTGGATATCATTCTTGAGCTCGACGGTGACCTCGTGGTCGACCAAGGTCTTAAAGAAGCTGACGGGCGCACCAAGTCAGCAAAACACCTTCCGAACTAGGGCTCCTGCATCCACGTACCTGAAGAAAAGCATCTTGAGCTTTGGAGACGATGTGAGGCCGCGATGGAGCAGGCGTGAGCGTTTGGCTTGATAGGCTGAAGTCAAACCGCAAGGAATTAGTGGTGCCTGAGGCCATGCACAGGGACGACCTGGGGCTGGAACTACCGTGAACCGCGGGCTCGTGGTTGGCGAGGTCGGTCACCTCGACCACGCGGCTGGCAAAAAGCTCAGATATCTCCAACCTCATGCAGCCCGTAACCTCGAATATGCAGTCAACATGTGAGCAGGTAGCCGGGCTATGCAAAAGAAACTTTCGTTGACGATCCAGAGTTGGCGGTCTGAGTTCCGCTGCATCACCCAGCGACAACTTCCCACGCAAATGGAGCTGAGCGCCCCGACAAGTGATAGACGCGATGTCTGTAGCCTCCCGGACCTTCGTCCCCAGCTATTGCCCCAGCAGCACGCCCATGTCCCAAGCATCGCGCATAGAGTGCGGTAGGCAGTCCTATCAGATTCGGTCATGTCATCCAGCCATTTCACTTTTCCCTCGACCTGCACCAGTTTCAGTAGTTTGCCAATCAAAGCGAGACGCGTTTGTTGGCTGTCCCGTTCCCGCTTCACCGTAGGAGAGTCTGCTCGTGGATGTATTCGGCCTTCCGCATGTCTACAAGCCTACCGCACTAGCAGTTCGGCGTTAGTTGGTGGTCGAGTAAGCCCTTGGGACAACTTTCTGTCAACCCTCTCTCCCGGTGGCGACCTCCGGTCATGCTAGGGATCATCCCACAAGAGAGGGCTGGACGGAGGCTCTGGTCAAACAGTGGTCTGGAGTCTGGAGCACTCGGGGCAGCAAGCAAGGCTGGCGCGCAGCCCTCCAATGCAGTACGCGACTCAGTGCGGATGGACTTCTGATGGGGACACTACGGGCAGAGTTCCTGATACTGCTGTATCTCATTTGTTTTTCTTCCTCTCTGCGCCGCAGTATGACTTGTCAAAAGGTAAGACCGTACCACTGTCCAATCTATGCCGGTCGCCATGTTCCCACGTTTTTGACACGTTGTGGATGCCAGCCATCGTGTGTACTTGCCCGGAGCAGGACCGTCGACCTGCAGCTGGCCGATCTTGTGAATCTTACAGGGCCACACGATCATGCGGATTGTCAATGGGGCTCTCTGATCATCTTCCCAGCCCCAGGGTCCATCTGATCGCCATGACCGATATCGTTTCGAGGGCACGGCGTAGGCTGAGAGGGTGGCCAAGGAGGAGGCGGTCGCAAACGACCAGGTGGACACTGTGCCAACGAGGCGGCTCGGGACGTTTTGGTCTCACTTTGAGCGAATCAGCTGGGTGATCGTGATTGTTTTACGAGGGCTTCTGCGAATCTAACGCAAGCGGCGCATGGATCCCTCATGGCGATGGCGAATCTGATGCATGTTGCGCATGGGTCCCGCACGGCCATGGCCTTTGATACTTTGTTAAGTGATGGCTCAGATTCTTGTCATGTGGAAAGATGGCGGATTCTCGAAGTGCTCCGTGGGAACTCCTTGTTCCTTGTGCGGCTATCCTCTGCATATAGCCTATAAATTATGAAGCCGAGTTCCCTCAAGGAGATGTTCTTCCCACAACGAACCCCGTCCCTCTTCTTCTTCCCTTCCTGTTCTTCCCTCACGGTCAATTGGAATACTGCTTCTACCAAGTCTCCTTCAGCGATTTCTTAACTTTGATTAGCACGCCGCAGCGTCGTTCTCGTAGAAACAATGGCAGCCGTTGACCCTGCACCAGCTTTGCCAGACTATGTTCTGGACCCGAACGCTGTTCTAAAGGATGACTCGGCCAGTTGGCGATATAAACGAGCTCCTGACTACACCAACACCAGAAAAGTCTATGAAGAGAGTAAGTCTTTCACCCCAGCTTTTAACTACATGTAAAGCCGCAGGCTTTCATCTTCACTTGATTGCCCGTAGCTGACCCATGCTTAGCTCGGAAGATGAACCACCAGGCCGGTAGTCTTCCTAACCTTGTTGAGAATCTTGTCAAGAATTGGGAGGTTGAAGCAAGCTTCAAGACCGACATTAATGATTGGCGAACCATCGACAAGCCTAATTACACCTTCTCTATCAATGGAGGACGTGCACAATCGGCTGAGGAAATGGTCAAGGTGGGAACGTACAATGCAGTCATTGCTCCCAACCAATACTATAGTCCTGAACACTCCGACTTCAATTCGAGCCACAAGACCTTCAAGCGTATGATGCCAACATTTGCCTGGGAAGTCTTGGAGGTCTACAGCGGCCCTCCACAGGTTGCATTTAGATGGCGTCATTGGGGCGTCATGAAGAATGATTACGTTGGCTTCAACGAGTATGTGCATCTTCCCACCGTAGGATTCTTCAAAACTGATGTATGATTCTCTTCGCAGCGCTGGTGAGAAAGTCACAGCCAAAGCTCATGGTGGTTTTATCGATATCCAAGGCGTCACAGTAGCTAAGGTAAACGACAAACTCCAACTCCAATCGGTGGAGACCTGGTTTGATCCCCTGGAGATGTTCCGCCAAGTTGCGCCAGATGGCGTGGTCAAGAAAGAGGTTGTACCTCTCAGTGCCGGAGCCGACATTACTATCAGACTGCACGGAGATAGTGAGGAGAAGACGGTCGAGGTTGAGAGTAGCGATGTGAAAACTGCTCCAGCGCATAGCAAAGAGACAACCATCACACACGAGGAGATGAGCAAGGTCACACCTGCAGAGTGTCCCTTTTTGATGAACAAGGAATAGAAAGACTTGATGATTTTTTAGCTCGGTAGATATCTTCATATCATTTAGCCTCGGTTTGTTTCTAGCACCAAAATAATCATTTATACAACTACCTTATATGGTTTCAACATTCCGATTCTCTTTGCCGTTCCTTCTCCGCCAAATCGCGACAAGTCAATCTCAAGTGTTTCTCTATCCTCAAAGCCGGCTTTTTGGTACAATCCATATCCTTCTGGTGAGCTCAGTAGCCACGTTGGCAGACCCGCCTGGTCAGCCTTTGCCAACCCCTCTTGAAGCAAGAGCGAGCCAACACCCTGTCTCTGCCACTCGGGGAGAACGACCAGAATCTGCAAGACTTACAATCGCACTCTAGTCCCATGCTCTCCCCCAATCAAATCGCGTTACTCACAAGCGTATTGAGTCCCATTCACGTACTTATTTCTCATTCTGGACGAGATCCCAAGCATGTAATTAGCGCACTCTAGACTATTGGCGACATCCCATGCCTCCATGTCCTTCCACTCCTCCATGGGCTTCGGCTGCTTGTCAAAGAAATGCCACTGTGCAAATCCCACCACCTTGCCGTCTAGCACGGCTTTCACGATATAACTGGTCGGGCTTGTCTCCATGTCCTTCGCATACTGCTTTGCACGTTTCTTGTGCCTCTCCTCGCTAGGTGCTATCCACATGATCTGGCTGACTGGCTCTGAGAAGGTCACCGCCGCTTCGACCACGGCTAGTTCGAGACTATCCGCTGACTCCGCGGGAACGAGCTGGATGGCGAGGCGTGCAGCTGTTCTCGAGAACGGATGTCTTGGGGGGAACTTGCAGAAGTCGAACGGAACCGCGGAATACTTGGTGGCGGCGTCATCCTGTCTCACGCAGGAGAGAAAGTTTATATACGCGAATAGCCGGCTGCTTCATCTTGGACGCCTTCTCGGCACCTTCCCGAATCGAAATCCGGCTGCAGCGGTTCCTGGCATCGAGTCTGTTTTCTGGTCCTGAGCACTAAGTATCTTACGTGAGAACAATCTCCGTAGGCGCTCCACAATGCATCGTGGCTAAAGCTCTGCAAAATACGTCGAGGCAGTGTGGTTTTGGGGTAGGCTTGTGTTTTGATGTATGGCGACAGTATCTGAAGTCAAATTGCGTTCACCTCAATTTAAGCGACGTCGCCGTTGAACATCCCGTCTCAGCAGGCCGAACAGCTTTATTGGATCTGCGCCGTCCTGATTTCCTTTGCTTTTTCCTCTTTGGGACTTCGGCCCCTGTTCTGTCCATGGTGAAACTTAACCTTATCGCCGTATGTGCTTATCCTGCAATCAGGTCAGGATCCTACGTAAGCCTCGCAGGAAGCTAATGTTTTCCCAGGATTATGGATGCTGAAGTGGTCTTACTCTTGTCGAAAAATCGACCCCTTACAGCCTCGAGCAGAAGAAAGACATTGTTACGAGGGGGATTGTCAGAGGGGAGCCCGAAGTGCTTGTTCTATGTCCTCACTATTTACAAGGAAGAATTACGCGAAAAATACCCCTGGGGGAGCCCGGGGGGGGGGGGGGTTATCTCGACATGCGAAATTATGTTGACGTGGTTCATGGAAAACCACCCCATTGCTGATGCTGATAGTAAATGTTTAAATGCGTAGGTTGCATATCGCAGGGAAGCCAACTGCCGTCCATGGCCCCGTTCCGTGACATTCTGGTCGAGGATGGTGTCCCGGCAGTACTAAAGCTGCACAAGTCTTTGATCTCAAATGCAAGAGCATACAAGCGTCTTAGTATGACTGCAGCTTCTGCGGGACATATTGATATTTTAAAGCAAGGAGGAAAGTCCCAAGCCATCTGCTAGCTTTTTTCAGGCCTCGAACCTGAAAGGCTCCACGGTGCTTTGGCTATCGTATTTTTAAATAATCTCTCGCCTCTTTCAGTGACTGATTTTGTGCTAGTAAACTCCTTCCAAAGTCGCAACCTCTGACATCCAAGTTGAACTGTGCAGGAGAATGGACTCTACTTGTTAATAGCACACTATTGTTTGCTTGAATCCTTTACGTCTGTCTTTCAGAAGCAGACAGCCAGTATATCGTCCATCATAACAAGGGGGCTGATAGGGATGCTTCGAAAATCTATGAGTCGCTTAATGCCTACATTATATTTACACGGCAGGTAGACCTCAGCGCACACATATTGGGTTTGGTTCAGATTTGCTCTTCTAAGCAGGATTTTGTACTTCACAGGTGAGGAAGGTCGAGGCTCTTCCAGGGGATATACATATTGGGGCCTATCCTCTGCTCAATGTCCCTATCTTGTGATGGTTTCATGGAATCTTCGCGGCAAATGTGCGTGTTAGGAGGCATTACTCCTGCGTCTGATCTCATGATGAAGCTGCCATTGATGCATCGTATTGATAGTCCGAAGTGACCTGGTCTACGGATTGGAAAGACACAAGGAATGAACAATCACAGAACCATTGATAAGTGGCGTGATGCATTTACTAGTAGCTGGGCGACCTTGATAGGTAATGGTTAGTCACTATGCCCTTTTCCTGCAATTGCTTTTGGTAGTTGTGGTCTCAGTCAGAAGCTGCTCGCGCATCAAGACGTCCAATACAACTACAAAGAAGCAATCATATCAAAGTAAACGGCTTCTATGTATGTAACACAAGCAGCTGACACCTAGCGATGGATATCAATGAAGGCAGAAATTGCCGACGAAACCAATATAAAACCTTTTCAAAACAATTGTGAGCTTTCTGCTTTAGGCAATGACCCTATCGATATTTGGATCCATTTAAGTCAAGATACTTCCAAGATGTCTCTATCATATGCGACTCTGATCTGGTATCATGAATAAATTTGGTTTTGCGGAAGTGGTAACGAACACCTCTCTTCACTAATACACACATCACTTCACCACAGCTCCGCCTTTTCCGACTCCATAAAACCCCAGAGGATCCTATCCTCATGATAAATGACAATTGTTCAAGCCCATCCTCCAAGAACTCAAAGCACAACTAACAGCCATGCAACAACACCAAGTTGGTACTATTCCCCCACGGCCCAGTTGGCAAGCCAAGGACTGGTATAGAATTTGGTTCAAGACATAGTCTTCTTCAGCCGTTTGAAGAATAAATCAAGCCACGTCCGTTGCGAATTGGAGTTGAGAGAATTATCGTATGGTTCACTACCACAACGCCCAACTGACGTTGACTCACATTGATTCAGTCAGCGACCTTAGCACATCTCGCCACAAAAGACTTGGACGGTTTGATGTATCTTGAATCTCTTTATCCTCACTGCAGTTAGAAGAATTCTGCTCTCACAATCAATATTTGGAAACCTTTTGGTTTGCGGCGAAACTACTTTTTCGTTGGTTAATCAGATTACTATCCCAATACTAGCATTAGTACCACTACGATGGGAGAGTCCGAATAATCATCCATGGAAGTATTGATTTTTTGACAAGAGTACGATCGAAACAGGACATTCTGCATAGCCATCCATGGGAGTGCTACTGTTTAGAGATGGAATTTTATGAAATATAGCTGCCTCGATATTATAATCAAGATAATTATTGCTCTGCGAAGACGTACGAGCAGGTTTTATGGCTACATGTAGCCTTTAACACTCCATGCGTAGACGAATCTTTGAATGCATCGGGTTCCTTTATGTCAGGGATGGTTTTATGGAACGAAAGAAGCTCTCTCAGGCGCTGAATTATTCTTCTGATAATAGTGTACTACAAACGCCTTGTATCATGGACTTCAAATTTCTACAACTAAATTTTGAGAAGTCTTCCGCTTCAGTAGGTGTTGGTATATTGCTGCATGAACACATGACCAATCATGTGACCAGATCTGCAGCATTTACTTACACTGGAGGCTTCCACCATGTAACATACTTTAATCAATCAACAGAAGCACCACCAACACCAGCGAGCATAGAAGTCATCTACAACGACGCCGATGCCTGCTGACACCGGTGGACTTCTTGCCAAAAACCTTACTGCCTTCATTACCTTGCTATCGATGCCACAGGGAGTGTACCGACAGTAGGAGAGAGTCACCATGCAAGAAAATATCCAAAACATAGAGCCTTCAAAGCTGGAGGAACAGCTTAGACAGACGTATAGGCATCTCAGTACTCTCATTACATTGAGGACCGAGTCTCCTTTCAAAAGATCACATCCAAATCCCTCGGGATAGGCTTCGTACCCGACGATAGATTCTATTCGGAGAAGCCTCCGGAGAAGCAAGAGAAAAAGAAGCTGAATCTTGCACACAAAGAATGGACCTAACTCTTAGCCCCCACATTCAATCTATCTATGCGGAGAGGCCTCCGTTGAAAACCTAAAACCACGCACGATTCTTAAATCTTGAAGGCAAAGGGGTGGAACTATCCCTTGGCCTCCTCCACATTTATTCCCACTTTCTCCGGCCCGGAGTTAACACCGACCACCTGACGACACTGAAAAAAAAACTCTAACCTTATAAAAGGGAAAGGGCGAGAAATGATGAAAGCCATATTAAGGTAAAAAGAACTTCCTGAAGCGGCCAACTACCCGAAGAATGAGAGACGACAAAGAGAGATACGAAGTGCCTGGCCCCACGAAGACCCCACCCAATACGAAAGATTAATCAAACCTGGCAATCTTTGATTGCCCATATCGAGCTTCCGGGACTCACTAGCCCTGCCCGAGGACGAAGTGCCGTGTTAAGAATGCCTTGCATTCTTGGCCCCAGTCCGTGGGGTAAGGTTCCGCAATCCTGGCTTGGATACGATAGATGAAGGATGATGCTTTCCAGGTCCATTTAGAAATGCAGCTCGCTTATTTCCAAAGTAGAAGATACGTGAGGCTGCAGAGCAAGGGAAGGGTTGATGGTAGGACTAAAACACGCCTAGAAGACTGGTAAAGAATTGTTAACCGCAAGGGCGATGGCTAGCAAGACCGGTGCGATGGCGAGATCCACATGATTGGTTGCAGATAGTTCCATAGAGCTTCTAGTTCAGTTACTTCTGAAGATATGTTACCAGAAAGTTTATTCCACGCAAGCGAGGTTATATTCGGCTTGAAGTAAGTCCTTGCTTCAGTCTTAATGAGTAATATGAAAACAGGTCAAGTGGGTCTTAAAGCCATCTATACCGATTTTAGGACGGAAGTTTAAAGTCATATTCTCTTAGGTGCGAATATACCTACGTGGATGCTGATAGAAGTCCACATTCCCGCTCAAACAAGTAAGTAAGCTATATTGATACATGCTGGCTGTGTGCATGTTTGTTATTGTCTGCTGGTATGAACACAGCTTCCAAGGCTCAACTACTACAACTTATTTTCTCGAAGCTTGGCACATGCCCATTCTGACTTCGGGGCTGTTAGCGAAAACCTACTGAAAGAAAGGTAGGTAAATGACCACTGAGCTATTTCTCGAACCTCTCTACAGGCCCGAACTTTAGACGGATATGGAACAAGATCAACTGTAAAGTCTTGGTTTGAACGGTTTCCTTTCGATATTAGAATCATTTCGGGATTTGGAAAGGAGAAGCAGAATAAGGACTCCTTTGAACATTCGATGGGGGAAAAATAAACTTTATATCAACCGATCGCGTTCTCATCCCAGACTGTAGCCGTAGCAATGCTTGCGGCTGTATTCATACCAAAATTGATTTCAACGTCCTGGGCCAACCTCGCTAGCTGTTTGTAGCACTCCCTCCTAGAACAGACCAGTACTTGGTCTTGTCATATACAAATCCTGATTGGACTTGTCTAGCTATGAAAACTGTTTACTTGGCGGACGTGAACAAACTGCAAGGAAAACGCGATGGAAAATTAGTCTTGAAAGACGGTCCTAAGAGTGATAACGAAGGAAGACGCTGAAGCGCTGTCACTTGAATTGATTTCGGTATGCTGCACCGTAATCTGCAAAACGTGGAGGCTTACCCCACTTAGAGCCAAAATATATTATTTTGGCATATTCCGCCATGATCGATGGATGGGATGCATCAGGCAAACAAATAAACCCAGTTGTTAAATAAGTGCATGCAGCACAATCTTGTAACCCTAATCCCCACAATGATACAGTACCTCAAAGCTACTTCTGGTGATAAGAGTTGTACCCATACACTTGATAGTGGCGTTTAAAGCTCTATGCATTTGAAATTCCAATTGATACCTAGATCCACTATCACATGCGGCTTCTAGGATCGCAGTACAGTACGTGCTCAAGGATCTTAAAAAAAAGAAACTTCTACTAATAACAGAACGGCGTAACCACATGCCAAAGGTGAGAAGTGTTCTTCAGTGACGGTTGACTGATTTGATGTGTTCGTCCAATTTTACATTAAATGTTGATCCAGAAACGGCCCGGACAACATTCCGGTAGGACTGTGACGGTGCAAGTGGCGATGCGTTTAAGCCTGGTATGGAGAATATATGTACCATCAAGGATGTTAAAGTGCATCGGGAAGTTAAGATCATGTTCCGTTAAATATTGCAGTACAGGGTCGAATATCTGTAAGCCACCGCGAGACCGTTATTTTGACTGGTAGTTGCAGTAGTCATGTACAGACAGACACCGTGCCGCCCTGTGTTGGCATGTTGTGAGGCTGAACCAATGCAGCATAATTGTTTGGTAATATAAATGCCAACCCATGCACCCAAGCTCTTCGTCATCTGGTGATAGCTTCCCGATGGCAAACCCCTAAACTGACCTGTCGCTTTTAGATATCCTGGCTCATGCATTGTCCGGGGTGCGTGCCTCCCGGATATGGACGGGATGTCGATCCGGAGTACACAAATTGAAGTATGGTGCGATTCTAGAGCTGAAATGAGGGGCCTTTGTAATGCTTTCCGGCGACTAAGTTACCTCCATTGAAGGCAGAACGAGATCGAAGCTCTAGTTCTGTAGTAAGACACCGAGACCTTGCAGACCGTTAGTTGGCCATTGTTGGGTATAGCTCTTGGCTGAAGGGTCGTTCCTGTCTGAGAGGTCTTTCAACTCTGGGAGGGATGTATCCAGCCCAGCTCTGGTTGGGAGCTTGGGCCCTATTGAGGCTGGTGTTTCACTTTCGTCAACAACTTCAGATCTGGTACGAGAATATCTAGAACCCCCAAAAATGACAAGGCTGTGACGCGCCCCTCCTCGGAGAGGGGGGGAGGCAATCTGCAAGTGGTGCGGACTTGAGTTCCCTGTCGTCCAACCATGGTGCAGAAGCCACAGGTTTCTGATATCGGAGTCTACTGTACGCATCGGGACGACGAAGATAGCATCCCGGAAACTCGGCTGAACCGATTCAATATGACAATAGTGCTCTTCCCTCGGCCGGATCAGTTGTTAAGTCTCAGCGGTGATGCAGCGCGGCCTGGGAGATTGTTATCTACACAAAGTCGTCGAGGCAGAGGCATATCTGAATCTAACGTGCCGCATCTGTTAAGAGTGGGCCGCAATTGATGGTGGGATTTATTCCCTTGTTGAGGGCATTCTCCATGTGGTGCGTTAGCCTCAAGCCAAGAGCAAAAATCAGGGTGTTCTGCCATGCTGGCCTGGTCAGAAACACCCGATAAGAAGTTGAGCGCTGGACTCCCGGTATCTCAAAAGCCCCGATGACGTTTCTGTAGCGAACGATGGCTAGACACATCGAAACAAACCGAGTGCAGCTGCAAGCATTGAAGATATACTTGCTATTGGCCAACTTGCCATGATGGCGTGCAGCTTGCGCTAGCAGGGGATGGGATTTGCTGACTTAACACTGCATCGGCTACGGCTGCATGGGTCAATCTGCATCTTTGATGCACGTCCCCTGTACTGTAATGATAGCTAAAGCAGGATTGATACGGCGGCAGAAAGTTGATTTGCTGTGGGCCAGACCACACTGTCGGGGAAGAGAGCTGTGGCTAGTGAGTTGGGAAGGGAGAAGGCTGAGAGGCCCTTATCACTGAGCCACTAGCCCCTATCCACCACAACATAACAGGCAAACGCTGCTCCTGGTGGTCATGACGTTGTCGCACAATGCGGTACCGTCGCAGCAGATATCCATCCACGATACTGTATTCACTCGTCGGCCTGATAAGCAAGAAGTTGAGGTCCGAATACTGCAGATTACCTTCTGTTTGCTGCTTCATACTATCCACGTTTGTCCTGGTATCACTGTGGTGTATCCACTAATTCCCCGAAGCCGTTCTTCTCCACCGGCGGCTGCAGACCATGGGGAGTCGCTAGACAGCAGCGGTGGGTCGTGATTCTTATGTCAGTGGCTCCCTGATACTGCACGCAGTAACGGGGAGAATAGGAAGTCGTAACATGGTGGGGAGGGTGTTCGTCCGCATCTCCATGGATGGAGAGGGACTGAAAGTATGGTACTCCAAACTTCCCCACAGTGGGTATCATCAACCTTGTTAGCATTTATGCGAAGAGAGGGCGTGATTGTCGTGACCGAATCAGTACCATCCAAGCAAGGGTGATACAGAAGATGACAAGTCCCTCCAAGAGCAATCAAATCGCAGTTTCACGAACCCTGAACTCGCAAGTAGTTGCGGGCAGGTTATAAGCAGCCAAGTTTTAGTCCGATTTGGGCAGCGGAACCACGAAAACGCAAGAAATAGCTTCTGCAACGGCTCTAAGGCGACGGCTGCAGACCACACGGGCCTCCAAAGACTCAAGACTCCCCTGAAGCTCCATCCGAACCAGGTGCCAGATCCTTATACCAGATCCTATTAATGGAGGGATCGTTGCAGACATGTAATGGTGGACTTGTGCAATGTTGCCTCGAACGGTCCGAATGTCGCAGTGCGAGGCGAGCAGATACACAACATCGTTGTTAGACCGCCCCGGTCAAGCGAAGCGAAGCATTTGTAAGGAACCGCTGCTTGAAGTGGCCTGGAGAAAGACTAATGAGAATGATGATCTGCCGCCGGTAAGACATCATCACCCGTTCCAGCCCCTTTGAAATTGAGTGGATTGGAGAGAGACCGCAAGCAAGAGAAGCGCCGAGAAAATATTGGGTACTCATGCCGGAAGTCCAAATGCGTTCATTCGACCTATTCCCAAAGATGTTTAACTGCTTTCAAACAAGATTACCCGCCCGTCCCATAAAGCACCGGCTGCATAATCCAACACTCGAGACTCAAATCGTGTCTCTCAGCAGCCCCCCACGATCCCTGATTCAGAAAACATATTGCGGGTATTGCCATGAGTGCTACGGATCTTCGTTCGCGCGCAGTCAAAGATTCTCGCATTCCAAGGGGTGCGTTAGGGTTCAAGCCGAACAGAAATGGACTGGCTTAGCGGTCTAGTGATTACGGACCTTCAAGCCGGGTCCTGTGTCTGCCCTTCGCGCCGAACCTTGTGCAGTGTCCTATAGATTTACGACATCTGGGGAAAGTACCTTGTGAAGAGGCTCGCTCCTTATGTGACTTGAAATCCAATGGAGCATCGTTTAAACTCTCGCGTTTTCGTCGGACCCGCCACCGTCGTCAAATCACGCACGTTTCGGTCGTCTCACCCCCACACTCAGCTCTTTCAGAAGCCAAGGCATGTGCGACGTAAAGAACGAAGGGCGGGAGGGGGTACATGGGGGCGTTAGTCTTGGTGAGGAGAGGAAGTCGCTCCGTCGTCGGCTTGGGATATGTACAGTACTGTCCACGACTCGGGGCTCGGTTGTGTTCTGGCAAAGCAACTCAGCCACAGCTCTTGTCGCAGGGTGGTGGCCTTGTCATTGGTGTGCGCATGAATTGCAAAGTCGCTTCCAAGCATTAGGATGGACGGCCCAGAATTCTTGTACGGCTTGGTTGTGGGGAGGACGGCTGCTGTCTGCCATTCTTGCGCTCTTCGTATTTTGGCTTGGTAACAGCTTTCATGCATAACCGTCGAACAGTGGATTTGTCTGTGGGGTCGTCGTCTACCCTCGCATGGCATGGCCTTCGCCTCCAGAGAGGGGCTTTGCTGCAGAAACGAGTGCAGACAAGTGGTAGCACGGACAACGCGAGCAGCGAGATCAAATCAGCTTCGTGCGTGTCAGTTCTGCTCTAGACTTGCCTCCCACAAAGCGCGTAGCGTCTCATTCCATCTCCAGGCTTCGCTCTTCTCCAGACTCCACTCCGGTTTGGAAGTAGGGATGCCTCCGCATGCCTCGAAAGTCAGACGCTGTGAGCAGGCTCGTTTGGTATGGGGGTCGATAAGCAAGTCGATCTCTCAGGGCGACACGACCTATCAGACTTTAGATCGTCGGATGCGTCTGGAACCGCAATGGATTCCAATCGGCGCTGTCGAGCATGCACCGGAGGATGGAGTAGGGAGAGGCCTACCGTCACTGTAAGGTTGCAAAGCTGCAGCAGCCAGCGTCAAGGGGAAGGGGCCGTTGCAAAGATAACATCGACGGTCTGGGTAAAGGCCTTCAAAGGCCGGTCGACGGGGGTATTGAGTGACCGAGTCTGTGTATGCGAAGAATGCCTCACGACAATGGGGTCTTTGATTGAGTGATGGTTGCCGCTCTGCTGCAGTGCGCCGCAGTGTACTGCACTGCAAATCAAATCTACGCAGCTCCCTTGTGCTTCCCTGTCGTCCACTTCGCCATAGTACAGAGTTTGGCCTAGATTCCCCGAGTGCGTGCATTCTTGTCCCAGGATCTTGAACTCTGGTCTGACTGGAAGTGGGAAATGCCAATGCAAACTACCCCAACCAGCTCGGCCCACCACGACTTCTGCTACCTCCACGGCCTCCACGCATTGGCTCGGCACTACTGTTGCCCTCCATCTCCTCTCCTCCTCGTCCCGTCCAGCCCAGCCAAGAAAAGGAAGGACCTATCCTTCATACAACACCACCCTTCCCCTCTGCCACTACAACCCTCCATGGCTCCTTGAACTCACCTCACCTCACCTCACCTCACCCCAGACCCGTTACTCTTCATATATCTTCACTCGTCGTCATCGTCCCGTCGACTCGAAGGATCTCGTCCATTTGCCTCCAGACTTGCCTCGGCCGATCAGCCGCCTGTCACCGCCTCGCACGCATTGCATTGCACTCAATTTGGCCTTCCTTGTCCGTTTTCCTTCCTCTTTCCACAACCCCCTTCGACGCCACGACACGAACGATTGATGATAGCGAGCATGTATTGAACATCGGCCAAAGAGCATTCATACAGCGCCGCGAGCGAAAGTAGGAATCGGTCCTACATACATCGGTTGGGTCTAGGAGGGAAGAATTCTTCGCGAGACTGCCCTGGTCGTCCTCACCTCGAGAATCGCGCACTTTGCCAGACGCACAACCCCTCGGACTCTTCTCTGCCAGCATGGCAGTTGTTCTCAGTGCTGAGGAGAATAGCTATTTCTCTTCGAGCAGTATCCGTCGGTCGCATTCACAGCCCAAGTTTGGAACTCCCCATTCTGCCTACTCAAGCCCGCTATCAAAGTCCAAGAGCAGTCACTCGTTCAACACGATAATATCACCACCGACTTCTGCGAACTCCTCGGCTCCCTCGTCGCCCAGGACACTGCACGCCGACTCTGCTGCTCAATCGTACGCCTCTACACCCGCAAGCAGCTTATCTCTCGACGCTCACTGCGAAGACGTGGAAGACGAAGACCAAATCGTCTTCCCTTCGTACGACGACGTGGGATATTACGGGCAAGTCGAAGACCTGGAATCTCCTGCAAGTCCTCGGACCGGGGACTCATACACGGTTTCGCCGACCTCGAACAGCACGTCGACTAACGTATCACGACCAGGGTCACCGGACCTGGCGGAACACGCAGAAGACGACACTGCAATACGAACCCAACCGTCAAGGCATGTCGATTATTTATCGCATAACTGGAAGGAGGAGGATATATGGTCTTCATGGAAGCACATTGTGTCAAAGAGGAAAGCTTACAACAACAGTGCGAGACTCGAGAATGCCTCATGGAGAACGTGGATCAAGTCAAAGTACAAGTTGAAGACGGTCTCCCCAGAGACACTGAACTGGTAAGTACACATAATAGGTATGTGTCAAGACTGTATCACTGACTATCCTTAGGCTGAAGGACTGCGATGTCACGTGGCTATACGGTCCATTGCAGAGTGGAACCGACAGAACACTACATATGCCATCCACATCGCCTGCAAGCAGCAGCCGGATTTCCAAGTCCAACTCATTTTTGAATAAGAAGCCAATTCTCAAGAAGCGAAGCATGTCGGAAATCATGCTTCAACGATCGTTGTCTGCTTCTTCACTACTGAAGCAGGCGGCAGCGGCGGTACAAGCCCAACAAGACGCCGGCGAAGGAGATTTTGGCCGACCAGGGATCATCCGAGCGACTTCGGATTACGTGGCTTTCCCCTTTTCAACGAGGAGAGTTAGTCGTGAGAACACAAGTGTGCTTTCGTCAATCACATCTTCTGGGCTGGCTACTCCTGGTACCGGAGAGAGGAAGCACATCCATTTTAACGAGCAGGTAGAGCAGTGCATTGCACTGGAAATGAAGGGGGACGATGACGAGCAAGACTCATATGCAGTGCAAGACTATGACAGCGATTCTGACGATGGAGGGATCATGATGAAGCGATCAAACTCACACCGCAAACTACCTCCGATAGCGAGCAAGAAGTCAACACCGCGAGCAAGTTTCTGTGCAGAGAGCAAGACGATAGCCATGTTACCATCGACTACATTGAAGTACAGAGAAGATACCCCAGAGCCTCAAGAGACCGCTATGAAACACAGTAACGGTTACTGGAACGGTACGAAATTGTCGCCGTCACCTTCACAAGAAACTCTCCGACCCTCCAAGCCATCCTCCAGGATGCTACTTGGAGATGATGAAGAGGATGATGATGCGGATATGGACTGGCAACCACCAAGTGCCTTTGCAAACCGGAAAGACAGTGTGGCGGTGACTCAAGAGCGCTTTCAGAACCTCCAATCACAAGGTTCGTCATCTAGCCTGACCGGGGAGCCGTCCGGCATGAGGAGGACGCCATCGGGAATGTTCATGCCTTACGAAGAAGACGAAGACGATGTAGTATCCGAGGGTCTTTTCGGCAAGGTTGTAGACACTGTAAATACTGCGAAGGACATCGCACATGTAATCTGGAACGTTGGTTGGAGAAGGTAGTCGCGATAAGGATGCGGACTTTTCACTCGTCTACTTGGGCTCAACCACCAACCCTTGTACACTGCCGATACTACATAATGATTGCATATAGGACTTTAGTCCTCGGAAGGGGGGTTTTGCATTTACGCACGCCGCAAGTCGTTTGCTGCTACATTAGGATCACGGCGTTTTGGGGCATTTGATTTTTCATCCTGCTGTGCATTTTGTAAAGGCAGTCTTAATAATGAGAGTCGGTTCTGGTGCTGATTCGGGCGAATGGATCGTAACACGGCCGGAGAAGGGAGGGACTGGCTACGATAACCGTCTACACGAGTAGGCAACTGGGAAAGGATCTTTTTGGACTTGGATTGGGGATATGGATCGGGATAGGGATTTGGATACATGGGTGTCTGGGTCGCTGCTTTCACGATATATATCCCTGGGCTCTTTTTTGGGTGGGTGGGATTACAAAACGTACATAGAAAGCTGGTTTAGGAACGGGGCCAATGGGGGCCAGGAATTGTTACAATTGTCACTTGTCCATGCTCGCAACCAAGACCTCTCTTCTCGAGCAGTGACTCAAAAGCAATCTTTTGGAAGAAGCAAGTGGTGTGACCCGTTCGTGAGACCCTAACTCCGGCCTGCTTGGCTCCTCCGGTCTGGACAAAGGATCATATGTACAATTTCGATGGAACAACGGTAGCACATCAAGTCCGCAGGGACGTACAGCGTCGACGCAGCAATGGGGTCAAGCTTGATCGAGCAAGCACAAACGATGTGTGCAAGAACCAGCATGCACTTTTCTCCACATATTGGCTGACTTGCCTTTGCGTCCTCTCATCAAACCCTCGACGGACAGACGTCGACGACGGTTTTCTTTTTTGCCGCCTCGCATGAGATATGCTCGTCCGCCTCGGACTCATCTCCGGTCCCTCGCTGTTGCATCTGATACGTGAGTTTTCGGTTATCCAGCAAAAACATGTGCGTGCCCCCATATGTTGTTGATATATATATATACATGGCTCGGCACGTTCATCGGTTCGGTCTTGAATCCTTCCCTGCCCCACCACACCTCCCTCCCCGTTTGGGCGCTGCGCATCGGGGCATTATCTGAGGGGGGGAGGTCGGTGGAGACGGAGGGGAGGCTGGCTTGGTTGCGGATCTTTTGGTGGGGGGCGCGGCGGCGTGGCTTTTTTCTTGAGACTGCTGCTGCTTACTGCCGATCGCGACGACGCTGGTTTTCTTGCGTGCTTTTGCTTTTGCTGCATGGCAGTTGGACGTGCGTTTGCGGTTGCATTCGTTATCAACGTTGGGTTGTGGGGGGCTCTTCGGGGGATTTTTGTTTGTTTTTTCTTGCACGCGGCGAATAATGAGTGGAGTTGTGTCGCTGAGTAGGACCGGTAGATAGAGCGAGGAGATTAGATGGGATTGTTGGTTGGTTGGTTGGTGCAGCTTCGAGATATGTAGATAGCGTAGGCCTCGTGAAAGCTGCACGTCTGCTCCGCTCCCTCTCCCTCTCCCGCGCCCCATCCTAGTATCCTGTGCGGAATCTGAACCCCACAACTCCAAACGACCGAGGAGATATACTTTGTGTATACATCCATACGCACCCACGCAACGCACACATCAGCACGCGATTACCGACGCTGCATTTCGTAATCAGGCTCTTGGCTCCCACCGGCCACACGCTTAAATACCACGCTCTGGCATGGCATGCCGTGCCAGACCATGCCACGCTCAAGACCTGGCCCTTGCCACCTGCACCGCGGAACCCGGGATGGAGCAGACGTATGTCACCTCACCCACCCTCACTCAACCACGCCAACCACCCCTCTCGTAACCGTCTGCTGGTCAGCACGCAGGCTTCAAACTCCCGAGCCGCTCGCAGTCCCCTGAAGATGCTCTCTCGTGCCGTACCCATCGGCAAGCACTCGGTTAGACAGCCTCCGGACGCCCGGGGGCTCGCCCCTTTCGCCAATATTCTTACCCGTAACACACACACACACACACACACACACAGCTGCGTGCAACATGCCATTTTCTTTTGGGGGCCCTCACCTCACCTTTGCATCAACCCCCCGCCGACTTTCTCCGGTACCAGCTGTTGTTTTGGGTCTAGCGAGCACATGGGGTTGGCCTACGGGCTGGGCTGGGCTGGCTGGCTGGACTAGACTGGTGGTGGTGCTGCTGCTTAATCACCATGGTTTGATTAGCTGGCTGGCTGCCAAAGCTGAGCCAGAGAGAGAGAGAGCATGAGCATGGACCGCTGCTGCGTCGTCCAGCGGCTAGCCGAGCGGTTACGGGTCGGGATGCCACTATGAGAGAGCAGATCGGGTGCTGGGGGAGGCAAGATAAGGAAGCGCAGGGCAGGGAATGCAAGTCAGGTAGGTATGCGTGCGACCAGATCCTCACCACCCACGCCGACGACCGGTGGAGATCGAGGGCAGGTCCAAGCCGGAAGGGCAGTCCGCGCTGGTGTTGCCATGATGATGCTCGCAGGCGGGCAGCGCGACATCATCCCCGACCCAAACGTCGCCGTCCGGATATAGCTTTTGCAGGACCCTGTCCTCTGTTCCCGGCCTGGCCCTCTCGGGATGCGCTTCCCAGAGTTTGTTGCTCCCCCAGCTCCTAAACTGCCCGCGCGCGCGAGGAATAGCCAGGCTGGATAGAAACACACGCGCGGTCGTGTCACTAAAGCAACCTCCAGCACGGCTAGCGACCCTAGGGCTGGCTGGTTGCACCCGCCCGCGCGATCAACAGCGAGTGAGTGCGGGGAGATACGGCTTGCTCAACCTGCCTTGGCCTGGCCTGGCCTGGCCTGGAGGTGGAGGAGCATCGGCGCGATTGAATGCATCACTCGTCGTCTCGTCCGCGACGGAGGCAAAAAAAAACAAACCGGTCGCTTCGATGATGATGATCGCTTGCATGTCGGTGGCTTTTTTTTTTCTCTCTCCTTTGCTGCAGATTCTTTCGCTCCCTTTCTTTCGCTCCTTCCCTCCTTCCCTCGTTTCTTTTTTTATTTATTATTATTATTATTATTCGCTTTAGTCGCCCTTTTCCCCCTTGGGTGCCCGTCCAGCGCGTCGGAGATTGACGGATGCTGGCCAGTTTTTGTTCGCCGCCCTCAGTTGTTGGCATGTTACGGTCTACCATGAGAGGGAAATACGCCGGTCTCGCCCCCTCACTCTTTCCCCCCTAACGCCATGCTGGGTCGGTGTGTCTCGTCCCGAACGTCTGAGTGACGTTTTGCCGAGGGAAAAGGGGCGTTTTCTCGTTGGGCGCTCCTGGTCGATGATGTTTGGGGGTGTCCCCTCGGGCTCGGTACGGGCGATGGGATGAGATGAGAGGGAATCATGGCTGCGACGGGGCCAGCTCTCAACCCCCAAGCCTGGCTGTTCTCTTGTGCGGTTTGGGAAGTGGTTCACTTGGCGGTGCCTGTTCAGGGTATGGTACCACTGGCTTAGGAGGAGGTCCTCTTCTCAGGCCACTTGCACGGTTTCGTGCTTCCGTGGCTTAGTTGTTGGGAAGTTCGAAGGGCTCTTGACACAACCAAGAGCCTTTGCATGAGCAACTCTCTCCCTCTCTCCTACCACGATGCTGCATCCAACAACGCAGGATCACATTTCCTCCCCACGACTTTACACTTTCGCAACTCTCTCTTCTCCGCGCCAGCGCACCGCACCGTCTCAGCGCATCCCCAAGACAAATCCCTCGCTTACCTCACTTCCCAACTCCGAGTCCCCCTTCCTTGTCCTCTACCACGACCGTCCATTCACTCCTTGCTTCCTAGGCATGATGGCCAGCGCGGTGCGCTGTGCGGTGTAGTCAAGAGTCCACGCACCCGCACCCGCATGACAACCGCTCACCTGCCTTTCCCCGCACTTGGGCGTTTTGGCTTTCCCACCGTGCCTGATTGCAGTATAGCGAGGGCTATAGTGCACCTTGTGTGCAAGACATATTGAAAGCATGACTGTTGCATCACGACCGGATCCAACGCCAAAGGGCTTTTTACTTCTGGCTTTTCGGTTCGGCGTCTCAACTAGTCTCTTACACTCAACCCCACGCTCTGTCTCTCCTTTGCTAAGCTGTGGTTTGTTATGGTCCGGGGCAAAACTTGGATGACACTTGGACGTCGGTGGAGATATGGTTGGTTTCTCGAGGTCCCTGAATATGTGGGAGATGTCATCACACCTTGGTTGTTTTTCTTTGAAATCAATAGGAGCGAGGTGAGTGGGTGTGGTAGTATGGGCTGATATTGCTACCAGTAGCTTGCCGTACTAAGAGGGAAAGTTTGTTTATGAGATAGGGTCCGGTAGGTGCTAGAAATGCTTCCTCCCCCTCGTGCTATTTTCTCACCTCTCTTCAAGCAGAGTAAGGAGGGAGGGAGAAAGAGGGAGAGGTATGCATATGTACAGTGTATCTGCGTACATGTATTTAGAGAATAGAGTTTATCTTATGAGGTAGGGTAAGGTAGGTAGGAGCTGGAAATGCTTCCTCTCTCTCGTACTAGTTTCTCACCTCTCTTCAAGCAAAGTGAGGAGAGAGAGAGAAAGAGAGAGTGGTATGCATATGTACAGTGTATCTGCGTACATGTGTTTAGAGAATGGAGTTTATCTTATGAGGTAGGGTAAGGTAGGTAGGAGCTAGAAATGCCTCCTGTCCCTCTGTTTTCACACCTCTGTATGGACAGAGAGAAAGAGAGAAGCGGACATATGTATGCACAGCTATTTGCAGACATGTTTAAAGAATAGAGGCTATCTTGTAAGGTAGAGTAAAGTAGAGTAAGGTAGATGAAATCTAGAAATTCTGTCTCTGTCCCTGTTTTCTCGCCTGTATAATCTTTCTCACTGTTATACAGAGGCGAGAAAACAGGGACAAAGGCGAGAGAGAGACGGAGATATGTGCGCACAATGTATCTGCTTACATCTTCAAATAATAGAGTTTATGTTGTGAAATAAGGTAAGGTAAGGCAATAAGTGCTGTAAATAATCCTTTCTCCCGTGAGGAGTTTTCTCCTCTGTATAAGCAGGGAGAGCGAGATAGGGGTATGCAAGGTGTGTATATAATGTACCTGTGTTTAGAGGATAGAGTTTATGTTTCAAGATACGATATGGAAATGAGAGCTAGAAATAAATCCTCCATCGCCTTCGTTTTGCTTTCCCACTTCTGTATGAGTCGATCGAGAGAGAGAGATGTATACACAGTATATCGGAGAGCGGAGGTAATGTCAACCCAGAGTCTTAAGATCATTAAGAATTTTGGAAAAGACCTCCAGTTTCAGTAAAGACAGAGTTAGTGACAGATGGGAAGAGAAGAGAGTACAGGGAGAGGAGAACTAGTATAATAATATCTGGGGAGGGAGGAATCTAGAACTTCGCTTGTTCTTTGTATACTCTCTCTCTCTCTCTCTCTCTCTCACACACACACACACACACACACAAGTTGCTAGCTACGAATCAAGAACGCCCAGCAATCCAAACTCGCGCCGCCCACCTAGTGTATCCTACAAACGTAGAGAAGGCCAAAGGAGACAACCAGCCTCTGACCAAGCGAGAGGGAAATGTGGGCACGAGAATTCCATCCAACATAGAGAAACCCAAAGGAAACAACCAACCTCTGACCAAGCGAAAGGGGGTAGGGGGCACGAGAAATCCGTGAAGCACACAGCACGAACAAGGCTGCCCATTGAGAACCGATCATATTCCAAAATGCCATCTAGAACACTAGCAGATGAAATGCCGGTACTCAGGGAGTGAGGTCCTGGCCAACGCCCTTCCAAGAAGCATGTCCTTTTGCTGTTAGGAGTACACTTCGTTGTAGTCTGTCAAGGGGCAGAGGAGATGAAATTGCCCCAACCAGTTAGTTAACCAAGACGGCTCTTGCACAATCAAACGCACAGAAAAAGGGAAAGAAGATGGGAAGCTTAGAAATAGTTTGGTAGGAGAGTTGGATCCATGAGGATCATCTGTCCGTCGCCATAGAGCCAATGCAACCACAGAGATTTCTGAAAGGGATAGAAAGGAACTTTTATGATGGCTGATAACCAGAGTAACTACTAGCAAGCTATGGAAGAGAAAATTAGGAGACCATGAACGGCTTCGTATGATCTCCGAGCTTGATAATAGTCAATGACCGCGACGAAAGGCTGTTTCTGTGAACATAGTATTAATAGTGCCTGGGAATGTTCAGGATATATTCCATGTAGACATTCAAAACTCCGGCCATTTCGGTTTGAGGAGTTGGCGCTGGTTCACAGGATGAGTACATATGACACCTAACCATATGTTTATGATTTAAGTCTCAACTGAGGCAGGCATTTTGCAGTGTCTTGGTAATCTGTCTTTGCTTGACTGACGTTTGCCTCTGACTTCCGCTGCCAGCTCTAGGAATGCTCCTTGAAGGGAGAATCCAGACGTGACGCGAGGAAATATATCTTGGACCGCTGCATGCTCCAGCGAAGGAGCCTCGGCAGTGTATCGTCTTCGAGCTTTATGAACTTTCGCAAGCCGTCTGTTTGCTAAGAGCTCCTAGTTCGTTGGTACGAAGTACGAACGACGTGATATCTTGTGGAGGAGCTTTCTCTTAATGGATAGGTACATCCGCTGTAGTCCCAAATTTATGTTAGAGACGATGACCAGCTGGGTTCACAGCTAGATATGGACCTCTTTTGACTCTTTCCAAACCTTGATAGGTTCCGCATGTTTGAAACTCGGTGACGTGTTTACTACTTTCAAAGAGCTGTTGTGAAAGTATAGGATGTCCTACAAATCCTATCCAGGCTTTAGCTGTGACTTAGTCAATGCTGCTAGGCTCTATGACATACCCAAATGGATACGGACTGTCTCAGTGACTGATAAATTAGAAATCTGGAACAAGCTCCATGGCCATCAATTTAATAACTCATATAGTTGGTAACAATTCGCCATAAGTGACGCATCTCATTCCTGCCTCTCAGACCATGTATACGTAATGAATGTCTGGCATTACCAGATATCATATCGGTTTGACGAATAGCCTATGGAAATGTGCACAATTCCAATTTTTCGCAAGGAATGGGCCCGCGATGAATACTAGGGTTTCTCATGACACAGGTATGAGCGTAGCCAAGCCAAGTAACTCAGCTGCGGCGGATATTTAACAATAACTGATAATAATCTCAGAGCGACCTTCTTTGGCCAAGAAGAAGCCTAGCCTCTTGTTCTACCTCGCCGCTCAGGCCGATCGAAATAAGAGATAGCACAGCTAGACAGGGGTTTCCACTATTGGTAGAGGAACTATTGAGAGCCTCTGCAAGTATCGGGGCCCGGTCGTACCATTCCGAAATGAAGGCGGCAACGCAATGTGGCCCTGGTATAGGAGTCTGGATGGACAAGAGCGGCTGCGTGATACACAGATAGTATTTATCGGCTTACGTCTAGCATCTTGCTATGTAGCCCTGGAAATTGGTAGCAGTGTTCGCAAGGATCTTTGCAGAATATCAAAATCTTTATGCTGCCGTGCAAAAATCCTCTGCCAATACTTGCAAGTTCAGCCGCCTGCCTTCGTATATTCCCGGAGTGTAAACCGATTTGGCTGTATTTAAAAGTACTAATGACCTTGGTATGAAAGATGATAGAACATCATAGATGCCTAAATCTTGTTGGTCACGGGGTACCTGTACAACAGTGTTGACGCGCTGGGAGTGAACTGAGACAATACAGCTTTTGATTCCAGTGCCAGTGAGGTACAATCAGAGTCTCGTATCAAGAGTTTTGACGGGGGTGTAAACTAGGAAAGTACCTCCTCTCATTCTATTACCAGCTGGCACAGTTATACACAGTTGCGTGTTGCGTAGAACAGGACTAAACCCAATAGCACAGCGCAGACTGCCGTGATACAGAATTGCAAAGAACTTGCAAGCTACGACAAGTATATGCAGTGAGAATAATATTCATCAAACTGGTATCTGTAAATTCTTCATCTAAACCACTTGATATTTAGCAAGCGACGTAACAACACCTTTACTCAATTAACTCCAGTACGTTGGCAGGAAATCCTGTCTTTGCAGCTGCAATCCATGAGCATGTGGTGTGGCAACACCTACCCCTCAAAAAGTGTGCACACTTGTATGCTGCGGTAGGAAATCTCCTCGGTCCTTCATCGATGGAGAGGCTCATCTCTGGTGAGCAAACACCAAATCATACCTCGGCGAGGCCAAGAACTGCCGAGGCGGAAGATGTGCAGTTCCGTGTATTTTACGCAATTGAATCAAAAGCCTAGCCTTTGCAAACCCGCAAGCAGGATGCAGAGTCGAGGTGGGAGTTGATGCACGTCATATGTAAGATATGCTTTTTAAAACAACTCATAGCAGAATCACATGCATATATGCATGGGTTGAAGCGTTGCTGACACTGAGCGACGTCGAATCATATACCTGGTTACTGGCCAGACCATGGGTCATCCTATCACGAGCTCTGCGAAGGGAAGCGGGCAGGAGAAGTGAAAAGCCATGCTTACTGGTAAGCTTCTTCCCGTAAGTGTATGAGTATTGGAGCGGCCCGTTCCTCGTCGCCGTTCACTCATTCATGAAATAGGACTCGAGAACACAGTCCGTCGACTCAGGGGAAATGACAAGGAGAAATTCCCCCAGGGTTAAGCGCCAGGAACACGAAACATACCCTATAGCATTGCGAGCTGCGAAATTGCGGCCATCGAGTGCTGGTCAGCCATCATCGTCATTGTTGACATTGATTGACCTCGGCGCGTATATGTTGATGGATGCGTTGCTTCGGAAATTTGTAGCCGCCGAATGAGAAGGCAGAAGTGGTTTGCTGCACGGTGATTGGGCCCGAGGATTTGTGACACGGAGGTACCAGCAACTCCGGTAGGTGATATTGGGTTCAATACCTGAGGACCATAAGCGTTTCAGGATCTTGGACTTGGCTCCTCGTCGGGAGGGAAACCTTAGGCCGGGCGAGGCGTGGCTAGATGGATTGGGTGCTTGATACGGCAATCACGGGGCTTGCGTGCGAGGCTTCAGAAGCGTGGATGCGAAGCTATGGCGAAGTGCGGCCAGATCCTGGCTGTTGATGCCCAGAGAAGAAGGAGCTGAAGATGATACCGCGCCTGTGACTCTCCTTCCAGCCCGACATCCAGAACCAGATGCAACACCGCAGCTCGGGATGAGCGGCCGTCATACGACAACCAAGACCGCACACCAACTCGTATCGCCTTATCGTGGACTCGGTACCTACGGCGGACGTTGGGTTCGCGCCTCGCAAGAGATGCGCAGGACTGTATCGCGAGGTTGCGCTTGGGCGTGAGCGACGAGATTACTGTAACGCTGCTCTGTAGCCGGAAGCATCAGCATGCTCTCCCCGCAGCCTCTGGCTCGCCTTGCGGGTTGGCTCGCGGCATGATTTGCCCAGTTGTCTGTGCTGTGCAGCGCAGTGCAGCACGATGAGTGATGTGCTGACACGCAGGGATCGATGACTCGCTTCCGAAACAGTACGAGCAGGATGGGAGGAGAGAGGAGGACGAGGACGAGGACGAGGAGGAGGAGGCTGGAGGCCCAGGCCAGGATGCCGCAACTTGGAATGCGCGCGGGAGAGGGAAGGGAGATCGGGCGAGAGAACGGGCGACCGCGCACGTGAATGCAGGCAGCGACCAGGGCCAGGGCCGCCGCAGAGGGCGAGCAGGACGGGGTGATTGGCGTCGTGATGTATTAATTCCCGCGCCGTTCCACCACTCACAAAATTGCATCGTCGTCCTTTTTTATCATTCGCGCCCACAGCTGACCTCCCAAACTCGGGGCTTCCTGAGTCCATCCAGACAGTATAGTACCGTGTATCCTCAGTGCGTTCTTGCTTGCTTGCTCGCTCGCTCGCTCGCACGCACTTGCTTCTTTGCTGCTCCTCACCGCTTGTCCGCTGGGCAAACGCAACACCGCTCACCACACCGACATTTATTGTTGCCACCGTCCCCGACGCCGATTGCAGCTCCGACGTCGTCACCGTCGGTCGTCGTACTGTAGTAAGCCAGCACGCAGACCAGGCGAGGCGAGGCGAGGCAAGGCAAGGCAAAGGCAGAGGCAAGGCAAGGCAAGGCAGACACCCGGCCAGCGCGAGGGACGTCCGAGAGAGAGAGAGAGCACCTTGTTTTCTCTTCCTTTCTTTTGCTGCTGCTGCTGCGTGCGTGTCCGGCTTTTCGAAACACCCACCCAACCAGGCCCGCGCTGCACACCCATCATCATCCATCATCCATCCATCCATCCATCCATCCCTCTGTCCATCCATCCATCCATCCATCCATCCATCTCGCGTCCTCCGTCCTCTCCCTCCATCCTCCTGCTGCTACTGTCCAGCAAACACGCACCATCCTCGACGCGCACCCAACGGCAACTCAAAAAAGCTCGCACCACCGCGACCGCCACCCCTCCCCCAATCACCTCCCTGTCGTCACTCCGTTTCGGTCGGGTGTCGAAGGGTGAAAGGTGGAGCATCAGTGCGCCCTGACTTTCCCACGTCTTCGCGTCCAGCCACCAGTAGAAATCTCTTCTCTCGCCCTCCTCAACCATTGGAAACCCTTCACCAATCACCACCCACATCCATCTCTCTCCATCTATGATCTATCCTGAAAACTCTTGCGACGATTAACGACCCGACCCAGTCATTGCACTTCCTGCACCGCACTGGCGACGCTTTATCTCTCTCGCCAAATCACATCTCATCGTCGCTCGACTACTCTTCCATACCTTACCCATTTGACTTGATTTACCACCTTACCCTAACTAAAACCACCGCCTCCAAGCTGCTCGACGCTCATACGCCCAATCCCCATCGCTGCACTGCTGCTGCTCTGGGTCCTGGTATCGCATCTGGCGGAACCTTACCAATCAAATCCACGACTCCCCAATCCATCCTCATCTCTCTCGGGACCCTATCATCACCACCAAGTCGCTCTTCACCACAGCAATTGGCCATCGTCGTCATCAGGTGATTGTAAGTATCTGCGGGAAGGGTTATCGCTCACTGCCGTCGCCCTTGGTACTGGCATTTTTGTCGCGAATTAGAGTCAGTACTTGCCCCGTCACGAAGCTCTGCGCACCTTGGCCCAGCGACCTCGAAGCTCGAAGCTCTCGTCGCGGGTGCGCGACGCGCCAAACTGCACCTCGCTATATCTGGCAGAGCCTTGACTGACGTATAGGTGTGTCCAGTCCCTTCGACACCACGATTATATCCTTATCGACATTTCCGATTTCCTGGCCATCCTGTGCTGCGGCGCAAATCCATTCGGCATTACCTCATTCACCCGTAGCGTCAACACCCGCGTGAGCTTCGTAGCCGCATCGCGTCAACTTCATCAATCCAACACCTGAACAATACCTGCACCGCGGGAGTTCATTCCAATCTGTCGCTCCTCACGGACAAATACTGTCCGCCACCATCGACAAGAATAGGCACTCCCGGTGACGCTGATTGATTGACCAGGTAAGCCTAATTCTGCATGGCCGGCTGCATGCCAGCGCATCACCCGGCTCAGGCAAATCCTCAACATCTGCACCAGCATTCCCCTTCTCACTCGTCCCCAAGCTCGTCGGAGCTTCACGGCAGAGAGCATAGCTAACCTCGTGGTTGGATAGCATCCAGGAAGCTTTGGGCAATAACTGGGGAAAGCCGTGATCTTCAGTGGCTCGTGAGATTAGATCTCGCGATCCATTTTTGAGCGACCTGAATAACCTCACAGGCGCATCCTTTGCCCTGTTCCTTCACGTGGGCGCCTGCAATCAAGCCTGATCTCGCCAGCCCTGCCTCTTCAGCACCTGAACGCCTCCTCGACATCAGCCTGCATAAGTGATTGCGGTGTACACCTACCAGATCATCGCCTGCCAACACATCCACGCATACTCATTCGACGCGACAGCTGATTAACTATTTGGACTTCGGCCACCTTCGGACTTGCGACATTACCCACAACGCGTTCTCCAAGCGACATCGACTCGCATCTCAACTCGATTCTTGATTGCAAGACCGTAACCTGCCATACGAGCTCGAATATATCGATACCGCTGAACGTCAAGAGTCATCCAAGTCGCGAGAAGCTGACACCCAAACGCGTTCAATTCGCGCCCGTATAGACCTCTTTAATCCAAGTCAATACCATACCAATGATGGAGTACGCGCAATACCAACAACCTGCACAACCGCAGCATAGCCATGCGCAAGGACATATTCAGAGCGGGTACCCGAATTCGGGCCAACACCCAGGCGCAGCTCCAATAACGTCGCCGTCACAGCACAATGTCCACAACCAAGCCTCACCTATCCTCCCTTCACAACAACACCCAGGCCAGAACCAAAGCCACGCTATACAAGGGATGCAGAATTACCAACCAGCATATGGGGTGCCGCAGGCGGGTATGCACTATGGGATGCCTGGTATAACACCTCAAGCTGCCGCAATGGCTGCGACGGCTGCGGCATCCGGTCAAGGCTACACCTACAGCCTGCCAGATTCTGGTCTCAATCAAACTTCCCCGAGGATGAACGTCGCCGTGAAGCGGGAGAAGAATGGACCGCGATCCCCCCAGCAAATGAACAACCAAATAGGCCATCAATTGCCTCAGGTGCAGCAAGGACGACGAATGAGCCAACAAGTTGGTACCAGTCCAGCCGTTCCAAATTCACAACCCATCATGAACCATGCTGCTCCTCGACCCGCAGTACCCCCAATGCCAAACAACCAACACCCGCAGTCGCCTGAAATTGGTGTGTCTGGTGTAGTTGAAGAATCTCCATTGTATGTCAATGCCAAGCAATTTCACCGGATATTGAAGCGTCGAGTCGCAAGACAAAGATTGGAGGAAGCTCTGCGTCTCACTTCCAAGGGAAGAAAGCCATATCTTCATGAGAGTAGGCATAACCATGCTATGAGAAGGCCTAGAGGCCCTGGTGGACGCTTCTTGACTGCAGATGAGGTTGCTGAAATTGAGAGAACAAGAGGTGATGGTGGAGATGAAGGCAAGGACATGGATACCTCGGCGCAAGCCACCGACAACGGCGCAGGATCCAAACGGAAGTCAACAGCAAGCACTGGGACACCAAGCAAGAAGGCAAAGACTCAAAGTAGTGCCGAAGACGAAGACGATGAAGATGAGGATGATGCGGATGATGACAGCTGAAAGGGTCTCACACGACTGGCGATGTTGGAACTGATATTCCATAAGTCTTCTCGTTTGTTCAAGTCTATCATGAATTACGACAGCGTGTTTCTTCTACGTTTTTGTTTTCGGGCTTTATTCTTCAGCAACCTGTCTGCCTCGTCTCCGTACGCAAAGGCTTTCTATCATCATCAGAGCAAACGTCTGAGATGGCTGTATACGCTGTTGAGCTCTTCTGTTTATTTGATCTTTGGTCAGGGGCATGCATAGCCTGGGAACTGGTCGGATTCCGGATTTCGTGATGGTTTTATTTTTCCATGTTAGGGCTTACACACCAAGGGATTGGGGATGGCTGGATGCATGTCAGGATGGATGGTGGCTATACAGGACACTCGTTTCTCCTCGTCTCTCTCAACGATGCCCGCTCGCTTAGAGGATTTGGAATGCTAGAATACCCCCAATGTTTTTTGTCCTTGTTCACTTTTTCTTCATTACGATTTCCTACTTGTTACCATGTGTTTTCGTTTCTACTTTTCTACCAGATTGCTACATGCAGGGCAATAGCTAGCTTACTTTTATTCCTTTTGAACTCGGTTGGATTTTGGACGATAGGGGATGGACAGGCCTTGGGGATTTTGATACCTTTTCCTTTTTCTTTCCTCCCCCTGCTTTCTTTCTTATGGCCTCCTTTCGAACGTGCCGTTTGCGGGAGACGTGAGCTGAGGATGAATGCCTACCGGGCTGAAGACTGAACAGAACTCTTCTCCCTCGCGAGGCGGGGGCATGTGAGATAGGGGTTAAATTGGTTGTGTTCTTCTATTCTGGGATGACAACTAGGGACATGCACAGCGAAGGCGACAATTGCAAACAACACTTGTCAAATTAGAAAAAAATGTTTTCAAGCCAGAAATCAAATAGATCCGTCGCCGGATCGATTCTACTTTTTCTTCATCATTACTCGTCCTGCCGCTTCTTGTCATAAGGTCTATATCAGTTCCACTGTGAAAGTGCTTTGGGAGAGGGGCGAGGGGGAGAATGTCAATCGGTGGAGGGCCAAAGTCCCATCGCTGGGAAGGTGTCCCTTGACAACACCTTCCCCGTCCATCTTCCAAGATTCCACTTGCCACATCCACCGCTCCAGTGCAGGATAAACCAGGTCTTGTTATCTGGTATAAGATACTTCAGCCATTCCTCCCCCCCCCCCCCAAATCATTGTCTCAGCCGGTGGACAAGGTAAGCCGCAACGACTTTGGGTCTTGAGGATGGAACCGGTAGGTAAATAGTTTCTGGTCCCGGGATTTTCGGCACGAGTGGCTGTATTTTTGTGGTGCGCACTCCCTCAGCTACTCGCTCGGGACATGATAACTCTCCTGCTCGGCCTACAGGCCGCCCAGGGCTGGCCGAAGGCCTTGGGGGTTCTCGACGATCGAATCGAAGATTCTCTGGCCTGGCTTGTCGTGGACTATATCGATCCATAGGAAGGATTTCAACCCCTCTCGCAGCTCACGCCACGAGTGCACCCCGCTTGATTGGACCTCGCTTTGTAACCAAGGCTTCAGCCAGGCGTCAGCATCGGGGTCGGAAAACACGGACAGTGCGCCGATGAAGAGCAGCCAGAGCAAGAGCCGAGAGGGGCGCTCTCGAGGCAGTTGGAGCTCCAGCAGGCAGCACCGAAACGCATTCGGCAGGTAGATGTAAGGGGGTTTGACGTTTTGCAGCTGCAAGAAGATGTTGGACGAGAACGCTAGTAGGCCAAGGCGGATTGCTTCGTCCACAGAGCCGGGTGCGAATTGCATGTGAAGAAGGCGGTACATGACGGTGGCCATGGTGTGTAAGAGGGTTTCCTGAGGGAACTTGTATTTGGTCTCCGCTGCGAGGTTGATCATTCTGCAAAATCTCTGCAGAACTTTCCATGCTGTCGTCAAATCGTCGTCTAAAACATCGGGAAACTCCGTGTGGTGGTACTGCAGATCCATTGGAGGAGTTCTTTCGGGCATGAATGCTAATGTCTGGTCTGGATAGTGCATGAAAGACTCCGAAATGTTGTCGAGGGAAAATAATGGTTTTGCCCCTGTATGCAGAGCCATACCTATATCACACCTGTGGAACAGTCAGGATTCTGGGTCAATATCCAAGAATAACACAGGCAGGTGAGAAGCTACAGGAAACCGACCTGAGAATTTCGATTAGGAGTTTCGGGATATATCCAAATGACTCTAATCCTCCTCTTAAAGTGACGATTCTGTGAAGACCCTCCAGATGGTATCTGGCAGAAAAATGCCCACCAAACTGATGAGAAACCATGGCGAGGGTCAAGATTACAAACACTGTAGAGTCTGAGACATTGGCTTGCTCATCCGCAAGTAGTAGCCGCTCGCGCAGCAGGCGTATTGTCTTCGTGAAGTACAGTGTTGCTGCTTGGCTGATAATGGGAGTTTTGTGGCCCGACATAAAGTCGATGTAAGCCCGAGTGGAGAAAACGATAGCATTAAGGTAGGCGGCGTCGAAGGTCAGAGGATCAAACCATCTCTTGTCTTTCCTTTCAAAGATGAAGCATGACTCTAATGGGAACAAGATTTCCTTCGCTACAGATGTGACTGTTGTGCCTGAGGTCAGTATTGTCGACAGCAGTACAGGCTTAGTTTCGTAACTGGGGAGCCACTCACACTTGAGAAGATCAGCGAGTGTGGCTGGTTGCACTGTGTCTGCAAACTGGATGAAGGACAGATCTGATCCAACCCTATTGGGGATGCTAGATCTAGAAGTTCTGACCAATACACCGAGTGGATCTTCCGGACCATCATTCGAGCTGACAATGTCCCCGGATTTCTTTGGGGGGTCTTTCGGACTCCTACGCTTGGCGGGCTGAGACTTTCCCACATTCTTTCCTAGCATGACATGGCTCCGGATGAGCCTGCGTGTCTTTGAATCCACCTTCTCCATGCCGGTTGAGACAATGAAAGGATTGCCCGATCGCTTTGCAGAAGGCATATTGTCAAGATAGATAAGACGCAATGACAAGATCCACAACCAGAGTCGGGCTTTTCGGAGAGTGCAGCCCGGCGTAGTGGACTTAGTGTTACAGTGATCCAGGAGGTGTTCACGAAATGGAATGCTGCGATATCTCACTAGATTGACTTCCTAAAAGGGCCAAAGGAACATGTCGAGAAGTGATGCAACGCGGACTTGAGTTGTGGACGTCTTTATTTAGCCCGACTGCCGCTTCCAAGGGGACTCGTGGCCAAGGGCAAAGGGGGACTGCAAACAATGCATACCTCGTAGTATCACGATGGTCAGGTCATGGGGATCCAACGAATGGTCGAGGATTAGATTAAGTCCGGGTCTAAGCCGGCTACGATTGTTTGCCATTTCGGGATTAGCCCCGGCCCCCTCGTCAAGCATACAATTTAGGCGACGAGAGCTCCGCTACGCTGGAAATGGCATACAATCCATCGTCGTCGTGAAGCAACAGCTTGGGAATATTATTAGGATGAGAGCAGATTCCATCTTAACCATGTATAAATGCAGCAGGGCCCGCACCATGTTGCTCCCTCTTCTTGGCTATTTCATCAGCAGCTAGTCCTTCCATCTCTCTCGCACCCCTATCTCGGTTTCAGTCTCAAGCCCTTCTCCAGCAGCAGAAGAACTCAAGATCACATTAGTACTTTCAGCACCGTCACCATGGTTGGCTCCAAAGACTTGAAGCCGTCAACGACACCCTTCTTTCCCAATGTCTTCTTCCACAATCAATTCTGTGCCAAGCCGCAATGGCCAGCTCCCAATACAAGTCTCGCAGGCCAGACAGCCATCGTCACTGGAGCAAATACAGGTCTTGGATATGAGACCGCGCTCCAGCTATTGGGGCTCAAACTTCCCACTCTGATTCTTGCAGTTCGTTCTCTTGGGAAGGGAGAAGCAGCGGCCGCCAAGCTTCGCAAGCTGCACCCCAAAGCTGACATCGAGGTCTGGGCATTGGACATGTCATCGTATGACTCGATCCAAGCCTTTACCCGGCGTCTCGAGAGCCAAATGGCGCGTGTTGATATAGCCATTCTCAATGCCGGCTTAATCACAGCTGCCTTTAGCACCGTCAAAAGCACCGGCCACGAAGAGGCCGTGCAGGTTAATTATCTCTCAACCATGCTGCTGGCTGTCCTGCTCCTCCCAATCCTCAAGACCAAGGGGCCACCGGACGGCCAACCTGCACGCCTCACCATTGTCAGTGCCGCCCTGACTCTCGCTGCCAAATTCCCTAACCGGGACGCAAACCCCCTCCTGCCATCCTTCGACGATCCCCAGACGTACGATGGCCAAGAGCACTACCATTCATCCAAGCTGCTGGCACACATGTTCCTGTGGAAGCTCGTTGACTACGTCTCAGCCGATGACGTTATCATCAATCTGGCAGATCCCGCCTGGTGCAAGGGTACAGAGCTGGTACGTTGGGCTACCGGCGCCGCGAAGGTGTTCGTGCAAATGTTCGCCGCCCTCACCGGCAGGACCCCGCAGGTGGGCGCATCATGCTTTGTCGATGCCGTCGTGAACAAAGGGAAGGAGTCACACGGGTGCTTTCTCATGAGCTGGAAGATCCATCCGTAAGTTTCGCCCATTGATTCATACATTCCCATCCCTCGCTAACGCGTTGCAGATTTTCGGCCTTCCTCTACACACCCGAGGGCAAGGTGGTGATCAAACGGGTCTGGGACGAAACGCTGGCTGAGCTTGATTTTGCTGGTGTCCGCACCATTCTAGGTACCAAGAGAGCGTAATCGGATCTGACTTTGGGGGGACTGATCTCTCCCGTGTGGTGTTCTGGAGATTACTATAGCTGGCGAGGAGTATTGAGGTGTAGAAATTGATTATGATGTCGCAGCTCTTTGGCTCTTTGGCCCTCCGCTGCAAGAAAGGCTTGCTCTTTATGCGTATAGTTTCGGCTTACCCAGAATTGGATGTATCTATAGTAGAGTCTCACAACCCATTGACGAATCACTAGCCACTCTCGTGCTTCGTCAAGACGCGCACAGCGTATGTCCAGTTATGAACAGAGCCCTCGTATATGGAAATCGTTGCACCTCAATGGACTCCTGAACTACATATCTCTCTCAGCGATAGCGGAATAACAGCGTGTCACAAGTCGTGATATGTCCTGTCTGCCGCGAAGCTCAAGATACTTTGTCTGCGATGAGCGGCTCTTCGTTCGCGCTCTTTCCTGCATCCTTGGCCAACGAATGGTGTTACTAACTCGACAGCGATAACACCATAGCGGTAAATGCCATCCAAGGTCGTGTAGATAGTAGGAAGTGCCGTGGTTGGCTGGCGGAGAAGAAGAAAAGGTTGGCACCGCTGATGAACTAGCGAGGTGTGGGTAAGTCAATAACGCGCAGTCGTGAGAAAAAGTCGCGGGCTCACCTGACCTTTCTCAACGAATGATACACTTTGCTTCGGGAGCAGAATATGACAGATCAAGATGGACAACTATGTGGTTTCCGACTCGGGTCTTCGTGCTCTGTAGAGATCTGCTCCGGAGTAAATCTTGGATTTGCTTGACAATCTTTCCCTCGCTCCTCAAATCTTCAATTCTAGACACATGTATGTGTATGGACTCAGAACACAAGGGATGAGATATTGCTACGGGGGATATTCAGACTATGGCTTTGAACTTGTGCTACTACTGGGTATAAGGACAGTTTCGGCTGAACAGCAAAACAGGAAGCAAACCAAGAGTAGAAATTTTGTCCAGCTAATAGCCGCCAGCGTGATACGTGTACACCAATAATCCAAGAAAAGTCAAAAGGGAATACGAATTTCAGCCAAAAGCGAAAGGAAAAACAAAAGACAGAACGCAAACTTCACAATCTAGATCCGCAACAAATAGAAATCACAGTGAGAATTCTCACTTTGGTGTTTCGCCCGACCACCGCCTCATTCACGAAAGAGGCTTCCTCGCCCAACCAGAAACACTTCTCCAACCTGCACCGCAGACACGCCCTTCCTCAATGATATCCTGGACGCCTTCAGCAACAGCCTCCGGTCCCAAGGTTTGTACCTTGCACCGTAGAAGCCATTTCTCCCAAGCCCAGCCGCCGACCAGACCCGCAATGCTAGCAATAGATTCGGTGCTTCCCTGCACCATAGCCTCGAGCTCCAATTTTCTTTCCACCCCCATACTGTCTCTATCCACAACTCGCTCGACACCGGTGCCCATGGGTAAGAATAACCATACGCGCTTGATGTCGACGAAACCTGCTCTCCTCAGTCTTGTGAGCCAGAGCTTGGTTGGCGAGGGATCATATCCAAGAACTTTAAGATTGAAACCAAACTCCACGGACTTAGCCAGTCCCAAAGGTCCAGCATTCACGATATCGGAATCCATGATGCTGAAATCAAGATACCCCCCCGGCTTGAGTATGCGCATACATTCGCTTAGACAGATATCCCATTCGTCATGACCGTTCTCAGCACTACTGCGTAAGATGGAATGGATCTCGCGAGCAGAAACAAGATCGAATTGGGCGTTCTTGAATGGTAGTCTGATTAGTCTGTTGACTGCAACTTGACGATGGTTCGATGGTCCACGGATATTAGAATTGGAAAGCTGACGAAGTGCTTTGGTCGTCACGGTGTACACCTTTGTGTTTGGGTATTCCATGGCGCAGTGCCACGCCCAATCACACGTCGCTTGACCTCCAAGGTCGAGGATTCGTGCTCGATCGCGAGGAGTACCGTCAATTCTAGGGCCTAGGGATGACAAACGAGCAAGTCGTTTAGCAAGAGGAGCAGCAATGAGACGCCCACCATTAAGAAGCTTGATAGCCATGACGTTCCATGTTGCGGCCGCCATTTGAGAATGTGCTTCCTGCTCCCTGTCCCGCTTTAACTTTTCTGGATCTTCTTGTGTGATCTCGTCACCACGCGCAACATTTGAAGACATTCGTCGCTTTGCACTCATAGGCTGTACGCTGAGCTGATATTTACCGAGAAGTTGTGCACGATGAGCAGCAGGAAAAGAAACCCGCTGCGCCTGCAAAGACTCAAACCTTGGCATGCGGTGAATGAAGGTGTCTCGGTGGTGAGCCTTTGCAAGGAAAATTTGAAAAGCCCGGTAGTAGGTTGACTCTTGACGATGAAGTGGTACAGGAACAATGACCACCCCGGAGACTACATTTCCATTGGGTATTGAGGCTACTGCTGAGGCAGTGACAATCTCCGAAAATCGAACGGTCTTTCGTGGGGGCGACTCATCAACTGGCACAACCTCAGCAATAGATGACCGCACACTGTTAGCACGCTTCAATAGCGCTGCTTCATCATCGCGGTCTTCTGTTGGATTGATGAGCGCAGAGAGGAATGAACTCTGGGCAGTCAACCATAACCCAGTGCGATCCATATTCATGTTAGCCACAGCTTGGATCTTTTGAGCATAGGTAGGCTCCCTTTCAGTTGTCAAAATCTCGTCCGCGACAATCTCTTCCTCGACAACCGGCGGAAGGAGGGCCGCCTCGGTGATGGTCTCTCCTGAACTGGATGAATCCTGATGTCGTGGCTCGGGGCGAATTGTTGACCCAGAATCAGTCTTACTGAGACTCGGTCTGGCCGTGGGTAAGCCATCTGATGTTGTCCCGAAGTCTTCAGGAACCACAGCAATCTGCTCCTTAGGCAATGACGACCACGGTGTTCTGTAGAAGTGTTCGGCAGTGGTAGACGATGGTGGGTGTGCAGACTCTACATCAGGTGTTACCGGTACTAAATGCCATGTATGTCTCGTCCGTGGAGATAGTGCGGAAAAGAAGCCTCCAGGGGATGGAATCTCAAGTCTTGTCAAACTGCTCATTGCTCTCTGTTGATCTGGAGAGAGTATAACAGAGTTGTGATGGCGAATTGCAGTACGCAAAGGTGGCAAGCTTTGCTGCATCTCTTGAACAGGCTCGTGTGGGAAGATTTCAATGACCTGCTCTGGCCGCTCCTCCAGGTTTTCTTCATGCCCCGACAATGCATGCAGCGTTGCCAATGCCCCAGGTTGAAGCTGTACACCCCCACTCCAGTCCCCATCACCATCGCAGTCGCTACCAACGTCTGGAGTCGGAGGTGCGGAGAGAGCTGCCATTTGCTCGGAGGAAAGGCTTCCATCAAGAGATGGTGGAGCAGAGGAAGACGGAATCTCTTGCGATTGTAAGTACGAGAAAATTGCTGGTGACATCGGGACTTTTGCAGGAGGCGTAGGAGGCACTGGAGATGAGAGCAGCTTGAATGCTTCAACGCCAGGCCATTTGTCTCCTATCCCTTGCACTCTCTGAGAACTTCCAGGAATCACGAGTGCTGGCAATGATGCCCTGCTGTTCCCTGAACTTGTAGATGCACGTCTCGACCAAGCCTGAGTGGCTTCAGCGACATTTGCAGTTCTACTTTTCCTCCGCACCTGCTCATCGTCCGACACATCATACAGATCATCGAATTCAGTCATATCAGTGGAAAAACTATTTCTCGTCCATGGGGCAGAGGAAGGTGTAGGAGAATCGGTTGCTGCTGGGGAATCGGATGCTGCATCCGATGATGTTGGGGATTGCGGAATTGGTGCGGACATGAAGTTGGTGCCTCGAGGTGTAGGAAAATGATCACTAAGTGGGGAGAGCCAGTCTGCCTTCTTCGGAGACCTATCTCTGCCTCTTGAAGGCTCCACAATAGACTCGCGCATCGATTCTGCATCATCCTCCATTATTGTATTAAGTGACCGCCGCTGCCGGGGAACCTGCCCAGGCAGTGGAGGTTTGTAAGTACTGGCTGGTAGAAAATTTATGGTAGCCATTGTCGACTCCGAACGCCGGTACCAGATGCTGCGATTTTGTGATAAATGTCCAGTCCCAGAAATAGACGACCAGCGCCTTTTGTAACAAACAGATATTATAAACGATAGTATGCTTCGGTCAACGAAGACTTGGAACGGGGAGGGTAAGCGCAGAGAACAAAATGACAACGAGAAGGAGAGAGAATGCAGCAAACCAGATTCCTGGGCAGCCGCACCGTTTATACAAATGGCACTCGACTGCACTGCCAGCGCGAACTGCACCTGGCAGCGCTAACGTCAAACATGGGCAACCCATTAGGCCATGACCTGGGGTCTGCAGTATTGGAGGCATTATTGCATGTGTGCCTAGAAGCGGCTACATAGATTGTAGTAGACCCATCTTGCATCATGGCAAATGCGCACCGAGGAGGATGAGCAAGCTGTTTATCATGCCGCTGCCCAAGCAATGACGAGCCCTGGCATTGTGTGGCCAATGAACTTTGAGAGTGCCACCTCTCGTGATTTCTCGTCCCCAGAATAGCCAAAATTAGAAATATCGACTGCGGGTCGTTGCAGATGCGCGCGCGGGATGAAGTTGAGGGGGATGCGTGATTGGGGGTTGGCTGCAGCTGCTTGCTCCTATCAGAGCAGCCCAGGTCAACGAACCGCTGTACAGGCGCGTAAAGTGATGCCTCCCATGCCAGAGCATCGTTGCGACCGCTGAAATGACTGGCTCTCGGCTTGATGCAAATACACGGGTACACTTTGTACAGCCGTAAGGGGTCACCTCCTCGGCTTTACCATATGCCATGTCAGGGTTCAGTGAGGCGGGTTTGGGAGGATCAGTGCCTGGTGGCTGCTCAGAATGGGCCGCTGCATCTGGGACCGCGCATGCAATCGTGGTCCTATGAATAGATGTTGTAAATATTTAGAACTATTGAAATCGTCGAATCAGTACACAAGCACCAGAAGCAGATCTTGAGATCTTGAACGCTTGACGGTGACGCAAATAGCTCTCATTGCCTTGTGTTGACGAGAGGAAGTTGGGGTCATTTCTGTCGGTATTTAGGTATTTACACCCAGCAAGGCAAAACAACTGGTCACGTGGATCACTGCAATCTACTCGGAGAAAATGATCATCTTTCAATCTATGAGACGGATTTATGCTACGCTTAAATGCAACAGACGCACTAACATCTATTTGCTTGGGTATGACAGCGCCGACGCATGATGTCTACCTCGCCATATCAGCTCCTCCTCTAGACCTAAATCTCAGTCTTTCCAAGCTTGGCTGCCAAATCATCAACGTCCTTATCCTGTCTCTGAGCAACAGGTTCTTCCTGAGCTTCTTCAGCCTCATGCAACAGCTTCTCTCTCCTCTCCTCCGCCTCTTCCTCTTCCTCCTCTTCCTCTTCTTCTTCTTCATCCTCGTCATCACTCTCGAGTTCATCCAGCTCGTCAAGACCCCAGTCATCTTCAATGACTACATCTCCACCAAACTTCTCTTTGCGTTCTTCGAAAATCTCGTTGAGTTGCATGATAGATAGATCCTCCTCGGAAAATTTGTTGCCGTTTAATTCAAGCTTCCTCAGGGCAGGCAGAGCCGTCTTTGCCGCTTCAGCAAGGCCCTTGAGTCCTTGTGCATTGATATCATTGTACTGCAACCTCAAGATTTCGAGCTTCTTATTGTTTCCCTTCCCGAGGGCCTCCGCAAGAACAACCCCTCCCTTTGCGCCTAGCAATGAGTCGCCAACACCCAGCTCCTTGATCTCGGTCCATTCTGGAACCACAGTTGCAAGAGCCTTTGCGCCACCCAATGTGAAGGTATTGTCCTGTAGATCAAGCACCTCAAGTCCCCTGGCATGTCTCAAACCCTCCAACAAAAGTTGTGAGATGCCCCCTAGCTTAACTCCATTCTGCACTTGTCTGATTCCATTTTGTACCATCTTCACGGTCTTGATACCTGTGTGCAAACTATACGCTTTCGACCAGGCGAGCATACTGCCGCTCTCGAGTCGGTTGCGCCCGCAGATAACAGTCTCGAGATCTGGGACTTGCTTGCCCTCCTTGCGTGCCTCGACCTTCTTTGCATGTAACGCAGAGAGTGCATCGGCAATGAGGATACCTGCATGAGGTCCAAGGCCATTGTTGTTAAGGATGAGGTGTTGCAAAGGAACGTGAGATGAGAGGAATGCGACAAGTGGTGCCTGAGTGTTGAGACCAAAGGCGTTGTCGCTCAGGTTAACGGTATGGAGTTTCGGAAGAGTAAGGAAGGAGGTGAGCAGAGAAGAAAGCGCCTGAGGGATCTCATTGAGCAGGCGTCCTGTAAATATGTCGGCCAGATTGGCAACCTAACAAATGTCAGTAATTACGGCTCGAAGCTGGTATCTCCAAATCTGACCTGCAATGTCTTCTTTGTTTCCAAAACCTTACCCAGGGCCTCACAAGCCTCTACACCCAAGGTATTTCCTAGAAAGCGCACCTCCTCCACGTCGTCCATGGCCTTTAGGGCCTCAATATGCGGTTCGACATCAGCAGCCGTGTTTAACTTCAGTCCCTTTCCCTCCAAAGAGAAGATCTTCGCGCTGGAAGCCATTTCGAGCTATGGTAGAAGCAACAGCCAGGTGGTTTATATTGCGCAACAAGAAATGAGATTGTGGTGTGGTTGAGAGGCCGATGTTTACTTGGAGGATTTGCTCAGTATATTTCGTAGTGGGGTCGAATTCTGGAGGGGTGCCTGAATGACTCGGGCCCGCCACCACGATCTGGCGCTAGAGCTTCTTCGTACAGCATTTTTTGACGAGGCGACACTCGGTCGTTTCCGTCCATATTACATACCGCTGACTTATGCCTGGTGTAAAGCCAAACGATTTGGGATAGCATCTCTGAAGTATAAATTCTGTGCGAATCCAATCGATACGTGATTTTGAATCCAGGCTACCATCGAGTTTTAGTCTGATGATCACCATGACTGCATGCCGAGGTAGGATGATTGGATATGCATAAAATCCTCTCAGAAGCCCTACTGCTGTTAGAACAGCAATTGAACCACGGAAGACAGCCATTTGTTTTCATAATTACTAAGGCTGAACTTCGATAAAGGTATCTCAGATGGTAAATGCCCGTCACGAGGTGCCAGAGCCTTGTTGGACGAGGCTGCGGTGAAATTTTAGCGACGGGCTGGACCTCAAAATTCCATGACCTCGCGTTGAGGTACAGCCTCACGTCTTGCGACAAGCCCTCTCCAACTCCAACATCCACCCCGTACTGGAGCCCCGGATTCTTCCCTCGATACACTAGCCATGCATCCTTCACGCCAGGCCTACGTGGAGGAGGTCCCTCAAGAGGTAAGCATACAACATTTCCTCCCCAAACACATTCCCGCAGCGCAGACAGTATTCATATGATCCTAGAGGGACGAATGCGAACGCGATCTCGTCTCTGAACCAGCATTGAAGACAAGAGGCTGATGGCGTGGATTTCAACTTACAGGATCGAGGTATCGCTCTTGAAGATGTTCGTAAGTAGACCAGAAGTACCCCGGCTGTCTAATAGGAAACTAAAGAAATCGCATAGCCATGGATCGCGATTATGATATGCCATCAGCTGGCGCCGGGATAGCACCAGAACGAGCCTCTGCAATTCTGTCGCAATTCGATCGCAAACGACGAGCTGCCGCTATAGCTGTGCCGACTGACGATGGACGAGTACGTGCAAAGTTACGAGAGATGGGAGAGCCGATTACGCTATTTGCAGAGGGCCCTGGTGATCGAAGAGAGCGTCTACGAGGACTTATGCAGATCCAGCAGGAGATCAATGAAGCAGAGGGCGAGGATGCTGACGAGGACACCGAGATGAAGGATGGAGGTGACAATGAGGACGAAGCCGAGGAAGAGTTCTACACTATGGGCATCGAAGATCTGAAAGCTGCACGGCAGGATATCGCGAGATATTCTTTACCCCGGGCCAAGAATCGTGTAGCGAGTCAAAAAGTGGAATCTACGATTCCTCTGCGAACGCATGTCAAATTCCGGAAGGGTATCAAGGAACGGTTGAGCGGGTTCGAGTTGCAAGGGAGTCAGACGGCCGGAGATCGACCTATTAGTATGACAAGATTTTCCCCAAATGGCGAGATCATTGCGGCGGGTAATTGGGGCGGTGGTATCAAACTACTGGACGTGCCGAATTTGGAGGAAAAGAGGACGTTACGGGGCCATACGGATCGAGTTGGAGGTATCTCTTGGTTTCCTGACGCAACTTTACCGGGCTCGACAGTCTCTCCAGACTCTGTCAACCTAGCATCTGGAGGCGCAGAAGGAAATGTTCACCTGTGGTCCTTGAACCAGGATACTCCTCTGTCCACGTTGGCAGGACACAACCAGCGTGTTTGTAGAGTAGAGTTCCATCCGTCTGGAAAATATCTCGCTTCAGCGTCCGAAGACACCACATGGAGGTTATGGGACGTCAACACCACTACGGAATTACTTTTGCAAGAAGGTCACTCCCGAGGAGTCTTCGCTCTCAGCTTCAACACCGATGGCTCGCTTCTATGCTCTGCTGGAATGGACAGCATTGGACGAATCTGGGACTTGCGGACGGGACGAACGGTTATGATTCTGGACGGGCACATTCGACCTATCTACGCACTTGATTGGGGCGTAGACGGCCATCGTGTATTATCTGGATCAGGAGACGGATGGGTGAAATGTTGGGACCTGAGAAAGGTACAAGCAGCAGGAGGGGTAGGAGCACATAAGAGTGTGGTCTCTGATTTGCGCTGGTACAAAGGATTTGACGATCCTGCTCTAGGCGCTGTCACCAACATTGACGAAAAGGGCGAGCGTCAACCAAAGAAGAGTGGAACCTTCTTCGTCTCTAGTGGTTTCGACAAGAATGTCAACATCTTCTCTGCCGATGACTGGTCTTTGGTTCAGAGTTTGAGTGGGCATACTGGCAATGTGCACAGTGTTGACGTTAGCAAGGATGCGAAGTGGATTATTAGTGGCGGTTATGATCGAACGGTCAAGCTCTGGGGGAGGAATGATATGGAAGGGTTGTGATCAAGGTCTACTATGAAGGCGTTTGGACTCCGAAGAGTTGGCCTACTTACCGGCGTCAAGAAAGTGGGAATAATAAAATCAGTCAAATAAGGATACCGTTTCTTACTCGACCGGCCTGGGGTCGATCCGTCCGGAATTGTCCCCTGAAACCAGAACTCAAGCCCGAATCAACCGCTATACTGGCCTCTTTGATCTTGTGTTTTGTCCAGCAATACCTTAGAGTTTGAGAGCCACGCACAATACCAAAGATTCAAGCTCTAAAGTTTCGTGTAAGTCATCAGCAGAAACAATGCTCCCGTCACGTTGGCATTTCCCCATCTCTTATCGAGCAATCAGACCGCAGACCGAAAAAGCACGAACCCCTAGCCGCCACTCGCGACAGCAGGAGCCAGCCAGTGGTTCGCGGAAGCTCCCGCTAGGGTGATGCCTGGAGAACTCCTCTCAGGAACGATTCCAGCAGGTGTGATTTTCTGTAAACATCGAGGACCGTATTGACACACCGCTCTGCCTCGACTTGCTCACCTAACTCGTTCTTCTTGGATCGTGCCACTGCGAACGACGAAGCACACCATTCGCCTCATTTCGGCTTGAGCGGGTACCACTCTACGGCCTACTGTAGATTTCTGTTGACTCGGCGAACCCACCCCGAAGACGGCGATCCTCCAAAGAGCTCCAACACACGCAGAGCGAATACCTTGCATCACGATACGATACAACACGATACAACATAACACGATATCAAACCATGCCTTCGATTGCACAGGCGATCGAAGTTCCGAGCCGGAAGAGGAGGAGAGATGACACGGCGGACGCTGCCATACAGATGAAGCTCTCCAGGTAGGCTTAGAGATCCAGGAGGCAGCACCCCAGGCCCTGCATTGAGAACGTGGAGCTGATCTTGAGCTTCTGCAATCTAGTCCTCGCCATGCCTTCTCGGACAACACCCAGGAAGCGCCCGACCGGAGTTTCCTCCAACCTCGATCGATATCCATACAAGAGCTGAAAAGACAGCGGTTCGAGAACCCCTCGCTGCACGTACTCTCGCCGCCATTGCCTCCGCAATACGAAAGCAAAGACCACGCAACCAGATCGTCGCAACAACAACAATACCGATCGCCAATCTTGAGTCCGTGTCATATCTGCCACCGCAAGCCAGTTGTCAAATCAGATCTGGATTCTTATGCGGACTGTGAAGAATGTGGCGAGCGGACGTGCTATATTTGCATCCGAGAGTGTCTGGGCGGGGAGGATGAGGAGATGGAGGAGGCGCTGCAGATGAGTTTTACAGAAGATGGCTACGAGGGTGCTAGGGAAGGGCTATTTAATGGTAGGACGGATGGTCAGGATGGAGATGAGGATGGATCCGAAAGGAGGAAACTAAGGCATAAGACTATGGTTTGTAGTCGTTGCTGTGTGGAACGGGGCACTGAAGGGGAGGTTGTCTGTTTGGGCTGTTTGAGGAGGGACGGCGGTGGTTGAGAAGAAAGGGATTGAAGCCTTGATTCATGCTCCAGTGTGTACGACGAGATGGTACACGTCTACAAGATGCGAAGATCTGTTTTGGACCAAGATGTCCATTATCCAAGGTCATCACTCTCCATCTCTCTGTCCCCTTATCTCCGTCAAGAAGAAAGGAAAGAAAACGTACATAGTTCGCGACCGTAATACCATTGTCACTACTATAATGTTGCTCAATATATCCGTCTTCCTAGTTGACAAGTTCCCTAGGTCTAAGCACCTGCTGAAGGCGGTTCGTTCTTTCGTTTGTTTCCTTTCCAATCTTAATCTTGGACTTCCGATGAGTCCGAACCTTCTTTTTTTGGGGGAGGCATGGAGAGAACGGAATTCCGAAACTTAATTGTAAGGTCAGAGAGGAAGGAAATTGGTCGAGCGACGCCGAGGATTCTAAGCGAGCATGTTGACATTCCCTTTCTCCATATACCTAAGACGTGGATCTGTTTCGCTGTACATGCTAAGCATCAAAAATTGCTCTAGCTATCTAATATTTACATCTAACTTTGTTTCTTCTGAATAGATTACCGTCTATATTCCTTCTCTCTAAAATAGACATGTCATGCATTCAAGAAGACCACCGTGGTACTAATACAACAACATCCTTCAATCAATTCAATCCTTCTCGGGACCTACATCCTGGAATCCTGCAGTAGGTGAATCGCGATCCAGCAAATATGCGAACCGCGCCGTATTCTCCTTCAGCAAAGAGGGAACATCCTCGTTTTTTTCCACGCGGTCGTAGATCTCACCCTTCCTATCCCACAAATCTAACCCTTTTCGCACCCTGTCCACAATCCTAGCGCGATTCCTGTATTTTTCCTGGTTCAATTTGGTATGCGAGAAGCTGGACATCTTGTTTAGCATCTCATCGACGGTGGAGAAGCACGAACTACAATGCCACGCAGCATTGAAGAGATCGGACTTCTCGAACCAATTCAGGAAACGATTGCCCCCCTCCCCGTTTCGAAGATCGGCAGGGAGGATCGTTCGGGAGGGGCCCTGGTATGTAGTTGCTTGCGGGTGTGCCCATTCTGGACCTCTATGCAGCCATTGGAAGCCGTAGTAGTAGAAGCGACTGCGTAGAGTAAGGCGACGTGGGAAATCACAGTAGCGCATCAATTCAAGGGCTGCAGGACGCGGTATCTCATCAACGTCGGAGACTAGGATCACATCTCCCAAATTGGCGGCTTGTTCGTTCTTCAAGAACGGTATGACCTGCTGAAACATCGCATTCCTCTGGAAGTCTTCATGCACCCACGTTATATGTACATCCATCGGTGGGTCTTCCAACACATGGTATATAATCTGCGAATGGAACTTCTCGAATCGAGCCCAGTTCTCCTTCAGTGTAAGTGCTTTTGGTAGACCTGTGAAGGTGGTGGCCGATTCGAGAATGACGAAATAGTCGACATATTGATGCATCTCGTGCAAACGGATTTCGAGCCAATCCAATTCGTTGTTGATCATGAACAGATCATACACCTTGCGGCGATGCGTCTGCACAGGGAACGGCCTCCAGCCATGAGCACTACAAAGGTTCTGAGCGCTCGCTTTGGTCACAGAGCCATAGTGTGCCGTCTTGCTGGCACGATCTGGTGTTGGCAGATTCGGGTCGACCGCAAACATTACGTCCTGCGGGACAATCGTGTTCCTTTTCTGAGCAGCATACTTGCAGAGGCGTAAAGCAATCCAGAAAACGAACACCAGAGAGAGTAGCTTCAGGAGCGCTTGTCTCCTATTTCTCCCTCGCGCATTCCATCTTGCTTTCTCACTGAAACCTAGTAACGCTGGCATTTCTGGTAATGGCGTCCCATACTGTTGGCAGACTCGGAGGTGAGAGGCTGTGGTTGCAGTATAACGGTGCGTTGCATTATCGTCGTGATTTGGTGAGGAAAGCGTGTTTCGATTGAGTTGAGACGAGCACAGAATTCCGAGACAGGGCTCCGGAAAAGCCGTTGCGCCGCGTCGCGTTCTCCGGCTTGGCGCTAGTTGACCGGACCGAACCCAAAGGCACGTTACGTTGACAGGCTCTCCTTATCACGTTTGCTTTTCTCCTTATACCTCGTATGTTCATACACCCGCCTCATATGAAGATGAGGGCAGTTGTCACGGTTTCAATATATCGGGTTTCTCTGCCTGTATATATGATTATACTTGCGCTGAGCAGCGAGTGCATCGATTATGCACCACACCATCGCCAAGATTAATTTCGTGCCGAGCAGCTCCAACCCCAGAACGAATTTTACCGCTGGTCTGGGAGTGTGCTGACACTAAGTCGCCGTCCATGCTCCTTATCAGTGCTGGTGCGCAGATGATCCCATTTTCGACTTCTCATACCATAGATGAATACTCTGCCTCTTATCATGGACATCTAGACCTGACCTAGGTCCTCCAATGATCGCCCCAGCAGAGGGTCCAGTCAAGGGTCCTCTCGCCATGGGGAGAGAGTGCATATGTGAGGTACATAAACATAACCCATTTCTCGAAATATAAAATTTTGTTTGCTTGCTACCCTCCCACTCTTGGACTTTGACCGTGATGGCGTCTCCAATCGAAAAGAACGTAGCTGAGCCAGTCTCCGACCTCAGCCCAGCCGACGAGAAGATCACTGCTGTTGGAACAAGTGATGCAGATGATCTGGGGAAATCCGATCTCCGTATTGATGACGAGGCTGGAGTTATTGCCGTACAGGCATTGGCCAGTGGTGTTGTAGATCCGGTTTTGTCAAAGAAGGTTTTGAGGAAGATTGATTTCTACATCTTGCCCTTTCTATGCGTCACCTACGGTAAGAATTCCGGCTTGCGGATCTTGTCCAACGCTTACTTGCTTGCGGTGATTAGGTCTACAATTCTTGTGAGTAATTGGTAGAGCTACCTTGTCTGTCAACTTTCACTCATACCTCGGGCAGGGACAAGACTTCTTTGGGTTATAGCTCGGTCTTCGGTATCATTCCTGATAACCATTTGGTCGGGCAAGATTATTCATGGGCATCGTGAGTCTGCAGAAAACAGTCAAAGGCAGAGAACTTACCAAGACAGCTCAATCTTTTACTTTGGGTACTTGATTATGGAATACCCAGTAAGTGTTTTCAACGCGAGATTGACTTTATCAACTAATCCATATAAGGGTGTTGCACTTCTCCAACGCTTTCCTATTGCTAAATTCCTTGGATGTAAGAAGAGTCAACTCTGCGCACAGCAAGCAAGACTAACCTTTCTAGTTAACATCGTTGCATGGGCCAGCATCCTCATGATTACTGCAGCATGTAGCTCTTTCGCCGGGCTCGCTACCGTCCGATTCCTCCTCGGAATGTTCGAAGCTACAATCTCCCCCGGTTTCGTCGCCATTACTGGAATCTGGTGGACACGACAAGAACAAGCCTCCCGGTCCGCCATCTGGGTATCTTTCCTTGGATTCTTCGGCACCATTGGAGGGCTGATCACCTACGGCATCGGACATATCCAGGGGAGTCTCGCAACCTGGAAACTGATCTACCTCATCCTTGGCGCGTTCACTGTTGTCTGGGGTATTCTGTTCATCATTGTCGTGCCTGACAATCCAGCTACGACAAGATGGCTCACGGAAGAGGAGCGAATTGTTGCGGTGCAGCGAGTGCTTGAGAACAAGACGGGTACCAAGACCAGGACATTCGTCAAGGCACAAGTCATCGAAGCTCTCACCGATCCGAAAATCATCCTCCTCGCCCTTATCTCCTTGGTGAATGCCATCGCATCGGGCGGGCTTAGTTTCGGGTCCATCATCATCAAGGGCTTCGGGTTCACCTCGCTGCAGACCTCACTCATGAACATGCCGCTCTCCTTCCTCCAAGCCATCTTCACCCTCCTCGGCGGATGGGCGCAGACCAAGCTCCCCAATGCTAGACTGATCGTTGCCAGCGTTGCCATGATCCCACCCATCATCGGCACGGTACTAATCAACCAGCTAGACCTAAGCAACAAGTGGGGCCGTCTCGTAGGTCTCTGGCTTCTAGCCGGATACCCCACGGGCTTCATGGTCTTACTGAGTCTCCTCGCAACCAACGTAGCCGGCACTACGAAAAAGAGCGTCGCCAGCGGAATGGTCTTCGTGATGTACTGCGTCGGGCAGATCGTAGGTACGTACCAGCCCCACAAGCCCTCGCTTCCGTCCCGACTCCAATCGGCATTCTGCTGACACCCCACCGCAGGACCACAGTGCTTCAAGACGGCTGAAGCACCCACCTACCACTCCGGGATCGTCGCCATGCTGGTCGGCTTCATCCTGAACCTGGTCTTCAACCTGGTGCTCCGGTTCCTGTACGTGCGCGAGAACCGCCGCCGGGATCGCGCGTTGGAGGGGAAGAGTGAGGCCGAGTTGGAGGCACTGCGGGAGCAGAGTCGCGCGCAGGGCTTTGAGAATGTCACGGACGTGGAGAATGTGAGTGTTTCTATTTTTTTGGGGAGTGGGGTTGCCTGGGCTTTTGGCATGTCGTGTGATCGTGAAGCTAACCAATGCCTCGGCTTTTCAGGTCTTCTTCAGATATGTGCTTTAAGTGGTGGTTGTCAATGTCTAGAGGCGGCGGGGAAGAAAGCGAGGGAGGTTCGGTGCTGGTTGATGGACGGGCTGAGAAGAGTTGACTAAGGAAACAATAATTATAATCAATGCAACGCTATATGAATGTGCAGCACCGTTGCAAACAAGAGAACAGAGTCTGTGCTTCATTCACATGTGAAACGGCTACCAGTAGTACCGATATATAAACAGATCATTTATTTCTGTTGCACTGATCTAGCCTAACGTATGTACCAAGAAGGAAACGAACTGATACCAGCTGTATGTATGTACAACGCAACCACATGATGCTCAGCATATCAAAGTCATCCCGCATAATCTTTCGTCCTCACAAGTCCTGTGAAATCCTCATGTCGTTCTACGTTACCGTCAAACCCTGTATATCGCAAGCGATGAGAAAAAGAAAAGAAAATATAAAGTCGGCACAAAAACAGAAAACAAGCAAATGCGCCTCTCCTAAACGCTCTTATGCAATATAAAGATCGCTCTTATAAGAATCGAAGTAATAAAACGGCCGTGAAAAAAAGAAACAAGATATCAGAAGCATTTTATGCTAGGAAAGGCTTCGCCATCATCCCTCGCTTAGTATTCGAGGACTGATATACCTTGACTGAGTTGACGGCCCAGTACGCTTCCGAAAAGGCGGATGGGTTGGCGCCCACATACGCATCACACGAGCTAGCCAGCGATGCACAGGAGGATGAGCTCCAGACTTGACCCGCCCACTGTCCACAGAAGGTAGTATCAAAGACGATGTTGTGGTTCATGAAATGTGAGTCGATATCGCAGCCGCTGCCCGAGAACCTCGCGACCGGGGTGCTCCAACTCGTCGGGTCGGGCGAGCCCGATGTGATATCGGCCGGAATTGCGTTGCGGGGGAAGAAGAAGACTTGGATGGCGGACGAGGTCCATTCCATGGCGTATACGCCGCCGCCCACTGTATTGAAACCGCTACCGTAGCCTTGCGTGTCTTGCGTCGTGAAGCCACAACCTGTGCCCGCGTTGCCAGCATTGCAATCTCCGTTGGAGAGTGAGGAGCTGGAGAGGGCGCCCGTGTTGGTCATGGTGCACCCAGATGCGGTGTGCAGCGTGATGGTGTCGGTCGTGTCGGCATTGACGCCCTCAATAACGTCGATTTCTCCTGATGCAGGCCAGTTGGGTCCTACGGTCCAAAAGGCAGGCCAAAGGCCACAGGTTGATGCGGGCATGTGAGCACTATTTCAAACCGTCCGTTAGTAAATGAACAATTTATGGAAATTCATGGAAATGGGGAAGATTTACATATCAGCAATAAAAAGGCCTTTCGTGTACGACTTGCTAGAAGTTACGCGAACGGAAGAACGCCCTCCAGATGGGTTCATGGTGGTGTGGTCGACGCCGAGGTAGACGACATTGTTAGGCGTGGCGGCAACATAGCCGGCGATGCCACTTGAATTCGCGACGGCAGCAGAGACATAGGTGACAAACCCCTGCGTTGGATCCGGGGCCGTGAAAAAGTCGAACTCGGAGAAGAAATTCGTGTGGTCATAGTTGTCTTGTAGAGTATAGCCTGCACTTGCGGTGCCAGCAGCGCAAGCCAGTGCGAGTAGTGGTGACAGATGCATCGTGACTTCAGATTGGTTGGTGCGACGACGTTGGAGAGAGAGGGTGGGTTTTATCTGCAGGACTTGTTTGTTTCTCTGGTTGCAAAAGCGATGGAGGCAGTAGCTTCGAAATTGGTATAGAAGGCTCTGGGTTGAAAGAATGAAAGGGCGATTCTTTGACACGGTGCGTGCGATCAAAGAAGATATATGAATAGAATCGCTGGGTATTGTGGCTGACAATCAATGTCGCTCTGCTATTGTCGTGCAACGAACAAGGCTGGGCCACAAGAATGAGCCGCTTAAGGAGTGACGGTCTCTGGTGGATGAGAAAAAAGAAGACAAGAGTACCAACCTCAGAGGAGAATCCGCGGAAGTCATGTAGTCTTGCGAAAGGTAGCCTCCCCACTTACTCTGGACATTTTGCAGCATGAGACGGAGCATCTGAGCTCAGGGTGTTTCCCCCCAAACCTCCGACTGAACCCCCAACTCCTGACCAAGGCGTCCAAGCTGGGGATTGATCAGACGAGAGATCTGGAATGTCAGGATGCCATACGGTGGAGCGGTAGATGTTTCCGCGCAGGGAAGCCGTTGGCCAGTGAGCATGGAGAGGTTGAATAGGAGAATGCTGAGCGTCGTGGCTCGTGGTGGCCAGCAGCGAGTAGCGTGATGGGACGGCCCTGGATGCCAATCCGTACCTACATGGAAGCACCAGCGATTACCCGCCATGTCGATGTTTGAGCGGTCCTTGCGTCTGATTTTGGCCTTGCTGTCCCCCAGACCAACGAGAGTCCCCGACACGCCATCGCGTGCGACAAGCGAGACCCGTCGAACTGCGCTGCCCCTGAAACATGCCACCCTCGACTTCAAACAACACATCCAACCCAGCACAGCAAACACAACCTTATACCATACCGCCCTCCGCGTCAGCCCCAGTTGGGTGGAACGGCTCAACGTGAAACTGTGCCCACCTGCCCTGTGCGGACCCTGAGTGGCTGCTGCCGGGCGATCTCCGATAGCGATGGGGACGTGGGTGGCAAACCTTAACTCTCCTGAAAGATTCTGGCCCTGATGATCACTGCCTTCGCCTCGCCTCTCGTGGATCACATTCCTTGGGCCGACATGTCAAGATGAACCGGATCGTCGACCCATATTTCGAAGAATGCCAGCCGCGGGGATTCTCCCGTATCTTCAGCCATGCCCCCAGGACTCCTGTTTTCTCAGGGCAAGTCCTGAGTCGTGCGGCCCATGTCTCGCCTGGGAGTTTGGATGCGCAACCACCGAGCTCTCCGACCTAGAAGCCTTCTGTCCTCGAACGCGGCCCGAGTTGGTGACACCGGCCCCATCGCGCTAGACGCGAGAGCTCTTGTTTGGCCGGCTGGGCTCCTCCCCTCGACGCGTTGTGACATATCAGAATGGTACGAGGGTCACCGTACCTAGCAAAAGTCTCCCAGCAAACCGCAGGTGCCTTGAAGAACACCACGCTGGAAATCGAATGGCTCATGGGCGCCAGCATCTGTCCTCGCTTGGAGACCGCAATGGCAGGGGTGATACACTAAGTACAACGGAGAGAAGTTACGCACTCGTCGTACCCACAAACCTCAGTTCGAAGCAGGTTGACCGGTTTCAAACCATAGCGGCTGCGTTATTCGAAGGAGAAACCTCGAGGCCGCCATAGCTCAGGTTCGGTGTGGCTACGTGGTGCAACCTGGACTAACGCCTTCCGGAGATCAATCATGGCAATATCTTCTTTCTAAGACCTTCTTAGTGATAAGTCCAGTCCACCTTAGTAACCGAACTCGCGTCGCCAAATAAACATCTCCTTTCGACATAGCGGTTGAAGGTCCTGGGGAAAGACACAAACAAAGAGAGATAGATAACGAGCTAAGACTAAAATACTAATAATGGTAGTCACACCGCTGTCAACCAATCCACTGCGTATGTTTGCCTCCATGGTCTTGCTCATGTTGGTCTTGGTGAACAAATAAGCGCTACGACCTATAACGTGCAGTGAGACGAAACGAGAGCTAAAAGAACAAGGCTAGTCTCTTCCTTCCTTTTCTGGCCATTGGAATAAATTTTGTCTAGGCCATCAATACTGCCAATAGAGTGCTTGGTCTCATTCTCTACCATTATCATCTAGGAACACAGGACATAGTGATACATCAAAGACTCCCATCTCATTTTCATCTTCATTTCATGAAATCCCATGAAATCTCGGCAGAAAACCCAGTCCACGATTTGGCAAAACTCCAAGTTGAATGCATGCTCGTCCGTTTTACCCGGGAAAACACACCAAAAAAGTGAATCCGGTAAGTCGAACACTAACGGAAACGCAGAAACAAAATTAACACCCAACCGTCCAGGCATTTGCCGGCCACTATTAAGCTATGATATGTCGAAGAAGAATCTCGAACTCGGAGTATGGCTGTTCGTACAAGGACAATCGAATCAAATCGAGCTGAGGTATGAATGCATGAAGAAGAAAAACCAATCCTCTCAAGAGGAGAAGGCCGGAAGAACGAGTACGAATAGGGGGTATCCAGATACATGCAAGAAGAGACGCTCGTGTAAATCGTAACCATTTGGAGAAGACCCTCGTGGCGATTTCGGTCAAGCCGGGGGGACTGGCCTTTTTACAGCCGGAATTTCTTTCCCGTAATCTTGAACAAGGCAACGGCAACCCAGTCCTCCTTGAACTTCTCCCACCAAGTTCGGTTGAGGAAGTTGCTCAGTTCCCGGTAGTTGTACATCTCGCCCCAGCAATCACGTCCCCATTCGCAACCAGCCATGTTGACCAGGAAATCGCGCTCTTTTTCATCATAGTGGATCAGAGTGTTGTTTCCCTCATCGCTACAGGCTCCAGGTGGGAAACTGTTGATCTTTCGTTGCGGGATAAAGGCTGTGTGAGGTCGTATCCAAGGTTGATTCGTGTACAAGAATTCCAAGGCGTCTTGTTCTTTGTGCTCCCACTCCATGTGTTTCTGTTCATAGCCGACCGGATCCCACCATACGTCCAAGAGACGATCCGTCCATGCACTCCGGCGAATGAAGAACGAGCCGAGATTGAACCCAGAGCAATCCTGCGGAACGATCAGGTTGATCGACTCCGCCTTGCCGTCTCCGATGGCACTTCGAGAAAGTGGATCCAGATGCTCGCCCTTGAAAGGGTGGGTGATGTTCAAGGGGTTGTATTCGTTGATGTCTCGGTAGGTATTTTCAGCAAGGTTTTTGAAGATGTGGGACTGCAGTGAGTAAGATGGCTCCATTATGAAGGTATTGAGATCCAACCACCAGAACCTAGTTTCGCTGTTAGCTTTGCGCGGGACTTGGACGAGAACCACATGAAATATACCATTCAGCTTCTGGGTATTTCCTCAGGCAGTTTCGGATTGTATCCACCTTCTCCCAGCTTTCTCTCCATTCGTGGGCATATCGTTTCTTAGTGCTCATATCCACAATCTCAAGGTCATATCCCCAAGCATTGGCGTACTTGCGCTTGTTGCGCACACTGTCACGCTCAATGGCCCATTCTCTGGGGCCCTTCCACTCCATTACTCCTCCTCCTTGATTTGCGGCCAAAATAATGACATGTTTTTTCCCGCCTCCCAACCAAGACGTTCTGCGCCACCAATAATGCATAGCTAATCCGCGGTCAGCGACTGACCATTCGACCGTAGAAGGAAACTGACGAGTCGTATAGAAAATAATAGTTATGACAATGAAAGTTAATAGAGCCAGTATCCGTTTCCGCAGGAAGGAGTTTCGTGATCGGCGACTCTTGAACCAGTTCCACCTCCCACTCCGTCCTCGTCCCAGCTTCTCTTTTTCCGCGTAACTCTTCTCTCCCGCCTTGTTGAAGCTGGGCAAACTGCTCGACAGCTTCCGGTAGTGCCGATTGAAGAAGCCATTGTTCTGGGTCGAAAAGGATGGGTAGCCATTGACTCCGGCACTTTTGGCCTTGGCCGATTCCCAGGTCACAGAATTTGCGCCGTTGCCACTGTAGCTGCGGACAGGACTGGAGCGGCCGCTGTACGAGGCAAAGGGGCTATTCAGACCAGGACTCGCCCATCCTCCGCCGGGTCTTGGAGAAGGACTCCGCGACAGCGACATGGTCTCGTTGGGCGTGCCCGGTACAGGCGAGAGGTGAGCAGCTTGAAAGCTGGCCTGGGCTGGGCTGGGAGCGGTGTCGATGGAGATGCTGGGCAGCGTGTTCACAGAGCCAGATTTGCGGCGTCGATGGCCAAAGGATGCGGCGAGGGTGGAGGAGGAAGAAGTTGAGACGGTGGGGGTTGGGGAAGCCAGGTCGACGATGTTGGAGGAGACCAGATGGTACAGCGACCTTCTGGAACTCGGGAAGACTAAAAAACGGTAGCAGCGCCTCACGCAGTCCCTCCTGCGCAGGCTCTAGTGAAATTTCAATACTTCGCTCGTGTCAGCTTCAAAGGCCGTCGTGATTCGGCGGCTGGCCTAGGGGGCACTTTAAGGTGTAGGTGGCTCGAATGGTGCCGAATGGGAAGCGTGCAGCGTCGTCCGTAGGGGACCGACCGCTTGGCGAAAGGGTTGGTGCGTGGCGGCGACGGCTTACTTACCTTGCGTGCAGCGGACGGCGATGGCGTGGGAATGCTGATAACTGTTCGTCACAATTCGAGTCGGGTCGAGTCGAGTCGAGTCGAGTCAAGAACTGGGCTCCCGCGGCTTGATATCTGCTGGCCGAAAGAACGCCCGGCTCCAGGCACAATCTAAAGAAATGAAGCTCGGATGCGATTTAAATTGACGCGTTTGATGGGCAAATTGGCGATTAGGATAGGGGCCGGAGGGTTACATGGGCCCATGGGCGAGCTGGTCGCGACTGATCAGTCACTTCCGACTCAATAGCCAGCTACGAGCAAGGGAAGTGGGAGGCAGGGTGCAAAGATCAGATGAAACGAAGCAAGGCAAAAAGAGTTCAATATGCTATCATAACAACCTGCTCGACGTTCGAACTGTGCACGCAGCCGGATACGAGTTGGCGCTGGGCTTGAGATTGGCTGCCACCGACTTGCACCAAAGCTTCGACTCGGCTGGTCTCAGTAGTAGTCCATTCGACTCGAGCAGCGCAAGAACCGCGACGGTGGACACTGGTACAACTGGATGGACAATCCGAACGTCTGTCCACCTGCGTGCTTGGCAGCCTCGCTTGGCCCCGCCATCCGCGCCGATATGAGGGAGCTGTCGACTTGCAGCCATTGCCGTCGTATGCTGGAGAGGTAAGAGGCACGCAAGCCACGTCCATGCCGTCGCATGAGATGCTCTGCTGGTAACAGACCGACATCAACCCCTTGCCCAGCCACAGCCCAACCTGCATCCATACGGGCCGTGTCTCTGCGGATGCGCGGTGCCTTGCTTGGTCTTCTCCAGACGTCTCAGCCGTGAAGACATTGGGAGCGACTGCAGCTCGGAAAAAACCCTGCTGCTCAACGGGACGGCCGGCCGTGTCAAGAGCACATGTTCCGACATCTGGTGACTTGCGACGCTGGCACCAGCACAACACCGCAATGGCGAGAGCAATATCGTCGTCGTCGTCGACCTCCGTCCTTGGGGACCAATGCTCTATTCTTTATAATCCAATCGAGCTTGGCAACGGCTCTTCTGGTCGCCAGTGGGGTCAGGAGAGTTCTCCGGGTTGGGCAAATGATTGGCCTGAAAGGCTCCTAAGCGCTGGCCCAATATCGCGGATCCATTTCCCCTTCTTCAGCGCGTAACCTCACATCTTCCAACGAGTCAACGTCGTCGCCATGCTCGAGTGAGCCTCAATTATATCTTGCGGCGATTGTCGTCGAATGAAATGTCGTGCAGCTTATTTTGGATCATCCGACGTGCTTCGCGACCTGGCCACGGCCTAGGTTGCTGCAGAAGTCTTTTAGTCCTGAATCCGACGGCCATGAGTCTTCTGTTTCACTCAACCTCCTCTTTCCTTTCAGTTCACTGTGATGACTTTGTGATTGTGTCGCAGCTTACGACGGGATTTTCTGTTCCCGGCGGTCTGTCTTTACCTTGAATATCTTGTATTTGGTGGTTGAGGTCTGCTATTGTGGCCGATACTTGGTATTGTCCTTCGTTTTCTCGTTGCATACTTCTCTGTCTCTTTGTTCGCCCCTCAATCTCAACTTCCAATAGGAAGGCACAGCATCTTGATGTTCTTATTCTTTGTTCTGGTCTGAACTCTCGATTCACAAACGCCTCCTTCCTTTACTGCGAGCAAAAAACTACCGCCAACAATCCAGACAATCGTTCCTGAGTCACGACACTCTGAAAGAAATTATATACGCAGCCATCCGGGTTCCCTTATTGTCACACCACACCGCCAAACATTTCACTGCCCTCACTAATTACGACTTAATTTTACGATCTCTACATCAAGATGCCTCCGAATGCTCCTGCGGCCCAGAACAGAAGCACGCCGGCACCCGAAAGCAGCCAGAATCCTTTTCAAACCTTATTCGATGACCAAGCTGATGAGGAGTCGGACGATGCATGGTGGGATGATGAAGGAGATACGAAAGCCACTTCCGAGAGTTCCAACATAAGCGTTTCACAATGGCCGAAACCTCCTGATAGTAATAATTCCAGAGGTGAACCGAAAGCAACAACAAGATCTACGCACAAGGTAGAGAAGAAGTATTCTGTGTACAAGCCAATCCGAGAAAAGTCTAAAGGCCGACAAAAGAAGCAGAATGCCAAGATTGGAATCAAAGTGGTCACTACATTTACTAGACATGAAGGGCCTGCCCCAAAGATCGAACCGCAAACTACAATCCCACAACCGGGGCCAACAGCTCCAAACGCAGGACGGTTTGTGGACTTGGCAACCCTGCAGGCTCTTGGTGCCGATGGTGCAGATATCCCGGTATCATTCTGGAAGTCAAAGCAGGACAAACCAGCTGTTGAAACCGAGTATAGTGGCAACATAGGCGCCAGCAATGGTAGTATGGTGGGAGCTCAGAATACAGCCGGACAGTCAGTGACAAAGGACAATCAAGCATTGCATAGGCATAGCGATCTATCGCCCGATGACCGTCCAATATTTATTGGCATCTCTGTGCCATCTGACGAGGCAGCGGAACGCTTTATCTCTGCCCAAACCCCATCTGACGAGGTTCCACGAATGTCGGAGAATATCCATCACGGCGGTTCTACTCCTCATCTGCCCGAGACACCGGCAATAATCATAACTCCTGCGCAGGAGAAATCCTACTGGTCTCCGTCTACGGCAGCAACCGATTCCGCTGTCAGATCGCGTGTGTCTTCAAGCATCTACTCACGCCCGCCATTTGATGCCTTTGGTCTGTACAACGATAAAGATGCACCACCACTGCCTGTGATGCCTAGTTCGGTTTTGGACAATGAAAGACATAGGATTGAGGCCCAAAAGAGTTTTTTCTCACCAGATTCTGATGACGGAACTTTCTTTGGAAAGACGCCGATCGAACCCCATTTTAATGCTAGGTCTCGTTCAGATACTGCAGGGTCAAATGAGACAGTATTCGAGGAAGATGTTAGCCCTATTATTTCCCGGAAACCAAGAGCTGTGTCCTACACGGAGGCATCAAAAGCTGCTAGACGTGCAAGTGTCAGTACTGTTGCAACACGTCGATGGTCTAAGGGGTGGTGGAACTATATCACTACGCCGTTTTTAAGCAGATCAAGCACGTTTGCAGACAGATCACCTCAGAGTCAACAGACCCCTGCTGTGCCAGACTTAGCTCTGGCTGTAGCAAAAGCAAGAGATGCACAAAGAGCCGATAAGGGTTGGGAAAAGCAATCATCTCCAATGACACCAGTGACCGCTACGACAACATCCTCAGAATCGTGGTGGACTTCTGGCCCTCGGCTACAGCATGAAAAGCAGCCGAACGCCGCTGGTCAATCACCCGTTCTCCTCGAAACACGGCACAAAGTCCAGGAGTCTAGTGGCTCTCTACCTTTAGTTGCAACAATTCATGATATCGGCAGTGCATCCGCAAGTGTGCACTCAGGCAACACGTGTGAGTCACCTGTTACAGACCATCCTGCAAGGTTGCCTGGCGATCAACCAATCGAAAGAGGCGTACCCATCTTGTCAAGTCCCCCAAGTACAAGGGAACCGAGGAGCAATAACCCGTTCGTACAGCCCAGTCTTACAGATATAAATGGCTCGCCACTTCCTGCTGCCATGGTGAATGCAGGGCCTCAGTTGCCTTCCCCAAGGACCAGTCCTCAGCCTCCTCCGTATTCACCGCCACAGGTACATATTCCGAAGTATCGTGCTGTGTTCCCTCCTGGACATCCTAGAAGCGATCAAGAGCCGGTTTCTCCTGGACCATTATCGCCGGGACTTCAACGAGCGATGGCTGCTGGTGGAAGCATTCCTCTTGCCGAAGTGCCATTGGAACCTACTGTAAGGAGGCCCATGAATCTCAACTCTAGCTACCCTGAAGCTTCCAGAGATGCACCGATCTGGGTCACTGTCAACACTGAGTTTCTTCCACCACCAAAGACCGCACGCAAAGCCGAGGCTCGCCGCCAGAGATATGAGAAAGAGGATGCTGTTGCACATAGGGCTGGTGGGTGGTGGAGAGGCCGTGGCTGTATCTCAAACCGGGGCTGCTATGGCCGTACGGGAGCTGAAGGGCGAAAGCGAAGACGCTGTTACTTTTGCTTGATCGCTTGGTTCATCATCATGATTATACTTATCGTAACGCTTGCCACTACGCTTCATCACAAGTCGAAGGCGATTACTCCTGAGTCTCAGTGGCTGAATCTGACCGGGTTCCCGCCTATACCAACGGGATTTGCAACTGTTGCTGCGCCTGTTAATACCATAGCCAACACTGGTTGCACGTTCCCAGCTACTGTGTGGAGCTGTGCTCTTCCAAAAGAAGAACAGGCTTCTGTATCGCCGAATGATCCAAATCAACCAAACTTCTTGGTGCAGATTCAATGGGATAATAGCAGTGCAGCGAATGCTACCTTCGCTAACGTCACTGGAAATCCTGATCTGGTCACACGGTCTGGAAATGCTGTCTCAGCGAGCCAGTTTATCAAGAGGCTGCTTCATGGGGCTCGAGATGTTGTCACCTGGACCCCCTCTCCTTCAGCACCCAAATATGCCGAGGAATTCTTCTTGGGAAATTCAACGGACGGTGTCGTTTCAAGCAACAAGGCTGGAGAGTCAACACCATTCTATATCTCTTTCTTTTCTACGGCGAATGTCTCGGCGGTTACCGACCAGCTGTCCAGACGTGCAGTATCAAATGAGACAGACCCATTCCCGAACGTTACTTCTTTCATTCCGGGTCCAAGCGTCAACTCGGATGGGACAGCTGCAGCTGCAAATCTCTATCCTTTCCCGGTTCAGCAGCCCATCCGCCTTTATGACCGTGGACTCATTACCGAGAGGTATAGCTTCTACAACTACTACAATCGTTCGATCTTTCTCAAGTCACTCACACCGCTCAATGAGAGTAATCTGGAAAATGGCGAAGTTCCCGATGATGAGAATGGAGGCTGTACGGAGGCGGAAGCCAACTTCAGGTGCACTTGGGCTGAGACTCGATTTTTGGTTGAAATGTGGACCCGTATGAACGGCACTGCTCGTCTCAATAACAGCACATCTTCCTCAACAACGAGAGAATCCTCCAAGAATGCAACCATCGACTTTACTCAACCGGGAACCTTTCCTTATCCAATTACCATCACAATTGATCGCCACGGAGGTGATCCCTCGTCGAAACTCCTCTACTGCTACGCGATGAATGATCGAGAACAGATTGATAGTTCTAGTGGTACAGTGCGAGCGGAGAACAGAGGTTTTGGGGGCACTTTGATTAACCAGGCGCCAAGCACGTTTGTGAACAATTCTGATCCTTCTCTGGGCGGCTTTGATGGAGGGACGGGTGGGTGTAGTTGTCAGTGGACGAACTTTCAACATGTCCTGCAGGGTTGAGGCTGATTAGGTTGCCCATGAAGTAATATATCAGGCAGAGCATTTGTTACAGCAGGTTGAATTATATGCATTGCATTGCATTGGGTGGAGTTTTGCATTCTAGCAAATAGGATATAGGACACAGGGCAGAATGTTTATAGTACTCGTATCACACGTTCAGACGATTTATGGAATGAGAATATGTGCGCTTAGAATAATCAAACCCCTTCCCCTTCTTTCACCTCTGCTCGCGTGCTCGGCTAAGGCAGCCGTGAGATCGTCGAGAAAGCGAATTAAAAAGACGGCGTATCGTCAGCTCTGGCAACTCAGCGAGGAAATCTAATAATTTGGGAGATTTGGAATCTTCTGGGGCTTTCCCATTCAATACGTCTTAGTCTCTGGGGAATAAACTGGAGATGCGTCAATTGATAGTGCTATAAAGCATCATCCGCAATCAGACTATGTATGAATGAGGCAAAACGGAGCCGACCCGCCACAGCAACATCTCGATGACGATGCCGCCGAAGATCGGCAAAATATTTAAAAGCGCGCTTCCTGATGCTTCTTACTCAACACAGCTGACGACCCCTCCACCACTTCACAACTTCAATACCCTTTACAGGCCGACACCTCAAAATGAGGAGCTCTACCATTTCTAAGAGCCAGCGAGTCTACCGCGCTTGCGAAGCAACTACCCGTCGAAATTTCACAACAGGGCCAGCATCGGCCTCGCGCCCAGCACCAACTTCAAGACCCGCATGCGAACAATGTCTTAGACAAATATCGAACCAGAGGAGGCCGGTCCGGGGTATCCAGAGTCGATTCCACAGCAGCAGTGCATCGTCCTCAACACCGGCATCCCCCACCAGTGCACCCAAACCGCAGACCCATTACGAGCTCTTCCCGCAGACCCTCCCACGCGGTCCCCCGCCCTCGGGACCATTCAAGATCGACGTGCGTGCCCTGCGTCGCGAGTTCTTGCAGTTGCAAGCAAAAGCCCACCCGGATCGGCATGCGCATGAAAACAAAACCCGCGCGGAGGCCACGAGCGCGTATATCAACGAGGCGTTCAAGACGCTCTCCAATCCGCTGCTGCGGGCGCAGTACCTGCTTAGTCTGAGAGGGATTGATGTCGCGGAGGACGAGGCCTTGAAGGTGGATGACGAGGCGCTTTTGGGTATGGTGCTGGAGGCGCGAGAGGAGATTGAAGAGGCGGAGCATGAGGAGGAGCTGGAGCCGTTGAGGAAGACTAACGAGGAGAGAATCGAAATGTGCGAGAGGAGGCTTGAAGCTGCTTTTGCGGAGCAGGAGGAGGGAGGCCTGCAGAAGGCAAAGGAAGAGGCGGTTAGATTGAGGTATTGGGTTAATATTAGGGAGAGTCTGGACGCATGGGAGAAGGGGAAGCCGGTTGTACTTGTTCATTAGATGGGAATACGTGGGCTTCAAATATATGTTGCTTGGGAGCGACATTTTGTATTTTTAATTACGGTCTTTACAGACTTTGTAGCCATTACCTCTGAGATACCCATGTAATTCTACCTGGAGTTGCAATGAAGCTACCGAGCTCCTTGAGTAATTCGGTGATCTTTCTTCCTTGTTGGCATGGTCAAAGGCTGGGATTGAGTATTTCAGTTGAGTCGGGGCATTTTAACGGCAGGGCGGAATATGCATAAGGCGCGCATATTGGGCGGCAGATGGTGATCTTGGCCTGCGCCCGGGTCTGTGCACATTACCAATGACGCTCTCGGTCGAATTTTGGTCAAGCATTCCCGGAACAGACATATCTTGGGATACTGGCACTCTTGCTCACTTGAACACTTCTTACCTCCCTTCCAATCTCCTCCCTTTCGATTGAGAATGGTCACTCCGTTGTAGTCTGCCTCCCATTCTTTCACACTTGCTATCAGGCCACGAGTTCTTTCTGGCTTCAGCATGAACTCTCCTATGCGAAGGCTGGCCCTTACAACGTTGAGGCCAAAAGCTGTGCTCAACAGAGGGATCGCAGACACAACCAGATCTCCCGTACACTTCAAGTGTATGTTTAGTCGCCCGTCACCATTAGCTACTCCGCGATTAGCTCATGGCCTCCACAATTCCCTGAGTGCCTCTCTACAACCACGCACGAGGTCATTCCACGCTTCCGCATGCTACCTTTCCAGTAGCAATCCCAAATTCACATACGGCATCGCGGCTTCATTCAATGCCAAAGACCACCGATATAACCCCAACACCCATGTCTTCAACTTCAATCCCTACAACACCATCACCGAGCGCCGAAAAAACAAGCGTCTCCGTCCTGCCAGTGGTCAAGACGCCTTCTTCGTGTCTCGGATTGGGGAGTCGGCAGACGTTGCCTTTGGCGTGGCAGATGGTGTAGGTGGCTGGGTGGACTCTGGAGTCGACCCGGCCGACTTCGCGCATGGTTTCTGCGATTACATGGCGTATGCTGCAAACCAATACCAGGTTGAGGAGAATGACCCGCTGAGTGCGCGGGGCTTGATGCAGATTGGATATGACGCTATTCTAAAAGACGAGACTGTCATGGCAGGAGGAAGCACAGCGTGTGTGGCTCTGGCGAAGGAGGATGGAACAATGGAGGTTGCCAATCTAGGAGACTCCGGGTTCGTTCAATTGCGATTGAATGCCATACACAACCTCTCGGAACATCAAACCCACGCATTTAACACCCCCTACCAGCTCAGCAAGCTCGAGCAAGAAGACTTCGAGCAAAGCAATACCTTTGGCACCGTTCAGATCCGCGATACTCCCAAGGATGCACAGGTTACGAAGCACAGTCTTCGACACGGCGATATCCTCATCTTCGCCAGCGACGGCGTGTGGGACAATCTCAGCGCGCAAGATATCCTGAGAGTCGTCTCACGAGTCATGGTCGGTGCAAAGGCATGGGAACATACCGATGGCGGTATTACCGTTGGGAAGAGCCTATACAACTTCACCGTCGACAGCGCTGGTGAGGATGAGCTGCCGCCCAGTTTACAAAGCTTTCTTGCTGTGGCGATCACCAGCGAGGCGAAAGCTGCCAGCACTAACACCAAGCGGAACGGACCGTTTGCACGGGAAGTGCAGAAATACTTCCCCAACGAGCACTGGCGCGGTGGGAAAGTGGATGATATCTGCGTCGTTGTCGCCGTGGCTGTCGAAGAAGGGAAGTGAACTCTTTCGACCTCTCCCATCTCACAGTTATTCAATTATTCCCATATTCTTCAAAGATATTTGAAAATATCTGATACATGTTGATTTTCAGCCGCGGCGTTTTAAGGGATATGTAAGATATGCATGGCTTGGTTGCGTTAGAGACATATTGGTTGGGATGGCAGCCGTGCTTCATAGACATTTGTTCAATTACTTGACATTGAGTGGAGATAGGTTGTGTGTACTACCTTATATATATTATTAGAACTCCTAGGAGTAAAACTGCAAACTATCAAGAAAGCGCATCGTACAGCAAGATTTGATGCATGAATATCAACGACGTTGTATGCTGCAGCGAAACTGGAAGATTACGAATCAAGTAAGGCAACGAGGCAACAGACGAACTAGCGTGGCTGTCACAACCACGGGACTTTATACAAGAATACTGTATATTATCTAGCAAATCCTATGAGGTTCTTCTGAACTAAGACAGCTTTCCCGCTACTGTTCCCTCGCTAAACTTTTCATCGCTACTGGCTCTAACGCTTCGAACTTAACTGAACCCAGCGATTCTCTTTACCCCTCGAATCCGCTTCTTCCTTACGGGCTCTTGATCGATGCACAAGACACCAAATGAGGAAGGTTCGAAACTATACCGTGGAGGATCTCAATCTTGATGAGCCTTTCCATTGCGTGACGTTATGCCTCTCGCTTTCCAATACCGGCGTGGAACGTGGAGTTGGGGTGGGAGCCCGAGGTCTTTGTATGCCCCTTTAATAGAAGATTCAATCTTGGTGTAGATGCGAACACAGTTCTATTACTGTCTGCTTATAACCATTGGAAAGGAATTCAGTCGTGATTTAGCTCGCGGCTAGTACAAGAATTCTCCCTCCTCCTCTTCATCAGGTGGGCCGTAAATTCAAGGCTTGCTTGCTTTGAATTGGAAATTCCACGGTCAACGTTATTATAAATATGTTGTGAGATTGTGATACTACAGGGGTGGCTTTATATGATGGAGCGAAGCAACAACTGATGGTTCAAAAATAACTAGCTGTACTAGCTTGAATATAAATTCCTACTCAAAAGCCGGCGAGGTTAGGTGGTTCAGTGGCATCGAGTGAGTATAAATGTAGAATATGCAGCATGTCTACAGCTTTGATAGCAGAGGCAATTGGGTATATCACCACGAATACACAGAGACTCCCTTTGAGCGGTTCAAGCAGGTGAGGACAAGCCTCAGGCTGGATAGGCGATGTCTAGTAGAACAGCGGTGTGCTTGGGAGGAAGAGGCGGCATAAGTATCATTAAGGCATATGGGGCATGGCTCCGACCGAGCATTGTAAGGTCAATATACGATATCAAATATGGTGTAATGAGAGATAAGAAAAGAAAAAGGCCCGAGAAATGCCAGAGGAACTTCTTGAACCATAAATTTCAATACTGGATGGTTATTCCTCTTCGGCTTGCGTTCCATTGGTCTAGGTGAGCTTAAACGGCCCACACTAGACATCTCTCAAAAGACATGCAGGTCTAGCTCATAGAAGGTCAATCAACGTAGAAAACCTTGCGTAAAATCCCCCATGGTAGAAGTATAGGGTTGCATTGGCAAGATAGATATGAAATCAGGCTCTGATATCAAAGGCTACAAACACTCAGCTCTCAACCGCATCTTCATCTTCCTCCACAATTTTACACTCCTCTTCGATCTGCTTGATCTCCTCGGCCGAGGCTTGAGATACCTCAGATCCCCTGTGCATGGTCGTCGGTTTAGCGGCTGGTTCCGATTTGTCGTATGCTAACATTGCTGCAATATGTCCATCGGGAGCACGCTTCCATGCTGTAGAGGTTGGTGATTGCATCAATGTAGCATCCTCTATCCCAGACGCCTTCTTCGCTAGGTCGACCGAGATAGGAGCTGGTGTGTTCGTCTCTGCCTCTTTCTTGGGAGCCTCCTCTTTCTTGGGAGCCTCCTCTTTCTTGGGAGCCTCCTCTTTCTTGGGAGCCTCCTCCTTCTTCTCTGCCTCTTTCTTCTCTGCTGCAGGCTCGGCCTTTCCAGCGCCAGAAATGGTCTCTGCAGCCTTCTTCTTCACATCCTTTGCCTTCTGTGCTGCTTCTTGTCCAACTTGTCGTATGGCGAGAGATATGGTATTCGGCTCCTCGGCGGCGGGCGACTTCGCTTCTTCTTCCTTTGCTGCTGTAGTCTTTGAGGGCTCTGAAGCTGCTGGCACCTCGTTTTCCTTTTTGGCTATCACTTTCTTGGCCGGTGCTTTCTTTTTCGGCATGGTGTTCGCCAACGGCGGTGGGGTCCACGTTGCACCTTCTGAGACTATCTTGACATGCTGCTTCAGCTCTCTATACTCGTTCCATTCCTCGATTTCTACGAGATCCTGGTAGTTTAGCACAAGTTCTCCCGTCCGGTTTGTGTGTACCTACTCCTACGACCAAGCCCTCTTGTACTAGTCCGGGCAGCTTTCGTGCACGTCCAGATTCATCTTTGCCCGCACGGCGGCCCCAGAGCATGCGTGCCTTCTCATCTGTCGCTACATCGATTGCTTTGAAAGGGATTCGATTCGCTTTGAGAATCGTTTCGAGGCGGGACGTTGCGGTGACGATGTGAGAAGAGCCGGCCGTGAGGGAGGTGTAGATGTACAAACTCGGATCCAAGGAGTAGCTTTTGGGAGCAGACGCTGCCATTTTGGAGTCGGATGGGCTTAACAGATGCGAATAGGCTGGAGGAAGTTGCTTTGCTTGAATCGTGGGATTCGTGGAATGGGGCGAAGGAGAGGTCGTCAAGCTCGTTGTTTCATAACCGTGAGGAGGTAGGTAGCTGTGGTTTGGTGGTGGGTTCGATAGGCCACCCCTTCTCCAACGCATAGGTAGAAAACATCAGTGATCAAAGCTGGGATCCCGCCAGCAAAGCCAGCGCCAGCTCATCTCGCTCTAGTTATATCACCAATCCCCTTGCAGTCAAAAAGACCTCCTGGTACCATTGCTCTTCTGAGGCAGTGCGACGTCGTCCGTCCTATCGCTTATCGCTGCGTGAGGTCACAGCCTCGGCATTGGTTTCTCCTCAACGCCGTGCTTCCTTTCTCTCCATCTCCGTCACAACACCATGTCTTCGAGTGGAGCCCAGCTGATTGCACAAGCTCTCCATGAGCTCGGTGTGAGAGTCATATTTGGACTCGTGGGAATTCCAGTCGTGCAAATCGCCGAGGAAGCAATCGCCCTGGGCATTCGATTTATAGCCTTCCGGAACGAACAAGCGGCGAGCTATGCCGCAACAGCATATGGATACCTGACTGGGAGACCAGGTGTCTGTCTTGTGGTGGGAGGTCCTGGGGTGCTACATGCAATGGCTGGAATAGGGAATGCGTCTGCCAATGCTTTTCCTCTGCTGATATTGGCCGGGTCGAGTGAAACACACCTTGTTACCAAAGGTGCGTTCCAGGAGATGGATGCTATATCACTGCTCTCGCCGCACACGAAGATTGCCGTCCGAAGCTCCCTCGATTCTATTCCTCAGACAATCACGAATGCATACCGGACATCATGGTACGGCAGAGGCGGGACAGGCTTTGTGGACTTGCCGGCAGATGTTATTCAGGGAGAGGGAGATCATATTTCTACACGGATTGTACCGGCAGCACCGAGGGCTGCTGCAGATCCAGCAAAAGTCAAGGTGATTGCTGGACTTCTGAGGTCTGCGAAGGCTCCTCTCGTGGTGGTTGGAAAAGGAGCGTCTTATGCGCAAGCGGAGTCATCAATCCGAAAGCTCATTAATCAGACGAAAATACCGTTCCTGCCCACTCCAATGGGAAAGGGTGTTTTGCCAGATTCACATTCATCGAACACCGCATCTGCAAGGTCGACTGCTCTCAAAGGTGCAGACGTCGTGATCGTCCTTGGTGCTAGGCTCAATTGGATTCTCCATTTTGGTGAAGAGCCCAAATGGAATGCCAATGCGAAGATTATCCAGGTCGATATCTCAGCAGAAGAGCTAGGTAAGAACAATGGAAATGCAGAATTGGCAGTCATCGGAGACATCAACGTCGTAACCGAACAGTTATTGGCTGCCCTACAAGGCTGGCAATACGACACCAGTTCTGCATATGTGCAGGCTCTCAAAGCAAGCACTGTCAAGAATGAAGCCACAGCAGCGAAGTCAGCAAAAGTGGACAAGATCCCGATGACTTATGGTAGAACTTTCGATGTAATCAAGCAGACGCTGCACAAGCTCTCCCCACCAGAGGATGGCGGCATAGTCTATATATCGGAAGGCGCAAATACGATGGATATCTCCCGAAGTGTCTTCCCTGTGGAACATCCTCGGTTACGTCTTGATGCTGGGACTTATGCAACTATGGGTGTCGGTTTAGGATACGCCATTGCTGCACATTGTGCTTATAATTTACCCTCGCCGGAAGCTTCGTCAGGGCCTAAATCTTCCCACAAGAAGATTGTATGTCTTGAAGGTGATTCAGCATTTGGATTTTCACTGCCAGAAGTCGAGACAATGGCACGATATGGAATGGATATTTTAATCTTTGTGGTTAATAATGGTGGAGTGTATCACGGTGACAGTTCGGATTCAGATGCATGGTTGAGGCTGCAACAGAACAGTAAGCAAGGAGTAAAGGGAGGACTTAGAAGCACAAGTCTAGGATGGGAGGTAGGCTATGAGAAGGTAGCAGAGATGTGTGGGGGAATAGGCTATTTGGTAAGAACACCAGAGGAGCTTGCGAGAGCCACAGAAGAAGGATACAAAGCTACAGTCCCAGTGGTTATCAACATTATTATCGAGGCAGGTCAAGCAAAAAAGCTGGTAAGTGCTACACTATTCCTCAAGATCCTGCGAAGTATAGAGAGGATTTCAAGAAGGACACAATGACTAACCATGGAGAAGGAATTCGCATGGCAAAACAGTTCCAAGAAGCCAAAGAAAGAGGCAAAGTTGTGAGCGGAGTTGTGTCTAGGCGATATCATTTACACGGGTACTCGCATGGATTGCGTTTGTACATGAATGAGCTACATCACCTGAACGAAACTCTTCCATCCATGCAGCATAAAGAAGCCAGGATATGTGCATATGCAAGCCTGAGGGCGAGACAACTGTCCCTTAAATGGTGCTAGACAGAAGTCTTTCATGGGTAGCAAGGCGTCCTCATTTCATGCAAGCAAGTGCCAATTCTGCTAGAAGCGATTATGGGAGGCTGATAAAAGGATGTCCTCAACTTCCATCACGTTTCCTGGCAAAGTTTTATCTCAATATTAAGCTAGCAGCGGCATTCCTTTTCACCCAGTCTCCTGAACGCTCTATAAGCCTACTAGAACGCGAGCCAATATCATTTGCTTCAGTTCGGATGATCAATGTGTCTAATCCGTGCTCCTCCCCGACAAGTCAGGGACTTGAAGCGCTCGAAGAACTTCAAACCGAAACCCCCAGCGATCAATGCTCCAGTACCACAGCACATACTCGATGCCAAGAACAACATGGCCATCCGGATCGTGCCTTTACCAGCTAATGTCAAGATGGACAAAAGCAATGGAGGTACACAAATCAAACCCGGTGTAAATTTTACAAGCCCGAAGTTTGAACCACAAGCAGTTATGTTCCAAGCTCCCTTGAACGCTGCAGACCTCTGCGCCGGTCTTCATTGGCATCCTCAGCCTCCACCTACTCAAGCACCACAGAAAAAGGAGGAGGTTGATCGTAGTAGTGGCAGGAGACGATCAAGTGTCTTCCAAGATATCGAGTTCTTGAAACGCCTTCACGAGGGACTTGAAAGCCTGGCTGGAGGAGACAAGAAGAAGGAAGATGGCAAGGGAAAGGTCGACGAGAGTACACCGACAATTAAGTCTTTGCAAGACGATATACGTGCTCTAAGAGACAAATTGGCAGTCAAGGAATACGAGGAAGAGCTTAGGAGAACCAAGGCTGCCGGGTTCGCAGATGGCAAGGCCGCTGCTGAGAAGGCTATGAAAGAAAACGGACAACAGCGCGCCCATGAAATAAAGAAACCTCAAGAACGCCGTAGATCTTGGACGAGAGTTTCTCGACGGGAACCTGCTTGGAACGACGGATCAACCTGGATCCACCACTCTCATCATGAGAACCCTATCCCGTCTGTCCGAGAACAAGGCCGTGGAGCGGAATTCGACCTGGAATATTTGACGGGCTATGCTGACTTGGGAATTGGTGATGGCAGGCGAGGCTCGGCCTTTTCGGAGAGGAGACCGAGTAGTCTTAGTGAGGTTATCCCGAGCATTCCTCGGCGGGTCCTTGAGAGGCTTGCCAGGAGGGATCGAGAGGCTGAGTTCGAGCGAGAGCGAGAACGAGGACTTTGCGGCGAGAGAGGTCGAGACAGCAGATTTGGTGGAAGGACATGGTATCACTGAGTGTCATCGGATGGATGGTCGTTTCATTTCCGGTCTTAAGTTGGCCTTTCTTTGCCGTTTATTCGGGGTCTAGGGGATCTGTCTCGTTATAATCAGCTAAAGACGTCTATTTCGCAGTTTAATCCAATGTGCTCCGTGTGTTGTTTATTCCATCCTTACATTAGATAAACTGTTACCTTTCAAGTTCGCACTTGTGTATCCACTCCCTCTTTTCTCATGAAAGATTCATTTCGAATTCTCGTCTCTTGTGGAAACTTGAAGTAGGAAGAAGGCCCATGACTGCCATCCATATGTCTGTAGCGATATTTTCTCTCTAGAGGGGCCACTCCTATCTTCTTAAAAAGTACCTTGTGACAAACAAGACCTGGATAGGAAGCACTCAGCTTATTTACTTTTCATCGTCCTTGCGAAAGTGTTTTCGAAATTTCATAAGAATTTCTAGCTCTCTAATGCCGGTATAAAGTTGTGTTTGGAAGCATAAAGCAGCTTCTGACTATTGTTTTACATCATGAGAAGTGATTGTTCGCCCACAAGTCCACCCTTCTCAATCCAAGGCCGTCATAATTATACCTAGCTCATTACGCTACTAAAGAACGCCATCTTTGTACTAATACATGCAAAAATTCTTACATCGCATTTCAGGCCATCCATTTCCTGAATATATGCTCAAGCTTCAGGTTGCTTTTTTTTGACCCTTTACTCAAAACTCCTTTCCCACTAAACACACCATCCATGCTGTCGAGGTTAGGGCGTCTTGAAGTACCTTCCATACTGTCGAGGTTAGGGTATCTTGAAGCACTGGAAGTATAAGATGCCGTAGCATCCTTGTGTGACCGCCAACTATAATTGTTTAGCTCGGGGCGCCGCTGTGTGCGTTCCTCTCGAGCTGGAAAATTGAGATTTGGAGCACATTGCTCGAGTATTGTAACGATGCTCCTGATCAGAAAGTCTTGCGACTGATCTTGACTCAGCCCCAGGCTCTTGCTAGGTTGGGCCAGGAGGTGGCGCTGAGTTTTGGTTCCTAACTGCGAAAATGTGTTCTCCAGATGGCTCTGTAGTAATCTATTCATTGTCTGTGCTGCAAACGACTCAGCTCTTCTTGCGTAGAAAGGTATCCAGTCATCAACCATGAGAATGTTGGCCTTTATTGATATTTTGCCTCCAAAAAGTATGATTGCCATAGGGAAAGTCCGAGAAACAAAGCGAAGGTTAATTGCGTTGCCATCAGCTTGAGTCTTCTGCGCGAACGTGAATAGTGTCCCTGCAGGGGAAGCATCCTGCGATCGAATTGGACCATATCTCCTACCATCAACAGTCTTCGGGGCGGCTAGAGAGCTTGGATGGATTGTCGCATCATTCTCGTGCACAGTACGTAAAAATCGTGGTGCATTGTTCTTAGTCCGGATGGCAATATTAGGATAAAACCCTACCGTTGCAAGAGCGACCTGTAACGGCCAAGAATTCGAGTTTGTATTCTCTGTGGCAGATCCATATCTCAGTCTATCCTTCCTGGCAACGAAAGGAGTTCTTTCGATGATACCTGACTGCTCCAAAACATCAAGAATCTGCTCAGCTGTCTGGTGGATGGTAACAAGAGTGTTGTAGTGAAGAAAATTATTAAACGCAAAGTCTTTGTCACTCTGGCCGTCCCGTCGTCCACATACTCTTAGGTGTCTCCATTCCTGGAAAGCATTGATTAGAGCAACGTGATCACTTCCTGTGCCCTGTGCCCACTTCGACCTAACTTTTTCGGCCTCATTTCTAGCGGCCAACGGGCTTAAGAAAGGGTCCTTGCCAGTGGATGCAGCTGCCAGGATCACGATAGGATCCAGGCATTTGAAAACCGCTGCCAGGATGATCATTTTCCCCAGGGAAGGCGAAAGAGGAAGTGTCGACAATAATCGGCCAAGAGGTGTCAAATTTTCCTCCTCATCAAGAGCACCCAGCGCTTGGAGTTCATCGACTGCAACATCTACGGATTTGGGAGTTGGTGGCTCAATTGCTTTGCTGAGGAAATCCCAAATGTCAGGAATACCCATGACCTTGACCTGTAGGCACAAGCTCTGAAGATCCGTTCTCAGAATCTCCGCCTTTGTAGACACCTCAAACGATTCATATCGAGCTCTAGAGGCCATGGTATAATAATGCCCATGCTGAACCCGTCCGGCTCGTCCTGTCCTTTGGCGCGCATTGGATTTTGATGTCCACGCAGAAACAAGGCCTGACGTGCTCGTTACTTTATCGTATTGAGTTTCGCGTTGTTTACTTGAGTCAACAACATAGACAACATCGGGAATTGTAATCGAGGTCTCAGCGATGTTCGTCGCCAGGATGATTTTACGTTTGCCAGCTTCAAGTTTTTCGAAAACTTCTCTTTGCATATTTGGCACCGCGGAGTGCAAAATATATAGTTTGAAATTTGAATCCGATTCAATATCCAAACCAAGAGGTTTTGTGGTTTTGAGCTCCCTTTCCAATGCCATAATTTCTTGCAGCCCAGGTAAGAACGCGAGGATTGATCCTTCGTCTGTCGTTTGTAAGAGGTGAGCAATCGTCAGTGCCATGATAGAGGTTGGTGTGACATATTCCTGTGAATCCATGGCCGCGGACAACTGCCCAGACTCATCGATAATCGTTTTTGACTTCCAATCGATTAAGGACTGGTCTATATCATTCTTATCTTCAAGTTCAGCAGACACAGGAGCCACTGCTTTCACAATCTTGGTCGCATCGAGTTCTCGCTCGAGGTATTTTTTACTTTCTGTCGTATGTAGACCAGGAAGTTGCTTCTTCTCGTAGTTTTTTTGAAGCTCCGAATGGATATCTTCTAAGAAATGCTGTGTAACTGGAAATGTCCGCCCAGGAACCTCGATGTATGGACATTCCCCCGTCTGAAATCCCTCTCCAAAGTACTTGCAAAACAAGGTTTTATCGATTGTGGCAGACATCAAAATAAGCTTGAGGGGTGCTTTTCCGGCAGCCATGCGCTCGGCAATTAGTTGTTTTATGGTAAGCAGCAAAAAGTCGATTTGTACATCGCGTTCGTGGACCTCGTCAATGATAATATGCGATATGCCATCTAGCGCTGCATCTTGGTCGTCTTGTATCTGCCGCAGCAATATCCCGGTTGTGCAGTAGTGGATAGAACCACCAAATTGTGGAAATTTGGAATCAAATCGTACAGAGTACCCCACACTTTGACGCAGCGACTCATTTCGTTCAGCAGCAACACGTTCAGCAACGGAAGTTGCGGCAATACGACGAGGCTGAGTACAAATAACATTGCAACTTGCTCCTTTGCCAGCTCGAATGGCTTCCTCAAGGATTAATTGAGGCAATTGTGTTGTTTTACCAGAGCCTGTGGCCCCAACCACAACACATACCTGGTTGCCATTGACGAGCTGCATTACTTCCTTGCCATGTTGGACCATGGGTAGCTGCGATCTCTGGTGTCGTATCTTCTCAGTGCTAGGGTCTATTTCGTATGACATCTGTTTTCTGCGCAAGAAGTCACTCTTGGCCTCTAGCAAATCCGGACTAAATTCACGAGTTGTCGCGCGCTTCGAATTTGACAATTCATAAGAATCCTTGAGAGCACTAGGAGAAGGTTGATCCATTTGCAATATCTGGACTTCCCTCGCAGCGTCTCTAGCAGTTTGGGGAACATCCGGGCCGATGTCCGCATCGATCGGGGGTACAGGCTTAAGTATCGTTCCATTTCCTCGCCTGATCTCCCTTACAAATGTCTTCCACATGGGCTGGTCATCAAGTTTCAGCTCCAAAGCAGCCGCAAGATATGCGGTAGTCTCAGACCGCGCTTTGCTGTCCATGGGGATGCCACTGATGGGAAATTTTGATTTTTTGATTGTACCATTGTGGTCCGTGATTTCGTTGAAGGTAGGGGTTATGGAACCTTCCTGCCACCCTTGCAGTTCAACGCTGGTCGTCCACTCGTCACAATTGCTGTGAGAAACGACTTGAGAACTTAGTTGGACAGAGAGCCGTTTTTCCTGTGCATAGAATCTTACGAATTTCTCTGCGGACTCAGAAGTGAGCCTTGTGAAGTCATTCACAAGCAAGCTGCCTTCTCCCGACTCTTTTTGTCGTAACTCGGCAAAGTCCTTCGCCCATGTACATGCGTGTAAAACGGCATGCTTATAAATATGCGATCTGCCATGAGCGGTGACTCCGAGCGAGGGAATAGTAACAGTCGATGTAAATGCCTTTTTCCTCAAAACTTTTGACTGACGACTCGTAAATATTGGGAAGCAGTCGTGCAGCGCTGCATAGTTGATGATGTCCATTTTGGCATCAGCTTCCTTTGCAAGTCTCTTTCCAGATACTGATACGAATTTGTTGAATCTGCCATGTGGGAGGATCTCTTTGAAGAGCCCCCTACGATGGAGTTCACAAATGGTGTGGAGATCAGCAGCGAGAATAGCGTCCTTTTTACTTTCCCCATGGCCTACAACTTCCAAAGTGCCGTCTTCTTCACTTAGGTGGATCTTATTCGTGCATTTCAAGTTGACAAGTCTCCCACCCGCGTTGCTGACACGTCGTAGAGCTTTTGCTGTTCTCTTAATTTCAAGATCTGAAGCAACCAGTAACTGTCCTGGATGATCCGCAGGTTCTTGGGAGAGGCCGTATTCGGAAGCAGTAGGGACGGACATGCACTTTCGGATCGATTGATTTGTAAATATCTCTGGATCGTGGGCCGAATTTAGACCTCGGGTATCCTTCAAGATTGAAGTGGCGCCTAACAGCTTGGTAGAAGAAATCTTCTGCCCTGTCCTGTTTGCCTGTGGTTTGGATTGAGCCTTTCCCTTTCGACCGATCTTCTTCCCAAAGCCCAAATTGGTTTTATCAGATATGTAGAAAACATCGTCCAAGGGTATCGTCTTATTCCGCTTTGGAGCTGTTCGGTTTGTTTTTCGAATAAGCTGTTGCCTTACATTGGCCGCTTGAGAATTTATGCTCCGCAAGAGCGGTGTATTAGGAACGACTCCTATGAATAGAGGTGATTTCAGGCCATGTTGCAAGGGCCTGAATCGAGTTCGGAGCATAATGCTAATTGACTCGATCGAGCTATGTCAACTTGTCGTATTCGACGGAACGTCTTAACGTTTCGGGCGCGCGCACAACCTGCTAAATGTTAGTGTGGACTATGAAGCATTTGCGGTATCTCAAAAAGTACCTCAATTGCTATTCTTCAATTCTGACTATCTGCGATGCTATGTAGTGGTGTCGCAAGACATCCTGACGTTCGGCCAAGACCGATGGGGGGACCGGACAGCAGCTCAAAGATGGTCCCAAGGAAGCTTTGATGCGTTTGATCAATACTGAGTGTGGCAGTAGGCTGCTGGATGTGTCTGCAGTGGCGTAGCTAATCGCAATGCCAACATCCAAAATTTACAGGTGCAAGGCAAGTTCGGCATTGAGTTTTTCCGGCTATCCGCGTCGTATCTTGCACGCGATCTTTTGAAACACATCACTATCGTGACGGCTAACCGGGCCGAAACTGCTCAGTTGCGTTAAAATTAACATATACGCTCTTTTAACTTGATATGTTTATACTAATGTATAATATCTTGTTATTATGACAGCCTTTATGAGCAGTACAACCATCCAAACCATCCTTCACAATTAAAAATGCTTGGAGAAGAACTTTGCTATGTGGTTGTATCTGTCTGCGATCAGCTCGAATTTCTTGGGCTTACAGAACTGTACATACCCTCTTTCATACTCCTTCAAATTCTCATGATCCTTGAGGTTAGCTCGGGCTCCCATCCATCCATGATGCATGGTAGGATATGTTTCAACTTCGCCCGGTTTACCTTCTCCGGTCAGGATTTCCGAATACTGTTTGACCACCTCAGCGTCTTCGCCATTGGAAGCGAGGACGATATGTGGGATGACAATCTTCTCGGCGTCCTCTCTCGCAAGTCTCCTGCTCATAGTCAGTCTTTAATTCTTGATTATAAGTCTGGAGTCAATACCCAGGGTGTACTTGGCCAGAAACACTGAAAGGAGTACCGTCGCCACTTGCAAGTGCAGTTACTTTACCACCCCAGCAAAGTCCAAGTGATGCCCAAGACTTGACGCTAGGATATGTTGTCTTCGCGGCGCCCGCAACCGAGAAAAGGACTGGAACATAGTCTGGAAAGTTCATATTCCCCTTCATCCATTCATCTTTTGCTTGCTGAGCAGCATCACTCTTATCGGTAAACCACTCCGGGTTGATTGGGTTTCCTTTAAAGAAGTCCGGGATAATGACGAGTGCATCTAAGGCTTTGGCAAGCAGGTCAGCACCTTGCATAGTCTGAGGCGAAAGGCCGAAGACATCATAAATGTCAAAGATGCCTCTGGTTGAAGTTGGAGAACCAGTAACGTCTACTTCAGTTAGTGTTGGGTTACTGTGACAAATAATCACGCTTACAGCATCTAAGGCCTCCGATATCTTCGTTGTAGAACCCAGCAGGCTTGTAGTCGTCTACCACAACTTTAGGAATTGTATTGCATGCTTCACAAGTCGCCATTGTGACTTAGTAAGAACAGAACTGGGAGTGTACCCTTAGTTCCTTTGGCATCAATGCCGATGCGAAGACTGGCTGATATATGGTTGCAGGGAGATGGAGGACAGGCCAGCACCTTATCGGAACGGATATAAAATGCGAACTCGGACTTTAGACGGCGAACGTGAGCGATTGGACCTTGCCCGTTGCGTTCGTAGTTCTAGTCACCTGATTTCATGCACCCAATACATCTGAGAGTTTCTCCATCTACCTCAACAACAGGCAGAAGTGATCCATGATTGTTTCTGCAATATTTCTGCATCCAAGGTTCCACTCTTGAGAATTGGTCCTATGCAGTCATGGAAATGGGAAGAATTTCCTTAACACCGAAAGATAGTTCATAATGCTAAATAATTTCATGGGGGCATATACAATAAAACCGTCTTCTGTGACTGATGTACCGCTCTCTATCTGCATCAAAAGGCTATAGGCGTCGAGTATTGTAAAAGCCATGCTAGACCATGTAAGTTTGGATAATTGCCTTGTTGTTTTGGGTTCGTCTATGCGTTGAGAAAAGACAATTTTGAAGGGGTGTCTGGCAGGACAGGACATATGAAAGATCCTTTAGTCTGATACAGAATTTGTAACGTCCATTGCCAGAAAGGAATGCAGGAAGGTGAATGAGAAGACAGGGTAAGACCGCTGCATCAGGCACTCTATACGCACAGCCACGGTTAAGAGCTTGAATGAGAAACCAAGGCAAAGTGCTCATACTTGCGCAGTTAAGGTACAAGTTGGTCAGTAGCCAGTCTGGTGGGTTCTAGTCATCATGATTACTACACAAGCTCACAAGGTGCATCCCCCACTATACAATGGCATCTACATAAAAACATAAATAAAGGCGCTGGCTGCTCTTAGTTCCTATCTTTTCCAACTTGTGTTCCTTTTCTACTCTTCAGCATATCAATTGCCCCAAATGTCTTCCATAGCTAAGTATACTTTGCCAGCATTACCATATGCATATGATGTACATATTGTTCTTTGAGCCAGCCTTGTGAGGTTTGTATACTTACATGATGTCAGGCATTGGAACCTCACATCAGTAAAGAGATCATGACTCTCCACCACACAAAGCACCATCAAACCTACATCACAAACCTCAACAATTTCTTACAGACTCAGTCGACAGCTTCCTTGGCAGGTGATCTAATCAAGCAACTGAGTCTCCAACAAGCCATCAACTTTCACGCTGGTGGACACATAAATCATACCCTCTTCTGGGAGAACCTTGCTCCGGCATCCTCACCATCAACATCTCCTGACTGTGCTCCGAAACTCGTGGCTGCGATTAACACACGCTGGGGCGATCTCTCTACTTTCCAACAGAAGTTCAATGCTGCTCTCCTCTCCCTCAAAGGATCAGGATGGGGTTGGCTTGTACAGGATCTCGAGAGTGGTGCTCTGGAGATCATCACCAGTAGAGATCAGGATGTTGTCCCCGCAACTAAGAAGCCTTTGCTGGGCGTGGATTTCTGGGAGCACGCTTATTATTTGCAATATTTGAACGACAAGGCTGCGTACGCAAATGGGATCTGGAAAGTGGTCAACTGGGAGATAGTCGAGAAGAGGCTCACAGGTAGCATTGACAGTGTTTTCGGGAGCTTGGTGGGATTGAAAGCTGGTTTGTGATGCAAGAATTTTCAAATACCTTGTTGGATGCTTGCTGAGTGTTTGATGATCTCTATAATTGGTTGCGAGTCTTAAGAGTTTCCAGGCTTCAAGGTGATATGATTGGCTTCAGAAAGTTAGTTCAAATGCTCAGGGTGAGGTGTCATAAGAAATGCTATCTAAGAAGTCGCTCAAAATCTCTCAAATATTCTTGATCATGGACCATTCTACATGGATTAGCCCCACTTCGAGATATTCCACGATCATTTTCCTGATCAGCCCCTGTAATTATGTATATACATATGGGGGAAATACTCTAGGCACATGCATGCAACCAAAGTACCTTGCTTCAAGGAAGTACTTGACTTTGTCTTTCATATCGTTGTCTTTCAATCCCTCAAGTATAACATTAAGCGAGGTCGCCTGGAGACAGACTTCAGTTACAATTTGGCCGAAGCAGAATCCCGCGCCTTTTTATGCAATAGAGGAAATATCTTCGAAAAAGCTTGGTCCTACGAACTCTTGGTTCCATTGCCGTCATACTAGCTCCAACCTGTGGCCTCTCAGATCTCCCAACCATCATGCAGAAAAAGGGCTTTGAATCCTCGATCACCTCATCCTGTCCCGCCATTCCATGTGCCGCATTCCCAATCCCCCACCATCTGAATACACCAGAACATAGACCAGAATCAAAACCAACGCAACAACCACGAAGAAGTTCACGGCAATCACAACCGCAACATACCCAGGCATATCACTAAAGATACACCTCCACTTCAGTTTCCGTTCAGCATCCTCGTTCCCGTCTTTGCCCGGCATCTTATCCCCCCCTAGCTTTTGGTTGTATTGTGACTTCCTAGTCGACTGCGCAAGTTCTAAGTGTCCTGTTTGGAAAGGTAGGATGTATTGGCTATCAGGATTTGAGAAGATTGGGAGGTACTTATGGTAAACCGGAGGCGGGTACTGGAGACGTGAGTTTTCGAAGAGAGAGGCTAAGAAGTTCATGTCGATGGTTGAGGGCTTTTAGACTGAACAAAGATTTGTACTGTTGTTGGCGTAACTGTTAGATCGCGAGGAATAAGCTTCGGTAATCCACGGTGGTGAACGAGGTATGAGTTAGAATACTGGGAGGAATGATTCGAAATTAGTCTTCGTGACGATGCTACAGGCTTTCTGCTGAAGAGTTCTTTGTGACCTGTGTACTTTTTGACTCATTTAACCCCGGTAGTCATGCGACTTAGTTGATGAAACAGTTTTTGAGTGCTGTAGTAAAAGCAAATGTTGTGGAACTAACAAACGGCAAGCTGTTTTATTTCCGGTGCCATGGATGCCTTGTACCGAAATGTTGGACACCGTTGGCGAAAGCTGTTTTGTTTGCAGGTTAATATCAAGTCGCACAATTAAGTACGTTTATGGCCAAACTGTCAATTGTTGTACCAAGGTGTCTGGCGTGTTTTGTGCTTCAAGAATACTCCTGGTGACGTGCGGTATAGTAGTTCTGGATGTAAACGTAGTCGACCTCAACCATTTGTATCCGATCAAACTCAATCAGCAAGCACGGCGTACCATTTAATTTTAGTTTTCTACAAACTTATCGGAGCGAGCCCACCCATCTATCTATAATTTTGGCGTGCACGTGCATATACAGTCATTAAACCCATCAACCAAAGGCAATCCATCTCGATTACTTCCCGTTTGAGAAAGAGCAAACAGCCCACTTGCCACTCCAGGCCCACTCTCTCTTTCCGCTCTTGTCCTCTCCCTTCAATTCCTCATCAAGTCCAGGCTTCAACCCGACCACAACGTCGGCCTTGCAAGTTCTCAGTGCAAGAACATTGACTCCAGATCCCGGACCGAGGGGACCAATGGCAGTTGTAAAAGGTGTAGTAGGATCCCATATGCCATCACCAGTGAGCTTTCTGTAGTTCAAATCGCCTTTGAAAATCACAATCTCGCTTTCCTTAAGATCTTCATACAACTTTGGTGCTGAGGATGGAAGTCGCCAGTAGCTTCCTCCCTCGGTCCAAAAGGTCGAAGTACGCAGCATAAGTTGTCCTTCTGAATGGAATTCACTCCAGGTTTTGAACAAGAAGGCAAGTTCGTCAATCTCCTTTTGTGACAGAGGTGTTGGTGTCTTACCAGCGGCAACCTCGTCTTCCGATGGGGTAGAGTAAAATGGCTGTGGGTTTGCAAGGGCGTTCAAGAGATCGGCAAAATCTTTCGGTACTACATCTGACACGAACCAAGGGATTGCCTTTGGATGTAAAATGATGTTCGTGGCAAGACCAGAGCTGAGAAGGAAGCCTGCCAGGATAAGGTCGACGTAAAGTTCGAACCCGGCGTTGTCTAGGACAATGTCAACCTGTCTGTATTTCTTTCCTTCCGACTTGGCCTTCTTCAAGGTGTTGTATGCAGCCTCAAGATCATTGGCAATGATGTTCTTCTCAGATGCCTTCCGTGCTTCTGATCCTTGTAGCTTTTGAATATCTTCGTAAGTAAGAGATGTGAGGAGAGACAGATCCGTTGCATTTCCCCACAAGCAAATTTCGCACATCTCCATGAAAAGTATTTTCTCTGCGGCATCCAATTCTTCTTGTGATTTGTTGCCCTTGTTCTCCATCTGCTTGATGAGCTCATGATAGCGGCCTGCAAGCTCGAGGACAGCTGGACGTGAAGAGCGGAAAGTGGACATCTTTTGACGAGCAAAGATGTCATATTGCTTCCAGTGGCTGGAGAGGGCGAAAGCAGTTGCAATTCGTCTACACATTTTTGTTAGTCAGTGTTAATTGCCTTGGGGCAGCATGGAAGTATACCTGTAAAGGTAACATTCTGCATAAAGCCAAGGAATATTGAACCATGAAGGTGATCCCAATTGTTCCAACTCCTTGTTGTAACTTGCGATATCTGGCTTTCCATCATCAGGGAGCGGGCTAAGAAGTTAGCTAATTGTCTAAGATCAGGATGCCACAAGTCCTACGTCAATTGCCTGTCGTGTTGAAGCTCATACTTGAGCTTCGCCAATTCTTCAACTATACGCTTTCCTTCCGTTCGCTTTTCCTCGTCGGTGGTCTCGGATACGGCGCGGTGAACATCATCGATAGCTCCCGTCTACAAACATCAGCAGCGACTCATCTTGTCGACGAGATGTAGTACATACAAGAATGACCGGCCATCGATCTCTGGCAGAGATGTAGGCGAAAGAGGTCTTATCGGAGGTATATGAGGGTCCTGCCACTTGTTAGAGAAGCCATCAAGCGTGGAAATTGGCTCCTTACTGGTCTTGGTATCGAACTCCATCTTGAATGATTCTGCAGAGAACAAACTGTGGTAGGAGATGGAAGATATAACTGTGCAGTCTGCGTAACTGTAGTTTCAAAATGGCGGGGCTGACCGTATACAGGTGTTTGGAGGGATGGTGGGGCAGGATGTATATTGGCAGTGATTGGCTCGCCTATCGAAGTTCGTCTTGTCTCGTCATACGCGGTTTGCTGTTTGATATCAGATTCTAACTTCAGACCAAAACTTGTATGAAGATCATTCGTGGAATAACAATGCACCTCTGAACATAGATCTTACCTGGAAATGCCGATCTGGCCAAATCAAATTCCTGTATCCCCATTCGAAGAAACATCAAAACACACGTGGTGTTCCCCCTTCCGTCCCGTTCGTTGCTCGGCAGTTCCATGGCAGCGCCTTTAGGTGTCCCCCCAACCCAGTCCAGTGTAGGCGGGAAAATGAAGCGAAGGTGCTCAGATCGCTCGACGTTTTTTTCCCCCAGTATTATGCTCAAGAGCTTCCTCCTAGAATGGAGTGTGTATTTCCGATCCTGAGACAAACTTTCCCACATGAAAATCTATGCTGGTAGTGGATCTCGAATTCCCATTGTACTCGTAATGATGTCTTTTCAATCTATGTATAGATTGAAGACACCCAGGCAAGGAGATGCTGCTGCAGAATACAATTTAGACAGGGTGGTTTTTACCGTACAATTCCTTTCACTGAAGCATTAAGGTTGCTAAGCAGCTCACGCAAATCCTGGGGCAAACCAAGATAAGGTAAGGAGATCATAACATCAAACATCTTTTCACCATTGACACATCGGTTCTTTCTAGGCCGTTTTATACTGCGATATTGTGGGAGCTTAGTTTCAAGCACTATCAAAGTAAATCCAAAGCGGGATGTATTTTATTCACGTAGTCAGAGCTACCTCATATACATCATGGTCCAAAGAACAAATTGGGTTATGCTAAAGCAGCGATAGGTGCGGCAGCCGTACTAGCCAAAACGGCTCGGGCGCAAATATTGTGTGGAACATATCTTGTAATAAGCTAAACTCTTCCATCAAGCAAATGACTCGGGCAATTGGTCTAGTGGTATGATTTCTCTTTAGCAAGCTTGATTCGTAAGAATCAGCGATCTTAGAGAAGGTCCTGGGTTCAATTCCCAGATTGTCCAATTAATTTCTTTTTGTCCTTTCATGTGTCACATCTTGCATTCATGATGCTGCCCGGTTTTGGCTTTTGCTGCCTGTGGTGAGTATTCGATTAAGGATATTCATCTGTAGAATATTTAATCAAAGCTTTTTGGAACAGGATGCTAAAAACTTGGTCTACTGGTACATTTCGTGAGAAATGTGGATGTCTCTGTCTTTTGCCGAGCGGTGTGATGGGTAGTGTCCGAGCACGCGCTTTGAGCTTCGTGAGAATGGTGGTGCCCTCGCTAACTTTAAGGGCGGTATTGATGGGATCACATTTGGAACTGTAGTGTGCAGTTTGCTTAAATTCGAAATGTTGTCTATAAGTACTAGCTGCTATAGAAATCTCTCAAATTACTAGCACCCGGATACTTAAAGCTTGAGGCCATTAGCCCAGAAACCCGATCGAAATGGTCTCATTTCCATCATTTTTCTTCACTTACATTGTTTGTTGACAGCTCCATATCAGTAGGTACGAAACGACAGAATCTTCCATCGTAAAAGTTTTGGGAGTATGTCTATAGCACAATTTCTAATGTATCATAAGCATACTTAAACCCGGTTAAGGTTGTTCGGAATTTCCTTAGAAGGATGAAACTTTTAGGAAAGCAGATAAAGGAGCGGTTGGGGGGGGGGGGGTTGTTACCATCTTAATGATATTTCTTTTTCCGTAAATAGACAATAGTTGCTGTAGTAAAACTATTCATCGAGGTGTGGCATGGATCAAACGCAATCTTGAGGTACTTGAGTAATCCAACGATCCAAGGAGTCGTTTACTTTCTTTGCAAGCAAGAATGGAGCAGATTTCGACTACATATATCTTTTATTGAGCAGGACATCTGGGCTTTATGAGAAATAAACACCACCTGGTATTGGAGCTGGAACGCGTGTCACTTTATAGGTAGTGACTTTCATTATATTTTTAATGCTTTTGGGCTCCAAGTAATTTCATCGAACCGCATAATATTTTTGCTCACTAGCCACGAATTACTTGCTCAGAGGACAGTGGAAAAGGGTCAGTCTATATGCATCAACCTATGCGATGTGGCTGAGACTGCGTTATTTCAGTTGAAGAATTTGATACGGTCGAAATTACTAGAAGAAACAAGTTCGTCGCGGTCACATAATATAGTTTAGCTCCATGTGCTTAAGCTATTGTTGACTTCGCAAACTGCGGCTATTTCAGGCCGTTTGGAGGCGCCTTCTGTTAACGGAAGAATCAGGACTGGACTTTTAGATATTAACTATGTAGAAAACGTTAAAACCAGAATCCCAGAATGGAGTCTCCAAGTAATATATAAACATATATACACATGCACATGTTCAACTGGCTTTGGCAGCTGAGGCACAATGAATGCCTTGACATGAAGTGAGTATGAGAAACAAAACCAGGCCGGTTAGAAGAGCTCTCAGAGTCAAGATAAGCAGGAATCTATGACTAAGACACAATTGTCACACATTTGGTATGGTTTATTTCACTGTATCGAAACCTGGCCGTGATCGAGCGAGTAAGCGAGCTCGTTCTGATCCGGGAACCAGAAATATATTACTATTTGCTGCAAATGATACTTCAAGATGATATCATCGAGTCCAAAATAATGATTAATTTGCATCCAATTAGAGAATTTATCTCCATACCTAGACAAGTTGATTGCGGAGGTTCTTCTCCGTCCATGATGCTAAATGACGTAACCACCAATTCGTCAGCTCAGATGGCGAGGAGGAGAAACCTGCTCGTGTGAGCATCAAATACCATATCTTAAAGTAGCATACCATTCTGAGGTGTTCGAAATCCAATTCAATATCAAATAAGAACCTTAAGTCGTTTGCCTAACCTGCCATATAAGATGTCATCAAACCCAGACTCCGTGTCCAACCAAGGAGAGTTCCACTCCAGAATTGCCCCTTCCGAACCTTTGACAACTTCAGGCGTAAGTGGAGTGCATTCAAACTTCACTTGTAGAAGTCTAATTTGCGGAATAGCACAAACCAGGACTGAAGGTTGGCAACGATGCGGCGCCTGAATTTCATGCTCAGACACTTCCTCCAGGTACTGCACCAGCAGACCGCACCTTTAAACCAGATGTGACTGCGGAAGTTCCTGGACAAGCGATGAACCCTAATATCAGTAAGGAAACTTGGACTTCTGCGTCTGATACAATTGGCGGTGCAACAAGTGCTGATGTGCACACTGGATACGGGCTTCCTGAGGGGCAAGCCAGTACTGAGTTACATGGCAGTGGTGCAACGAAAGGGAAAAAGGAGGAACTTGGATTGGCAGGCCGTCCGGGTGGTCCTGATAAGTTTGAAGGGACGTTGGACAGTGGAAGACCCCGAGCTCCAATGAAGCGGCAAGAGGATCTGGCCGAAGGGCAGCTGCCTGCCAGTGCCGACGAGCTTGCGTCAGAGTTCCCAGGTCGATAAGCCACTTACTTGTATCAGATATAAACAGTTAGCCAGAAATTTACGAACAAGGATGAGAGATAAGCTACTATAGCCTTGTGCATATAATGCTCATGAGTAACGCAATTCGCAATTAAGTACAAATCGTGATCGTGACATCCTCATATCGGAAAAAGGTAATCACCGAGAGCCGGATTAAGCTGAGGCCACATAACGTGACCCCGCTTAAATATTGATGCCTCGCCTTGCTGCCTGGATCATTTTCCTCTCCAAACTCGTGACTTTTATCTCGCTGTCCAGTCTCTCTCCACCACACCGCATCTCTGTCGCAGACTGTCAGCCAGATTTCTACCGCCCAAGGAGGAACCGACCTCCGCGCGTATCTCCCCTCCCCCTAGTCTCATCTCAATATCATCCACATTCAACACGTCGTGAGCGACGCGATATCTTGTCGCAAAAGTTTACTGTCTCGCTCATTTTGCGCCCCCTCCTCTCCCTTGACGACTGCGCCATCAATTCGTCCACCACTGCCAATCATCAAGACGTCGCGCCAGGATTGAAGCACGTCCAGAAAAGTTACCAACCATCAACACCAACGCGCCAACGCCGTTAGATCGACAATTATCATCGTCCCAACCTTCGCAGACACACCTCGTGCGCGTCTGCAGCCTCAATAACGTCGCACGTGGATATTTCAACCACCAGACCTTTCTGCATTGACCAAACCTGATGCGCAAGGCTGGATTCTGATATGTGCAGTTACCAATACTAGAAAACACAACGACCCATTGCGACTTGACACATATCTGCCATTGGCAATATGGCATCCGTTCAAGCCGCACCGCCGGTTCAGCAACCAGGATCATCAATCACTGCTAATATGACCCAAGCAGACATGCAACAAATCCTGATGGTGAGCTTCTCCATCCGCAATCAAGCCCATTTCATCTATTGTATGGTCACAGCAGCAATACTAACCATGTAACAGCAATACAAGCAGATGAAGGAGCGAGGTGTACCCGAAAAAGATCCCGAATTTATGAAAGTACACCAAAAACTTTCTGCGATACAGCAGCATCATGCTTATACAAAGCAACGACAGGCGTTTGCGCAACGTCAGCAGCAGTTGGCACAGCAAAATTCAGCCAGTGTAAACGCCAACGGTGCTGCAGGTACTAATGGTGTAGCTTCTGGTACGCCCACAAATGGTCAGTCTGCTACCTCAAATACGCCTGCAGCATCAATTCCATCTGCTCAACCAGCTCCTGCGGCCGGTGGACAAAGAAATGCTGCAGCGGCAGGAGGAGGATATTTCACACCCGAACAACTAGGTACTTTGAAGCACCAGATCCATGCTTTCAAATGTCTCTCGAAAAATCTGGGTATCCCAGCGCATATTCAACAGCAACTTTTTGCTGCAAAGCGATCCACATCAATACCCGACCAAGCCGTTGCTGGTGCAGCTCCAGCTACATCTGCCGCTCAACAGACACCGAATAGTACCGATGTTAAACCAACCGAAGCTGTCTGGGTACCAAAAACCCACGAATATTCTGGATTTAAATCTCCCTATGGCGGATTGAAGAAGAAGATTAGCTATGCCGACCATAGGACTCGAGAGGAGCGACCTCTTGTGCCCAGCATCATGCCATCTGGTGTTGACATTGAGAAATTGCGTTACGATCGGGAAATCATCATTCATAACCGTATGCAGGCGAGACTGGCTGAACTCAAGGCCCTTCCTGCTAACATGGCGCATTGGGACATGAGCAGCGGCGAGCCTGTCTTGGATGAGAGCTTAAGGAAGAAGGCTATCATTGAGATGAAGCTAATAGGCCTATATAGCAAGCAGAAGGCATTTCGAGAGAAGATTGGTCGACAAATGATTCAATATGACAACCTTGCAATGACCGCGAACCGAAGCAATTATAGACGTATGAAGAAGCAGTCATTACGGGAAGCCCGTATTACAGAGAAGCTCGAGAAGCAGCAACGAGACGCCCGGGAAACCCGTGAAAAGAAGAAACACACAGATTACCTGGCGACAGTTCTCACTCATGCACGAGAAGTGCAAACTGCTGCAGCCAATCAAAGACAGAAGATGCAGAAGCTAGGCCGTATGATGCTGGCACAGCATCAGAACATCGAAAAGGAAGAGCAAAAGCGTATCGAGCGAACTGCCAAGCAACGTCTCCAAGCCTTGAAGTCGAACGACGAAGAAGCATACTTGAAGCTGCTCGACCAGGCCAAAGATACTCGTATCACACATTTACTTCGACAAACCGATGGTTTCTTGTCACAGCTTGCCGCATCTGTCAAGGCACAACAACGAAAAGCTGCCGAACGCTACGGAGATGGCCAAGATGAATTTATGGCCGAAGAGTCATCTGACGATGAAGAGGAAGAACAAGACACAAGAAAGATTGATTACTATGCTGTTGCTCATCGAATCAAAGAGGAGGTGACCAAGCAGCCCACTATTCTTGTTGGTGGTACCTTGAAGGAATACCAACTGAAGGGTCTTCAATGGATGATATCTCTTTACAACAACAACCTGAATGGTATTTTGGCCGATGAGATGGGTCTTGGAAAGACCATCCAAACAATCAGTTTGATTACGTATTTGATTGAAGTCAAGAAGCAGAACGGTCCCTTCCTGGTCATTGTACCCTTGAGTACACTGACTAATTGGAATCTGGAATTTGAGAAGTGGGCACCTGGAATTGCAAGGGTCGTGTACAAAGGCCCTCCAAACGCTAGAAAGCAACAGCAACAGCAGATCCGATATGGCCAGTTCCAAGTTTTGTTGACGACTTACGAGTACATCATCAAAGATCGACCAGTTCTGAGCAAGATCAAGTGGATTCACATGATTATCGACGAAGGTCATCGTATGAAGAACTCTCAGTCCAAGCTTAGTGCTACTCTTACCCAATACTACACCACGCGATACCGTCTCATTCTTACTGGTACTCCCCTACAAAACAACCTTCCTGAATTGTGGGCTCTTCTAAACTTCGTTCTTCCCACCATTTTCAAATCCGTCAAGTCTTTCGATGAATGGTTCAACACTCCGTTTGCCAATACTGGAGGTCAAGACAAGATGGAATTGACGGAAGAAGAACAGATTCTTGTTATTCGACGTCTCCACAAAGTCTTGCGACCTTTCTTGCTTCGTCGTCTTAAGAAAGATGTCGAAAAGGACTTGCCTGACAAGACTGAAAAGGTCATTAAGTGCAAGTTCTCTGCACTCCAGGCGCGTCTTTATAAGCAGATGGTCACCCACAACAAGCTTGTCGTCAGCGATGGAAAGGGTGGCAAGACAGGTGCCCGTGGTCTTAGCAACATGATCATGCAACTTCGAAAGCTCTGCAACCATCCCTTCGTTTTCGATGAAGTTGAGAATCAAATGAACCCGCTAAGCACTAGCAACGATTTGCTTTGGCGAACGGCAGGAAAGTTCGAACTGCTCGACCGTGTGTTGCCCAAATATCAAAGATCTGGCCACAGAGTTTTGATGTTCTTTCAAATGACAGCTATCATGGATATTATGGAGGACTTCTTACGTTTCCGTGGCATCATGTTTATGCGTCTAGATGGTACAACCAAGTCTGACGATCGTTCTGATCTTCTGCGTGAGTTCAACGCACCGGACTCCCCCTACTTCATGTTCTTGCTCTCCACTCGTGCCGGAGGTCTTGGTCTGAACTTGCAGACTGCTGACACAGTCATCATCTATGATTCCGATTGGAATCCTCATCAAGATTTGCAAGCTCAAGATCGTGCCCATCGTATTGGTCAGAAGAACGAAGTCCGCATTCTGCGATTGATCAGTTCCAACTCTGTCGAGGAGAAAATCCTGGAGCGTGCCAAGTTCAAGCTTGATATGGACGGCAAAGTTATTCAGGCTGGTCGTTTCGATAATAAGTCGTCGGAGACTGATCGTGACGCAATGCTCAGAGTCATGTTAGAAACAGCAGAAGCCGCAGAAACCTTGGAGCAAGAAGAAATGGACGACGTCGAGCTGAATGAGATTCTGGCACGCAACGATGACGAACTTGTACTTTTCAATAGTATGGATGCAGAGCGAGCAAAAGATCCCATCTATGGTACTGCTGCGGGTAGTAAACGCGTCCCACGTCTCATGGTCGAGAGCGAACTTCCCGAGATCTATATGTCCGATGGAAACCCAATCGCGGACGAGCCAGTCGAAGCTGCTGGACGTGGTGCTCGAGAACGAACCCGGGTCAAGTATGACGACGGCCTTACCGAGGAACAATGGTTGATGGCTGTGGACGATGATGAGGATAGTCCAGAAGCTGCTGCTGCCCGAAAAGCCGCTCGCAAGGAACGTAGGGAGCAAAATCGCCTCAAGCGACTTGGCCAACTTCCTGGTGATATTGAAGAGACAGATGGCAGTGGCAGTGAGGAGGAGCCAGAGCCCGAGCCCGAACCAACTCCAAAGAAGGCTCGTGGACGCAAGACTGGCAAGGCTGACAAGAGAAAGGCCGAAGAACTGGATGAAGATGAACCACCATCAAAGAAGAGACGAAGCGGCCCAGTTAGCCGTCCTACAAAGGCACAAGCACCTAGCGGGGAAGGGATGTCAGCCAAGACTCGAACCGTTCTCCAGACCAGTTTGTTGAGTGTGTACGATTCTTTGATGAAGCTGGAGTCTAGTTCGGACGCTGGCTCCGATGATGAAGATGAGGATGGTGGCAGGCTGATTATTGGACCCTTTGTGGCGTTACCACCAAAGAGAGACTATCCCGACTACTACGTCCTTATTAAGGCACCAATTTCGATGAAGATGATCGAGAAGAAGATCAAAAAGCAGGAGTATTCTAGCCTTGGTGACTTTAAGAAGGATATTCAACTCCTTTGTGGCAATGCCAAGACATACAACGAAGACGGCAGCATTATCTATGTTGATGCTGTTTCTATCGAAGTAAGTAACTGGTAGCACAAGCTATACGGCCTTGAAGATTTTGAAACTAACAATCATTTAGAATGCTTGTAACTCCCAGATAGACAATGAGCTGAAAGATCATCCAGAACTCGTGGAGCTGGATGGCGGCTCCTCGGTTGCGCCTACCACTGGTGCTAACACACCCACTGTCGGCAACAAGGTGAAGCTCAATTTCAGCAAAAAGGATAACGAATACGCAAATGGGGGAAGCAGTGGTGCGCAAAGTGATGATGATGACTAGTGTGCAAACTACTTGCGTTTGACGATGATGTTCTCAATGTATTACAGCTAATTTTTCTGGCATTGCGGTTTGGACTGCTTTCATCTTGCTCTAGCACATAGGAGTTCACTTGTATTGGCGTTGGTTCTGGAGGAAAGGGTCTGAAGACACTGGGGCGGCTTTGAGAGAGCTCTGAGAGTAGCGTCTGCTAAGCTCTACAACTCCATAAGAGGCAACGCATGTCTAGATTGTACTTTAGTAGATTTGCGGATTTTCTACGCAGGTCCCTAGATCACGAATTGATATGTTTTACTACAATGTCCCTGATATAGGTGCGCTTGTCTGGTGGTATCTGTCTTGGATTTCTCGTCCTGGCTTGACTTCACCCGCCCGCGTAGACAAGACGCTGCTGGTGTTAGCGGGTGTCATTACGCAAGTCCGTTGACAGTCTATAAAGATACTTCCCCTGCTGACTTATGTCGGTTTTAGTCCTTGCCCATTCTGACTCGTTGAATGGATATATCTCTTAGTTACTTTGTCTACAACATTACCCTTCAACACATAACAAGATTGTCCTAAATTTTAAGGTCTAAACTCCCATATGAGACGGCTTACTTGAGGTAGATTGACAACCAAAGTCGGTAATTATTCGAGACTTGGAATTATAAACTCTAATAAGCACACTCACTAAGAGCGAGCACCACGCACGAAGATTCTCGTGGCTCCCTGCCTGTGGCAAATATGATGGTGCCCCCCCAGGAAGGTGCCACCAAGGTGCTCTATTAAACCTTCCCACCGATCCGGGGAAGACAGCGTAAATTAGATCGAGAGATCACTTATGCAAATCCCCACATGTGTGCTGACGAGACATGTGACGGGCCATGAAGGTGGTTTCAGCCCTCACGGCCTGCGAAGAAACGTGCAAGCTTCAGGTTTTCAGGTGCTGACCAAGCCGACTGCATATGCTGCTGGTTTCAGCAGTATGAGCTCTTCACTAGCCATCCAAGACCCTCTATTTGGTACTTCTTACTGAAGGAAGAGAGTCACGGTGCATATCCCGCTTCAGCCTTTGTGCGGACTTTCAACCCTGAACTTCCAGCATGCACATATCTTGCAGCAATGGGATATCCCGCGGCAGCTCATTATTGATCAAGGACTCTAATTATGGATAGAAATCCCAAATCGTCGCATATCGGGGACTCTCTTATCATGCGCATCCTGCAGCCTTCCATGCACGCAAACTCTCTTGCAAAGCTACTGGTATTCTCGCAGCGATGTAGCTCTGCCCAGCCACTACTGAAGTGTTCGTGTGAAGTTTGAGAAGTTTGTGTTATCGTTGCCAATAACGCATGCAAGATATTCCCTCTTGCATTGCATCTACCTGAGATTCTTGACATTCAGGACCAGTGGGAAGAGTTAGAGGCACTCTACGTCAGGTTGGCGGGATCGGTTCAAAAGCACTCTTGAACCTTGAGGAATTCTATATTCTCATGCGACTGCTTGCATTGCATCTGCCTTAAGTTTCTTCGAGCTTGGGATTAGTCTGAAGAGCTGGAGGTATCATGCGTCAGGACGTGTCCAATTAGATCAGCCTCTGCCGAATCAGAACACGAACATGGCTTGAAGATAGCAAGAACGCTCTCACTCGAGAGCTGAAAGAAACTTTCTTTCGATAAATTTCCATCCTCTGCCTTTCTTCGAGGCTGGATACGAGAAAATACTCGGGAGGGATGTGCAGGTCTACCCCGAGAATTCAAGCGGGCCCTGGAAGGAGATCTCCTCTGACAAAGGGGCCAGAAGTGAAGGTATCACTAGTGGCCGAATCCAGGCGTAGGAGGTCCAAATCTTGCGCCGAGGAAATCCAGAAGTTACCTACTCTAAAAACTAAGTCGCCTTGGGAGCAGAAACTTCTGCATTGCGGAAGCTTGACATCATAGCCAGACACCCGAAGAAAGGGTCACTCCTTAAGCAACTTTGCCAGAGCTATACTTAGCTCCCTAGAAGCATTAACTGTGGCTAAACCGCTACTCAACGGGCTTCGTAAGTCTGCAGTAGCTGCAACTCAATGTCTCGATATCTCCAATCCCGCCGCCCGCTCGCTTGCATACGCCTCCCACTTTCTTTTAACGCATGCAACGGAAATGTTATTTCACTGCAAAGTAGATTGGGAGGGCTTTGAGCAGCCAGACTATGCTCAATATGCTTTACCTCGGTCGGTGACGACGTTCACGCTTTCCTTCCAGGCATCCGCCGTCGTGACAAATTCTCTCTTGCCAATGGGACGTGGTTCCTCGGTTTTGGTGTTGCCGCCAGCTGCAACGAAAATGCATCCTCGTACCAATCGCATCTTCTACGACATGGCCTTGACCAGATTACCGGGTTTCTCTCGACAGGGAATGATGAATTGGGAGAACGAACACACGATAACAACCGAGGCGAGGGCAGAATGTAGGTTCGAAGCAATCCAAGAATCTGCCCCAGCGATAGATAATCCGCACCGGGCGTGTTCATCCAAAACCTTTGCTCCGTCCAGCTGGTCTCGTCATTCAAAAATTTCTCTTGACTAAGATTTTTTCATCGTCAGAGTTGGAAGCAACCAGAAAAGAAAGAGAGAGCGCCAGAGCAAAAAAATTGCTTCGGGATCCATCACCATGCAGATATTCGCGCATGCCAAATCCATGGGTAAACACGGCTCGGTACATCCCCGTAGACTGCCTTGCCTTCGAAACAATGATATATCGTATTTTGTCGTGTACTCTCTCTCTCTGGAGACTCGAGGCACTGAGACATTTGCCACGCTCCACAACGGCTTCTCGACGTCACATTTCTGTACGGTCCCGTATTGCCCATTCGCATGTAACTGAACTACCCGCCCGGCGCGTTTGAAGTGCTGGGAAAAAGCATGGTATTCTGCATCGTTTCGGTAGGTTTACTGCAACAAGGCAGGTAGACAGCTCATCAATTCCCCGATCGGTGGGTTGTCGGATCGTTGAGCTTCAGTCCCCGTACCGTGTCATGGGAGGTGGGCAGGGCTCTTTGCTTTTCTTTGCCGTGCGTACGGAGTGCCTAGATCGCATATAATGTCACACGAATCACCGGTGTACTGATGGATGTCGTGCTTTCTCGCGTTCTGCACACCAACCCGTATTGATGACGGTCCCGTATCAACAATACACGACACCAAGTGGTTAATCACAGCTCTTAGTACAGTAGCGTATTCAAGATAAAACCATCGCGGCCACACCACAACCATCGCCGATACCAATGAAAAGCCTCAAAAATATCTCATAGTAATAGACCATATGCCTCGGAAGAATCCAGCAGGTTAGTCAGTTACACCATACGGCCATTTCCTATACGACTCGTCGCGAGATATCGTCAGACCTACCGCTCTGCGCCACGTCAACGCAGGGAAGACGTACGTAAGCCAGGACCTAGTTAGTCGTGGCCTGGCGTTGAGCCGGATGGCAACACGAGAAGCTGCCGACGCCGGTACTCTTGGTAGTTAGTTTCATAGAGTGGGCTTTTATGAATTGGGGCCATTTTCACTTCTTGCAAAGGGGCGAGACGGCTCGATGGGTGCTAGAATGAAGAAGAAACGCGACGATGGCTGTGCTCTAGCTAGTTGCCATCTGGAGTGGATAGTAAGTGCGAGGCTTGATCTATCGCATAGTGCAACGGCCGGCTTTTGCAAAGATTCGTAAACACCTAGAGGCCTGCTGGCGGTATTTCCGTAACAATTTCGGCCTTGGGCCTCAATACCAGTCTATTAAGTGGTCTCGCGACGGATAGTGGAGGATTGCGGGAAGGCTTCGTACCTGCGTGTCGCCTGACAAACGGGGAAACCACATGCTCTCCACTGCCTGATGAGGTAGTGAAGATACAATCCAGGACGCTCCTCAGAAGCCCTGGAGCGGGAACCGTTGCAATTTTGGGAACGAGATCGTGTTCTGCTCCTGTGTCTTCCTTGGTCGGCGGGAGTCTGCATGCATGGATGAGTGCTCTGGCCTAAAATGCTGGACGCGGACTCGGAGTGGGATGTTGTGGAGAAGCAGCGTACAGACTGCGCATGCCGCGTCCTACCCCCGAGTCGCAGCAACTACTGAGTTGGACGCATCGGTCATCGGCGACAGCTGACTGCCCACACAGTAGCTTCGGAAGTGGAAGCTCCACCTCCTCTATCCAGCACGGAGTGCGAGGTACGATACACTTCTTACTTCTCGGCTCATAAGCCCTTTCTTTAAGACTCCGGCGCGCTGCAGCCGTGACCAAGGAACAACCCTTCGGGGGAAGCAGCGTTTATGCTGTCCAGTGACACCCGAAAGCGAAGTAGCCTCCACCCATCGTAGATTTTAGTGACATTTCAGGTCAGGTACACGCTGTAGTAAAGGAATACCAGATGCTACAGCGCCGTCCTACTCCACTGTGACGCCTGTTGCAGAGCAAGAAGGGAAACAATGGATCTGGTCTGATGGAGAAGAGAAGCTTTCACAGGTACACGACGATCATCACGACTACGGTATCTGACAAATGTGGAAAAGTGGCTACAAACAACAAAGGCAGGCCAAGCACCAAGACGCATTCGTGACATCTCGGGAGGAATGGAGGCCGATGACGATAACTACTCCGTGATCATAAGAAGAGGGAAGAACCCAGCATGGAGTTTGCCCACCTATTTAGCTTCGTGGAGCGCGAGGATTAGTGGGGAATAGAGGATTGTCCTTTTCGTTTCGGCGATCTGATCTTTCTGCTGGCTTGCGATGCTAGAGTCCGTGAACGATTCTTGACAGGAATCAGTCAGAGCACAGAGCAGGCAAATCAGGGAAGGAGCCTGGGCAAACCGAACTGACACCTCTGGCCGTGCTCTGACTATCAGCTCGATTCCCGCGGACTGACGGGACCATTGCTGCACTTTTGGCGCCCTAAATGCCTTCATCGTCGCCGACCAGCAGCAGCGGTACCATCATGGCATTGGCTTCTAGATGCGGATTGTTTCGGCACTGGTTTCACGCGGGATGAGAAGAGATCTCTTAAGCTCTGGTGAGACGCGACCTGGTCGATGATGTGCAATCAGATAAGTGTGGTTGAGAGTTGTTTTCTGCTCGCGCACTGCTGGACAGAGCTTTTGCGGGCTAAGTTGATCGGCTCCAGCAGGCGTCCGGTCTCAGGTATGGAGGTCGTGGTTTCGGGAGTGGAATTGGCATCAATAGCTCACTACATCCATCGCCGTCTTTGCGCTCGAGCATTGTTGACCTACCCGTGGCAGCTAGCCGGCAGCCACTCGTTCGTCCCGTCCAGGCCGGCACTTCAAAGCACGGAGCTTGAGGGATGGCATAAGATCAGAACGAGATGGCCCCCTCACGGCCTCACTGCTCTGAGGCAAGCTGTCATTCGCTTCCAGCCGGCATGGGCTTCAGCACTGGAACGCCGACCTAACCGCATCATAGCTAGCAAGCAACACCTGGTGCGGTCGCATGAGGGCGGCCGGCGGGAACTGGAACGCGATAACATCCTCACCTCAGTCGGATCAGTCCTGCACCTGGCCCTTGCAAGCAACATTTCCTTGATGACGCTCGCTGTTGGGTCCGTAATGCCCCTTCGGGACCGCCTGGCGTCTGTGCTACCGTACGGCATCATGCAGAGTGGTATTCTCACCCCCAAGAACGGGCTCAGAGATCTGCGCTCCTGCTCACACGAGTAAAGATCATCTGGTAAGGCTTCAATGATGCCATATTCAGGTTGCAAAATTGGACGCGTTCTGGAACTGCGTAGCCCAGATGCGAAGGATGCCCTGGGGCAAAGTACCTTGGTGATCAGCAGCTTAGCTTCCCTCACGAGATTATCCCGCCGTTGGATAGTGGAATGACTAGGGACCATGAAGCCTGCTCTGTAATTTGGGAGGAAGGGCAGTTGACGACCCCTTCACATTCGGCTCAATCGAGCAAGTTCATGGACACTCACTCGCAGCGCGCGGCTGCGCCATTCTACAACTCTGCATACAACGCTATGCAACCAGGACCGTGGAAACTGGATGTTCAGGAAGGATGCAAGCCATGGCCGTCGGAGGTACAGCGATTGGATAACATGGATAGCCTCGATGTTCCGCCGTCTCAGTGCCATCACAAATAATGGCGCCAGGAAAGCATCGTACCAGGTCAGACACTGGCTATGACGGCCAAAGTCAACCGACACTCGGGGAACCTCTCACTATCTATTATTATTGTTTGTACTCCGTCGGATCCAGGGACCTCGCCTGGTCTGTCCGGCCCCATGATTTTCGTGTTATGGTCGTGTCCAGCGTACATGGATACGCGATTGGGCAAAAGTGTCGTTAGCCCGCAATTTATGAAAAGCTGGGACTCGTAGGGCGCCCAGGGTACATACTAGGGACTCTTTACTAGCCTGCTGGAGGATGCCGGAGATCGCTTATTGGCACTGCTGCTTCGTACTCACATGAAAGTCACTGTTATTCCTACTTTCGTCCAACCTTCTCATTTGGTCCGGAAGGTTAACAGAACACGGTAGGATTTTCTGCTCCTCTCCTCGCTCTTCGTAATTGCCTCATTTGCCCTGGGCCATGGTATCCTGGCTGGCCTGAGACCATCTCTTATCCTCGGGATAGCGACGCTGCGTTATGCTGACAGGAGGGTACGGCGGGTGAGCATGACGGGGCATGCGTGGTTGGTGTATGTACGTTACATGATTGTCTAGAGGCACGCTCTGCACGCTGGTAGGGTGCAGTCGCCATGCCATTTCAGCCATAGTTAATATACAAGCCGTCTTTCCACGCCTCGGAAGGCTTGCGCTTTTGAGAATCCTTCGTGGAAGGTAAGGACGCATACTAGTTCCTGAAAGAGGAGGTGGTCATCTCTCCTGCTATCCCACGCCGCGATGGAAGGGCAGAACTGGCATGCTCTTGGGGGCCACAGTCCATCTCATCTGCAAGAGCTTTCACAACAGCAACACGACAGATGCAGAGGGCACTCTGAGGGTGCTGCTGTTCACGAGGATCGAGTATGGCCGTAAAGATAGAACGTTCTCGCGGCTTCGAGAAAGGAAGGATGGGCTGAGCACCTCGGGTTGGAATGGCGCGCTAGAGGCACTGGCTCAGGGGTTCGGGCATAGCTTATAGGTACCACCGTGGTGGGAATGCCGGCGCAGGCCCCGGCCTACACTAAGTATTGTGCAGCAGTTCTGAAGATGCGTGCGACGAACACGCTACAGCTATGCATGCATGCCTGCATCGGTGCACTGCAATGCACTGCACGGCACCTGCATGCCAGGCCCTGGAAACGGTCTGCGTGGGACCCGGGGCCGAAGAAGCAGAACGCACTGCTATCATTGGCCGTCCTTCTCCACGCCGCCGTCACGAACGAGCATGGAGGACAGAGCAGGATGTCCCCTCCCGAAGCTCCTCTGATCTAGTTGCGAAGCCATTACTGCACGATAGTTCTGACTCCGGCCTTCTTGGGCAGCGGGACCAGACCTGGCCCGGCGACAGCGTTGTAGGGGTAAGGATGCGCCACAGTCGGCACAAGAACGGGGGTGCACACTATTGCTATTATAGGCCTCTTGCAGAGTCAGCCATGCCCCCCAGCCAGCTGGTCCGACAGACCTGTTTGTTACCGTCATCGAGCCCCTTCGACTCGTCTCCAGTTTGTGAACTGACACCATCGTTGCGATTGGGACGGCATGTAGCCGTTCCTCACTCCCTCGGCCTCCAAGAACTTGGACCCTCGACAGAGACGTGAGGTCGGCTGTGTTACGCCATCTTTTTTTGGTACCGCGGTGTGGAGCTCCTGCGTGGTTCCGACCACGACTCGTCGCGCGCTGCGGAACTCAACAGCAACTCCAGCGATAATGGTCGGCGATGGCTAAATAACTCACCTTCACGTCTGAACAGTAGAGTTTGCCCGGGGGTCCACGGGGAACGATGACTCTCGCCTGCACCAGAGCAAGAGCAATTGACCAACCATGCAGCCTTGATCCCACCACGCAACAAGTGTCGAGCTAGTAAGGACTGGCAGCTCAATGGACCTGCGCACTTGTGCAGGGAAAAGAGACCCCAACCGCCTCCACTTTTTGCCCCTGGTCTAACAAACAAGGAACTTGCTGGTTTGGAGTTCGACAGCCTCAAGTGACATTTCCGCCGCCCCTGTCAAACTTGCCAGGAGCCTGGGAGCCTGCTCGTTCGCGGATTGGCTCAGAGGAGGTCAAGATGTGCCCAATTTGCACTGTCCATGATGGGACCAGAGCTTTCGTGCATCGCCTGCCAATTTCACACCCCGTATATTCTTTACTACTCTGAGCGTGTCCTTCCTTTGTCGTCGACGAATATTTGAAGCAACATTGAAGGTTTCGATATACCCGTCGCTGTTCTGCTTCTCAAGAACACGCATTCCTTCACGTCGATTTTCCCGCAATTCTACCTTGTCGCGACCCCTTTTACAGCAGTTACGGAATCGCCTGCGTTTTCTCGCAAGCATCAGCCTAGGTCATACTTCACAGGCCTGTTCCTGCTTCCGTTGTTGCAGCAAGACGGCATGCTTCGCATGTGCTCACATCAAGCCTTCGTTCATTGACCTTTTGGCTCTGCTATCCGCCTCTTGGTCGACAGTTATTTCGCCCGTACTGGTCAATACAGCCATCCGCACTTGGTTATAACAATACCCGGTATCTCGCCATTTTCCATTCGCAAGCAAATCCAGACGTAGACACCTACATACATAGCGTGCCCTGTTAAAACACCCGTCACCTGAATCCAGGTATGCGTCCTTCCAAACTTCACTATTTGCCAGTCCACTTTTGATCGATTGTCTGTTTGTGCTCGGTTCATACCCACAACGGATCGGAAGACGCACAACAAGACCCATGCTGGCCTATAACAGATTCTTGGGTCTTAATTGAATGGTTCTTTGTTATGGGCCAGATCTTGCCCCTTGTGTCTTTATCGTCTCATATATTACTGCCACAATTACTGATCCGGTTGTCACAGCGAAGCGAGCAAGCCCGCAATCAAAAGTCGTCGAGAAAAGCACTTACATTCTTTACCATCTATCGCGTTGTTACCAATCTCTCAAAAGACAAAGTCGTCAATTTTCTTCCTACTTGATCTCACACAAAAAAGAAACGCGTTGTGGCCACAGCATCGAGTTCGCAAGTTCTCACCTGCATACAAGCCTGTCGGGATAAATTGAGCAGACAGGCATACGGCGATTCGATACGAGTGACAAATCCGCAAAATATACCCTCTCTAGGATCCCCTGTTCGCTGCACAATAAATACAATACCCTCGCACCACCCCACAGAGTTTGTCTCTTTGACAACAAGCCTCCTGCAATCAAAATGTTCGGTTTTAGCAAGTCCCCAGGGATTCCGACGTCACATTTTCAAAACTCCAAACTCACAAGAGACTCCGTACCTGTCTCACAACTAAGTGAACCGTATATTACCTCGACAGAATCCTTTGAAGCAGCCATTGATGGTCCGCCCTCACCGGAGCGGATTCGAGCTTACACGGAGCAGATGAGAAGAAGTTCCATCTTTGGGAATAACTCGCGGACGCAGACTCTTTCCTCAGGGTCCTCCTCATTTCGGTCGGGCGAGTCGACCGGTAATTCTACAGATAATCTTAGTAGTCTCTCACGCAAGTCGTCGGTACGGTCGAATGCCAGCAGCATGTATTCTGCAGAAAAACCAGAAGGAAGTCAGAGCTTGGGCAAGGCAATCTTCTCCAGGACTGCCAGGAAGTTGAGAAGGGAAAGCGCTGGCACAAATGAAATAGGCAAGATGAAGGAAGAGGAGGCGTCGGCAAGGGAAAGATATTATGGGAAAGCAAGCACATCTCGACCTGGCACAGCAGGCTCTATGTATACAAAAGGCCGACCACGTATCTCTTCACCAACGAATTTCCAGCATGTCACCCATACTCGGCAAGAACATCTACCAAACCTCGCACGATCCAGTCGAAATGAGTTAGCATCAGAGTTCACCGCAATTCGAGCGTCACAAGTCCCAACCCGTGGCGAGCTCAAGGGTATACTTGCCGAAGACCTTCACTTCCAGAACTTCTCCTCCGAAATGGTCAATGATGATTCTAGCAGAGCTCATCGAGCAAGTCCCGAAAGACCATACAATACATACCGTGAATCAGCGATTCTACCTCCACAACCTTTCAGGACCAAGTCACATGATATGCTTCGACAAGCTCCTCCTCGCCCACCACGATCGCCACTTTATCCTCAAGATCTTCCTACACGAACCTCGTCCCGTATTGCCTCCACAGTTATCGATGAATTCAACCTCTTCCCACCGCAGTCTGTTGAGCGACCGCAAACATCTGGAGGCTACCCCAGACTAGACAACACGGTACTTGAAACCCCTCAGAGTCCGATATGGAGTGAGCAAGACAGTTACTTCGATAGACCTGTTTCCCATGCTGTAACTACACCTGGGGATGAGGCCTGGCCATTGAAGTCGTCAAACTTGGAAAGCCCTGTACAGATTCTTGAGAACGTGCCAGAAGAAGACGAGTCCGTTGCTGCAAAGCGACGATCAGGGAACAATGGCGAGCTGCGCTTCTCACAATCTGTGCCTGCGCTTAGACTTCTAAATCGCGAAGTAATTGAAGAGAGACCCGATACTGGAATGTCGACGACTTCTGGAAAAGCCTTTGGGAGGGTTATACCTGATGCGGAACCGTCTCCCAAATCTCCAACATTCCGTACGAACCATGCGTCATGGGAAGACGACATCGATTACTGCTACGAGCACGAAGCCGAGGCAGATTGCGATTACCAGTGGGACAGACACTCTTTGGAAGCCACAAGGCCTAGCCAAGTCGTTTCTCCAGAGATATCCCCTAAGTCGAGGTCGACTATCCAAATCCAAGACAGTGAGCGTGCCTATCACGGTCGCTTCCGACCTTCTTTACTTGTACCATCGAAGTACGAGGTTCCTGAGCTCTCGCCATTGTCACAAATCTCTCTTTCAGAGTCGGATCCACGAACACCAAGTGGGCTGAGACCAGCTCATCTACGATCTCCATCACAGGCATCTTCCTTCAAAGAGTCCCATGGCTTCTCCTTGTCGCCGTCTTTACTCATTCCTGCAGATTTTGGTGCTGCCATGGATCAAGACCACTTATATGATGAGCTAGATCGAGCTCATGCGCAGGACTATTCATCTTCTGCCACGATCTTCTCTCGAGATTCATATGGGAACAATCCTGCGTCACCGATTGACGAATCGATATCAAGCACAGCCTCTTATCGTTCATCGGCATTCTCTCGGGAGTCGGCTCGCAGCAGTTCCTGCACTCGCATCTCTGCACGATCCCATACCTCACAAGAGTCTCTCTTGCTCCTCAACGCTGGAACTGTCAGCCAGGCTCACCGTTCTATTGGGTCCGCCTCTTCAATACCTGATCTCATCCCTTCAGGGCCACGAAACCGAGCGAGTAACATCTCTTTGACAATGGGTGGGGTGCCTTCCACTGCCAACCTAGCTGAGAGCGAGGAAACTGCACCGGGCGTGGTCATTCTAGGCACTCCCATCGCACAACCGCGACGAAAGAATAGCCTTCTCGCAGAGCAAGTTCTTCGAAAGGCAGCACTAGACACCTTGTTGCCTCCTACCAACGAAGGCGAGTCCTTGAGCCCTGTTGCGGAATCTTTCCCTTCATTTCCAAGGGCATCAGGTGCGACAGATAAGATTCATGGACGAAAAGTTTCCGCCCCAATCATGAGTCCCACAGTGAAGGAATTCAAAGGGCGTGCACGAGCGTCAACCGCGACAATGAGCGTAAATGGAAAGCCAAAGACTCGTGGAAGCAACTATATGCTCTTCCCACCAACATCCTGACCAGGAGGCCTACTATACGAAAACATCTTACATCTACAGAATGTAGATTGTATACAAACTGACAACAACAACATTGAATGACAACGTTGCCACGACTGCTACGCATTTCCTATTTTTTTTCTATTCAAATCAACAGATGTTTTCCCATTGGGGTCGAACGATATATAACATCCCACAAATACACACCTCCGGGGACGTGATCACTACATACATTTTCTTTTTTTTTTCTTGCAGTCAAACCGGAGCACACCTTTCAACTTTGGGCATTTACAGGATATGAGCGCGTGTGGAAATAAGGACAAGGAGGGGCTTACGGAATTGAACCGGCACTGGGATTGCTGGGGAGCTCAAGGTTTTGCAGGAGGGGATGCGGGGCATAAAGGTGTTATATTATTCTTTCGCGGTAACACACCAATCACCAATCAACGACGACTACCTCGGCTGTCTCGACATCGAAATCTATACGAGCTAAATTATAGACCTTATTCATCTATTGTCAACCGGACTTACAAAGGCAAGAGAGGGGAAGGCTGGACACATCTAGCGAGCTTGAGGCTTTGAGGAGATCAAATCATGGCATCTTTTACTATGATCCTTTTGATGTTTCCTCCTTTCCTCTCTTTGCAACATGGGTTTAAATATATAACTTTAAAGGGGCCAAAAGATTTGGGAAGCAAAAGCAGCTAGACAACTTTGATTTTATTTTGTGGTGACGGATTTTCTATCCAGGGTGGATGAAAAGACCAGGTTTTTGGAGTCTAGGCATTTGGTTAGGGAGGCATCTGTTTGTATGAGATACAGCTCTTACTGGTAGTACTACTTATTACCTGATCAATGGATTATCTATTACTACTTAAACTCACGCATTCTCTTCTTTTCGTAGGGTGGCGCAATTGGAATCTACACTGTCGAATACTTTGTAATCATCTCACCTCAAACGGGCTTTACCACACATATCATATGACTAGTTTAAATATCGACAATGGGTTGGGTCACTTTTGGTACGCTAGGAACTTAGTTCGCCTTGCTAACAACTTGGCTTCATACCGGAAGCTACCATGTTTTCTCTGGTCTCAAAATGCTTGTATAAGTATTTGCACCCTCATTCCTGCTACCACTTTGCACAAATACGCAAGTATCTCTGTCTCCAGCTTGGGCCGTTCGTTTGGATCAACATATATCGCGGTCTCTTCACGTCGCTTGGACTATCCGCTTGTATGTTCTTTTTCCTTCCGCGTCTGCACTTTCCCTTACCTGCGTACGCTGAGAATTTCAGACACCGTGACTTTCGTCGCGCAAACGACGAATTGAATAAAAAGTGTCGGCTTCGCAACGAGCTTCAAAGGAAGCAAGGATAAAAGCTAAGATGCAACTGGCCAAAATATCTGCTATTCCACGCTTCTTTCGTCTGGCTACCTCTCCTAAGGCATTTTGGCCTTTAATATGGATCGCATTTGGTTTTCACGTTTATAATCAGAATTTATATGTCTCCAGATATTGTTATATGTCCACTTACTGTGTACGAGTTGGAATTAGATTGTTGACAGGGTATGTATAGGGAAAGACGACTTGACAACATCCGCAAGAACACAAGAATTGTTGATGAGGATACTCGCCGCTCAAGAGGATAATTTAATGATTGTAGGAAGGGTGAACATATCCAAAACGGGAAGAGATCGTTACAGGAACTATCGTATCAATCTCCATATAAACGGTTCCACCAAAGAAATTAGAATCACTTTTGCACAAACGTGCTGTTGAGTTTCGTTCATTCATTCTTTCCTCTCCTCTCCCGTATTCTAAACTACCCTAATAACGAAGCGCTTAATCAAAACCTCAAAAGAGAATAGCCAAATATTATTTCTCCAAGCCTATTAAGTATCTCAATAGCTACAGCATGGTCTATGTTTCGTCGTGCTCAATCCACCTCACTGCAGAAGAGTAATTCATCAGCCAACAGTGATCAGGATTTTTAATTAGGAAAGACCTTACCATTGTGTACCTGAACTTCGAATTTTCACCGTCTGTTAGATCCAAAAATTCAATGTTGGGAATGTCCTGCCCCTCTGCAAGCCTGTCTCGTCTTCTGTTCTCTAGAATATTGAGGAGCCGGATGGCGCAGATAATCACAAAGACAACTGCAGGGCAGATCATCATGACTTCTTTGACCTTGGTATATGAGTCGTCCTGTTTCTCGCGTAAGCTAGATGCCAGGATAGTATCTGGATAGTCAGTGGCGTACATTCTTGGTAATTTGAGGCCCGGTGAGGGAGCCACTGGTAGAACCCAGAAGGAGAATAGCATTGGTAAGGACTTTCTTGGTGTGACCTAAAGATGCTTTAGCCAGGAAATTATGGGAATTAGCTTGTGGCATTACCTGCCGTATTTTGAGCGACCATACTAAAGTTAAGAATGTACGTAGCAGTAAAGACATGTTGAAACTAGAGGATTATCAATAAAAGTCTTAACGAAGCATGGAACACGTACATAGAAAGCCACAAGGGAACCTGTTTTGTTGTCTTCAAGACCATAAAGGACTGCTCCAAAGATGGTTGCGAGGATTGCAGAAATCCCAGACCACAATGTTCTGTCTTTCATCTTGTCCGCCATGTAGCAGGCAATGAGAATCGCTAGAAAGTTTGCCGCGCCAGTAGGCATGGATAGGATCAAAGCCTGTCTTGAGGAGTATCCCAAGGAAGCAATCAGAAGGGAACCGAAAGTTCCCACGGCCCCGAATCCGATATTCGAAACAAACTGCAAGGCAAAGTAGAGGTAGGTTCTGGGATCCTTGACAACTTCAAGCGCTTGGTATGTCTTGAACTTTCTATTTCCGATCCCCTGCTGATTGACTCGGATACGCTCAATGGAAACAATACGCTCAGCAGGAGTGAGCCATTTTGCTGTGAGTTGAGAGTCTGGGACGAAAAAGTAAAACCCAATGGCGACGAAAACAGTCAGTGCTCCAGTGACAACATAGAGCAGCTGCCAACTACTCAGGACCCCAGTATGGGCGTCTGGAGCCGCCATTCCCCAAGCAAGAGGAGATCCGATTATGGAAGCCATGCCAACGCCAGAGTACCATATTCCAAGTCGTTTGGCTTGCTCAGTGTGTTTGTACCACATGCCAGTCATGATAACAAACACAGGTGTGATACTCGCTTCGAAGAAACTGGAAATTTGTCAGCTGTCGAATGGGCATATGGACTTGCAGTGACATACCCCAGCAGTAGTCGGACAGCAAAAAGACCTCCGTAGTTCTTACAAGCAGCCATAGTTGCTAACATAATGCCCCAGATGGACATTGTGACAACAATCCATTTGGAAAGCGGAACTTTCTGTATGATGATTGCACATGGAATGTTGGCAAATAGATAACCAAGACTGAAGATGCTTCCGAGCCATGAATACTCGTTGGAAGTGAGATGATCATCTTTATTTATGCCCATTATTGAAGAGTACGACAAAGTTGATTTATCCAATGTAAAGAGCGTGATTGCTATAAACATCTGGAGAGAAAATCAGTTCCCGCCTTCAGGACGATAATTTGACCTACAATCGGTAGCATGTGCAAGTCAATCTTGCGGAGCAGCTTCTTCTCATTCACACTGGCGATTTCTTCTGGCGTGCAGTCTTCTATATTGTAAACTTGCAGTGCCATGTCCGTATCTTCGGCTGTAATGTGTTTGACATCATGGCTGGTTGTGACAATATCAATAGCTTGTGAAGCACCGAGCTTCTCTATATCAGCTTGAGATTTCACCATAGTGACTATGCTTTAATAGAACGAAATATGGCTATTCAACAAATATTTGGGACACAAAGGTATAAATATATGCAGGCGGCCAGAGATACTGATAGGGACCATTGGCAGCATGTCTGCACCTTATCTTTCTCGCCGAAGCTCTTATCTATCGTCACGCAATGCCGGGAAAGCTCTGTTCGAAAGTACCATTGAGGATTGATTATATTCGAAGTTATGGTCGAGATAATGCTTGGTGGGTTTCCAAAGAGGATAAGCTTCGCCGTTGTGTGCATTGCCGCCAGACCCACTCGCCGACGCCGTCTCGCCGTCAGCTCAGAAGAGCCTCACAACCATCCACTCTTGAACAGGCCTTTATTATCGGCAAAGCTAAGCAATTAAAGTGCCTAATGAGGCTAATTGCAGTCTGACAGCTGGCAGGGGCAGCGATAAGATCTTAAGTCGCTCTTGTCTATCACAAAACTCAATCAGCACTGCACTCAATGTCATTGATAAGTTGTTGCTATCAAACCTCCCAGTTTCAATATGTTTTCGACATTTGTGACAAAGTTGTTTTCGGATGAGCAGTCGACGACAGCGTCAAAATCAACTGTGCATGGGGGATACAAGCATATAGTAGTGTCCGGAAATCCATACGAGCGAGGCTATAGTCATGGACAGCAGGCCAAGGACAAGATCTGTACCAATATTCGCCAATACTCGACATCGTCCTCACTTCCTCCGAAAGAAATCTGCTCTCATTACGTCCAAAAAGTCTATCTTCCTGCGATAGAGTCTCTCTTCCCCGAAGGACTGGATGAGATGAAAGGAATTGCGGATGGCGCCTGTGTTATGTTAGACGACATCATATTGCTAAATGCTAGATACGATTTGTCGCGTGTAAAGTATAGCCCGGAAGCCAGCCCGAACCCCGTGGGGGAATGCACCAGTATGGCATACGTGCAAGATTCTGAAGTGGGAAAGGTTTCAGATCAAGTCTACGTCGCACAGAACTGGGACATGTCACCGTGGTTGCATGACCTGGATACCATCATCATTCTCGAAAGCCATAATACCGATGCAGATGGAATAGGACAACCTTCTGTAATCATATCTCTGACAGAAGCTGGACAGCTGGCTCGTTCTGGGCTAAATTCTTGCGGGCTTGGGTTGTGTGCAAATTCGCTCTGGTCTGCCGAAGACTTCTCACCGCATACTCCTGAGTATGAAGGGAAGTCATTTCTTCCCTTCACCCTTGCCCGTCGTATGTTTCTTGAGTGTGGCAATTTTTCAGCCGGCTTGAAAGCACTTTCTACTTTTCCCCGCCATGTTTCAGGAAACATCATGGTTGGCTCCCATACTGGACTTGCCATGAATTTCGAGCTTAGCCCTTCTGCATACTTTGCACTGCACCCTACGCCGCTCTCGATAGACAGTTCCGCTGTCTTGTTGACTCATGCTAACCATTTCACTGGCGCATATGGCATCAAAGATACCTATCCCGGTGGCTCATCGTTATTCCGAGACGTACGACTATTCTCCTTGCTGCGCAATGTTAAAAAACATGTCGTGAAGAGTAAGCCAGGACTGAAGGCGGGCCTTGGAATTACAGACTTGCGGATGGTGTTTGGCGATCACGCAGGGTTTCCAAGAAGTTTGTGCGAGCACGCTGATAAAGGCCGGCAGAAGTATGGCGCTGCGACCAGTAACACTATGACCGTTGCCTCAGTCATCTATGATTTGAGCAAGCTGGAAATGCATGTATGTAAGGGAAATCCATGTTGTGGAACGTGGCAGACATATAGTATCAGTCGAAAACAGTAAACGCTCGTTTCACGGCTTGAAATATCTTTGACTTGATACTTACGGCGTACGCTATGCACATAGTTCAAGAGTAGACAGCGTATTAAAAATATACAAATGATGAATCACAGTTAGATTCCTCTAGTCAAAACAGTCTCCATTTTACCATCATCGATAGCTGCTAGTAGAGAATCTAGTCTAACCATGCTCATCCGGGAAACCCCAAATGATTTGCTTCTTACCCAGAGCCAATGTCGATGTATAGATGCTGCGGCTCTGGCGAATTGCATCTGAGACTCTGATGGTGCCACAACACACAGCAACACCAAAAATTCCGATATCGCGTTGAATTGAGCTTGTGACCCTAGTAGAGTCAGATTTTCTGCAGATTGAGGCATAAAGATCTTGATTGGCGTTCAGACTTACAAGAAAACCAGAACGATTCCATGTCGAGGATATTGAGCTGTTGAAGCTCCTTCTCAATGACTGAGATATATTCCACAGCTGAATTGAAAGTTTGGTGAAAGTCAGGAGTGTGAAGCGTAGCTTGTATCAGTGTTCGATGTACAAGGATATGACAGAAAATCCAGGAAACACGAAGCACTCCGATGCTTTCTGTTGAAGGTAGAGCTTCATGTATCCCTATTTCGATATTTTCCGAGGATTGCTGAAGCTGATCGTGAAAGCTTTGGAGCTTTTCTGTAAGAGAGGCAGCGCGGGCTATTGTATTGGACCTATTGATAGAAATAAGAGCAGCCTTTTTAACAGTCCTAAAAGAAACAAGTTAGTCAAATTCTATATCGATTGGAGAGTGTTCTTACATAAAGCTTTGTAATATCTCGTCGAGTATAAAGGTTAACCCGAGCAGCTTTGAACAGAATGGCGTCATTAACTCCCCATCGTCCATTTTCTCACTGGATGGTCTAGGAACACTAAAGTCGTCATCTTTGATGATTGAGGGCCGTCCCTTTGTCGCTATAGTCCATTTCTCTTGAATAAATACCAGCCACCAGAGCATGTACCGTTGAGAACGCTCTTGGCGAGATAGTTTCAAAGAGCTAGCATTTATGTGAAGGCCTAGAGTATACGCAAGGGAGACCGCAGTTGTCACCAAATTCCAGTCGAAGTGACTATCTGTAATGAAAGTCTTTGACTTCTCCCGTTCCATAAGCATCAAGCATGTCTGTAATGTTGCCAAAGATGGAGCATGCAAATCTCGCGTCAGGCATTGCCATATATACTTCCATAGATGGCTCAGGCTTGGAGCGTCTAAACGAGTAACTGAGATGGTTTCAAATTGAGCCCATGGAAGCGTTGGATCATTAGAGCGCCACGGTAATGCGAGTCCGTAGATCGAAGCCTTAAGAAATGAAGGGCTTGAAGTTGCATCTAGCGCAGAGTATACAGGATAGTAAGGACAGATGAATTTTTGGAACAGGGATAACATCTTGTTGCAGTAAGGTTCGAACTCTTCAAGCAGGCTATCATTAGGCTTTGGTATAAGCAGATCCGCCATGTTGTTTGTTACATGTCGTGGCATCTCGACAAATATACTGGGTGGTGTTCCAGATTGCGATGTGACGCCGAGCTCATGAATGCTTCGGAGACTGGACCGAAAGCATCTTGATTCATTGTAGACATAGAATTGCCGGAGAAACGGATCCATATCGGAGGAGGGGCCAAGATAGCTAATGGAGTATTGAGGCTGCTCATCGAACAGATTGACGTCTGCTAACGAGGACGGTCCGGGTGGTATTGAATGGTTGCTGAAACTTTGAGCAGGACTCACTACTGAAGAAGCCGCTCCAGGGATTTCTGAAGCATTGAAGCTCACTTCCTTACTCACGAGTAATGACTCTGCCGATCTTAGAGGAGTTTCATGAATATTAGATAAAGACTGAAATTGAAAAATGTCCCAGCCAAAATCCAGAGCCAAAGCTGAGCCATTGGCCGATTCAGACTCATTGTACTCTGTTGGAGAGAAAGTTCCAAAGCCGTGAAAGCTATTTATGTCATCCCTACTCAATGCTATTTCATCGTGATTGGGTGCCAGACCTGGTAAAGTAATCTCATGTGGCGGCGTGAGACCCGTTGCCTCTCGACGTCGTCGAGCTGGAGGTTTATGATTAAAGGTACACGCTTTGCCTGACCGATGGCATCGTTCACAGGGAAGCGAGTCTTTGACCAAGCACCTTGTCTTCCGGGTTCGACAGAAGTCACACGGTCTTTGGTCCCCTCGACCTCGCAGGGGACGGCTAACGCGCCTGGCTGTCGCAGCAACTTGCATCTCCATCGAGTAAGATGGAGGATGGCACGGAGTTGAAAAGTTGCTCGTCAGCTGAATTAAAGGACGCAGGATGTTCGTACTCACGCATGCTGGACAAGATGCTTGATAACAAATCGAGGGATAGGATAGATAATGTCACATGATATCAAACATCACGGGTAAGCTGCTTTAATCCCACTCTAGCGGCTTGCTGCACGTTTTCTGGCATACCTATCTCACGTCGGCGGCCAATAAAGGGGAGTCCTAGAATATGCTTGGCCCGTATAAAGCCGAACACAAAGAATATGGATATCAACGTTATGAATAGCTCAAAGTGATTTCTCTCCGGTTTGCTCGCTTAACAACTCTCGAAGAAGGTTCGAAGGTACGAGCTGAGGCTTTCGAGTTATCTATTTAGAAGATACAAGACTCAAGAGCGTGAATCGCTCACTGATATATTCAAATATACAACGCTATCATCCACACAAGATTATTCATTCAGACGAATCCAAGGTAGTAGCAGTAGCTCAAAGACTCGCAATTACCTTTCACATATGGCACTGTGCGAGTGTATCCAAAATGCCTAGATCTTCCCGGCGAGATTTACTTGCTGGATCAAAGTATGGGCGCTCACCAACGCCAACAGCTCTATTACCAGATCTGGAACCGTACCCTTCGAAGTCGCCCGTGGCTGTGTGAAATACGCTACGGTTATCCCAGATGGCTGCTAACTGTCAGATACCAGCCTCCCGTTAACAGAATGACTTGCTTACCGATATCATTTGGTTGGTACCACTTGAATCTAACTTGTAGATCATGGCCTTGAGTTATGAGGTCATGAAACCAGGTGAGCATCCGCTGGCTCTCTTTGCGAGTTAGACCATTAATGTGTTCCGCGAAAGAACCTGCGAAGAATTAGATAAGTGATAATACAAACTCTTACTTGAGAAGATTTGTCTTACCAAGCGGAAAAATTGATTTCCATCCCGTGATTGGATTTGTCCTCACGACCTAAATCCTTATCAGAATGTCTTAAAAGAATTGGCATGGAAATCATACCGGATGATTGGCAGCCAAAGCCGCTCCGACATTTTCCGGGGATCCTCTCTCCTTCGTGTAGAGTTCGAAGTTGCCAGTAGCTGCCATTTGCTGGAAAGTAGTGCCACAATGATAAGCATCGAGGGTTTCCAAGAACTTCTGGTACGGAGGACTGATTCGATCATACATCTCGTAACCTGAAGCCCACAACGTATCACCTCCCGTCTTTGGCAACAGCGTCAGCCGAAGGGATGAGAAGTCGGCGGGATGTACTTCAAATGCAATGTCGCTGTGCCAAACTGCAGCATGACGGGCATAGTCTGAGTCTTTGTAAAGTTTCTTTCGGCCTTCTGAAGATATGGTACTGATTTGAGCATCTTTGTCTCCGAATTCTCTGGAATCGTTTGTTACTGGATGAATATGCAAACTGTTGGTTGAAGGTCGGTGGGTCAACTCGCCCATTCGGAGAATGAGTTTCTTCTGAAGGTCATTTGAAAGGTTATCTTGAGCACGGAAAAAGACAACCCCTCTCTCAGCAACTGCGTCTGTCAATTCAAGCCCTTCATGCTAGCTAAAGTGTGAACAGCTTACCCATTACAGCCAAGTCCCGAATTCTCTGGTCTGCATCCGGCCCGTTGAGGATATCATCGACAATATTGCATGAGTCTTTTGGGAACTCGGTTCCAATCACTGGAGTAAGTTCGACAGTTGTGAATGTATCAAGTGATCCGGTTGACTTGATAGGCTTATAGAAGGGAGTTTTGCTTGGCGCTAGAGGAATGGCCTCCGAATCTAGGGCTGAAGGAGCCATCTTTGAAGACACAGCACGTATAAATTGAGGTATTAGGTTTCAAGTAGTGAATAATCGGTGTAAGAACAAAGACCTGCCCTTTCTTTATATATTGTTCAGTCACTCTGTATAACCCTACTCTCAAACACCGATGATGACCTGGCTGTCGGCTTTCGGATTTAGGCCTTCGGCTCGCTTAACCAGACATCCACAATTTAGGCTTTTGCACTCCGATGGCCTCTTTTGAGCGACCTCAACTATAGTCTTCAGTTCACAGTAATCTACAACAGTGGAGCTCCTTGTCTTTCTGGTGTTTCTACTTTGACTTGCCGATTTTATCTTCATAGCACCATTCTAGCGCGAATCACCTCATTTATAGGACCAATAATGTGTTCGCTTTTTGAACTCGCGAGTGCAGCTGTGCATTGTCGAAATAGCTGCCAATACTGCTCAATCATTATAATGAGAGTAGCCTCCGGCTCTGTTTACACGCAGAATGATTTTCCTTCCGTTACATAAATAAAATGGACAGACTTTCTGACCCAAATATAGCCGTGATCAACAGCGATTCAAAGGTCGTTTCTGACATTCAAATATCCCAAAACTGGTCGGAGAACGAGGAACAAAGAATCAAGAGGAAGTGAGTGTTCGGTCTTATCCCAAATTACTCGCGATGAGTACTGATTTTACAAAAGGTTGGATCTTTTACTCATGCCCCTTGTAGTTCTCGGGCTCTTTGCACTTCAACTAGACAAAAGCAATATCTCAAATGCATTGACCTCGACCATTACCACCGACCTTGGAATCTCCAGCGATACTGTCAATGCAGGCAACCAATTGCAGCAAGCGGGGATCGTGATCTTCGAGATCCCCTCGAACATTCTGCTGCAAAGAGTCGGGGCGCCGATTTGGATAACTTTTCAGGCTCTGGCATGGGGCTCGATTGCACTGTTCCAGGCATTTGTTACTAACAAACAATCGTTTTTTGCCACCAGATTCTTACTTGGAATGTTTGAATCGGGATATCTTCCTGGCTCAATGTTCATTCTATCTTGGTTCTACAAGCGAGACGAGCTGGCTCTGCGGACAACGGTTCTCTATATCGGTAATTATTTTGCCGCAGGGACTGGATCTTTCATTGCTGCTGGTGTCTTCAAGATGTCTGGGACGTGTGGTCTGAGTGGATGGAGAGTTAGTATTCTAATATCTCGAGAATTTTACGACCAGCTTTACTAACAGCTTACTTTTAGTGGTTGTTTATCATTGATGGGGCCTTCACTGTTCTTGTGGGGGTTCTCTTTGTGCTCTTTCTTCCCAAGTCCCCCTTACATACCAGGCCCCTCTGCGGTTTCAGATGCCTAGATATGTTCTCGGAGCGAGACCGTCAAATTCTACACAACCGTGTATTGCTTGATGACCCCCACAAAAATATCGACCTCGCCGACATTTCTTTTCGCCGGGTAATTCAGACACTGCTGAACTACCGCCTATGGGGCCATTTTGCAATCAACATTATCGCCCTGACTCCAAAAGGAGGACTTCAGCTGTATTCGCCAACTATTATTAAAAAACTTGGCTTCAGTACCTTAAAAGCAAATGCTTTGTCCTCTGTGTCAAATTACGGCGTTATCGTTTTGGCATTGATGGTAGCATGGGCTTCAGATAAAACGAAGCTTCGTGGTCCTTGGTGTCTTCTGTGCGGAGTCTACTCCTTGATCTTTGCGGGAGTTCAATACAGTCTTGTCAACAGCACAGATAAATGGTTGAAGTATGCCATCTTCGTCCTCTTAAACTCTGGAAACGCAGTTGCGCAGGGCATCAACGATGCATGGCTCAGTTCAAATGCGCAAAGTCCACAAGAGAGAAGCATCGGCCTGGCGCTTGCTGTGATAGGAAGTAATTTGGGTGGGCTTGCTGGACAGCAACTGTTTCAAAGCAAGGACGCGCCACATTACAACAATGCATTCTTGTCGATTTTGGTCTTGTATGCTGCTGCTCTTGTCATGATTACCCTTCAAATCGCCAGTTATTTCTGGGACAACAGGCAACTAGCCAAGAAAAAGCGTGACGGCGAAAGTTTGCAGGATGAGTCAGGACTGCCAGGACACCCAATATCCTTTACATATGAGCTTTGAGGTAGCCTATGGTGTTGCGAAATCTCATTGCCACACTTCAGATTGCTAGCTGGGGTAATATACAGGCCAACTCATCCAGTTATTCTTTGTAATGCCTTGTATAGTTAAGGTCTGTAGAATCGAAAGAGTAAGGTTCCCAGAATATTAGTAGTGATACTACTTTTTGGAGGTAATTCGAGGCTCGGATTCTATGATTGTCGTAAGGGCCGGGGCTTTGAAGAGGAGACTGAATACACCTTTTCTCACCTGCAGTATGCTACGCTCTGCTCGATCAATGACTTGATTCTCCATTGCATAGCTGAGACCCCTTTATCTTAGCGAGATGGCGAATCCAACTTCCAAAGCACGTGCTTGGGGAAGAGTGGGTAGCTTCTACCCCAGCATGCTGCAGTTGCAATCGACGCTTCTCTATTGCTGCAAAGGCACAATTGCGGGTTGATAACATCTCAACCCTGGGCGATTAACGATCAGAGCCACCATGATAGAGTCCTTCTGAATCTGGCCTCACACTCCAACAGAACCCATTTCTACCTGGATCATGGACTCATTTAAAGTCCGCAAACGAGTGGCAAAGTCATGCAGGCGTTGTCACCATCGCAAGCAGAAATGCATTGGCTTTCCCATATGTGCCAATTGTCAGTCTTCGGGCCAATCCTGCGTCCGTTCAGACAGCACCACAGACCGATATAATGGCATGTCCAAAGAAGCCGCCTTCAAGAAGATTGAAGCACTAGAAGCTCAACTATCTGCTGCATTGACTAGAGGTCCGTCAAGGTCAGAAGATCAACCGACATCTTCGATGCCTACCAAATCCCCAAGCCCGCCGCAGATAACGGTGCCACAACACCAGAATGGACAATTTGCCGATGTTGTAGGCTTTTTGACTCTGGGAGAGAACTTGGGTAGCGAACCAGCTTATATCGGATCCGCGTCAGGCTTCTCTATTGCACGAGACCTAGGCCAGGTAGTCCAGGAGACTGTTTGGACAAAGATGGTCTCTTCTACAGCAGGCTTGCAGCCGGTCAACCCAGACCATGTAGATTTAGAAAAGACTAAGATCCCGCTTCCTGATGATGCTACAGGGCTGCGGACTATTAATGCATACTTTGCAAACGTCCACAATCGCTTCCCGTTCTTGGATGAATTGGAGATACTCGATCTGCATAACAGGAGGCACGAATTAGTGGAACACAGTACTGAAAACTCTTTCGGGTTATTCAAGATCTTGATGGTCTATGCAATTGGTGCAGCCATTCTCCGCATAACGGAAACATACAACGACACATCCTCCGAGGTTTTTGTCCAAGCCGCATTATTATTTAATTCTGTAGACAGAAACTATCCTTCCTTCCAGGGCATAGAGGCCATGGCATTACTAGTAATCTACAATCTGCGATTATCTTCAAGCTCTGCTGTGTGGTACATGATCGGCCTGGCTATGAGGACCGCTGTTGATCTTGGATTGCATAGAGAAGCTTACTACAAAGCTCTGACATCTCATACAGCACAAATGAGACGGAGACTGTTCTGGACCGTCTATCTACTCGAAAGGAGCGTTGCTTGGTCTCTCGGCAGACCGTTTAGCATTGGAGAGCAGGATATTGATGCAAGATTGCCGCTCGACCTTGGCGATCTTGACTGCGATGACAATGATGTTGTTCTTCAGAACCCCCAAAACGTCGATGCGCAACGCCAACCAACACTCTTTCCCTTCTTAGGGTCTCTTCAGCTTATGCGCATCGAGTCACAAATCCAAACCAAGATTTATCGTGTGGACAAGGCTGCTTCGCTATTGTTACCTGAAGTTGAACCCCTTCTATCCTCATTGAAGGAGTTCGAAAGATCATTACCAAGCCTCTCACCAACGATAGATGACTTTTTGCACATGCATTGGAACAATGCGATCCGACTTCTCCTACAGCCCTTCATAAGTATCCTCGATCCAGAAGATCAACTCCTCGGTACTTGTATCCAAGCCTCGGGTAAAATGTGCCAATTGTTCAAGATCATGCGACAAAGAGATTCTTTTGCGTACTCGGGCTACCTTGTCAATTCAATATTCATGGCCGGACTCACTATGTGGTAAGTACAGTGCAGAGCAGACCGAGGGACCAAGGAAACTAATACATCATGGCAGCTATTGTCTCTTTCGCTCGCCTGATCTCTGGACAATGTCGGTTGCCAACGATCTACGTGCCTGCTCTTCAGCACTCTTCGTCATGGCGGAACGAAGTTCAGGACTCAAGAAGTATCGCGATGTACTAGAGACCGTGATAGGTAGTGCCATGGATTTCGTGACGGAGTCCATAGCTACTCCGGGTGCTAAGTTTCCGAGGAAAGGAAGGAAGACTGCGGGCGATCACCGTAACCTTCAAGCAATGCAAGGTTTACAAGCGCCGGTGCAAAAGGAGGTGGAGCCTTCATCACATCCACATCCAGATCAGCCTCAAGTACCCAGCGACACTTCATTATCACCTTTACAACAACCATTGCACCAAGCACATGATACAAATAATAGCACAAACCAGCAATCTTGCCTGTCAGGATCGTTCCTTGCGCCAGAGCATTTAGAAGCCGAGCCCCAGCACACCCACGGGCTAGAGCCAGGGAGGGAGCCATCACGGCTATTCTCGACCGCAGAAGAACTTGAGACCGAGGCGCAGCAGTTTCGATGGTTGCAAACAGGCGACAGTATCTTGGAGTATCCGATGCCATGCTCGACTCTGTTTGACGAAGAGTTTTGGGAGGCAGACAGGTTTGGTTTGCAAATGATGAATGAGCTGCTGATGTCACATGAAGACACCGTACCCCAATGAACTAGATTTATTTACAGCATCGCAGTCTTGTCTTCAAGAGTAGTCTGCTCATAGTAATCGGGTGCTCGTTATATACAAAGCGCACCACAGGAGCTAAAAGATCTACATATAACTCAATAATCTTCCTCTTCCTCGCATATACTATATGCCGTACACTCAGCAACCATAGTCCTTGATGGAACAGTAACCGCGATAGGGAAAGAGCCTGTCCGAACAATATTAGTATTGATATCTTTGCGAAGCCTCTTCGACAAATCACGTAAAGCTGCTTACCATAATCAGGATCTTCATTGGGCATGATGAAGAAGGCACCGCTCCTGGTCTCATCACCATTCATGACTCTCCCTGTGGTCAAAACTCCATTCTTCCCAACCTCCTTCTCCTCCGAATACAAGATTCCGGTAAAAGTACTCTTAGGATCTGTACTCTTCCATGTGACCTGGAAGCCCCAGCCAATGAGCAGGTACTTGCCATTACCTTGATGAATAACCATCCCAGCACCAGCGCCCGGCTTCCCAAAGACGAAAGAACGCTCCACGGTGAGTTCAAAATCACCAAGGACCTGCACCCACGAGTCTTTCGACGTGTGAGTTACTTCATCCATCTCATCGAAGAAGAAGCCCATCATCTCATCTGGTCGATTTGCTTGGGCGTCCAGGATGTGCGAGCTCATGGAGTTCAGAAGCGCGTAATGACGGGTTACAGGGCTTTCCTCCGCCTTGAGGGAGTCGATGCCAAAGGGCGAACAGCCCAGTGCTCCATACGAGCCATATGCTAACCATATTCGACGAACGCCTCTCTCATCACGGCGCTGCTCAGGAATGAAGAGTGGTTGGTTCTGATGCGTGTATTGCTTACACACTGTTTCGTAGTCATGGAAATACAGGTCTGGCGAGAGGAAATCGAGGGCGGGTGCATTGTATTTCCACAGATCCATCGTGTGCGGACAGGCTCCTCCCGATGGATAGATACCTGCTTTGTGACCGCCACCTACCACCACGGGAATGCCCTGGAGATCTAAAATGCTTGGATCGTCGAAGTTGAGCCAGACGTTCGTATAGAGCGGGATTCCATACTCCGCCTTTCCCGCTGCGGCTATGTGACCGATATATTTAGAGAAGGCGTTTGCCATGAACATCTCCTCAGCGTCGATACGGTCCACAAATGCCTGTTCCCATGTCACATGGCCAGCGGTGAGAGACTGGAAATGGGGGAAGCGCTTTTGGAAATAGGGACTGGACTCCTTGTAAGTTTTTTGAAGATGCTGCATGACATCTTGAGGCACAGGTTCCCGAAAAGCTTTCTCGGCGATCTTGCTCCGATCTCTGGAATCACCCAGAACACCAGTTTCATTCTCTACCTGGATCATAAGAACGGTCCCGTGTTCGGAATCAAATTCTTTGAGGTGCTTCATCAGCTTAGCAAATGCTTTGGCATCCGCTTTCCAAGCACGTTCATTAAATGGCGACACCAGCTCCAGAGTCCTCGTTACATCTCCAGCCTCTTTGACGTGGACTCTTGGGAATCTCTTCACATCCATCTTGACCCAGCCTGGCGCATAAGTACTCAAAGCGTTCTTGAAACTGCCAAACCATAACAGCACCAGACGCATGTCCTGTTCCCGCGCTCCTAGAATCACCTTTTCGAGCTCGGAGAAGTCAAACTGATCTTCCACGGGCTCGATCATCTCCCAGGTCACGCTGCCAAGCAATGTGTTGACATTGGCAGCTTTCATGTTCGGATACACGCTCGACATAAAGCTTGCTGACGACAGGGAACTGTTATGCAGCTCCCCCGACAGCATCATAAACGGTTTTCCATTGACGTATAGCTGTGAAGACGTCTTGGTCTTGCGGAGATGAGGATGCGAGGGGTATGCGGTCGAGCGGTCTGATGCGTCGCCCATGATGACGGGTATTTTCAGGATCGGGAATTGCACGGGAATGCAAGACGAAAGGAAGAGAGGAAACGAGTACTTGCTTAAGGATAGCTATGAAGCATCAACCACGAGATATAGGAACTGAACAGCATGAAAAGCACCGCCGGGTAGGTTCAACCTCACTGCGAAACCGCAAAGGTCGTGATCAGCGAGTGACCTCCACGAGCTGGATGATGATTGGAACGCGTATCAACAAGGTCATCATCGACCTCCCACCGTGGAGCCGTCCGAAACTCATGAAAGGGCGGCCAAACGTGGGGGAGGAGTCCGCTAAAAGCGCAGCACGACTGAAGCTTTCCCCGCCAAGGGGATAAGGTAGTGTAGTCCCAGAGGTCTGCTCATTATCGTCAACAGGAAAGCCACGCGCAGAGCCACGAGTCATGAGTCAGGTCAGCAGAGTTCGGGGGACAGGAGAAAAGGAGAAAAGAAGGAAGGTTGGACGTGGGACGTGGAAGGAGAGTTTTTGAGTCATTCCAGCAAGTCAGCTTGGACGCTGCTGAATCAAGCGGCCCTACTGGTTTCGGCAATTCCGCGCGCCAGGAGTCCCCGATCTTTGCTTGGGCTTGGGACGGTCCCGATTCTCCGCGACACGACCGCGTCCGAGTCCACTTTTTAGATTGTCCAGCCCAGAAACGATGATTATCAGATTTTCCGTCAGACAGGCGTGCTGGGCTGTCAGATTTCTTCGAGTCAGTCGGCCCTTTGAAGACGCGCAACAAAACGTCGACCTGTGGCCGCGGGGGGCCCAAATCGTACGATGGCCCCGGTCTGGTGGCTGACAGCTGCCCTTGGGCGTGGGCGTGGGCGTGGGCGTGGGCGTGGGCGTGGGCGTGGGCGTGGGCGTGGGCGTGGGCGTGGACGTGGGCGTGGGCATGAAGCTGCTGGACTGCGACACGCTCTGCTTGCTTTGCCGGCTGGTGACGATAGGGACCGCGGGCTGGCGGGCGGGCGGCCGGTGGGCTGCACGAACGACCTCCGTTCCTGTGCTATTATTCGCCCTGCCATCTCCTGGGAACGGTGGAGAATGTGGTCCGGGGAGCCAAAGGGCTCGAGTCAGGCACAGCAGCAGGAGATGGCTTAACTTTTGGGCATCTGAATCCCCGCATCAGCCAGCAGCAAAGTCGAGTCAGTGCTGGATTTGCAGATGTGCAACAAACGCCTCCTGCGTGGGAGCAGATGAAGGGCATGGGTGAAGGTTGGGCCCGTTGCTTCTGGCAGTTGTATGGCATGCCTGTTATGGCTTGGGCGGTTCATGTATGTCGTCGTTTTGGGTTGGAAGAGGGACTCAAGGAGGTCCAGTACCTCCGTCAGCCGGGAAGGGACAAGGGGAGGACTTCATCTCTCACTATGCGGGCCTGGCTTTTAATCCCCAAAGAATGGTAACCCCGTCAGACATAAAAGCTCACTCCGCAATTCAAAAGCAACATGCCCCTGGGTTAGCCAGAAATATGACACGGCCACGGGGAGCGAGGTCCAATGCAATGAATGATATGCTTGAAATCAAGAGGGCCCCATAAGCAAGTATATGGGATAGATGCAACTCAAATTTATTTGGCTATCTGGTGTTGATGCAGTCCTGTCTCTCCTCTCTCAAACTCTCTGGTGTACACTCGCAGGCTGCATATTTAATTGAGTTTCCCTATCTTACAACCATATTTAGAAGCATGGGACCTCCCAACTCCAAGTTAAAGTACTTTTGCAACTCCACGATGTCGGGTTTCAGTATTTGTCAGGATCGGAGCACCATCGAAACAATGATTGGGAGCATCGCTCACCATGATGCGGGGTTAGCGACGATAATATAACAGACGTCAACGAAAGAAGACTATTCATCGTCGGAGTCGGCCATTGGAGTATCGACAGCATCACCATTCGCCGTAGCAGGGGAGGCTTCTCCAGATTTTGCGGGAGCAACGTCGTCATCCTCGTCCTCTTCATCATCTGAAGCGATTCTCCTCGTGCGGTTGGTTCTTTTGATGGGCGCAGTTGTCACTTCCTCATCACTACCAGCCTCATCGACGTCCATGGCTGATGGTTCGTCTGCGTCCATTTCTCGAGCTGCGTCCGCTGCGCCATTATCACCCTCGCTATCACTTTCCACCACTATCTCGCTGCTCTTGAACTTGCCCGCCTTTTCAGGTGCAGCTTTCTTCTGCAGCCTCCTCTTTTTCTTTGGCTTCTCGTCATCGGTATCCGCACCACTGCCTCTACTCTTTGCGCGACTCTTTCTCTTAGGCTCTGTGCCACTGTCTTCATCATCAGTGATATCGCCTTCCTTCTTCTTTCGCTTGCCGCCAGCTCTGGGCTTCTTCTTCCTCTTCATTCGTTCCCCTGTCTCGCTGTCGGTTGTGTATTCTGCGGCTTCTCGGATTCTGTCCTCCTCTGCACGCAAGTCTGCCAACTCGCGATCTCTTTCGGCAATCTCTGCTCTCTCCTTCGCAATCTTCATCTTTCGCTCCCGCTCAGCTTCTTCAGCTGCGATCCTTGCCTCTTCCCGCTTTTTGAGCTCAGCTTGGCGCTGCTCCTTAGCAGCATTAAGACGTTCGGCATTCTTCTCCTCGTATTCCTTTTGTGCCAGGATAGCACGCTCAAGTTGACGACGCATGGTGTTTCGTGCCATGTTGGCACGCTGCTCGATATCGTGCTTTGGGTATGGGGTTTGGGGGTGCTTGGATATAGCATCGAGGGACTCGATGGCTTCGTCCAGACCGGTGGCAGCTGCTTGGACTTCCGCTAAGGTTCGTTGGGTTTCTGGCATGTTGTATACAGTGGTTGCGAGTTGGATCTGCACGAAAGCAACATTGAACTTGAAGTGGATTTGTTCTGGGGCAATTTCAAGAGTCTGAACAGTTAGCGTGAGGCCTGGTTAGGGTTTTGATATGCTTACCTTTTGAGAATAGTCAAGAGCATTCTTGAATGCCTGCAAACTCTTCTCTGCTCTTCCCTTCGACAACCAAGTGCGTCCCAAGCAGGCGAGGATCTGCGCGTCATGGGATCTATCCTTTGAAAGTGCAGCTTCGTAGTGTTCAATGGCCTTTGAGTATTGTCGTAATTCAGCAAAGATATGACCAAGGTTGATGAAAACACTGGGATCCTTGACTGTATCGCGGACTTTGATGAAAACAGTCAGCGCCGTTTTATAGTCCTTCTTATCTTCGACGAGGGCGATGGCGATGCCTTGGGCCGCGTAAGCATTCTTTGGATCTAGTTGCAAAGCTTTATCAAAGAATTCAACAGCTTTGATGTACATGTTGCTACGCTTTTGCTTGTCTTGTTCGGTATCTCGTCGCATTTCACGTGCTGTTTGTAGGTAGAGATTGCCCATACCAATCAGAGCGTACCGGTCATGCTTCTCGTAGTTCTGGAGAGTATGCTTGTAGTGACGCAGTTCTGGGTCTTCAGCAATGTTACCAGTACGCTTGCGAGCATGAACCTTGCCCAGATACCAGCCATAAAGTGCGCGTACTTCCAAATCTGCTGAGGAGTCCTTGTAAAGATCAGAAATGGCCCTAGGTCCCTCTTCTGTAGGGTTCTGTCGCAAGGCGACATATGCAAGTCGCGTTCTGGCATCCGTGTAATCGACATGTCGAGCCAATAGCCCATCATAGACCGTCTTTGCCTCATCCAGGAGACCACTAGCTTCATATGTTCGGCCAAGATTATAACTGATGGTCGTGACCAGAGCATCGCTATCCATATCCTCTTGCTTTTCACCAACCTTGACGCATGCGTTCAACGCCGACTGAAACATTTCTCGAGCCTGATCATATTTCTCGGCTTGGTAGTAAAAGCAACCCATGTTGTTCAACAACTGCGGGGGAAGACTTTCACGAAGTGAAGTCCGGAACGCGACTTCCTCTTCTGGATCTTTTGGGCGATCTTCTTCAGGGACCTGATCTAGCTCAAGCTGTTCGACTTGCTGCAGACACTGGAGGCTCTTCTCAGGTTGGTCAACCTCATAGAGTCTCGCAAGATTGAGCAGGACAGATGCATCCGGGCTCAGATTCTTCTTGGGGTCCTTCCAAGCTGTTCGGACCGTCTCAAGGAATCCAATGGCCTTCTTGAACTCGGTCGTCTTATCTTCCTTGACAGCACTCTGCTGGCTTGAGAAGACCTCCTCGGCATACAAGGTTCCCAGAAGGACCATGGCTTCAATATTCTTTGACTGTTGGATGATCTTCTCGAGTCGCAACTTGGCCTCGCCAAAGTCATTCTTGAGTACGGAAAGTTGTGCAACACCAAATTTGGCTGGAAGATAACCACGATCAACACCACCTCTTGCTTCATCCGCTCGTCGATAGTAGTCGGTTGCCAATTCATAGTCATCATTGTAATGCTCTTTCCGTGCTAGCAGATACCAACCATCACTCGCAATGGCATTGACGTCTGTGTACTGAATTGCCTTTCGTGCCAATGTCTCAACATTTGACAACGACTTTCTGGACAAAAAGTATCCCGCGAAGGTAGAGCAAGTCAGTGGGAGATCTTTATCAGCCTTGAATGCCTTCTGAGTGAATTCTGTCATGGCCTTCTTGTACAGTTGAATGAATTCTGGCCCATTGGTAGGGACGTGAGCACTCGCATCAAGATAGAAGAGACCGAGGAGGATGTTTGCAATCTTAGAGTCGGGGTTGATCTCCAAGGCGCGCTCCCAAGCTGTCTTTGCGTCTTCCTTGAACCCTAGCTGCCAGAAACATGCCCCAATTCCTATTCTTGGATCAGGATCCACCAAGTCCGGCATCTTGTGCAAAGCCTCTTGATATCCCTCCAATGCCTCCGCGTATTTGCCCAACGAGAACAATGTTCTAGACTTTCCAAGGACTGCCATCATGTTTCTACCTTGTGAGACTCTAATGGCATCCTTGAATGATTTCAATGCTGCTTGTAGAATTTCCGTCTTTTCGGGATCCATCGCGTTAAGATTCGCGGATTTGGAGGGTGGCTGCAATGAAGCTTTCAAAAGTTGAAGAACACCGCGTGCTAGGAATAGCGGAGGAAAGGCAGGGTTGATACGAAGGGCTTCGTTCAATGTCGATGTGGACAGTTGCAGATAGTATTCCTTGGTCTTCGCTTCTGATGCCAATGCGCCCTCTGGAGCAACTCGAGGAGCTTCTCTAGTTTTCCAAAGATACAACCAGCAGAGACAGCTGAGCATGCTGAGTTTCTCTTTTTGCCCACCTCTCATCGCTTGCTGTCCTTTTATAAGCATCTCGATGGCGTGGTCGACCTTCTTCTGCTTCGCATACGCCAAGGAGACCGTCATCCAATACATCCGCGCAGCACCCTCATTCTCCAGAAGTGTGCACAACTCTGTAGGGTCATCGAGAAGGTCCTCCAGATCGATTTCGACAGCCTGGTCGTCATCCTCCCCCTGTACTGGAATATCGATGGCGGAGGGTATATCCGAGAACCGTTTGCTGACCATCCGCTCACCTGGTGATACTGGTCCATTGAGACCATTCGTAGCTCCGTTCGCATGCCCATTTTGTACTGACGCCATTGTAAAGGTCTAAGGCAATGTCCAGCGCCCGTGTAGTGCTCGAGGCTGAGAAGCGTAAGGTATGTGGTGCGCAGAGGGTTGTCGCGTCACGGCGCAATACCGTTCAAGATCTGGGTAAAACCCCTACCCCTTGTTGGTCATCTGCAGAGCCTAGATCAAGCTCAGAATTGGTTGGCGTTGCAGGTAATGCGATGCGGAAGATATCTTGCCAGATGAGGCTCAGAAGTCGCAGATTCCAAAGTTGCTCGTAATCGCGCTAATGGAGCGTGCCGCGCTAGTCTGAATCAGGCATTATACGTACAGCTTCGGCTTCGATCTGCCCACTTGAGTACCGCGACTGTAGGGTTTCTTTCTTGTCGCAGAAAAAAGGCAGAAGATATCACCGTTTGAGTATACTTAGTGATGATATATCCAAATCCAATGAGTATGTTGATAATATGACTGTGCTCACTTGGTAAGTCAAATTCGATACCACTGCTCAATAAGTAGACAGTTACAATATGTTAAGGTATGAAACCGGCTACTCAAAAGTTATAAGGTGGAAAGGAAATCGAAAGAAAACAACAGTATATCAGAGCTACGGTTTGAGACCGAATAATGTTCGCCCAAACATGCAAATTTTACTGAAACTTCTAACAGTAAATATATCGCAGGTTGATAGCACTAGTTGAATTCGACAAATCAGTACTGGTCTTATGAATCATCAATCAGAACAATATCGACTGATTACTACCACAGCTATCATCGAGTTCATTTGATGAGTCTCCTTCGAGCTCGAAATGTTATCTGTTCGTTGACTGACGCTATCTTCACAGAGGCACGTGGCATGTGTCCCAGAAAGGACGATTCTGTTTCGTCTTAGTGTTAAGGCGAAGAGAAGTCTGGTTATAATGAGAACAATGGGACCAAGGCATTTGATACTCTGCATACGCCCCTGAAAAGCTCAGCATTTCAGAGTAGGGAATGAATATCTTAAATAGGTGTAAAGTTGAACAACATCTAGGATTAAGCGAGCAGGTAATGTTTTAGCGACACTGTCGGGGTGCGACTGTTCCGCTCAACATATTTGGCCTTGTAAGTCTCGTGTTCTATAGTCGTATGTTGCATCATGATATCTTCGAGTTCTAGTACGGTCGATCCGCGTGATAGGTACATAACACACCGATCACTACACGTGACAAAACATTGTAACAACAAACAGCTCGCTACGGCACAAGATAAACCAACCATGGTGCAGGTCAAAAGCTAGATCAGAAGCTTTAGAAGCAATGTGATTAATGTTCCCGGCGATGAACAGTATGTCAAAAGAGCCATTATGACCCAGAGTTGTTACACATTTTGGGATCGACATAATGCTTAAAGAAGCTGCCAAAAAGATCATCACGTATAAGGGCTTTTGCAGCTTTTGCTTCAGAGTACATAGCTGTGGAAAACATGAAGTTTATTTGTCTTGCAGTTGAGTAGCTAGGTAACACGATTCACAAAATCTGTTCCAAAACTTCCTTCCTCGAAAAATTCGTGTTGCGCCATCTGGAGATGAAATCGTCGCGATTGACTAGAAGATATTAGTGACGGGTCTGAGGTTTAGCTCAAAGAGTCTTACTGTAACCGCCACAAATTCTCCTTTTGCCTGTGAATGCTGATCTGCCATGCAATACACGCCAATTATCAAAAACTAAGGCAGACAGTGTCAGTAACTACTCGGCCTGAGAAAGGAAGTTTCCACGGACTCAAGGCTCTTCCCGGAACCAACTGCTCCCAGTACTCCATATTTTGACGTCTGAGAATCTCAGTCCATTTTGATGCAGCGTCATACCAGGCTAGTGCAGTCGATCCGCCATCTCCTAGCGGTACAACTGCTCTGTCATCGTTGTTCCACCGTATCTGACTTATACTGGCCGTTTCCACGTCATCCAAGCCGAACTCGCCTTCTATACTGATTACTGGCATGGGTCTTTCGGGTGTTATTGTTATACCGTCATTACCACTGGCATGCCACTGAATAGGCACTTTAGTAAGTGTCTCAAAGGCCTTAGAATCTTCTTTTCTCAAGACTTCTGCGGCATTGAACCCATCGACAAGAAGAGAAGCTCCACCATGGCCATCCGTATGGGACAAGAGATGAAACATCTGCAGGCCCGCAGGATCAGTGAAATATGTTGTATCGGTATGCGCTTGAAGGGCAAGAGATGTATAAGCAGTATCTTTCATAGTGAGGTCCGAAGTGAAATCATAAAAACCACCTTTGCAAGTTAGCAAATCCACAACTCTCTTCCATATATGCTTACCATAGTGAGTTACTCGAATGAACGCAATTCGTTCAAGGAGCTCTTGTGTTTTCTCTGGAGAGACAGGACAGCCATCTACAAAACAAAACCCAAACTCTCGCTGAGAACATCTTTAGCACAGCTGCGGGAAAGGGTGTAGAGACTAACAATTTTTGATGTCCACTTTCCTAGTCCTTCATCACCCGCCATGATTGTGTCAAAATGTATAACAGGGGGGTTATTCTTGACCTCGGCACCCCAGTGAGAATACGTGACTAAATCCCTTCAAATATTATCAGTCAGATGCAGATAGAATTGCAAACAAGGGTGCATCATACCGAGTTTGGTTATTCCTAGTATTGTCACTTTTTCCACCGTACTTATCTAACCAGCTCATCGAATATTCGCTTTGGTGGCCGTCGTCCCCTAACTCGTAAGCGGTGAATTACAAAGGAGTTCACTACTACTCACAAACGATTCGGACTTCGTTTTCGTCAGTGATCACTGATTCGGTCTCCAGATCCGTCGGTATCTGACGGCTTTTAGTAGAATCCATGACAACTTTATGGGCATGCGCTCACGGAAAAGGTATCAAAATTTCTTTGCATTGTATCCTGATTTACACAGGACGTACAACGGCAATTGTCTCTGTAAGAATTTTAGATTCTGAAAACAAACCCATCTTGAAAATTACCTCAACCAGAGGTTAGGGCTAAACATAATCAGTTGAGTACTTTGTCAAAATTTTGACCCGCAAAGCTTACAATCTAGTGCGCCATCCTCCCTTCGCTGATGTAATTTCTACCCCGCCAGCGTGGTGTAAAGGCACCTTGCTATTGCTAGTACCAATAGTCTTACTTGAAGCCTGTCCACCAAATTGTCTCAGAGAGAAACAGCTTCTTAGTCCTGTCAAATGCTCATAGTTTTGGGTTAAAGCTGGTCTTGGTGGTCGAACATGGCTCTGAACTTTAATGGTTCGATGAAGTGGTCGGAGGTTGAACCTCATATCAGCGGTACTCGGACTAACTGTGAGCAATTTTGTAAGCCTTTCATACAACCAAAAGAGACAAAATGGAAAATCCAGCTTAGATCTCCACCTAATAGAGACAACTATATTTTCACCTACCTATTCAGGCCCCTTGCACGATCGTGGTTGCTGATACAGAAGCAGGAACGAAGAAGCAGGTGTTAACCTCGGCACGGACTATTTCACGGGCCGAAAAGAACTAGTCCTAAAGAAGTATTCAAGCTATCCCACCACTACCTTGCTCGCAGTGTGCGGCTATGCCTACGTTTGTTCTGAGCCCTTGACAAGTACGTCGGTCAAGATGTCAGAAGACGAGAGATACCGCACGTCAACGCAATACCGGTACTGGTCATACACTCCCGATTCTCTCGCCGAGCTCCGAACGACCACAAATCGCATAGCAGCAGATCGAGTTCGAGAAGCAGTTCGAAGCGCGCGAGAAGCAGCAGTAATATCGTCCGCTGAGACGAGCGAGACTGAGAATGGAAGTCGGGCTGTGAGTGCGCTACCTGAGGGTGAGGTGGATTGCTTGACGGTGGAGGAGGAACTCAAGCTCGTGGCGTTCTACTGCCGGCAGACTATCCAGTTGGGAGACCACTTGAAAGTGCCTACAGATGTGAAGGTGAGATAGCCATTCTCCTTGAAAAAAAAGGAGATTGTAACTAACAGCTAGGAATTGTAGGCAACGGCTATACAATACATCAAACGTTTTTACATAACCAACTCCCTTATGACATACCATCCCACCTCGATCCTCAAAACCGCGCTCTTCTTTGCAACTAAGACCGAGAACCATTACTTCCGGCTCACCAAGTTTGCAGACGCGATCGGGAAGACAACTCCAGAAGACGTTCTGGCTTCCGAATTTCTTTTGACGCAAGGTTTGCGATTTACATTCGATGTGCGCCACCCATTCCGCGCTCTTGAAGGTGCAGTGATGGAACTACAAGCAATGGCAAATGGGCAAATCTCAGCAGCGGACAAGCCATGGGAGGGAAGGGAGATGGGAAAGAGGGTCAAAGACGCTCATGGGAAAGCAAGAGAATATCTCAAGACATCAGCCCTCTTGACGGATGTCTACTTTCATTTTACGCCAAGCCAGATTATGATGGCATCGCTCCTTATTGCTGACCCAGACCTACTGACCTGGTACATCGGCGTGAAACTCCCTGCGGAATCAATGCGAGAAAAAGTCATGATGACGCTGGAAGATTGCTCATCAATCCTCCGGACCGTTGAACCAACCTCTCAACCCTCCGGAGACGAACTAAAAGAATTGAAAAGGCTCGCTAAGAAGTTAAACAAGTGTCGAAATCCAGAGAAGATGGATCTCGTAGGCTTGCAGAGAGCGAAGCGAGAAGGCGAGGATGGTGAAGAGGAGAAGGCCATCAAGAAGCGGAAGTTAGAGCGAGAGAAGAGTGCGAGGGAAGGAGATGACCTATTTGGACCGGCTCTCACGAAAAATGAATCGTGAATGTATGCTTGGAAGACGGTCGGAGCCTGGGTCGGCAAAGGAATTTTTGAGATTTAGCAAGGCGTTTGGTTGTCGAATTTTAGATGCATTTGGCCGGTGTTTAAAACTGGGGTGAACATGATACAGCACCACTGAAATGAAGGTTAGCTCTGCCTCGGTATTCATGTATAGAATGCTGAATCTTGGCCTCTGAAACGATTTCTGGGCCATTTCTGATATTTCTCTAAGCATTTAATGTTCTGGGCATGGAAAGAAAAGTCACCTTCGATGTTAAAGCATGATTTTGTGACGACTAATGATTTGCTAAAGATCTATCTACGTAAAATGTATGCTCCCATGAAAATTGACCCTTGTCATCCCTTTGGTGGCTTAAGGTCCATGCCCCGACACAAGAGAATGTCGGTGCAGAAATATGCCACGAGATGGTCTACCCGTATTGGGTGACAGCAGGCTCCCTTATTTTGAGTAGTACGACCTGTAGGGGAGATATTGAAAAACGAAACTGGACAAGGTGGTTATAGTTTCGTGCTGTAAATGAAAGGAGATACTTTTGAATATGAGATACTGAAATATCTTAAGAGACGAGTCTTGCGGAAGTTTAAAGAGAAACAGATTGCGGCTTTTTTGCATAATATGACTTTTCTGACAGGAAGAAAGGTCTCCCGTGGGTCCGCCATGACTATGCCTATAATGTTGGAATCTTTGAGAGTCTGCTCGATCAAGGACAATACCGACTGTAATTGACAAGCTGATTGAAGGTGTGGACTAACTGGCTGAATGGTCGGCTCGCAGATTGAAATCATTAGCCTAGCTCAATGGCAAGTCGTTGTGCTCAAGGCTCAGCTGTATGGTCAGACGCAAGAGCAGGCGGCCTGACAATCCAAGGCAGTTCCGCATTGCTGATAGATGTGCAGGTCAAATGAGAGATGCTATGGTGCTCTGGATTCAGACTGCAATTATTAACAACTAATTTTCGGACGAACTTTTGAGCATCTGTTTTCATATCGTTCAAAGCGTCTTCGACAATCTTGGGATCCCACTCTGCAAAGTCAGGGCCCTTGTAGGCGTCCAATATGCTGAGAACACTTGAAAGCGACAGGTAAGAATCTCCTCCGCGACTGATTTGACGATAGATAGATCCAATCCCGTGGTACTGCCCGGAACTCTGGTAGTAGGTTTTCAAAGAACGGGCAAGCCAATCGCGCCAGAGTTGGACAACGAACCATGCATCAAATCCATCTTTGTCTTCGGGATCAAGGCACAGGTCATGAACATTGCCTTCGAACCTGAAGCTTGCCATAAAGAGCTGTTCATCAACACCTGCTTTCAGAAGACGAAGCTTTTCAGACTTGCTTAGGATAAGGTCGCGCACCTTTCGAGGTAACTTGTTGAAAGGCATGGTCTGGCTGGGCCAGTAAGGCCAAAGTCCCACCAGATGAATCATTGATTCTACAAAAATGATCTTTATTTGTAGAGCAAGTGACAAAGTCAGCCAGCCAACTGGATTGCGAAGAACTGCTTCAAACAAGGATTTTCCAAGTGGCTTAAGGATGGGCACGACATTAGCACTGATCTGTTGAATGTGCCCGTACTTGAGTGCCACACGGCATAGAGCCTCAAGCTCTTCCAACGCACCATCAAGGTTACTTGTATCGATCATAGGTGGTAATCCGCAAACGATTCTGAAAAGGTTATCAAATGCTCTGCAAAGAATAAGTGGGACCCCAGAACAGTGTGAGACCGCGTCCGGGGGATGAAACGGAACTGTAGGGGCGTTGACTCTGGGAGTGGTGAATGACTAGGTTTTCTATCAGCATTATCTCAGGCTTGAGTATCGATTACTTCTTACCGCCCTACGTAGCTTCCACGTTTCAACCTCCGGGAACCACTTGAGCTCATATCTTGCAATCTTGCCAGTTGCAGCTACGATTCTCTTTGCGAACCCCTCATCATACTCAGCAACTTGATCATTGATAGTTTCATTAAACCAAGCTGAAGATTTCTCAAGAACGGCCCTATTAATATTGTAAGAGTATTGGAGATCTTTATACGCAATCTCGATGTATACGTCGCCGTTCTCGCCTTTGTCATATCGGGGGAAATCGCCAGTATTCCTTTTCATAATTTTGCACATAGAATCATCAGGGGATTCTTGCTTGAATGCACCAGATGAAGTGCCTAGAGAACTATCAGAAGGAGAATATGTTGCAGGCAAGGCGAATAAGACTTACCGGCTCCACTTTTGGCAGGATAATTGCGTATGTTTCGAGATAGAGGAGTGCTCTGCTTTACGGCAGACTTGCTACGACTTCCGCCTCGTGACTTCTCCTGCTGTTTAATGCCCCGATCTTCTCTGAGGGCCTTCTTGCTCTGTAAATTAAGAGCATAAGAATATGCCTCTGCAGCAGTACCCTTTAATTTATCGATGTTCACCGTTGGAAATTCTGATACATGATCAAGATCTTCAAGTGAGCTTAGATCGCTGTCATCATCGCTGATAGAGATGACAGTTTGATCTCTGGTCTTCTGCCTCTTGGAAGGCCTGAGTGGTTCGGCAATTCTGGCACGCTTCTTGTCACGATTTGCAGGAGGCTCTCGCAAAGTTTCAGCTGTCTTCTTGGCTGGTACTCTACCAGACTCATTATCATTCGACGCTGGGTTCTCAGAGTGGAAATTTTGCTCGCCATTAGTGTTTGCCAGTTGTTTTAGTATGGAAGTTGTTGGAATGCTTTGTAGAAGAGATGATGGCTCTTTCTGCTTGTATGTTCTCTCCTGCTGTGTCAATTGGCCAGTATGGATATAAACCTCTTTGGGTTCTTTCGGGGTGCGCAAGAGTATTGATCCTTCAACTTCAGAATTTGGTACATATCTAGTATCCGACGTTGATACGAGAGACAACAAGTTGCCATGGTCTATTTCAGACGCCTGTTTATTTGGACCACAGTCCACATCGTCCTCGCCATTCAAAAATTTTATTCCTCGCTGTGTAGGCGTAGTCATCGCTATGCAACTTGTGTGCACTTCTTCAATAGTCGCATCATTCATTACCTCATCCTCCTTAGAAAATTCTTCGGTTTGCGAGCGTTCTATGACAAGAACAGGAGCAGATGCTTCTTTGATTGTCGCAAGACGATTGTCATCTGCTGTTGCTACGGCAGATTCCTCGCTTGGAAGGCCATTTATGACGGAGCTATTGTACTCAGGCGCTGATCCATCCGTTGTTTGGTCAGTGATTATTGCGTCCCCGCCATGAGACATGTCGACTGGGTTGGAGACAAAAGATGCTCCTCCGTGTTGTTGGCTTTGCGAGTCTTTAAGGGTCTCTGCGCCTTTTAGCTGCCCCTTTTGAGTTAGCACAGACTCAAAGCCCGTTGGAGAGGCTTGTGACTGTGTTTCCGGTATCTCAGTATCTCTTGAATGTAAAAGTTCTTCCGAAGATGGGATTTCCGCAGAAGACGATACTAGTGTATCACTACCCCTGCTCTGCAACAAATCCACCGAGGCGATGTCTATGTCATATGGAGCATCAGATAAGCTAGAGGTGTCTGGGTCCTCATCGGGAGTCTTCGAGTCGGAGACATTCTCATTCCGGGAAATGTGTTGAAAAATGATGCTTTCCTTGCGATCATGTGGTGACATATACCCTAGTAACCTTGGATCTCTTGTAACCTTGTGGCTTGGTGACTGAAGCTTGATTGAACGAGACTCGATTTTTGATTCAGTAACCCTCTCGCGCTCTGGACTCTCGGTATCACATATGGTTGTGGCTGTCGAGGTAAGTGTATTGTGAAAATCTTTGACCTGTCCATCTCCAGGTGTGCATAGTGGCAATGTATACTTGCTGGTGCAGTCTACCTTTAGAGCATTCGATGCCGCCTCAACTGCCTTGGAAGGTGTCTCTTGCTCATTATCAAGTGGCAAGACCTCGACTGATCTAGAGCTCGATGCACCATCATTCATGGCTGATAACATGGCCATGCTGTAATCATCTCGACCATGCCGTCCGTGGCAGAGTAAGTCTCCATCAGAGGTATAATTGGTATGCATCTGTGATGATGTGAGCTTTTTTGGACGCATAATAGAGGATAGAATGGTGTGACCTTATAGTGGTTTTGAGTTGCTAGTGATGCTTGAGAAGTATGTTGAAGGAAGAGGAAAGTATTGGATTAAGAACTTAAGAGTGATTAGAGTTAGTAAGTATACAAAGACCTGTATGCAAAGGCCTCAGAGGCGCTTAAGTGTCCAGTGCCAGGTGCAGTCAAAGGCCCGCACCGATTGTGATGCCCTTGATCAAGGAGATATGAGGTTGAGAAAGAGGAAGGTAAGTTGAAAGTGAATTCAGAGCAGCAATAATTCTGTCATGAGAACTTATAAGGGAGGAAGCTGTGTGAAGGTGATAATCATGAAATCAACGGGACAAATATACCACTAACGTAGCTCCCCACTCGTTTGTTGTGATATTTGAAAGGCGTTCAATTTGAATGCGATAATGTAAGACTCAAGAAGTGTCTGAGAATCTAAGCTGCCTCGAATTTTGCAAGGCAATGAGAAAATGTTAGAGGAGGTTGAAGGGAAATGGAAAGGTGAGTGCCTGAAGATCTCGTGCTGAACAAGACACTTTGTAAGTGATCGGTTGCAAAGCAAGGATGAGAGATGGAGATAGGTTGTTAGAATGCTGTTTGTATAAGAGGAAAGGAGAGAAAATCAAAAAGAGAAATATGAGAAGATAAAGCAGCTGTAGCTACATAAGGAAAAGGGTCGGTATTGGAAGCGACAAGGTCGATATGCGAGCTACCAGTGTCAGGAAGGACCCAAAGGTGGCACTTTTTTCCGCAAGGTGTTATATTTATAGTGACGAGATATCGTTGGCAAAGAAGTATTATCACGGGAGGGAGAACCCACGGAGCTGTTCATGGACTTCGAATTTCTACGCGGCGAGCATTGGGTTGGCTACCATATGAGAAAGCGAAGGACGAATGTATGCGGGAAGAAATATGTCCAGCTTCAACACCCGTCGTGTTTTATACGATTTCAACAACAAATCCATGCTTCTGGCCTTCCCTGGCGTTTCTCAATTTTGCGGTTATGTGAGCAGCTCCAACCCTGGCTCTCGTCGTATCACAGAGACACTTCGAAGTTAGAAGTGCACTTGCCAGCAACCACTCTTTTCCTTCCTGCTCCAGACTTCTTAAGCGTACAGCTTGGGTTCAGGTCGGTTCATATCATTTCGCCGTGTTCAACAGGTGTTGCACGTGGTCGATAGAATACTTGTCATGGATTATACCTTCAATTCGAAGGTCTATATCTCAGTCAATAGCAAGCACTGCTTATGGCCAAAAGTGGAACTTCTCGGAACCGCAATGCTGCAAGGCAAGCTCCAAATCCAAGGTTGGAGGCCTAGCATGGGGGCCTAGAATGGGGGCAGCGAAGTCCACTCTTGAAGATAAGGCCTTCTCTTTTTACACTTTGCCTTCCTTGAATGAGTGGTGACTTATAAAGGAACCGGGTGGCCAAGGGATACATGAAGGGACATTATGATTGGCGACCTGCGTAGCCGTGACCCCACTTCGAAAGTAACGTTGTTGGAAACCTAACAATCCTGAACTATCGGCAACAGAGGAAGTACCAAGTACCAAGTACCAGGTATAAACAGAGATATAAAGCACAGAATCGTCACCAGCTTGAGGCAATCGTTGGATCTAAATGCCCAAGTAACACAGAATATCCACTCCAAGCACGGAGCTCGATTTCATGGTACCGACCGCCGCCTCTCTCCAAGACAATAACTTTGGTCATAGAAGCATTTAATGACCTCTACCCAAAGCCCTCATAAAGTCTTAGGTCCGGCAAAATGCCCAATTCTCAGCATTTTCGCGCCCTCCAGAGGATGTTACTAGTGGTAGTCCTCATTCTCTTCTCGTATCAGGTTCAAGCAAGCCCGAATACCACCCATCCTGAAGATGCAAGCAGGCCTGCCGAAAAGGCGGGCAACGCTCTGGAGTCTCTCATGACTTGGTACAACAGTACTACTGGGAGATGGGGCAATGACTCAGTCGTTCCGTGGTGGCTCTCAGGCAATGCGCTTCAGGCTACGCTCGATTATATGGATAAGACCGGATCCCGGGAGTACATGTCGGATGCAAAGAGTACCATTGCCATACAACGTGCTCCTTTAACGTGGTGGCCCGAGGGCGATGGTGATTTCCGCGCCGATTCCACTGATGACACAGGATGGTGGGCGCTGGCTAATGTCAAGATGTACAGCCTAACGGGAGACGAGCAGTATCTCACCATCGCAAAAGAAGACGAGGCATATATGTACAGTTACAGGGACAATGGCTCTTGCGGTGGTGGCATTCTTTGGGATATACCTACGAAAACTTACAACAACGCAATCAGCAACGAGCTGTACTTACTCCTTGCCATTTCAATCCACAACAGCATCCCAGGCGATACGTACTACCTGGGACAGGCTACGAGAGAATGGAACTTCTTCAAAAACAGTGGGATGATCAACAACGCAAGCTTGGTCAATGATGGCTTAACAGAAACCAATACCAGTTGCATCAACAACAATGGCATCACGTGGACATATAACCAAGGTGTCATACTTGGTGGACTTACGGAGCTGTACAAAGCAACCGGGGAATATGGCTTCATCCTCACAGCACGCAGTATTGCCGATGCCGTTATCGCCAGTCCACTGTTGACACAAAACGGCACTCTGACCGAAACATGTGAATCTGACGGCACTTGCGACCTCAACGCGCCAGCATACAAAGGCATATTCGTCCGCTATCTGAGCCAGCTCAATAGCGTCCTGCCAAATCGTCCATACTCTAGCTTCTTGAACGCGCAGGTTGTCTCAATGTATAATCTGGATCGAAATAGTACCAACTTTTATGGCCTGCATTGGGCAGGGCCGCTAGAGGATGTTGATATTGGAACACAGATATCAGCGGTCTCGCTGCTAACTGCGGTTTTGTGAGATGGTTTTTGGGGGAGTTTTCGGGACATTCATGTTTCCTGTGCCTTCATAGGTCAAATGCAGAGGCGCAGTAGTGAGCGTGCGAGGCTGGTATGTTTCGGCCAAAAGCCCGTCGGTCCTCACACCGTTCAACTCAAATGATAAGACTTCTTGCTCGTGGTGTCATGTTTTCATGGTCCACTTTTGATGCGATTCTGAATTACTCATGGGATTTCGCGCAACCCCCCTTCTGATAGTGGGATTACCCTTCGTCAGAGGTCTAAGCAAGCTTATCGTAGCCCTACACATGGTGGTCCAGCTCACCTTATCGGCCTTGACTTCCCCGTCGCGTGCATTGCATCGTACATAATGTAGTCGCCGGCAGGCCACAATTTTCTTTTTTGCTAAGACTGTTCTGTTTTTCTTCTTTGCTGTGCAAAACGTCAGCTCCTCAAACACACCATGGCTTCAATTGATGCGGAAACCAAGGCCGTTGAGAAGATCAATGATACTTCCGCAACGTCTGCGCCTGTTAGCGATAGCGAGAATGGCGCTTCCAGTCCGGAGATCATGGCCGCAAGTGACATATACATCGATCCTGTGGAGGAAAAAAAGGCACTACGCAAATTCGATATGATTGTGCTCCCTCAAGTTAGATATCTAACCCCCAGAAAAGTAGCAGGTCAATGTTGATTAGTACAGGCATTTATCTTCATTTTGCTCAACTACCTCGACCGTTCCAATATCGGTAAGTTTACCTATCGCAAATATCGCGTTCGGCTCCTGATGGATCTTCCCTAGGAAATGCCAAAGTCTTTGGCTTCGCAACCGACTTGAATCTCAAAGGCAATCAATTCGGCAACATCTCTACACTTTTTTACGTCCCTTACATTCTCCTGGAAACGCCATGGTAAACCCTCTGAGAACTTACTTCAGCCCCAAGCATACTCGCTAACACAAATGAAAGGGTCATGGCGGTCAAGTATTACGGTCCCAATAAAGTCCTCGCCGTTGCGCTGATCTGCTGGTCGATCGTCACCATTTCCACGGGCTTCATCCACACATATGGCCAAGCGGTAGCTGTTCGCATGCTGTTGGGTGTCTGCGAGGCGGGAGTAGCGCCCGGGTTCGCCTTTATTTTCTCTACCATTTGGGATCGAAAGGATACGGCCAAGCGGGTGGCACTGATCTATTTTGCCAACGTGATGAGTGGTGCTTTTGGAGGACTTTTTGCCTGTAAGTTCACTCTCCCATTCGTGATTTCCGCCATCTTGATTGGTTCGAGACCTTCAAAATACCTCACTGCCGATGAACATTCAAAGATGCTAACCCCGCTTCATAGATGGGATTCAAAGCATGGGTGCTAGAAGAGGCATTGCAGCCTGGCGCTGGCTCTTCATCATCGAAGGCGCCGTTTCGCTCTTCGTCTGCGGTGGCTGCTGGTTTAGTTTCCCCAACTCGCCTGAGAATGCGTGGTTTCTGAACGCGCGAGAGAAAGAGATCATGGCGCTTCGAAAGCGACGAGACGTGGCCTACAAAGGCGACGATGAATTCTCCTGGAAATGGGCCAAGCTCGCCTGCACCGATCCCTTCATCTACGCTGCCTCCCTGAGTTTCTTCTGCAGCTCCGTGGCCATCTTTGGGTTCGGCACTTTCCTCCCAACAATTATCAAGGGCTTGGGCTTCAATGATTTGCAAGCGAATTACTTGACTATACCTGTGTATATGTTAGGTGGGTTGAATTTGTGCGTCTGCGCCTATTTCTCGGACAAGACTCAAAACCGGGGAATCTTCCTCTTCACCATGCCCATACCGGTCATCGTAGGCTACATCATCGCCGCTGCAAGTCCTGTGCCTGGCGTCGGATATTTTGGCATGTTCATCTGCTGTTGTGGTATGTCCCACATCTCCCAAGTTCCCCATCCGCGTCCAACTAACAGCCATAAACAGGTATCTACACCTTCAACGCTCTGATTCTCACATGGGTGACCATCAACCTTCAACCAGACTACAAGCGCTCCGTCGGTGTACCATTCTTCGTCTCGCTCGGCAACCTGTCGGGTCTTGTTGCCTCGCAACTGTATCCTTCAAGCCAAGCTCCGCGCTACGTGATGGGCAATGCTGTGTCAGCGGGTATGGAGACGCTGGCCGTGATTATTGTCGTTGGCGCGTGGTGGATCCTACGAAGGAGGAATCAGCTCAAGGAGAAATTGATTGCGGAAGGGGTGACGGACAATGGTCTCGAAGGCGATATGGCGCTGGATTTCAAGTATGCCATCTGAAGTGGTTCATGCGTTGGATGAAACTGTGAAGAAGAAGAAGAAGAAGAAGAAAAAGCAAAGCATCTCGTCTGGTTTTTAAATTCCGCCTACAGACAGAGCTCCTGCATCTTCACGCACAAACTTGAGAATCACCATAGTTTTCAAACCCCCAATCAGGTCCAAAATATCTTTTTGTGGAAAGAAATAGTAAATTAAGGTATCATATACATCCTCCGCTCTAAATGCATGGGTTTTAGCGGCGTGAAACCCGCCGATGCAACAACTCATCAAAAGAAACAACGAAAAAACGCTAGGAAAAAGAAATTCGTGAATGTCATCACCTCCTAGTTGGATCGCGACCCATCCAACCAAGCATCTAACCCTTTCCCAAAAGCAACAGAATCTCATGCTTTCGAAGCGATGCCGGCGCTGGCCGAGACGAACGCGGCAGCTTCGGGGGCGTTCATGGAATAGGTGAGATGGGGGGTGAGGATGAGATCGCCGTGGGCACAGATGTTGTCCCCAGTATGGCAGATGACCTTGGTATTGGCAGCGGAGAGGCCAGTGACAGCGGCTCCATTATCTAAAAAGAAAGTCAGTCAACATCACCCGTTCATTTCATGAGCATTGGCGCGAAACAGCCACGTACCTGGGTCACCGAAGATAACAGCAGCGTTGACTTTGGCCATGGTGCTTGCCGGGAGCATCTTGGCCGCGTTGTGGACCAGTTGGCCTCCCTGCGAGTAGCCGGACATGACGATTTTGGTCTTGGGGCAGGCAGTCATGGCTTTGGTGACCATATCAGCCCTGACGAAGTATCGGGTTAGCATTGCACGAGATAGCTGGCTTGGGGGGGGGGGGGCTCACATTGCCTTGCTACCGCTAGCGCTACCACCGGCTAAGAAACCTGGAATGTCGGCGGTATATGCGGGTGCTGGAACGCCTTGGACATCAAGAGTTGCACTGCCAATCTTGCTCTGGATAGCCGCCACGAATTGCGGACCAACCAGCGAGCCAAGGTCTCCCGTCTCGGTGGTTCCACGAGCAAAGATCAGAGTCATGTCAGAACAGCCGGTCTTGGAGGAGGTATCGGCCACTGCTGGTGGTGTCGAGCTTGTGTTCGTAGCGGCCAAAGCTGCGGCAAGCTGGGCTTCTGCTGCAGCAGGATCTCCCCCAACATTAGGCGTGGCATCTGGTGTGATCTGAAGCGTGGTGTCCGGTGAGATCTGCGGCGTGGTTTGCGGCAAAGCTGTTGGTGCTGCCAGAGCAAATGGCATCAAAGACGCGAAGAGGATAGTATAGGCAGTTAACATGATGGCGGCTGTGGCAAATTTGACGATGATAATGCACATAAAATGGTATTGCTTTTGATCGAAGACGTGTTTGTCTGCCGAACTGGAGTTCCTTATGGAGCAGGTTCTTCTGGTTTATATATATTTCCCTCCGTCACAGAGATGGGCGATCTGACGTTTAAGCTTAAGGGTCTTGGATTCGTCATGCCGAGCCAGATCGTTTACCCGATGGAAGGTATCCTTTTTTCATGCAGTGGTCTGAACGTTGGAGTTTAGCACGATGTTCTCTTGCGAGGGAGCTCAGATGGCATACTGACGCCATTATTGGCAGGGGTGGCAGTAAACATGCTGACGAATTGGAGCCACGGGAATTCCAGAATGTATGATGTGAAGTCTTGCTCTGGAGTTGCGATTGGGTGTCTGGTTTCTTGGGACGAAGAAGTCCTTCAGAGGTCTGAGAGTGAGGCTTGGCTCTGGCGCTTGCACGGTCGCTTAATTTATGGCATGCGATTGGGGCATTCTCGAAAAGCTACGTAGCGAAAGGTACCAACATCATGCAATACAAGTCTCAAGTGCATCTAACAACTTTGGCTGGTGTCCTGGGCAACCGGTGGTGAACTGGTGTGACGAGATCCCGAGGTAAATCGGGTGATCAAACTTAAGACGAGATCGGAAAATAGGATTGGAACAGGTTGTGCATCGGAGATTTATAGAATACGAAAGCCTCACGCGAATACGGAGCAGAAGACGAGTCTCGACCTGCCTCTGGTTGCATCATCCATATAACGGTTTGAGTTGCGTTCGAGATACGGATGCAATTGCTGCCACTTCCATCGGCGTGTTCGGCTTGTAATCGTATCCGCCATCTACGAAGTCCTGGTTTGCACCTGTGGTAGGGACATCGAGGTCAATGGTACCATGTGTACCGACCACTTCCACCGGCGTAATCTATGTATGGTACAATTATCAAAGATGTTAAAGGCGCACTTTCTCGCAGCTCAATATTGCACGCACATGTACTATTGTACACCTCGTGACGCTTGCAAGATATCATCGACCCAGACCGTTACTTTTTCAGCCACAGTCTCGCTGTTCTCTGGTTGAGTTAGCATTGATCAATGTTGCATAATAATGTCTAGAGCTTACTGATACAGAATCCATGATCAATTCCGTCCTTATCAATCAGCATAATGGGCTTTGAGCTGTTTCCCTGGTCTGTACGACAAGCTCTGGCCGCAATAAGCTCGTCCCGCGTATGACTTGCGACCCAATGATCCTGCAAGGGTTACCAACCATAACTTTATACAACTGCAAAGGAAAATGGACTTACGTTCTCGCCGAAGTAGAAGACCAGCTTTGGTGTGCTGCTCTCCGGGCCCGATGCTGGTTGCTCAATACCCCAAAGATCGTCGTCCCATCTGTCTTCGGTTATTTCCGCCATTTCATACTTTGCGAGATATCTGTGCGTACAGGTTAGAATGATGTCACGAGAGAAACATTTCAAGGTAACACGGCTGGAAATACACTGGTTGGGGACTGACAAAGCTTGGTAGATGCCCATCCGACTCGTCAAGAAGTTCGTGGTGACTTCAGCTGCTTCGCCAGGCATGCGCGTCACTACACCAACAAGACTTTTCAAGATGACTCTTGGGACAGGCCACATCAAAGCTTTTGCCACCGTGCTGGCGATCCTGGGGAAATCGGGGATGCGAAACAGAGTGCTGATCTTAACTCCACTGGGGCTTTTTCCTATATGAGTAACTGTTGGAAAGAGCAGTATGCCGCCTTTGATATTTTCCATCGGCTGAGAGGATTGTCGGAGACGTGAGATGATCTCAAGTAGTATATAGGAGCCGACGGAGTGACCGATCAATATGATGCTGTCGTATGGCTGGGAAGCTCGGGGTCCGCTGGGTATTCTTTTGCTTCGGACGCTCTCGAGCAAGATCTCAATCTGCTGTTCTAAACTGAACAGGACCCTTCCAGACCCCGCTTCTGTAGTGTCGTCACTGAAGCCAGCAAGGTTTTGGCCCCAGATATGGACAACATCAGATGGTTTATCACCGTCATCTTTCGAGGTCAGGAGGGTGTGAAGGTTGGACAAAAATATGTCATAGTAGTCTATCAAGCCAGGGTTTCCTGTTATGAAGAATACAAGATGGTATGACGCATCTGGTCGCCCAGAGACAGGTGAGATCGAGATGCTAGAACGCATGAGAGGAAATAGCAGTCTAATGGAGAACCGTCCTATTGCGAGGCGGAGAAGGGTAGGGGAAAGCTAGGAGTAAATCTTCCGGCACCACGCTAGAGAACCCGGATTAAAGACTTAAATATACTGGTAGCGGCAACACTTGAAACTAAAACGAGCGTTCTACGATCAGAACTATGATGAGCGTATACAAGAAGCATGGTGTAAGTCTGAATTCCAAGGAGGTCGTGACGACGTTGCGACAGCTATACGGCAACCGAGAACTACGAATATCACTAAATCAAGCTCTACGGTGGCCACGAAGTTGCATTAATGCAGAACCTCTAGCAGAGCACGTTACAGCTGGCTGCACGTGAAGATTCAAAAGTCAATTAGAGTAATTATGAGTCAAATAGCACGCTCTTCAAGCACATCCCATTCACTTCTGCGAGAATTTGATATATAACAATCCACAAGCTATTCGTACTGGCCATTAAGCCCCCTTTCCGCAATCCCCATTTTCCTGATATCTCTTTTTACAGCTGTACTTTTTACCTAGAAGCCATCCCCAATGAAACTAAACTACATGCGCTTTTGACTCTACTCTGCGTGCTCAAACTCAGCCGTGATATCTCCATAACCATCTCCAGTCTTCTTGACAACCATGCCGTTTCCATTTGGCATCTTCACCTTTGCGTTGCCGCTGACGTTGACTGGAATCAAGCTATACACCCACTTGGCAACCAAGTAGCTGCTCAAGGCCCAAGTCCAAAGCAGCACTCCAAAGCCGACGGTTATGAAGAGCGTCGGTGTAAGGACAAGAAGCGCAATGCCCGCCCAGAAGAGGGAGAAGATAACGGCGCAGAAGGTAGCGAAGAGGAATGTGCTTGTCACAAAGGAGACGAAAAGGAGGAGTGGCGTGATGGACAAGAGGAGCTGAACCAGAATGAAGGACTGCGCAGACCATCAATTAGCTCTCGCTGCGACGGAACCACATCGCGGATGCGTGCTTACAGCTAGGATAGGCTGTTCAGTCGCAAAGGTTTTGACATTGCCAGAGAATTTCTGTCGAGCTTCTGGGCTCACGACACGGTCCATGATGTTCTGCGCTCTGATGAAGAGTCCCGACGCGCGCTGTCGCGAATCCTCCATGACGGCCATTATCAAATATAAGACGGGTTTGAATGTTTGATTGCTAAAGACTTGGACGGTTGGTCATTGACAATACTGAAGCATCGAGGGTCGAGCTCTCCGCCCTTATTCCACGTAGTATAAGATCGTGATGACGCGTGGGTTTTCACGTGCAAGCGTGTCGTGTTAGGCGATTGACCTTGCTATCTAGCTACGGACTTATCTTCTACATTTCTTTCACTACTGCAAACAAACATCAACTTTTACTGATCAATTTTATAATCGCATCTAAGGATGATTTGCAGCCCAAGTAGCCAATATCAAAGCTGGCTCAATAGACATCAGATGTGGAATACAAATGCAACTAAATTCAATGCGCATTCCTCATTATTATAGTCTAAAAGACGACTGATAGCCGAGGCAGAACTTCTTTGCTCCGATAACTCCACCGTTTGACAAAGATCCCTTGCCCGAATCATTATTTCATACACGAATACTCTTGGGGGGTTCAAATTTAGCATTGCCAAAGCCTCGTACCAGTCCCAAGAATAAGCTAACAACCGTTCATGCTTTGAACTTATACTGACCCTTCTGATCCAGGTGCACCACTTTACCACTAAGTCCCGCGTCCTGCACGGCCTTCTTGAAATCATCCAGCTGCGAGAGGAAGACACCGTAGTCATCCAAATGGATCGCGCTTATCAGATCCCGGTTGATCAACCGGACCAATTCCAGCCCCTGTTTGGCGGACATGGTGACCGTCAAAAAGGGCGTCTTGGGCGAGGGAAGCGTGCTTGCTCCAAGATGGGCTAGCATTAAATAAACTCTCTGCCCTTCGCAACACCCCGGGATATCTCTCAGTTTGTTCACCATGAGCGTATCCCTCGAGACGTAGATTCGATAGCCGCAGGTGAAAACATCATCCGTGCCGCTCCCTAGTTCCAGCATCCAGCCATTCGCAGGTCGCATCTTGACGTTTAGTTAATATTGTGTGTAGCAGAGATCCCCAGACTCGGCCACACAAGTACTTACCACTTGAAAGAGGTCGTTCATTGTCCCCAACGCTCCCGGCAGGACCTGCCTCCCAGACATAGCAGGGACCCTCATCACCGCCGACCCAGACTCCATATCTAGCCTCATGCTCTGAAAAGTGTGCAAAGCAAAGACATTGGCGAAGGATTCGCCATCTACCTTGCTGGAGAAGGGCTTCCTGGCGTAAGGCTTGGTGATAATGGGCAACGATCTCCTCGTCGCCATAACGCCTGGTCGCAGATAGACTTGATGTCCAGTGCGCAGGAAGTCAGGATCCGTCATCGATCGGGTGCTTCGCCATTCCAGGATGGTCGTCGCGGTCCCGACGAACAAGCGGGATGGATATTTTCCGCTCGCTTTCTTGGGTGGATGTGCTTTGGTGGCTGCTACCTCTGGGAATGTTGGTGGAAAGCCGGGCACATTATCTCGCATGATACTCTCTGGGAAGGCAGGATATGGGATTAAGAATTGCATTTTAATTACTTAGGAAGACAACGATGGATCCAGCGGAGAGCTGATCGCTGTGTATTAAATAAACAGTCCCCATGGAATAAATCCTATGTTGTAATCTTGATTTATGGAGCATAGGTTGCTTAAATGTATGATTTGGTGTTTACGTCACAAGTCGACGATTTTGTCGTGACGACTTGCAGGCCTCATCGCTAAACAACAGGGGCTTTATTCGTTAGGATCGCGGCTATCAATATTATTGTTAAACACAGCTATATTTAGCTACTTTGACTGATGGTCTCGACCTTCTTGACTACAAGCTGATTGACTTCCCACTCTTAGCACTCTCCTTGGCCGCCTCGATGATCTTCAACACATCTCTAGCCTCGGTTGCTTTGACTGGCACTGCGCTCGCATCGCCAGTCTCAATAGCCTTAGCAAAGCCAGCATAAATTGTAGCATAAGTCTCTGGCTCGATGTTCGCAAAAACACTGCCCTGTGGTTTACCATCTTTCAGCACAACCAAGTTTCCGGATCTGGAAGCGTCCTCTACACCAAAGTTCTTATCCCCTGGCTTCAAGCCCGCCTTCAGTTGATCTTCTTGGACATCCAAGTGGAACTTCTTGAAGCTGCCCTTGGAGCCACGGACCCAGTATCTCAACTGGTCGGTCTCGACACAGAGAACACCGGCCTTGGCCGTGACAAGCGGTCCGCTTGCGCCATAGCCCAACAAGATTGTGACGCTGTCAGGCTCAGCATCTCCATCGTCTCTCTGGTTGGAAAAGATGGCTGTGACAGTCTTGGGCAGGCCGAACAACACATATGCCTGGTCGATCAAGTGTGTCCCCAGGTCGTATACAACACCGCCTGCGTGATCCATACCCAGAGTGCCCTTCCAGTTGGTCGGCTTGCTAGGCTTGTAACGGTCAAAGTGGGTGTTGAATTCAACCACTCTACCTAAGGTCCCCTCATTCATCAACTTCCTTACAGTCAGGAAGTCTGAGTCCCATCTTCGATTTTGGTACACGCAGATCAGCTTTCCGGTCTTGCTGCTGATATCGCTCAATTGCTGAGCCTCCTGAGAAGTAGGCACGAAAGGTTTCTCGACCATGACATGCTTGCCAGCCTCGAGGGCGGCCTTGGTGAAGTTGAAATGTGTCTCGGGCGTAGTCGTTATGGCGATGACATCGAGGGAGGGGTCTGCAATGAGTTCGTCTGCCGAGTGGTAGATCTTTGCATCGGGGTGGTCCTTCGAAGCATCGTCATCGGGTTTGGGGGTTCGCTGAACAATGGCTGCGAGCTTGAAGGAGGGCGTTACTTGTACGAGAGGGATATGGAAGACTTTGGCAGACAAGCTGCGTGAGGTGGTCAGATTGAGGCCATGGAGGGGTAAGAGGGGTTGAAACGCACCCATATCCGATAACGCCGACGTTGTAGATCTTGCTGGCCATTGTGAGAAGTGCTGAAGGTTAATTCTGGTGGTTTGGAGAGCACTGAAGGAGGAGGAAAGCTCTGCTACTTATACCTACAATATCTCCCAGAATCTCAGGTCTTGGGACAGTAGACCGAATTACTCGGCTAGGACGAAGGAGATGCACCCACGATGATGCGATACTGGAGGCATGGACCAATGGTTGCCTGGGAAGCCATGATTCTGCTGGGCGGGATGGATATGGGGTCGTCCAGATTTGGAGAATGTGCCCGACGGATAAGAGGTCACGTGCGCGGGATGACCTGCCTGTTCTCGGGTTGACCTGCACTCTTCAGACCGTCCTCGGCTGAGTTCCCAATCTAGCGAAAGCCCAGCTGTCGCGCAATGCAATGAGGGAAAATGATGGTGGTGGTGGTGGTGATGACGATGCACACCTCTTCTCGTGTCTCTGTGTATTGAGAGACTTGACTGTAGGGCAGGAGTCCCCTGACTGATTTGTCGTGTGCGCGGTGCTGAATCAAGGATCGCCGTCTATCTTACAAGGAGCTACAGGGGGCTTGTTTGAAGTAGTCTGGGCTTTTTCCCCCCCCTTTTCCACCATGAGCCTGATTGATATAAGCCTGCCGACGCGACATCTGGTCGTCTCTGCGGTCTTCCCCCATCCCCTTGCAAACCATACTTCTTAATATTATTGTGCGATCCTCAACAGTAACATTTCTAGCTCTCGTGTCATAATCTCAAAATGGTAGGAGAACAGTTCTCGGCAGGGGCATTCAGAGCTCAGCTGACAGGGATTTGACTAGTCTAAACCACTTTCCCCCGAAGAGGTCGAGATCTTGAAGGAAGCTTTCGATGCCTATGTAAGTCCCAATGGTGTTATTCCAAGTCGGTACGTTCGAGTGACTCATACCGTGGCAGGATCAAGATCGCGGAGGAAACATCACCGTTGAGGAGTTCGGCCGGGTCATGAGAGAGACCGGCCAAAACCCAACAGAGGAAGAGCTTGCCCAAATCATCAAAGAGGTCGATCTCGACGGTGATGGAACGATCAACTTCGATGGTAAAGTTCCCACGCTTCCGAGCCATTTGTTGCACGCAAGAAAAAAAAATTTAACACGTGCTCAGAATTTATTGCCATGATGACCGGCCGATCGCGGCATCCAGCACCAGAGCCAGTACCAGAACCAGCGCCAGCTCCCGTTGAGGCACCAGTCGAGCTTCCTAGTGAGCCTGCGTCTGCAACGGATCTGGAGGCTCAAGTAGAGGACGAGGCCGAGTATCAGAGTGCGTGGAAGGAATTCGATCCAAGTCTGAAGAGTTCCATTACTCAGAGCCAGTTGAGACAAGTACTTGCAAATCTGGGTTTGACAGCATCTGATGCGGAAATCGATGAGATGATCAACTCGGTAGATGACGAGGACAAGATCAGTTGTAAGTCTTGTTTCAGAATGGTTTTTGACAGAGTCCATGACTAATACCAAAGATAGATAAGGAGTTCTTGGAATTCGTGAAGAGGAAGGAGGTGGATGATATTGTGGGTGGCTACTAATGTGGCATAATATGTATATATCTTCAAGGAAACGAAGAAGAAACGGGTTTCCTATGCAATCTCTGTATGAGGGATGCCAGTGAGAGGAAACTAGGGTGTTCCAGTCCCGAAAGCTACCTCATCCATCCGTGCGTGACATTCAAGTTCGTCGCGATACAGCAAGTTTGCCAGCCATTCAAACCCCATGTCATGAAAGGATCCACTAGACTTAGTGTGCACGAGCACCGTCATTTCGATCCTCCTCAGAGGGGTGGTGCTTCTTATGCTGCACTAGAATCCATTACTTAAAAGACTCCACTGCTCTTCAGAAGCAAATGGCTACAATCTTCCATAGCCTCCCGGGAGAAAAATACCTGATCATCCCTCTACTATTCAAAAATAACCCGAGTCACAACGTATTTCAGCAGATCAAGATGTACGGCGTTTGCGACAGAAATGCACAAACAGCTGTCAAATGTGTCTAATACCTTCGAAGATGGTATTCTCAAGAAAAGTTTCGACGGCCAGACTTGATTGTCAAGCTAAAGCTCCAAATTGATAGGTTCATTATCACGTTCAGTTTCGCTATCTATTATTCATTAACCGAAACATAGCACACGGTTGATTTGAGCTGCGGAAGAGATTGAGCTTCTATCGATAACAGCCCTTTTTATATCCACTGCTGTCAAATGGCATATATGTACTGATAAGGTGCTGTTTTTCACCCCAACTAAATCGTGTCCTGTGCGCGATCCTCGATCACATTGCGTCATATTATGATTGAAACTAATACGCACCAATTTATTCAGGAACATGCTTCTTGCAGCCAGTCCTACATTGGTGCGGCTGATCTATGCTGCGAGTGCAGCACGTCCGGATTCCAAAGCTCGTCGTCATCTTGTCTCTGGTTTCTCCAAAGACTCTCATTTCACATACGCTACTTTCCGCATTCCATCCATGGATGATAGCATGAGCACTATGATAACTGATCAAAGGGAGGCGGTTGTGGCTAATTATTTGCCGTAGTCGCTAAAGTCGATGTCCTGTGTCCTCCAAGCTGGAGAGAGCCGTAGCAATCGCTTTTTATGTTCATAGCTTGGCCGTCAGAAGTTGCCAAGCCAAATCTCAGACACCCTAATATTGGATGGGCACAGGATTAAACCTCGAAACCTACCAAGCCAAGTGGTGTAGGTAGCAGCGCAAGGCCGCAATCTCAGTTCGTCCGTAAGTTTCAGCGCATCTTTCATCCCTCTAGTCCTGCAGCCATAGCATCTTCAGGCATGAAAACACCATCATAAATTCGATAACCAGCATTGGCGAACATAGCCTCCCACTGATCATTGTTATCGAAGTTCCATCCGCTAAGCTCAGTCTCGTAGCCCATGCCTGCATTGTTGGCATAACCGTTTTCCTGAGTAGGTGCCATACCCTGACCAGATACGAATGTCTGAGAATATGCGGCTTGTTGTGGAAGCACATCTTGAACCATCTGATTTTGGTCCAACTGCGAGCTCGTGGTAGGGTTGGCGCTAGTGGGTTCGCTGTATTGCTGCATATTCTCTGTGTTGACTTCTTGATGAAGCTGAGTGATTGGAATTCGCTTGTTCTGTTGCTTTGCCTTTTCGTATTGGACAGCTACGTTGTTAAGGAAACGTGCTTGAAGTGCGCAACCGGTCTTTTGGGTTGCACACTGTGCCTCGAATGTCTGCGCAGTCTTCTTTATCGCCTCGATAGATGTAGCTTCAAACTCATTACTCATATGAGCAGGTAGTGAAAGAAGTAACTAAACATGGTTAGACTCATTTTCAAACGCTACTTCATATACATACCTTGATAAGAAAGACTGCTGAGTACGCCGTCATGACATGTACAGAATCCTGAGCAAAATAGAGTAGCTTCAGTGGACCAAATTGATCCGAGATCTGTTTAAGCATGTCAAGTGCCGCCGAGTAACATGTCCAGACTGCTTGTTTGGATATTGGCGTGCCATTCTTCGAAGCTTTTAATGACTCTTGTAGCGAATAAGAATTGAGCAGTAGCCTAAGATGAGTTCCATAGAACTTGATCAGAAACGACTGACAACGATCTACTCGTTCTATTAAACAGTTAGAAACATCCCAAGTTGTAGGCCGGCCTTGGTGCTCACCATCTTCAGATATAGGATGCCAATGCTCCTCCCACCTTGTCAAGCTAGCATTTAGTAACTTCATAAGGTTATCACCTTGTTGTATATGCCGTGATGTACGATCTGGCGAGACTAATTCTATAATTTCCGAGGTCAAAATCCGCAGGGTGACAAATGCAGAGAGCAAGGCATCAGCGCCAAACACAGCACATGGCAACTTATACCAATCTTGTGCTGTTGTGATGAAGTCATTCTGCTCAATCATACACGGCTTACCAACCTGCAAGCTGATACTACAGATACGGTCAGTATCGCTCCATCATTTTAGACGACAGGCACGCATACCTTCTATCGTAGACATAAAGTATTAACCAAGTCCTGCGAGCATTTCTAGCCTCCCTAATCTGAAGTTCTGTCTCTCCTTCAAGAGACTCAGCCGTCGTAGGAGGTAACTTGTGCCATCCCAGCTCGATGCACATCCGAATTGCGTAACCTATTAGCAGCCATGATCTCGTGTCATCGGGCTCTTTCCAATACGTCGAGACAAGAATGGCTTGCACAATCTCTGGTGATTTTGTTCCTTGTGTGAAAGCTTTGGCCATCAAAAGCTCCGTGTGGGCTCGAAGTTGTGAATGTAAAGGGGGATGGAAGGCTCTGGCAGCAGCAGCCAAAATGCTCGTAAGAAGGAAAGGTGAGCGGTGCTGTACATATTCAAAAGTATGAAGCGAAGGATCGAATTGGCTGATGAAAGGATTGAGCGATCTCATAAAACTGTCAAAGAGGCCCAGGGCAATGGGAAAATTCAGAATCTTGCATCTTATTGGATCATCGAGATGCTGGATGTACCGCCCTTCCGGAGAAGTATGATGGGCCGCCCCATCATCCTGTTCGTCGGGATCCGAGGCATTGGCTGTGCTGAGGACGTTCTGCAATGAAAACTTGCCTGTTTTGGCGTTCTTGTTAAGCAGTTCAGCGGGTTGCAGCGCATTTGATTCGTCCCAGATGCCCTTTTCCGACGGAGCACTTTGCCCGACACTCGAGTAATGACTGGAAGCCCCGTCGCGAAGGCCGGGTTCAATCATGGACTCATCGTTCTGAGACGCGGACTCGGACTGCCACAGTTGATTGGCCCCACGTGATTGTGTGGATGGGCCGGCTGGAGACAGCTGATCTTGAGTTTTTCTGACCAGTCTGTTATATTTGTCAACGTCTGTCGCCGGTGGAGGGGCCGTTGTCCTACCTTGTTCCCGGCTTGCGACCACGTTTATGCTTTTCAAAGACGCAGTCCATGGATTTCCGAATACATCGTTCACAGATTGCCGACGAAGGGTCTCGCCGACACTTCATCTTTACGCTGCGACATGGCAAGCAGGCATTAGAGCTGCGACGGCGATTAGCAAGTCCGGGATGATGTCAATGGATCACGTGGGGCACAGGAACGAACCTCAAGCTTTTGGGCGGCGGAGCGCTTGAAGATTGTGCTCCAGCCTCATGATTCATCATGGCGGTCTCTCAAGTCAAGGCGTCGGTGATCAAGAAAGCGATGCGGAGAGATCAGAGTCTGACTTGCAGCTTGTTGTTTGTGTAAGCGCCTTCGGCTAGAGCAAAATTAAACGCCGCAAATCTGGACCCAAGCGGTGCTTTGTCAGCAGCTCCAGATCTCGTCACTCGTCCCGGCGCATGGCAAGATGCACGGCAACAGCGCAGACGTCAACTCGCGCAGGGCCGCCTCTGCGTGCTGGCCAAGCGCGGTCGTTGTCGTCGTCGTCGCCGTCGCCGTTGGTGATCGGCCGGTCTGAGGCTGGGGCGTGCGCGTGCGTGTGCGTGTGCGTGAGGGTCGACGGCCAGGACAGCGGAAAGGCGTGCGAGTACGTCCTTGATAGAGCATAGGAGAGCGAGCCGCGTTAAATGTACTGCACCGCACGAGACTGGAGTGGCAATAAATGTTACGCGACGAGAGGGGTTGATTGGCTCACATGACATGACATGTTCACTGTAACTCACGTGTGCCTTGCTGTGTGGTTGTTGACCCGGGGCAGAGCAGCTGCTGAGCAGTACAGTAACAGCGAGGGAATGACTTAGAAATTCTCCTTTTCTACGACGTTAAGCCCCCGCTCAAACATGAACTCCATTCCCCGCGCCTCAGCACTCCTCTGGGCCTCCTCCAGCGTCTGCAAGATGCCTTCCTGAATCCGGACCTCGTCGCTGGTCATCTCTCGCTTCCCGCTGCCAACCAGAAGGGCCTTACTCGCTGAAGTCACGGCTTGCACAATGTCGCCATCCACACTCGCCAACACGTCCATTAGCTCCTCGCCTTCGTCGCTCTCCTCGTCGAAATCGAGATCTTGCGCCTGGCTGACCATCTCGCCCAGCAGTGATAGGGACTCAAATCCGAGGCCGCACCCCATCATGGCCCGGATTCGCTTCTGCGTGCGCTCAAACTCGGGACTTATCGTGACGCTTCCTTTTGCGGATGCGTCTTTTGATACTGTGAATAATTGCGGCATCGAGGCCGAGCTCGTCTTTTGCAGCCATCGCTTTGCTTGAAGCTCAAATTCCGTGGTGAAGGTGGGATCGGCGGCCAAGATGGAGCGCATGACCGTTCGTAGTCCATCGGCGGGAAGACTTGAGATAATGGTGTCCGTCATCATGTTGATGTGAGCAGACTTGGCCGCAGGCTTGGGGTCCACTGATGGAGCCGGCATGGTGGCGATAACCGGTGGAAGCAGATAAATATGTAGATGAAGATGAAGTTGAAGAAAAACCAGAGGAAAATCACCCACGGAGGATGTACAGCCAATGGAGCGAGTCGCGTAGAGCTAAGAAGAGGGAGAGGCAGTGCCGTGATGATATCAGTAGAGACAGAAGGGAAATAGGAAATGGGAAATGCGACGTCTGCACGAAGGTTCAAGTATGGGAATGATAAGTCTGGCAGCTTATCGTCGGGCAACCAAGGACGGAATGGGCATGGGGAGGAGATAGACTCCGGAGGGGCTCAATTGATTGAAGGAGGAATGGAATGGTGAGTTTCTGCTGCAGGAGCCCATCCTTGTCTTGGCCCCGTGCTCTGAGTCGTGAGTGAGGCCCCGATATCTCTGCACACGGGATTCAATCAATTGGGACGGCGCAACGGTGATTTTCTGGATTGCACCCCGCACGACGTTTCCATCCTAATCAGCCCGGGCATCTTGAGTTGTCGGAGTCGCGCTGCTATCACTTGTCAGCTGCTACTGGCAACCCCATTCTTTTCCTCCTGCGCTGTTGCTTAGGTCGCCGGTGCCTCATTCAATCTAAGCGCGTCTCTCGTAATTCGATTTTGGTTCCCGGATCCCGTGCTATGCTATGCATTGCCTCGCCATGAGCAGGGCGGCCATGCCAACCAGCTATCGTGGTGGAATTGCGCCTTATCGATCCCGACATAGATATATCCCAGGCCGCTTTCCGATTTAATCTCGGACGCAACCCCGACCAGAAAACTCCCACATCACCACCGCTGCCGTCCTTAAGCATGGCTTCCGAAAAGTCGCCCCTCACCAATGGCGTGCACCAGATCGAGACTTTCCAACTGGGACCGCACACCGTACCCCGTGTCTTTGGGGGATTATGGCAGATGTCCAGTCCAGCTTGGGGGACGGCTCCAAGATCCAAGATCATCAAACAATTCAAGAAACATGTCGACGCGGGCTTCACAGCCTTCGGTGAGTTTTTGGCGCAGCCCGTTCAGCTCACGTGCCCATGCTAATGATTGTGTTTAGATATGGCCGATCATTACGGCGATGCTGAAGTGGTTTTTGTAAGCTTCTTTCAACTTCCTTTATCTTGCTAGAGCGGTTCAATGCGTCGACCCGTGACTTTCGCTTTCGAGTCAATCGGGATTTTGAAGCCCAGCTACTGGTGCAGACATCTTTGAACGCTTTTATTCGAGAGGTTGCAGGAGCTGCACGTAGGCTTGGCAACGAAACCCACGTGGTTCGTTGAGATGAATGACCAGCTCTTAGTAGTCCAAAAGCGAGGGTTATGGAACCAGTCATAGGAAGACTCGAAGTACTAACTGCAATCCAAGGGTAAATTCCGGTCCTCACAACCAAACCCAGAATCAATATTCTGTGCTACCAAATACTGCATCTTTCAACCAATCGCGATCACGAAAGAGGTTGTAGAGGCCAACATCGCTCAGCGAGCAAAGAGAACTAATGGAGTCGATCTGCTGCAATTCCATTGGCAAGATGTAAGTCGTCGCTGATCCGGTTCTAAAAGCAGCACTGACGGGATTCTCAGTACAATGATAAGCAATATATCCAAGCTCTTAAGTACATTGAGGAAGATGAGCGAGTGAAGGTCGTTGGACTGTGTAACTTTGATACTGAGCGAACGAAGGAGATCGCCGAGGCTGGTGTCAAGGTTGTCTCTAACCAAGTTCAATTCTCACTCATTGACTCGCGACCAATCTTTGCGATGGGTGAGGTTTGTCAGAAATATGATATTAAGCTCCTTACTTATGGAACATTGGTGTGTATCTCCCAGAGTAAGAAAAGCCTGCCGTTTGACTAATAAAGAGAATTAGTGCGGTGGGTTGATTGCAGACAAGTGGCTTGGTCAAGCAGCACCAGATCTCTATAGTGAGAGTTTCACACCCAGTCAACGCAAAGTAAGTATCATGCTTCTCGCTCCTTGGAGAGACAAATACTTACCTATATTCCAGTATTTTGAAGCCATCAATGTCTGGGGCGGTTGGGACCTCTTCCAAGAGCTACTTCAAGTTCTTTCGGTCATTGGCGCCAAATACAAAGTCTCGATTTCCAACGTAGCTACAAGATGGGTTCTAGACTTCCCTTACGTAGGTGCCGTGATCGTTGGATGTAGAATGGGAGTCAGTGATCATTCGGACGAGAACATGGCTTGCTTCGGCTGGACTTTGGATCAGGGCGATCGGGAAGCTATTGATAAGGTGCTGGCGAAGAGCAAGAGAGAGGATATGTTTAAGGACATGGGCGACTGTGGTGCTGAGTACAGATGAGCTTGAAGCGAATGAAACAAAAGACAGGATTCAAATTGTATATATATTGTTGTATTCTTGTAAATTGCATGCCTGATACCAGATAACATAGCATTTCTGCATCAGTTGATGCTTTTCTGTTATTCTCCACCAGCCTCCATTACTCTATTGAAACAAGTCTAGTTGCCCTCCAAACCTACAACAGTTGTCTCTCCATGCCTAAACGTCCTAATACCCGTCCTCACAATCCTCAACTGACTCTTACAATTTGGATCCGGACAAGCAACCAATGCATCGGTAGACATCCAATCATTCTTATGGGTCATCCTTTGCTTTGCAGCGAGTAATGGCAGGACAGCAGCTATACAAGATCACGTTTTAGCAGACGATCTCGTCTTTTGCTGCGAACAGGCAACGAGAACAACTTACACAATGAGTATATAGAGATCCCTTGCCCTGCTGGTAGGTGTAGCATCTCTCCTTCTAAGGTAAAGTGGTCTCCGGCTTTGGCGCCACAGATGATCTTCTCGCCTGGGGGACAGACGATCTCAACGCGAAGGTCATAGAGCTCGAAAGCGTCGGATGGTGCTTCTGTCGCCATTTTTGCTTATACCGAGATGTTTCTTTGCTTCCCAACAGATTTGATATAGTTTGGCGACCAATTGTTCAATGCAGGGAGAATGAAACGGACAAATCTGCAAGTTATAACCTAATCGTCTCAAATCGAACCTTGCCTTGCTCCGAGTCGAGGAATACCTTCAAATAAGCGAGCACAGGATGACGGAGAACAACAAAACGAGAATGCTATCTTCGGTATCTCAAGGGCGTCTATCACTTGCAAACAGACCAGACTTCGGTGTTCTTGGAGAGGCAGGGGACCGATAGACTTCCACGCAAGTCTGACTCGGTCGCGCGGATGGACGGAGACCTTGGCTTGCGACGTTTGCCGAGAACTCACCGGTGCGTGCACACACCTATCTTTGCTTTAAATGCCGACGGCATTTCAGAATCGCTGTCACGTGGGCTGTCGTGCTCTTTGCATCTGCGAAGATGGAGATACGGTCTCGCCTATCGTATCTAATTATTACATACCGAGGAACACCGTCGCCGACACACTCGTGACACTCCCTTTATCAGTACAGTGTGGTCCGTTGCCCGATCACGTGAAGGGTTGTAGTGGGCATCTCCGCTTGCTTCCGCAGTAGCCTTCCCGTCGTGCATGCAGCTCAATTATCCCGAGATTCCTCAGAGATTCTGCCATCGTCTAAACTTCGCAGTCCAAGAATCGCCAATTGTTGCCGCTGCAGGGTCGGGCTCGTGGGCAATGGCTATGTCCTCGCGAGAGGATGCGACAGGATAGACCATAGGGTGCTTAGCAGGGGCATGTGCAGCTCCACGTACCAAAGAATGAGTATATTAAAGCCCACGATATGATTGTATCTCTGCCTAAGACCCAACAACTTAGTGGCACGATACTTCAGGCTCATCATCGCGCCAGCAGATTGTCTTTTGGTGTCTTGGCTCTCTTCCTTTGCCCTCATCGTGGAATCTCGGTGGGCTAGTAGATAATCATCGATTCTGCGCCGTGGGCATACATCTGGAAGAGCGTGCACACGCAGATTTACATTGTCCGGGGTGTCACTCCAAGAACTATAGAATATTTGGGACTCCAATCAGCGCTCCCATTGCAGGGAAGACGCTGCAGTGGAATAATGGCACGCTCCTGGCAATACATCGCGCAAACGATATCCATGTGAGCGGTTCTGGAGATGTACAACCACTTAGATCAACTTGAGAATTGGGTACCGCGCGGCTATCAAGACCCGAACACGATGAGGAGGACACCAGCAAAGCAGAGATCTCGATCTGAAAGTCCTTACCTTTCCGCGGTGCCTAAGCTATGCCTAGCCCGGGTGTGACACCGACCCGGCCTTGATCTGACATGGACGGAGAATATGCCAAAATAGACCATGTAGCGACGACACAACACCAGATTCGGAGATATTCAATGGAGCCGATAACGTACAATAGGGGTTGAACAGGTTAAGCGACGAAAAATGGATCTCTCGGCCGTGCAAGGACCAAGGACACATGCATGTCACGGTCCTCAGGGACTCCAAATATGGCAGGAAATACATGGGCACGGTAAGATTCTCACTTCACCTAGAGTACTTACGAGTCTCTTTCCCAATGAGAACCCTATCCTTCTGCTAAGAATATCAGTAGAGGGGAAGGCGGCGACGGCGGCTAAGGACTGTCTCTCGTGTCCACCTTCTCATATATACATGCCGAGCATTTAGGCTCGAAGATCAGACGGACGGAACCGAATGGAGACAACTCCAGAAATGCCTTGAGAAAAGTTTCTTGGTTTTCAACCAAACACTATTGTTTAACGGCATTTGGGTTGCAGCAGTGTTGATTCACATGTCTCGGAATATGCGTGCAGCGCCGTCTCATCCGCATGGGCATATCGGGAATCTGCTCTCTCCCGCAACCTTTACTTTGACACCGCCAGTGGGACCGCCTCCTCCACCACCGACAGGACCAATCCCTGCGATTCCACCAGCAGCATCGCGAACAAAGTCACCTCCCCCATCATCAAGGACTCTGGATATTCCTTTAATCGCAAACCCGCGACCAAAATCTCCTCCTCCGTCTCCACGAGGCTCTTCCGAAATCCCTATTCTAATTATAGCGCCGTCGCAGGAAGTACCTCCATCCGCAAAAGTCGTCAAATCGCTATACCCTATTCATGAAGAGGAAGATACTATAGATATTAACGCGTTGCGCCCACGAAGATCAAGCCGGGCTACAGTACAAAAACCGTGGGCTCCTGGCCCACATACTCCCTATGTATTGTACGATTGTCAGTTGATAGATCCCCGGAATGGGATCGTCAGAAAAGATGTCACGTTATTTCTGGCGGAAGGCAAGATTGCTAGTGTTGCACCGACGACAGAGAAGGATAGGACGAGGACGACTCGCCATGCTGGTGTAAAAGCTGTCAAGATTGACGGAAAGGGTTTCTTTGTCTGTCCTGGACTGATTGATTGTGAGTTTTCCCATTCCGTTTCCGTGCTTTGTTTTGATTTCCCTATGGAGGTCCACCATCAAATTGGGTATAGACTCTAATATTTGGATAGGTCATGTTCATCTAATGGCCGGTAATAATAATGTAAAGTACAATATTTCACTGCTGATGTACGCAGCTGACAGTCGGTTTAGAATAATCGAGGTTCATCAACCACTCGGCAGGAATTGGCTGTAATGCGTTCAGCTGGTGTTCTGCGAGGTATGCTGTCAAATGGTTTTACCACTGTACGAGATGCGGGCGGCGCAACTCTTGCACACAGCAAAGCCACCGAAGAGTTCCTGGTACCTGGTCCAAGGGTATTTCAAGGAGGGAAAATGCTTTTCCAGGCTAGTGGGCTTGGTGATACGCCCGAAAGCTGGGAACGAGATGAAGATTCTAGTAGTTCATGTTGTGGAGTAATGGAAGGAGATGCTGTATCGGTGGGAAAAGTCGTCGATGGCGTACCCGAGTGCACCAAAGCTGTAAGGGAATGTGTCCGAAATGGAGTGAATCACATTAATGTCTGCGTAAGTAAAGGCTCTCTGAGCAGTAGTTCCAAAGCGAAGAACATCCTCAGCTAATTCTCAGAAAATAGGTTTCAGGGGGGCCCACCGATGATAATTATAAGAGCCTGCTCTTCAACCGTGAAGAACTCCGCGCAATCACAAGCACGAGCAAGAATATGAAGAATATCCCGGTCTCTGCCCATTGCTTCACATCAGCCGCGATCCACCACGCCATCGAATGTAATGTCGACAGCATCGAACACGGCAACATGCTCCTCCCCGAAACCGCCCAGCTAATGGCCAGCAAAGGCATCTTCCTGACTCCCACTCTGACACCGCATACGCGGCCAGCAATATCCCAACAATCGTCCCTGGCGCAGAAACAAAACTCCCTCCTCGGAAACGCAGCGCTCCGATCCCTCCGCACCGCCCACGAAGCCGGCGTGTCAATGTGTTTCGGTACCGGGACCACGCCCGCCACCCTGCCGTTCCAGACCTATGAGTTCACCATCCGGTCTCGCTTCCTGCCGAGTAACATCGTCTTACAACAGGCAACGATCAACGCCGCCAAACTGCTGGGCATGGAAGGCAAGCTCGGCGAGATCGTGCCGGGGGCGTTGGCGGATCTGCTGTTCCTGCGGCGGAATCCGTTGGTGGATGTGGACTGTCTGGATGATGTCGGGGCCGAGGGCGATGCGCGTGACGAGCAGAGCGCGGCCAAGGCTGAGGGAGAAAAAGACCTGGCGAGCAGGAGGGCGGGAGGGAATCTGGCGCTGGTGATGAAGGACGGCCGGATCGTGTTGAGTCGGATCGACGGGGTGGGGGTTGAGCGGGCTTGTGCTTGGGATTGACAGGATCAAGATCGTGGGGTGGATCTGGATGCTTTTTGTAGGATAGTGTTAGACGACGAGCTGGATACATGGGCTGAGAAGTAATCTGAGCTTATGCAGTGGGGCGTTTGCTTGGGCAGTTATAAAATGCGGGAGCACATAGTAGTTTTGGGACCAGGTAGCGTTTTGCTGCAAATACGGGACTTGAGGTATCTAGGGAAAAATGCGTCTAGATTGGGGAAAGGCCCTCCCCTTCTGAGAGGATATCGAAGTATATCGTGACTTTGAACCCCTCTTTACCTCATCCATATTTATATTACGACCATTGTTCGTATGTACCGCTTTATGTACACTTCAACCTTACATATCTACATTCGTACGCCTGCATGCGTGAGCCTCTTTAGAACACCGTCAAATAAGCGCGCGCTTGCATAAGTTAAAGGGAAAAAGGCCGTCCGCATATACGTTTCGTAAATTGCTCCGTTTAGAACGCCGAGCAATCGTCTGTTGTGCAACAAAAACTTTCCCCTCCACGGAGAAATAGGTCCATCCCACTCCTTGAAGTCTAGATACCTCAAGGGTACGTACTCGCCTAAAACCGCCCGTCGACCCCATGCGATACCGTCAAAGATTTCCCGAATTCCACCAGTCCTCCACACCACTCACATTAACCCCACCCTCAAAGTCGTTGTTTCGTTGATGGAAGAAAGATTCAGTAAGTACAGCCAACTCATCGTTCGAGAACATCAGCGGGGTCACGCCCGATTCTGCGGGTATAGCACCGCTGCTATCTCGCGGTTCGTGGGCAGGCGTGACGCCTGCGGCGGGCGTATTCTGCGGGCCTGTGCCGTCAAAATCTTGTCGGTCAACTCGTGTAGGTTCCGGCAAGGCAGATGTATGTGCCATCTCGGCGGTATGGCGGCGCACGCCAGAATAGAGCGATGGGCCAAAGAGTATACTACTCTTCGACGGGATTTCCGAGGATGAGGAGTACTCAAGGATCTCCCAGAACTGGCCCAAATCGATGAGAAGGCTGCGGGTAGGTCGTTGCGGAGAGTCAGAACTCGTACTGCATGTGCTTGAGACTGTCTCGCCGAGCCGTTGCAGCTTGTCTGCCATGCGATCTACGTGCGGCCATTGCTGGCCGAAGTCGCGGACGAACTTGAGGCATTTCGTGAAGGCAGCCTGTTTCTCGTCGCGAATCTTGAAGTCTTCTGAGAAGGATTCTTGTAGGTAGATTGTGGCTACGATGGCGACACAATGGGCGAGAAATGGATCGGTGACCTTGAAGGATTTGGCTTGGAGCATGTCTATGAAATGTAGGATCCAGCTTGCGTGAGATGCAATCAGGTCGGCGGTGTGCTGGAGAAAGATCTCAGGGATTACGCATTTGAAGTTCCGTAGGCGGAGTGACAGGAGAAGTGGGTGGTTAAGTAGGCATAGATTTGTGTGGTACAGGAACTGGATGAATAGCCAAGGTCCCCAGTAATCTCGGTTTGCATGCAAGTCTTCTGCCGACTTCTTAGAAAATTCAGCAGGTTTGAAACGGTGGATATATGGCATCCGCGTCTCAAAGTCCATTTGCTGAGCTAGAATGATGGAGTATTCTGATTGTGGTGACCAAGGAGGAAGACTACTTGGCTTTCCCCGCCGCCTTGAGTATCGAGTAGTCTTAAACCAGACCTCGCTCAACTGGATGGCATAAGCGACGACACCTTTGTCCTGCATATGCTCCCGAGGTGGATCGGTGTCTAGACGAGGTGGACTGGGTCTATCTGCAGCCCTAGCAGAATTTACAGGCTTCCCCGTAGTCTCGGGATACCATGGAAAGTTTTCTTCCCCGGAAAAGTCTAAGACACTGAAGTCCGCACCGTGCAATCTCTTCAGGAGGAATAGGGACCAGAAACACCGTCTTCGTTCTTCGCGAACTTTATCGGTAAGATACAAAGGGCTTTCGGACGTGAGTCCCGCATTATGGGCTAAGCTCATTGCTAGGCCGCTATGCACGCTGGCTCTTTGTGTATTCCCATCTATATCATGTCAACAACGCCCATTATAGCAGGACATACAACATACTTGAAAAATCGATAAGACTGAGTAGACATAACGATTGTAAAGTGGATAGTTCAACCGTTCCTTGCGAAACGCTTTGCATCACAATAACTCTAGCAGCTTCAGCATAGCCGGCTGCAAGTTCTCCGCAATCGCCGTAGAAAGGCGAATCTTCTGAGAATCTGATAGTCAACGCCAAGATGGCAAACATAACCTCAGAATCTCGATCCCCTAAAGTTGCGATAAAGCTGTCCCGGTGGAAGAGAGCTAAAGGCTGGCAGTCGCAGTAGAGCAGATATTTTTGCGCAGCCCATATTTTCATGTCCCATGGCGGTAACGAGCTTCTGAAAATTAGATTTTGCTTCAAGTTTGTGGACGGAGCTGCACACCTGGTAGGCAATAATGGTCGCTTGGTAGAGCTTGGAGAGCTTGTTCCCTGTGGAGGATCCGCTATAGCAGCAGCGGTAGTAGCAGGAGAAAAGGAAACCTGACGAGGAGGGATTCTTGGTGTGGTTGTGACACTCTGATTAGATAGAACCTCAAGCAGTTTAGCTTCCACAAACTTCAATCGGTCTTCCTATATAAACGGCCGTGTCAACATTTGCATTCATCAAGGCTATAGCCACCAGGTCAAAGGCTCTACTCACTAATCGTGAATCAGTCGTTGCTGCTGCAGGTTGGGCCTCTGTCCTCGCGAGCTGAGGAGCTTCCGGGACAGTGCTCCGTCGGTGCGGTTCTTCGGCATAGTAGCAACTCTGTCTCAAACGAGTACAATGTGAACAAGTAGGCTTCTCTCCGGGACAACGAGATTTCTTCCGCCTGCATTCATATCATCAGCGCCGGAAGCTCAGCAGCAAGGATTCGGCACAGGATAATAGCAAGACAGATTGGGGTTGCATAGTTGAGAGCATCTACTGCCCCTGCCGTACTTACCGACAAGGCTCACATGCTTGACGAATGCGTTTCGCTGGACGCTCACCTGGCATGGCTGGCTCTGTGTTGTGTAGACTTTCAATGAAGCTGATGAAGAGATCGGTATCGTCGCTCATTGAAAGTACATGTCCATGCGCGGCGAGGGGTTTGACGTTGGAGGCAGGGGTACAGTCTTAAGAACAGCCGGCTCTCTCTCCTGCTTGCCCGTCCTTCTGTGCCAGCTGTTGTAGTGGAGGGTTACAGTATGAAGGGTGCAGACTTTCTAGGTGGCTTGCAGGCGTTGCACGAGAGAAGGCTTGCGTATCCTGTATGAGGGCTGTGCCGAGCAGCTCAATGCAATCCTGCGAGAGTGCTGAATCAGGTACTACAGTCCCCTTCCCTTAATCAATGGCAGAGCTTTGAATACGGAACTATGGGAATGGTGTTTCAAAGACTAATATCTGAACGTCTCGTCAAGAACCGCCTCCCGTATACGCGTCGGTCCCGGAACAACCGCGAAGCCGTCCCACGTGATGGCTTTTTTGACACTTTGCGCCCGCGCCCAGAGATTCATCATCACTACTTGGCATCTCTTCTATTATGGGTGATGTAGCTTGTGTAGAACCGCTCCTAAATTATATCTTGTTAGTGGGGTGGACGATATCGTGCGGACACCAGTGGTCGGGCATTGCCCTCGGGGGACGGGCTATCTGAGGTTGATTGGGAACGGATCTGCTTCCGAGCGGCTTGCATCGGCCCTGCCAGTTTTGGCGGTGGCGCTGGTCATTTGCAATGCTGCAGTACAGTCCAGAAGGGGACGGAGAAACGTGGGCATGGGCTGGGAATGAGATTATGAAACTTCGTGTTATTGGTGTTTTGCTGCTCAGCCTGTGTATACAGTACTCCCGGCCTCTTATGTTTCTTATCGCCTTCCGTCCCGCCAGAATGCTGATTCAATCCTGCATTTCGGACATCCTTCCTCCGCCTCTAATTGTTGTCTGTGTCGCCTTTTCCAAAATGTGACACGAAAATAATATCGCCTGACGATCTCTGTTCGTCGATATCTGAGCGTAGGGGTTACAGAGAAAACCGTCGTGAATCGAAATATTGAAAGTTGACACTTGCACACCAAGGACAGCGATAAAATTCTGCCGATATGGACAGGATATATTGACGATATAATCAAACTCCTACCTACCCTCCAACATTGCTTCATAAAACCGTGAAGAAAGAGAAACAAAATAGCCCACACAACAAGTTGGGCTTTGACTTACTGCCAATGTGCAGAGCCAAGATCTTGCTCTGTACGTCTGTAATCATAATCCGTCAGCTGCTCGATAGTCCACTTCTACCTTATTGGTAACCTACGATATGCCCATTGAGCTTTTTCCTAGCTCTGATACTTGCGTCTCGGAGGCAAGTGGCATGGGGGTTTCGAACCTGTTCGAGCCCAGCTTGATCTCCTTAACTGAGCTAGCAAAGCTATAGTCCTTGCTGAAGATTGTTCCGTAGGCACCAACATCCTCCAGCGCTTGGTAGGCTCCTTGACATTGATCGGACATCATAGGATGAGCTATACTCCAAGAACGTAAATGCGGCCGGATTGCCAGATGGGATCCGGCTAGTGGGCGAATAAACAGACTCTCTTCCCATCTTAAAACTCAATTGCAGAGTTGAGGATTAGATTAGGCAGGCCACCTTTAAACACAGGAAGATGCAACCTCTTCCGGGAATCTACAATAGAACCCATGTCGAGAGAAGCAACCATTGCAAACTCCTGTACACCACCACGGCCGCCGGCGCCGTCCAGCTTCACCCATCATGACAGCCGCTATAGACGTCGGACGTCGGCACAACTCGCAAGTGAGTGCTTCAGCCGCGTCCGTATCCGACATGTACTCCGCGGTACAACAGTGGTGGGGGCAGTGCTGAGGGAGTTGCGATGGTGTGCGGGAAATATTGGTGGGGTACTCCGTACTATGAGCGTCAAGCAGCCGTGTCAAGAGGGGTGATAGAAAAGTTCCCGGTGGCTCGCTTGCTTCCCGCTTCCGTGTTCCGGCTTTTGTCGTCGAGATTTCGAGCCAGCCGCCAGCTCGGCGACGAGACTGCAATCTGTATTCTACTACATCCGCAGTCACACGTGACTGATATCGTGCGGCAGCAAGAGAAGAAGCTCAAAGATGTCTGCACCTGTGCCAATTGCAGCGAGCCGTTGTGGCAGCTGGATGCCATCTAGTCACAAGTATGGCACCGACAACGAAAGACAACGACTGACGGTATGGACGAAGCTCTTCGATAACACCGAAGACGCCTCTCAAGATAAGAAAGACAGCCCCAAAGTCTGGGTCATGTGAGCAGCTGGATCAATTAAGAGTCACGTGAATCATCATTGACTGACTGACTGGCTTTAGTTATATCCATGGAGGGGCTTGGAGAGACCCGTCCATATCAGATGGATCATTGAATCCAACCATTGAACAATTAGTCACCGCCAGCTCGGCATACAAAGAATTGGTAGACTGCCATGTCAATGCCTTTGCATCGATAGACTACCGGCTCTCCGCCCACCCCAACCATCCGCAAGATCCCAGTTCTACACCGGCGGACGAGAGTCGCAACGCAAAACATCCAGATCACATCCAAGATGTTCAACTAGCGCTATCGTTCCTGCAAGAGAACTACGGATTTGGCGCACGATATATCCTCGTCGGACATTCCTGCGGTGCGACGTTGGCTTTCCAAACCCTAATGCCAAAAACGATGCCGGCACCAAAGGCACCATACATCGGGCCTATGGCTATTGCAGGCGTCGCCGGGATTTATGACTTGAAACTCCTTAAGACCACCAACACGCATCCTGCATATGTGGAGTTCCTGACTGGTGCTTTTGGACCAGAAAGTGAGGTCTGGGATCGTGTCAGTCCAGCAGCTTATGGGAAGTTTGGGGGCGCATGGCCAACAGGGCTCTTGGCTGTGTTGGCTAGTAGTAAGGATGATAGCCTGATTGATGATCCGCAAATCGACTCTATGAGTGACGCTGTGCTCGGTGTAGATACGAGGGTGGTTAGGATGAAGAAAGAGTTGAGTGGAGAGCATGACGATATATGGGCGGAAGGCGTCCAGCTTGCCAAAGTGATTGCTGTCTCTCTTGAACGATTTATGGAAGAGAAGAATCTTCTATAGCCCTCCATAAATTGATCAATATTGGTAATTAGTATATTTATTGAACATATTTTCTTCGACTTATATACTGGGATCTACTCCTTATCTACTATTGGCGTAATAAGTTTAATTCTGCATTAAGTATTCAGTAGTTGTGCCACCCAAGAGATAACTTTCAATTGTAATACATCTCATTGGAGGAACTCGAATCGTGAGAGGTATTGAAACCTTATTTAAATTAGCGCCTTCGGAGGCTGAACCTCCTCTTTCTGTGTCTGTACTGAAGTGACACCTTGTAATCTACCGATAACCCCATACGCCAATCTAATACAATTCGATAGCTTAACAGAGTTGTAAGTCTCAAAGAATCATTTCTCCTCCCTGCCAATACGTAACCCATCATTCTACCCTCTACCTTCCAATTACTCCAAGACCGTAGCTCTCGTCTCGTCACGGCCCTGCTTCAGGAACGGCAACAACTCGGTACCACCTGTGCCCTGCAAGCCCTTCTTACCATCGCTATTCGAACTAGCAACAGCCAGATTCAGACCCGCGCCCGCGCTGGTCGTCATCTCTTCTGGTTGCTTCTTTTCCCGGGCAGGATTAAGAACATAGCGGGTAACAATCTGGATGTGCACATCTCGGAAAGCGGACAGCTCATTGACGGCGTGGTTGTATGCTTCGGTCACTTCCGGAGCTGGGTGGTTGAGCACGTAGGGCCGGATGTTGACAATGGACTCCATGTGTGCGAGAAATTTATTGTGGCCGCCAGGCATGTATCGGCGCATTTCCTATGGGTTGCGGTCAGTATGACTCCACAGAAAGGGTCTGAGCTGGACGTCTTACCGTTAGAAAGCCATGCTTGGCTTTGGGGCCGACATCTGCTACCTTGGTATTCCTTGTTGGGGAGTGCTCGACGCCCAAGATGATATCAAAAAGCTGAATCAAGGAGCTCTGAGCATTGCTGCCTCCACTATACTGTCTCCACTCTCCCTTTCCGTCGCCTTCTTCATAAAAGACACCATTGGGAAGGCCAGCAACAGCCATGTTCTTGCTTCCGGCGAGGAAAGGTCGGATTTGGTGATAGAAGACTTGGGGTGCGCACTTCTCGTACATTCTCTCCAATAGAACCGAGATTTCTCCAATTACTTCTGCAAACTTGTGCAGGCTTTCAGCGACCACCTGTGGCGAGTCGGTTCGAACAGCATCCATGGCCTTGAGCATGACGGGAATGACTTCGCCGCCTTTGGCCTCCATGGCTACAGACACAAGGAAGAACCATGATTCGTCTTGAGTTCCGGTAAAAGTGTGCAAGGTTTCAAGGTGATCCAGATCTAAGGAACCTGTCGGCGAGGTTGTTTTCCAGTTCCAGAGGTTCAATCCTGCATAAGTTGCAGTTGTCGGCAGATCAAAGCGATCTGCTACAATAAGGAACGGTACGGAAACAGCCGCTGGTAACCGCTGTTTACGATATCAGCATGAATTTCCTGCCGAAGTTGGAATTCTTATCATACCTCTGATGGGGTTTTACCTCCCCAGATGTAAGCATGTGCTAGGAGAGATAAGAGGAGATAGGCTCGTTGCCATTCTCGTTCTGACTGTAATTTTGACGTTGACAACAGAGGTAGCTCATCAACCGCTGCTCTTATGGTTTGGGTACGGATAAGATCTGGTAAGTTGCCCACGATGTACTCCCACGATTCATAGTAAGGATCCGCCAATTGTTGAAGTGGTGGTTGGCTTGGTAAGAACCCATTCTTAACCGAGACATCAAAGTCTTCCAGGTTGACGTTCAAAGGACCGAGCATATTTTCCTTGTGTTGGGTGGATGTGACACTGATGTGTTCGAAGAATGAAGAAGATAAGATATCAATGCAAGAGGATGTATAGGCAAAAGTAGGCGGTCAATAGATAATGCTGGCTAAGGAGGCTGACTGAGTATGAGCTACAGAGATACTTGAAAGCCACCGGGAAAATCCAAGGCTAAAAAGAAAACCCTATCACGTATCTAGAACAAGCATTAGCAATGTGTCGTACCAGCTTTGCGAATCGTACCATCATCAGGATCCTGCGCCTACTGCCCTGCTTCAGGATTAGAGAACGCCGAGATTTGGTGGACACGGCTACGGATGCGGATGCGGATGTGTGACGTCGCTTCAACGGACAGAAGACTTTGGCGACGGCGATACTGGATGGAAGCCGGCAGGAGCTGAAGCGCCTACAAAGTGATTTCGAAGGGAAGCAATTTTGTGAAAGCATCAGATCAGACCACTCCTGCTTTCTCGTTGTCTACGATCAACAATTCACTCAACTCGACTACTTCCAACTTCACCGAAAGTCACCACAGTTGAAGTCATCGCTACAATGGGTTCCATTGCGCAGCCTCTCGCCTTGGCCAAGCCAACCTTCCCTGCCGAGGCTAACTCTCAAGATTATGCCCGATCCCTCGATGCCAAAGATCACATGCGATCATTCAGAGAGCGTTTCATCATCCCATCCAAGGCCAACATCAAAGCAAAGAAGCTCGCCAAGCCAGGTAAGAATATCACCGACTCACCGCCCCAGCATGGCATGGTGGAAGAAGTAACAAATATAAATTAAGCCGCATGCACTGACAGATTGAACAGGACTTTCAGCAGATTCATCCATCTATTTCTGTGGAAACTCACTTGGTCTGCAACCAAAGGCTGTCGCCGAGTACATGCAAGCACATCTTGACACTTGGTCATCCATCGGTGTCCACGGTCACTTCACAGATCTGGAAGACTCGCCATTGACCCAATGGCAATTATTAGCCGAGCATGCTTCCAAGCAATCTGCTCCTATTGTTGGAGCGAAGCCTGAGGAAGTTGCTATCATGGGGACGCTGACTGCCAACTTGCACATGTTGATGGCCAGTTTCTATGTGCCCACGGCTGAGAAGAGCAAGGTTATCATGGACTGGAAGGCTTTCCCAAGTGACCACTACGCTATCGAAAGTCAGATTCGTGGCCACGGCCTTGACCCAGAGAGCAACATGGTCATGATCGGTCCCAAGGAAGGTACCTATGAGATCAAGACCCAGGATATCCTCGCACTCATCGACGAGCACGCCGCCACCACTGCCCTGGTTCTCCTTCCAGGTATCCAGTATTACACCGGACAACTCTTTGACATCAAGACAATCACCGCCTATGCGCAATCTAAGGGCCTCATTATCGGATGGGATCTTGCCCACGCTGCTGGAAACGTGCCATTGCAATTGCACGACTGGAATGCCGACTTCGCTGCTTGGTGTACATACAAGTACATGAACGCTGGTCCAGGTTCGATCGCCGGTCTCTTTGTTCACGAGCGACACGGCGTTGTTGATTACAGCGAGGGCGAGGACAAGCCCAAGTACCGACACCGACTAATGGGTTGGTACGGTGGAGATCAGACATCCCGCTTCAACATGGACAACAAGTTCCGCCCCAGTCCAGGAGCAAGCGGCTTCCAGTGCTCCAACCCCTCTGTCGTCGATCTCGCTTCATTGTGTGGCGCCCTCTCCGTCTTCAACGATACCAGCATGGCCGAGATCCAAAAGAAGACCGTCAACATCACCGCCTATCTTGAGTTCCTCATGTATGACGGAACCAACGAGGCCGATCGCGCTTTCACCATCATCACCCCCGCCGAGCCGGAGAGCCGTGGAACTCAATTGAGCGTCCTGTTGAAGCCTGGCCGTATCGACACCCTCTTCAACATGCTCGATGAGGCTGGCATCGTCTGCGACAAGCGAAAGCCAGACGTCATCCGCGTGGCTCCGGTTCCTCTTTACAACACTTATGAGGAGGTTTGGGAGTTTGTTCAGATCTTCAAGGCAGCTTTGAAGAAGTGCGAGTAAACAAGACGTGGGTGGAGCGTAATGCATACATGAACTTTTCTGTAGATAGCCAGCATTGGGACGGCGTTTGGGAATGATGGGACTTTGTATATATCATAAAGATAGACGCATATTAGACGGCATATTAGATAAGTTATATCAAGATGTCACTGCTTTCAGTACGATTATTCGAAATCCAAGGGACTCTTCCGTCGATTAAGCAGTCTAATTACAAGCAAGGTTGCATGAGAACTTTTCCTCCTAAAAACACTAGCCCGCAAGTTAGCTCTCCACGTGCTCCTGTAAATACATTCCCCAGCCTCCACAACCCTATCCCTCGGACATCACATTTGTATGGACAATACAAGCGTGCCAGCGTGCCTGGACGACTAGTCCAGTCGCTTAATCGTTTTGCTAGCTCATTCTTCACTCGCACGACTGCCATGATAAGCCAGCTAAGTGAAGGCCGGGCTTGAGATGAAACATCTCGAACAAGCATTCCTGAGATTCTTTTCATGGGTTATTCCCTTTCAGACTCAAATTTCGGATGCTAGATGTCTAGTTTAGTCTTGTTGCTAAAGTCTCGGAACAATGCAGTTCTTATAGCACGCATGTCTCGGGTGCGGACTCGCGGCTAGTTGGGGTAGGCATTCTCGTAGTATGACCGCATTGCTTTTGCTAAGTAAGCGGAATGAAGCTTGGAAAAGGTCTTGGGGAATGTAACGACAAGTGACACTCATTTAAATTACAAGAGAAACCAATACTAAGACAACCAGACTGGGATTCAGTGATGACTTAGCTGCATCTTCTGTCTGGTCCAAGCGGCTTGGCCGGTCTATCAAGGGGCCAATCCAACATTGCGAGGAATGAGAAGTTTAGCTAAGGCGAGGAAGTAAGAAAGTCTGGGGTAATTTGATGGGTAATTAGAAAGTGCATGCATACTCGTAAGTACATGAGAATGCAGCGATTAGGCTTTGGCTATGATAGCATATCTACCTTACCGAATAGAATATCTTGTGAGCCCAAACCCCAACTAGACGAGCCTCCTAGCAAAGACAGTAAGATGCTGAAAGTCATTGAAAGTCCGATCTGAACATCACTTGTATCCGGAACATAATCCGTAGAGTAGCGTCCGGCCATGAACACCCCATTTGCCATGGACCGCAAACGTCCAACGAAGAGGAACTTCCGGGTGATTACTGTGCAGCTGATGTCCCTCCTAGCACTGCTACTGCAGTAACATGGTCCTAAATGCCAGAAACCAAGAACCCATGACAAACTTCTACTTACCACGGCTCGGACATCATCACCACCAGTCAGGTGCATGAGTCGTTGTATTGACAAGAAGTAGAAATCTACAATGTACACCCCAAATACATTTCAAAGCAAGGGTAGATAACGCCGCATAAGCAGAGGTATCCGCAAGACTAGTCATACAAACATCACAAATACAAATGCTCCCCAAAATACAGCCGCCACATGACGAGACCAAACCCGTCAGGACAGGATACTAAATCAGAAGTCCCCGTCGTAACACCAAGCACATTTGCTCAATGCTCTACACCGGGAATACCCAACACCGTAAATGCCAAACCAGAAAAAAAAATATACACCGAAAATGCCCATTCGTTAATCGTCCAAGTTTCATCCCTCGCACCTCATCAACCCTTCCGTCTCCGGCTTCCGCAGACATGATCTCCTTCCTCTCCATCCTCCCTCCTTCACTCATGTCTCTTAAGCACAAAGCCATGCCGCAGCCCATGGCCATAGACAATCGCCAGGTTGCGCGCATACCACAGGCACTTCTCAACCTTGGTGGCGGCACCCTCACCATGGACGCCACCGCGCTCCCGCTTCTCCCTCCTCCTCGTCGAAGCCGAGGACCTCGAGGACGAGGTCGACGCCGTGGACTTGCGGTGGATGTGGAAGGAGGGCTCCGGTGGCGAGGACTGCTGCGAGGTGGTGGACATGGTGCTGTGTCGCGACCCTCTGGACTTGGGTTTGGGCGACATGGAATTCCGGGCGAGGCGGATCGTGGCCATTGTTTTATTTGGTTTTATACTTTTCTTCAAGGAGCTGGTTCCGGGGCGGTCTTGTTGCGGGCTTAGTCGGCAATGCTGTGCTGTGCTGTTCTACAGGTGTTGATACAGGTGAAGTGAAGACCAGGCGTCTAATCTTATGGGAATTCAGTTCCCTGAAAAACTCCTCTTTGGTGGGGTCTCTGCTGTGACGTTATTTGTTGTGTTGTGGAGTGTGGTGATGTGTTGTTGTGATAAAAGCCGCTGCTAAGCTTAATAGCACGGTATGGTATATTATAGAAATGCGATATGAAGTCACGATGCAAGAAGGAAAGAAAGGACGAACGAGAAATGGTGCGGACATATATACATCTACAAACCACGGGCGATAGGGTTTAGGTAGCCACCTTACACAATCAGACTTTTGCCCTGGGTCGGCAGTCGACAGCTGTGGTGCCAGGACGTATGATGTTGAGTCGGGGTCGGAGGTCGGTGGTCGTGGTCGTGGTCGTGCTCACTGGGCTGGGCTGGGCCAGCGCAAACAAACATCTGCCCGAGTCCGAAGGGTCCGCCCACCACATCACACCTGCTTACCTGAACCCTATCCAACGCCCCCAAATCTGTAATCAGATCGGATCAGAGCAGACGCCTTGCAACCAGCCGCCTGACTCACCGATTGTAATCCACGAGCGTGCCAGTCGCGCGAGAGCAGAAGAAGACCAGAAGAGCGGTTCCTGCTGAGAAGCACGCGATCGGCTTCGGACTCAACTGCTGTCCTCTCTCCGGGCCCCGAGGATTCTCGTGCTGAGCGCGAAGAGAGTTCACATGCCACCACACCTGCTGAAATGATGCATTCCGGGACTTTGCGGGAACGCTCTCGTGATTTCCAGACGGTCCGAGGCGTCGACATTTCTCTGAGAAGCGGTACATGAATTTCTCTCGAGCTCCAAGGTCCAAGGCCCAAGTTTACTCATCGCCTCGCTGGCAGCGCGGACTTTCCTTCCTTCCATGCCGTGCCTTTCCCTGACATCCGTAGCCAACGAGTCAAACCTGCCAGGATAAGATTGCTCGTTGAGAGGGCAGAAGCCTCAACCAAACGATCGATCAGTTACAAAACTGCCCCGAACCATCCAGGGAGCCCGTCGCCTTGTTCCCATGCCGCGGGACCTCGTGCTCTGCTGCCTATGACCTCACCCACAACCGCCGGGAGGTCCGGATGCGGACGCGGACAAGGCTCATCTCATCTCATCTCATCTCATCATCCACGGTCGATTCGGCCGTAAACGGGCTGGATAGGATGCTTGAGGACGAGATCCGACAAGATCACCAAGGCCAGAGATGGAAGCAGGGACAGCAGACCAGCAGGATGCGGCTAGATGACTATTTGCATCTCACCCATCCATACAGACATCTACACAATCTATATCAAACCTCCCATGCAAAAGGCGCTTGCTACCGGCAGGTGGTGCTAGAAGCGCCAGCGTATCAAGAGGACCGAACCCCCGCCATAGCATAGCGTGCAGGACTGTCAGATCGTAACCCAAAGACCGACGAACACGCGCAAGACAGCCCCAACCCGCGCGCCCAGCATCACCAACCCCGGAAACGAAATGCAATGCTGCTTTTTCCCTCTCTCTTGCACCCCTCCCAAACGCTAATGCCGAGTCCGCCAGCATGGCATGGTCATCGTCATCATAAGCCTCCGGAGTCGACGAGCTCAGCCATGGCTGGCAGGGCGCGCAGGAAGCGCTCGCGGGACGCCGGTATCAGCTCGAGCTCCCAGGCGCTATGTCAAGCTCGTACAGGACAGGAGCGGTGCGGATGATGGTGATTGTGCCGCCCCTTGCTTCTAAGCATGCTTGAAGACAGAAAAAGAAGAAGAGGTTACATGCCGTTCATGCTTCGTATTGTACCTAAACATCCCGCAACCCACCTGCGAGCAAGCAAACAACCCCATCCCTCCCCCCACACAATTTCTTTTTCCCAACCACCTTACATATCACTCGGCGCTCTTGTTTTGGCGCCCAAAAATGCATGCAAGCAAGTGAGGCATTGATGGATGAGATCCCTTTCCGTGCTAAACCCACCTACCTATTATCAGAGGTCCATCTATCATCACCCTCCAAATGGCCCATCCCCATCACGTGCCCCATCCCATCACAACCCATAAGGCTGAACAAGAACGCCCGTTCTTCTCCCATTACCTAAACCCAGCAGCCCTACCCCTCCAAACGGCATGAAACCCCCCCGCTGCCACGTGGGAAAAAAACAACCGGGCGGAAGAAAGAGCCATGAGAGGGGAGGAGGAGTAGCAGGTAGAGAGAAAAAAATGAGGGGGAGGCTGTGCAAAACGCGAGGTGGTTGCATGAAAGCAAGCTTAACCGAAAAGCCCAGCAGCAGCAGCTGGTAATAGAGACCGTGATCGGACCAGGAGATCGTTGGCGCGCGTCGGCTGAAAGATCGAGAGGCAAAACGAGGAGGCTAAAGCTTAATTCGGGGGCGACGAGAGGGAAAGCAAAGGTGGTAAAGGCAGAAGGGAAGTGGAGACGCTGAAAAGTGCAGTCTTGGAATGAATGGAGGTGCAGTCGGCATGGTAGTTAAACGACCAGAGGTAGCCCCATAGTATATAATCCTGGACATAAAGCGAGATCCGGCAGGGCAAAGTTTCAAAGGCATGATAGAAATCACCAGTCACAAGCAGGAGCAGAGGGAGGCAAAGTAGGTAGAAAGTATTTAATTCTAGCATCAACATATATACACTTTCTGAGTATCTAAGTCGATTTACACACCCACACCCAATACCATTTGAAACACTAATAGAAAAGGAAAGGTCGATTACTTTGTTAGAGCATGACTTGCAATACACCTCATTGTATGGAGGCAGCGGAAGCCCAAATTAAAAAAACAACGCATCCCGACCGATATTAAGTCAGGGTATCTATTCGTCGTCCTCGGCATCAGTGGCCTTGGAGACCAAGTGGAATCTTGAGACTCCAGAGGTCTCGTCGCGCTCGTGCTCAATGGCAAGCTTGGACAAGTGACCAAGGATGTTCTCCATTTGAGTATCAGCGTGGCTGCGTTGAGCACGTCCAAGGTTGTCGAGCCACTTGATGTTGTTGAGGAGGTAGTAGACGATGGCAATGACAATGGTGACAGCGATGGAGTAGATCCAGACGATGACAACAGTGACAATGGAGGTGTGTCCGTCAGCGCTGAGGAGCTTGTTCTTGGTGACTGGGTCAGATGGGTCTCCAGCACCGCCGCAAAGCCAGCCGAAGACACAGAAGAGGGTAGCGAGAACATCGACACCGAAGATGGCGCCAATGAGTTGCCAAGATGGGAAGGTCTCACCACCACGGGTGACGAAGATGAGCCAGTTCTCAGTGAGGGAGATCTCGAGGAAGAGTATACCTTGGATACCACCGAAGTTGTTGATGATACCACCGTCTGGCAAGAAGAGAGCACCGCGGATGATCCAGGTACCGATGGCAAGGAGGAAACCAAGGATAACGGAGATAATCCAGATCTTGGGCAATTGCCACTCGACAGGGCGTTGCTCGTAGTGAGCATTGTCGTAGGCGATAGCGATGGTGGCCAAATCAGCGAAGAGAGCCAAGAAGACGATGAGGTCGACAACAACGGTCTCGTTGATGATGATCATAGAGGTAACCAAGTAGATCTCCAAGTGCAAGCAGAGGGCAATACGGTATTGAATGTAAGCCTTCATACGTTGGAAAATTTGACGGGCGATCTTGATGGCAGAGACGATGGTGGAGAGACCTGGGGCAAGGAAGACAATATCGGCGGCGGCTTGAGCGGCTTCAGTGGCACCCTCGACAGCGATACCACAGTCAGACTTCTTGAGGGAAGGAGCGTCGTTAACACCGTCACCAGTCATGGCAGTCAAGTGACCACGCTGTTGGAGCATCTCGACGACCTGGTACTTGTGCTCGGGGAAAACCTCAGCGAAACCATCGGCCTTCTCGACCAAGTCGTGTTGAGTAGTACCGGAGAGACCACCGTGGATGAGCTTGTCAGAGTTGTAAACCTTGGTACCGAGAGCCAACATCTTGCAAGTCTCCTTAGCAATAGCAATAGCATCACCAGTCAACATCTTAACGGAGAGACCAAGAACACCAGCTTCAGCGAGAGTAGAGGCAGTATCCTCACGAGGAGGGTCGAACATAGCTGTGAATTGTTAGTGGCGGTCAAATGCAAAGATCGAATTTCAACTTACGAAGCATTCCAAGCAATTGCCATTCGTGGTCACCTTCCTTGACAGCAACACCGAGAGAACGGAATCCACGCTTGGCGAACTCAGTAGCCTTGGCCTTGTACATATCGGCAGTTTCCTTAGAGCAGTTGGAGAGGTTCAAGATAGCCTTGGGGGCACCCTTGGCGCAAGTGAAGGTAACACCGTCCTTGATACAGATAGCAGTAATACGCTTGGAGACAGGGTCGAAAGGAATGAACTTCTCGGTTCTCCATCCTTGCTCGAGCATCTCGCGGGCCTTTGGGTAACGCTTGAGGGTCAAGATGGTGACTTTGTCAATGGGGTCGAGGGACTTGACGTTGTGGGAAGAAGCGAGAGCGGCGACAGCCATCATCCAGTTGACATCGATACCATCAGCGACGAATGGCTCACGGATGGAAAGCTGGTTAGCAGTGAGAGTACCGGTCTTGTCAGAGCAGAGAACATCAACACCAGCGAGGGACTCAATGGCGGTAAGCTTCTGGACAATGGCCTTCTCCTTGGCGAGGTAAGCAGCACCGACAGCGAGGGTAGTGGTGGTGACGACGGGAAGACCGACTGGGACACCGACAATGAGGAGAATGAGAACGTAATGGAGCAAGTTGACGGAGCTAGACTCTGGGGTAGCGATCTTCAAGTGACGGAAGAAACCACCGATCCAGGCGAGGAGAATCCATAGAACGACAAGAACCAAAAGCGCCGTACCGATGGAGTTCATGATAGCCTTGAAATGACCTTGGTCCTTGGCACCAGTGACGAGAGAAGCAGTGCGACCGACGAAAGACATCTTGGCGGAGTGGGTGACAATGGCGTAGGCCTTTCCACGCTTGCAACCAGTGGTGTAGTAGACAACATCGGCGACGTACTTGTCGACGGCGAGGGACTCTCCAGTCATGGCGGATTGATCGATGGCCAAAAGAGCGTATCCAGAACCGTGCTTCTCTCCGTGCTCATCATCCTCATCGTCCTTGGCTCCTGGGGAGTCACCAGCCTGGGCAGAGAGCTCGTCGAGGTATTCTTGGTAGCCGTTGGGGTTATCGTAAGCGCAGATGAGGCGGCAGTCGGCGGGGACAACAGTTCCATCCTCGATAACAATCTGCGGAAATGAAAGTCAGTAGGAAGAAGAGCAAGGAAGGCCATTGGCCAATGGGTGGGAAATGAGCAGGCAGGTGAAGCGAAATGCGATGTGGAGCATCGGCAGGAAAAAGTGGAGCGCGCAGAGCAGGGAGCACTTACAATGTCTCCGGGAACGAGCTCACGAGCGCGGATTTCGTGCTCGGCACCATCACGAACAACAATGGACTTCATGGCGATATCACCCTTGAGCGAGGCAACGACATCGGCGGCCTGCTTCTCCTGGTACCATCCGACAACAGCGTTCAACATAAGAATACCGATAATAACACCGAAATCGATCCAGTCACGAAGACCAGCAGCGAGGAGAACAGCGATTTCCATAACTAGTAGGAGACATGTTAGCGAGGAGCCAATGGTAGCGGGTTGGCGATTCAGGCACAGAGGTGGTGCGGTGCAGGCCCTCAGACCGCAGACCGCAGGCCCCATCCCGCCACAAGCTCGCCCAGGCCCAGTTTGCGCTGTGTCCGCCAGCCGAGCGGAGAAAACTCTCAACGACTGACGGTGCACGGCCCTGCAAACATCAGGCTAGCGAGGTGCGCGGGATCGAGATGACCTGAGCCGATTGCGTCTGACATGGCTCTCATCGGAGCTGTGCAAGCTCAGGCAGTGCAGCTGCTGCATCGCAAGGAGCATTGCCACCAGCCATGGCAGCGTGGAAAGCAATTGCGTCGATGGACCACGGCCAATCGCCCCCAATTGACTTTCTCGCTTCCATTGGCCATGCAGCTCGATGCGGTTGTTGTCCGATGAGGAATGTGATGATTAAAAGAGTGAATGAGTAATCTCAACGTACCATAGAGAATAGGACCAGTGAAGAAACCCAAGAACTTGAGGAACAAGTTCTCCTTCTCGGTGGTCAACTCGTTCCATCCAGTCTTCTTTCGGCGAGCCTCGACGTCGCGCTCAGAAAGACCCTGCTTCATGTCCGTGTCGAGCCAGCCCGCCGGAGTATCGAAGTCAGCGCCAGAGGCCTCTCCAGCCTTCTTCTGCCAGAAGTGTCGCTTCTTAGGTTGGTCCAGCTCCTCGGCGGCGATGGACATGGAGGCCCGGCGGCCATCCTTGTACTGGGAGATGTAACGGAGCAGAGTGCCGTACTCACCCAAGTCATCCTTTTCGTCGTTGGGATGCGCATCGAGCTGGAAGTCAACGGAGGGGCCACGCTCGGCCTCCCCGTTGGGTGGTGGGAGATGGGACATCTTGGATGCTTGTAGCACGACAGCAGTTGGGGTTGTCGAACTGGGAAAGAGTGGAGAGGAGGAAAGGACGACCGCAACACCAAGAACGTGAGAACGATGCTACGAGCGAGGAAAGAAGAAGGGATCGAGGGCGGGAATGGAAGCCTTTTCTATCTTTTCGCAATCTCTCTTCCTGGTCTGGCAGCTGCCGCTCTGGCCGATCATAGCTCTCAAAGCCTAGCCCGCGTTGGGCCTAGCGTCGACAAGGTATGCTAGCGTGATCCTTAGGCCGGCAAGTGGTCGATTGGCATTTTGGTGGCAGCCCTTAGCTGCGGTAATAGCAGCACGACCATTAGGAAAGCATGGCCTGGCATCCATGACCAAAGGGAATTGAATTGTGCCTACGCCAAATGGCTTTCGTCGGCGGCTACTGCTAACTTCCGCTTGGCTTCTAGTCACACAAGAGCCCGAGATAGGCTCATTTACACATCATCGTCCTCTGGATCGAATTCATGGGCATTGGCCCGCCCTACCGTCGCTCGCAGCAGCAACCGCCGGGTGGACAGCATCGCCGTCGTGAGCGTGGGCGGGCTCACGGTGACACGGGCGTTGCGGCCTCATTACTCTGGATGCTAGGGCTGGTTGGCTGGCTAGGTGGCCGTCTGCTTTGTTGTGCTTTGCTGGTGTCTGATCCGTGCATGGCCCTTCTACCGCACTTCCATGATGCTGGCCGACTCGAGCTGGTCACTTCTCTACTCCTACGCACCCATCCCATCATCTCACCCTCCATGGGGCTCGGACTCGGCCCTGACGGCACCAGCAGGCCTGGCGAGTCGACAAAGGCAAAACATCCAAACACAGCGAAGAATTTCCGTCGGACCCTCTGTGCTGATTGGGTCTGATGTTGGATTGGCCGTCGCTTCAAGGTGGGAGGGCAAGCAGGAGGGCAGCATGGGCATCGGACGTCGGGCATTCGGGTTCTGGCCTCAGGCCGCCAGCGCAATAAAATACCGCATACTAATCGAGGCAAGAGTGATGGGATGGGATGGGAAGGAACTTGCCTGCTGGCTGCTGCTGCAAATCTGCTGTCTCGGATTGCCGTAGGAGAATGGAACTGGAGACTTCCAGAGGATAATCGCCGGCGGTGACGCTGCCGTCGTGAGTCGCTTCCAGAGACACTGGCGGAGTGACAGACTAACTATTCAGTACTGGCTACTATGACTACTGCTACAGCTACTGCTCCAGACTACTGACAACTACTGACTTGTTTGCCTCGACAAAAGAAAAATTGAGAAAGCAAAAAAAAAAAAAAAGCCATTAGGCATAATTCTATGCCATTGACCAACCACACGTCCTCAATACGACGAGGAAGATCTTTTGTGAAGCCTTCCATTCGAGAAATAATGCCTGCCTGGAGGTTCCCATATTCCCACCTTCGCGAGCTGATATCCAATTGCCCACTGCCTTTACCTGGTTAGTCGACCTGCGTTGGCAAGCCCCGGAGATACCCCAATGCACAGGAACAAGAAAAGCAGCAGCAGCATAATCATCATCATCTCTCCGTACCTACTCTATCGTATTTCGGGATTGGCATCGAGCATCGTCATCGGCGGCGGCACGGCATGACATGGGCCTGAACCTGGGCAAGTAAGGCTTTTTCCGCCCATCCCCCCCCTCACTCATGGTTGAAAGTCGCAATAATCAAACAACAACAACAAGCAGACCATAACAATCCAGCCGGCGCCCCAGCACAACAATCATAACAACAGAGCCGTTGTTTGGAGATGAGCAGCGGGCGGAAAGGAATTGGGATTGGAGCTGCTGTGACCTGCATGAGTGGTGGCCAGGCTACCCAGGCTCGGTCGTGGAGCAGATGGGGGGGACGGGGTCAAAGTCAATCAATGAGAGCGCGGTGGATGCTATTTTGGCAGTGGTGCACGCAGAGCCCGCAGAGCTTGTGCGCGCTTGTTTGCAGCGAGATCCACCCGCCAAATGAAGATGTGGGAGCGAGGGAATTGGAAGCAACGGGTGTCTGCTTACCTCCTCGACGCTGTTGCAGCATCGATGATCCATCGCAATCGTCCCCGTCCAGGCCGCCCCATTCGTGGCCACCACTCGCAGCATCCATCGATATCGCGCGGTCGGCTTCGCGGCACCAGCGTAGCTCGAACGTCCAACCGCCTCATGTACCACTGTACCCAGTCTTTCGTCTCCAGCTCCTTTCTTAGGTCTTTCTAGAAAGCTTACCTCATGTTCCCATGCCCCGTCGCTCGAGGGACGACAGCCCGACCGGACCGGCCATGCCTGGGTTCTGGTCGTGGCGGTCGTGTGCAAGAGCGAGCGAGCGGATACCGAGGATACCACTACACCACCAGATGATGGGAACGAGAACAGTCTGTCCTCCCGCGACCCATGCTCGCGATATCCGCGTCCCCCACCCCTTCCATGGGCTCTTTCATCATCCATCTTCCTCTTCCTGTTCCTGTTCCTCATTCCGCCCTACCTGCCTCAAGCCCCTCCCTACAAGGCCACTCCTGCCTGCACACCCGGTCCTGGCTGGCTACGGAGTAATAGCAACGATAATACTAAGCCGTTCGGCTTATCGCTCGGCCTGATTGGCTGGCGGCCGGGGCTGATACATAGGGCCAGGTAAAGAGAGGTAAGGTTAGCTACGGAGTCCACGGTACTTGCACCTGGGCCAATGCCAGCAAGGCACCGAGATGCAAAATGCACGATGCAAGTCTTGCACACACACCTGCGGCTGTCCTGTCCGATGCGCTCAAACCCGCTATCGGCCTTTCCGTGGGGCGACTATTGCGGGAGAGCTTGGAGCTTCAGACTGAATCAAAACAAAACAATCATCGTCGCCTTCAAACACTCGGCCCAGGGGCGAGGATGTAGGTGTGCGCTCCCAAGAGTTTCCAAGACTCTGGACCGACGCACCGAGTCGGGCTCCTGCGGTTTCACGACGTGCTAAGTGATGAATCGAACCCCCTCTGCAATGTCACCAAATGCAGCATAGAACGCAGCTGCAGGGACGCTTCATGCTGCTTCGTGAAGATCTTTCAGCTTGGCGCGCGGAATTCAATCGAGGATCCCTTTCCATAAGGCAAGGCGAACGAGGAAAGAACAACTCATACATGAATCTCCGTAACTCCTAGCCTCGAAGAACTTTTCCTGTTAACCCCCCATGGTCCTATAGCAGAAACGGACATCCCGAGACTCCATGGACTGCCGAGGCCGCATCATGATTATTATCCCAATTCATCACCATCCATATCCATCAAATTCCGAGCGCGGAGTTTCCAGCTCGGATCGAAAGGCAAATCTGCAAACTGAGATTGACGAAACTCATTTTTGACAGCAGAGCAAAGCCCAGGACTTGACGTACTCATTTCCGCGTTCTACTACAAGACCCCAAGCTCCAAGTTCCATACTCCCACCGACAGATCTGGGTACGACTCAGACTACTCTAACTATATCTCTTGGTACCTGTAACAAGTTACAAGATCTTCCCGCGAAGTCAGCAACGAGCCCGTTGCAGCAATCGGCTCTAGCCATGACCATGATGGTGGTGGCAGAAGAAGAAATTTCCGCCCGCCGCTTCCATTCTAGACGCTTATCCTTCCGGCGCTGCTTTACGCCCGAACGATGGCCCTCGCTTCAACAGCTTCCTGCCTCCAGCTCCAGCACTGGAGAGCAAGTTTCACAGCTGCTGGAGGAGGAGTGATACTCTGCCCTCTCGCAAGAGTCGGTCTGGTGGAGACCGCAGAAGGAAAGGTGCAAGTCCAGAGGGCACAAAGCTAATGCATGGTAACACCCGCAGTAACCTTCTTTCTGGCCTGTCACGGCGCCGAAGATGATCTGCAGGACGAGTATCAACAGTGGCATTCCCCCGTTGGGGCCGGCGACATCAAGGAACGTCACCAAGCCCAAATTTGATTTCGTGAATTCTGCTATGCACTCATTCCCCAAGTGATCCGCAACCATTGCCTCTCAGCAGGGCCGGCAACGGCAGATGGTGTTTTATGGAGACGCAATTCGTGCAACCTGAAGAAACTCAAGGTCGGAATGGGACCCGCGCTCACGGGCGTGCATCTAGCCAGCGCTTCTCTGGGCGCACACCGTCTTGACTCGCCCTCGCCTATGCGACCCTGGGCGGACAAGGAACTCATTGTGCGCTCGTCTTGGAGCAGGCTTGCATCATAGTGCAGGGGACATCCTGTCAGGGTATGTGTTCAGCGGCTGAACTCTCTTTTCTGTCGTCCTTTTTTCTTGGCCACCGCCCCGGTCCCTTGTTCCTTGCAAACGCAGCGCCCGAGCTCTCGCTGCTCTGCATGCTCTTTGGAGAGGGTGTGGAGGTCTGGAGGATGGGGAGAAGAGGGAGGGAATGTCTTGGCGTCTTGGAGTTTGGAGCACTTTCCACTCGATCGTCGAGGGATGAGGATGTCACAAATATGAAATCATGCCGGTATGAGGTCGCCGGGGACCAACAGCTATACAGCTGGTCATTAATCTGCCTTGGGCGTTGCGCGAGTCGACTCTCGCCGTTCGTCTTGGCCTGGTTCTTCATTCGGTCGGATTGACCTTGTCGACGGTAGGCAAAGCCATATGTTTCAAGGGCCCCCGAAACATTTACGAGTCGAAAACAAGCAGCAGCCAAGCCGGTTTCATAATTTATGATCAACCTCTGAATACCGGATTGTCTTTCCCTCTCGCGCCTGTCCTTGTCTCCCCGATCACGTTGGGTGGTGATTCTGGGCAATTCTCCGTGATGTGATAGTGATAGTGACAAGCACAGACGAGCCGTCGCGTCCAGGGACCGTTCTACCGCACCGACGTTACCAGTCACTCAACCATCTTCACGTTTCAGAAAGTCCCCCACGACTCCCATCAGTGCCATCTCGGTCCATTCTGTTTGGCACGACCGTCACATTCTCGGTAACACTTATCTCGCGGTGGCACGACCTCACCCCATCTGCCGCCCGCCCCCCCCCCCCCCCCGGAAATAAAGGAAAGGTCTGTGGTAGCCATCAAAAGACGTCCAAACTCTCCGAAGTGTATCCTTGAGCTGGAGGATTCCAGGAGACGAGAGACAGCGACAGACAAGTGCGGAGGGTCTGAGAGCCATGGCGGGCATGGCTGGCGGGCAAGTACACTTCCACGAGCTTTGACTCCCGGGGTAGCTTGGACAACGACCATCGACGAGATGAAACCGTGAAGACGCCTAATGGCGTCCATCACCCATGGGTCGGATGGAGATCAGATAGAGATCTCGGAGGATGTTCGCTGTTTCACGATGGACTCGAGATGAAGGGCGAGAGCGAGGCCAAATTCTTCACTATCACTTAAACCCATAATACCCAACTTCTATACCTGCTGTGCCTGGGACCACCAGCCGCGTCGCGCACGCACGCACGCACGCACGACATCAAAAGAGTGAGAGAAAAAAAGAGTGGAAAACCTCGTTGTCGATCAAACAACCCAATGTACTTTTCTCCGTGTCCCTCTCTCCTCACCAACCACCAGCTTTTTGGGGGCGAAGGTTTTCTTGCAGTTTTTTAAATGATACTTGATGACATTTCTGAAACATAGCCCTTTTTCTGCCCGGCACCTCTGACAAGAAACGATAAAAAATTCGAGGGGTCTCGATGGTCCAAGGTCGGGACTTGGTCGGCAGTGGGCAGCCCGGCAGATTCGATGTGAAAGCTTGCCATGTCTATAGTGACGCCGTGCTTTCCATGACCTCGTATCAAATTCCATGATACGAAAGGACACTTTTCCTCGCTTCAATTTTCCATCGCCCATCCTGGAGGTACCTCCTTGGGCGGGAGCCGCTTTCAACGGCCAATAATCTTAAACAATTGGCCGATGCTCTAACGCGCGCCCCTCCTCTCCCCTCCCACGAGGACGACGACACTTTTGTTTACATTAACCAGCCCGTCGCTGGCGTACAAAAAGGAAATGAGTCGTGTGCTCTAAGCGAAGGACCTTTCCCCCCCCTTTTTTTTACGAAGGCCTCCCCCCCAATTGGAAAGTAAACAAAGCAGGAAACCTGGAGTAAACAAAGAAAATCCCCCCCCCTCCAAAAAAGAGGTCAGGTAATGAGCCGTGCAGATTGCGTGCAGCTTGGGGGAGATTGGCCAACCTTTTGCTCGTGCGAGTCGAGGTGAGCGCGTGCTCGAATTGCTTGTTTTCTTCGGTCATACAAACTGGTATACAATCATACAATGGATTACCCCCCCCCCCTCTGCGCCGGTCAATACAGCACAAGAACAGTACTACCTGTATACTAGGCCCGTGATCTCCATGTCCTTCCTTCACCGCAACCCCCATTGACGGATTGGTATTATTACATTGCACCTTCATGCGATACAGACAGGCAACGAGATCCAAAAGACGACAAGGACCGGACCGGCCTCGTGCCGCGGGCGACTCGACGTGGCCAGAAAGCCTCGATAACAATAAATGCAGCAGCTGAGATTATTGATGATCGTCACGCTCAATCACCGCGCCTGCATCTTTCTAGGCGGCTTGCGACTGCACTATTTCCGCGCTGCCCGCCCGCTTGACGAACCATGGAGCTTCCGAAGCGGTGCAGCGGTGCAGCGACCAATTTGCGAGATAGCTGTGATGGAGCCTCAAATCTCGCGACGCTGCGCAACGCGGTTAGCCGCGCCGGGCCTTGCCCATTTTATTCTCGGGGGGGGTGAGTGGGGGCCGGTGGCGGCGGCACGACGACGAGCAGGCCGAGGATGAGATCGCAACAGTGTGCTGCTCCGTGAAATCTTGTTCCATTGTGGTTTTTTTTCTCTCCCATGGCGACGATAACAGCCGAGGCCTCGAGTGGGGATGCTCGCAATTTCAAATTTCTTCAAGGAAAACCATGACCCGCTTCGGAACCGGGACCCGCGAATATGGGGAATCATCTCTCTGCTATTCTATCTTTCGAGGCACTATTGGGGGAGAGGGGCGCACAATCGAGGGGAAGGGTTGGTTGGCCTCGCTCTTGTGCCGGTAGATAGGGCAGAGGCCCGGAGTTCGTAGATATTGAAATTGCTGGTTAATGCAATTCCAAGCCAAGGTGAGGATGGAGGAGCGTCGACCAGGCGTTCATATTTGGCGAGCCACCGTCATTCACGAGGTTATTTTCAGCTGCAGGGTCTATGGTGGGCGGGGCGATGCCGTACTGGAAGCAAATACTCCATCCTCTCACCTCAATCTTGATTCTAGGCCAGCTGGCACTTTTTCCATGAGATTTTTTCTTCCATCTCATTTACTACAATTCCCATGTTGCATGCCCTCTTCCTACCGTCATAGGTGGAGGATTACTAAGACCTTCCTACTGTGCGGTAAGGACGAAATCTCATTCCTTCTCCTCCACGCCTTGTTCTCTCTAGTTTCTCAAGATGGCCCTCAATGCGAGCTTCCAGCTGCCGATGCAGTCCCCGAGTCGCGCGAGCAAGACAAGTGAGGTGCATGCTGGTCAGGTATCACGGTGTGAGGTTCCGTTGTACCACCTTGGCCTGACCGACTCTTTGCTTGGCCATCAAAAGGTACAGTACGTACAATCTACTACGTCCAAACCCCATGGAGGATACGACAGGGCAAAAGTTATATCCGAGTCGACTATGCCATGTATGCCACGGCAGCCACCGCCCTAGAAGCCACTGAGGCGACACAAGACTCCGACTTGGTGCTGCTACTGTACGCTCCAGATCCACTCTGATACAGAGCAAGAGTGCTACAGCAGCGTCGTGAACAAGGTACAAGGACGCAAGAGGCGACCAAGACCAAGACCAAGAGGCAGAGAAGGCCGCTAGAACAATTCACAGCTTCCCACTTGGGTCCCGTAACTTATTATGCATCTTATGCACGACTCGACGAAGGGTCTCCCTCCCATCCAATGAGGGCAGAGTGGTCGCGAGAAAGGATGGGGGGATAGTCGCCGACAGAGGGAGAAAAGCGGAGGATTCACGACTCGACTTCACCAGTGGCGGGTCGCAGAGGTTAGGGCTGTAGGCTTTTCTGAGGCTACTGCAAGGTACCGGTACGGCTGCGGACGAGGGATGAGCGAAAGCCGATGGGAGAAGGTCAGAAAATGCCTCAAAATGCTCGCTTGTGCTTCCGTGATAGCCATTTTCCTCGTCTCGTGTCTCTCGTCGTCGTGCGGAAGGTCTCACCGCCTCTTGCGCCCGTATGCCCTTTTGGTTCTCACCACCCAAACAAGAAGACTGGTGAGAGTCAGACGCGTTTCCGGCCCTGCTCTGCGACGCTTGAGAAACGGCCGCATCCTCTCTGCGGGTGGCCATCTATTGCCGACAGCTGAAGATTCTCGCCCAGCATCTGTCAGACAGGCAAGGCGCACTTGGCGGCTCACCACCTCCAGAGAACCCGGATTGTGCCGGCCGAAACACATCGGGACGACGCAAGGTAGGGATGGAAACTCCAGAAGCAAGCAGCGCGCTGTGCCGAAGAGCCTTTTACGTGCAACAGCATCGGGAACCACATCGTCGTTCCCCATCGCTGCAAATCAAATCAAATCACATCGCTCGGCGTGGCGAAAATGCCTCACCTCACGCGCAGCCGAGACGAGACACGAAAAGCGCGTCCAGCAGCTTCTAGAAGGACGCGATGACGCAGGACAGAGCCCAGCTGCGATTGTCCCGACGGGGCAATTGGATACGGAGAACCGCCGAGCTGCTCCCGCCGGTTTCCTTTTTCGGGGCCCTGGGTGCTGCCGCCGTTGCTAACCACGATTTCGTAACGCGCCCGGAAAAACGGCTCTCCGTACTGTCGTATCCTGCTGTCATGGAATGAATATCGACGATGCCAATAATAATGTAAGACGAACAAGACTCCTTGTTTCTGATGAGTGATTTTCCCTCTTGCCTGGCGCCCTGCATTGGCTTGTCATCGTGTTCCACCCTGCGTTGAGAGAGGCCTTGGTATTGCTGCTCCTGATCCTGTTCCGTCCGCCAGCGAGGCATGAGGCAGACTTTCAAGTCTGACAGCTTTAGACATTGATTGACCTTCCTTCCGTACCCCAGCTTCGCGAGTGCAACCCTCTCAGTCCCGCCCTCTCGGCGTTCCCTGTCGAAAACGTTCGCGCTTTCGTTCTCGCTCTGTTCTTTCTTGGCTTTGCCTTCATGGTTGTGCTGTCGCTCGAATTGCTTGCTAGCACGTCGAATAGGGATCGCCGCATCTACGACGGAGATGCTCGCGAAAGTATCAGCGAGGGCTTTTTTTCACTTTTCGCTCTTGTGGCCACCCTCCCTCATGAATCGTTCTGCATTTTATTTCATGAGTTCTCCAGATGTTTTGCTTCTCCATACTCAATCTACCCCGCATCTTGAGCCTAAAAGAAGGGGTGGGTAGTATTGACAGGTCAAGCGACAGCCTTGTTCGTGAGGATGCGATGTGCAAGCTCAGATCGCGGGGAGAGTTAGTCGCTGGTGTGTCTGCCTAGTGCTCCCAATTCTCTGAATAGACCCTGACCAGGCATTTCGATTCATTGTTATCGTTCCCTGGCGTTCTATTTCTCGCTTTTTGATTCCTAGGCCGCAAACCATGGCGCTGGTGTTCTTGTAGGGTGCCGGCGTAGCTTTCCTTGATACCGTTGAAATGTGCGTGTGATTCCAGGTGCAGATTCGGGGAAAGCGAGAGCCTTTCATGCCGTCTCTCTCTCTAGGCTGTTGAGGATCTCTCGCCCTGGAGGCTTTCATGGTGCAGTCAGTCTTAGGGCGGGCTTAGACGTTCCAGCCCAAATAGACACCAGAGAAAGGCAGTTCCCCCGGCCACGAGATGTGGTGTTGGCGAGATGGTCGAGATCTTGGCTTGGTGGTTGTTAGCAAGACTTACAGCAGCGAGGACGCTTGTTTGGTGGTGGGAAGTTTAATATCTTGAGTTCCGCTCTGGATGATGGATTCACGGTGCTGTCCGTTTGGCGCGAAGGATAATGACCATTAGCATGCTGTTTGCTTTGTCCCCGTCCCTCGACCAGAGGGCTAGCGAAGCCGCCATGAGTGAGAGACAGGACTTGATTTAGTGGAGGGCTTATGCTTGCGCGATCTTTTGAAGTTATACGCTATTCTTCTTATTCTATTACTACTGCCAATTAAACTTTTTAATACTGTCTTCTTTGCCTTCCGAGTTGTGGTTGTGGTTTTCTTCGGGGCTATCTGAATTGGAGATTTACTCTGCAGCCTAAATAAATAGTATACCGTGCTCTGCCACCGTGGATTTGATGCTTCTGGGGCAATATGGTACCGTGAAAAGAGAACCTTTGGAGCACATTGGTTGCAGTGATACCAATATCCGATTCAAGGTAAAGGTTCTCAAATATTGCTCGAATTACTAGCGTCAAAGAGCTTTACAAACAAATTCAACTTAAAACTTAAAGATCACAAAGAAGCTGGAGTTTTTTCCACTCTCATGTCTGTATTGCAATCTACATACATGTGTATACAACCATCCCTTCTATAATGCGACGCCCATAGACCGTGTCTTCTGATCAAACGCTTTCAATTGAACAATACGAAGTCGCGTCTTGGGAGAGAAAAGGGGGGGGGGGGGGTTTACCCGAATCCTAACAGCAAACCCAACCACAAGCGCGATCATTTACCACCTAGAACCTCAATATCTATTACCATCATTGATATGGATTGTATCCTAACCCCCCTGAACACCGATTTGAAATATAAGGAATACAGATCATCGTGATATTTTCCGAGAACAGAGAGGCGCATCACGTGACATGGACCTCGGTCGGGGAAGAGTATAGCCGGAACGGGGAAGATTAGGGAGAGAAAGTAAGACAAGCCAAAGCAACAGAGCACAACTACATCGCTTTGAGTTCTTCATTGTAGTCCGATAGAAGAGGAAGAAATAACGCCCAGAGGCTCCAGGAACTGATGTTGTGCAATTGACTCATTTCTATAATTATTGCAGCACCGAACGGTGATACAGTGACTACAACCCATTGAATAGGGGCATCCTCAACAGAAATTATGTCGCCGTATGTGATCTTCTCTCGACGCAAGGTCTTCCTAACACAATCCCCTAGCAAAAGCTTGGATACCTCTCATGGGTTGACCGTCCGCAAAGACCTGAAGACTCATGGCCTTGTCCCGCCAAATGTGGAGAGCCACGAGATTCAGTCCCTGAGAGGTAAATCTCAAAACTGCCTACTCCGAACTCGGTAAGACAATACTGACTGAGCATTTGCAGTTCTAAAGGCTCTAGAATCCAAGAAGTCACCCATTGAGAAATACCTGTATCTGAGCCACTTGAGAAATCACCATACCCATCTCTTTTACCGGCTTCTCTCCCAGAACTTGAGGGTTCGTATGCCCTTCATACTTCTCAGAGACGAGATGCTAATGCGTGGAAGACTTTCACCCCGCTGATATACACGCCTGTTGTCGGAGAAGCCTGTCAAAGATGGTCTGAGATTTACCAACAAGCAGAAGGTAACTATCCACTCTCCGGGGGGAGGTGAGGCATCAAGCTAAATTGATACTAGGCCTATACATATCATACTCGGACCGTGGATCAATTGCCGCCGTCCTGCGCAACTGGCCCGAACGAGATGTGGAGATCACAGTTGTAACTGACGGATCTCGAATCCTGGGCCTAGGCGATCTAGGTATTAATGGAATGGGAATTCCAGTTGGCAAGTTGGCGCTTTATAGCGGATGCGCAGGCATTGATCCAGCCAAGACACTACCATTGACTTTGGATCTTGGAACCAACAACAAGGCACTTTTGGCGGATCCGTTGTACATGGGCAGTCGCAGGAATAGAGTAAGTGAAGAGGAAGAAGCGGAGTTCTTGGATGAATTGATGGTAGCGTTGACAACTGTTTGGCCTGGGTAAGTGATACTGCCAGAGAACATTGCTGAGTGAGCTGCTGACAATACAGGATCGTGATTCAATTCGAAGATTTCAAGAACCCCTTTCCAGCCTTGGAGAGGTATCAGCCGAAGTATGCATTCTTCAACGATGATATCCAAGGAACCGGGGCTGTGATCTTAGCAGGAGTTATCAATGCTCTGCGAAAAACCGGCGTCCCCATCAAAGATCAGAGAGCAGTTTTCATGGGCGCTGGTAGTGCCGGTGTAGGGGTAGCAAAGCAGATTGTAGAGTATTTTATCCAGGCAGGAAAGTTGAGCGAGGAGGATGCGAAGAGATGTTTCTGGTTTGTCGACACCAAGGTATTCATGCTCAGGTCCATGATCAGAAACAATCAGCTAATGCGGATCAGGGCCTGATCACATCAAACAGAGGCGACAAGCTCGCTGCTCACAAAGTCTACTTTGCTCGCCACGACAACGAAGCTCAGCAATTCAAAGACCTTGGCGAAGTTCTGGATTACGTGAAGCCCACAATGCTCATGGGTCTATCGACAATCTATGGGATTTTCACTCCCGCCATACTCAAGAAGATGGCGACCTTCAGTACCCAACCAATCGTTTTCCCACTCTCTAACCCCTCGAACAAGAGCGAATGCACGTTAGAAGAAGCAATGCTGCACACGAATTGCCAAGCTATCGTGGCTAGCGGAAGTCCATTCCCTGACTATGTCTCCAATGGTAAGATATATGCTTCGAACCAAGGAAAGTAAGTTGAACTCGTGTCTATATCAAGATCATAGCACTGATTACGCATAGCAACATGTACGTCTTTCCTGGCATTGGCTTGGCGGCTATTCTCCTCAAAGTCTCGACCATAACCTCATCCATGATCTATGCTTCCGCAACGTCCCTCGCAACGTCCCTCACCCCCGAGGAGCTAGCGGAGGGGAGGCTATATCCCGCAATCGAGCGGATCCGTGACGTTTCGGTCGTTGTTGCGCGAGGGGTAGCCAGAGAGGCGCAGACATGTGGCGTTGATGCTACTGAGATGCGGTGGTTGAGGGAGGTGAGCGATGAGGAGTTGGAGGCTTGGATTCGGAATAAGATGTATGACCCTTTCATGGCTGGGGTGGGGGAGGTGGTGGGGAGGAAGTCCAAACTGTAGGGTTGTCTCGTTCAACGATGTCTTGATATTAGCTGTTATAGCTATCATCTCCGGGTCCGCTCTTCAAAGGCCATGGAATTGAAGAGCGGCTCCTGATTCCATAATCCTAAAGAAATATCTAAATATCCCTAGCATATCTCAACCCGAGGAAATATTCGTGGTCTGAATCCTGCACCACGGAAATCTGACCGACTTGAATGCCTACACCTCTGTGATGCAGAAGATTGAAAGTTTGATTCTGATTCTCGACTCCCGGGCCTTGAATTCGAGGTGCAAATCATTTAGAACGAACCTTGAGCCCGTCATTCAAGAAAATGGTATTCGATGCCAATACCTCAGTTTTGTGGCGCGCCAGGGTGCTCACGTTGAGAGTGCGCATTTAGAGGAACTTGATCTTAGAATACTCATACCTGTATGCCTGGGTGATTGTAGTGATGTTCCACGCTACACTCGTAACGCACTGCATAGATGGTTTCGCAACGGCTCCCGTCGTGCGTGTCCAATCTAATCCGGAGCCTAAATCGAGTACGGGGCTTCATCATGAACACAGGGTCAATCGCGAACACTCTGGTCCTAGTCTGCGGGGGAAAGAGCCCTGGCGAATTAACAGCATGCAAACCCAGTGGATGTTCGAAGATCAAGACCTTGTCTGTTCTCGGAAATTTCTTGGCTTGTCGCTCTTGAGGTAGCGTGGGAAAGTCTCCATCCTTGATTGGCTGTGCGCGATGGGGAAGAATGAATCGCAGCGGAGGTTGGGGGGACTTACGTGAATCTAATCAACTACTTAACTGAAGTGTAATTTCGGTGGTTGTGTCACGGAGGAATGAAAGCTACTGACATCATACTTGTGATTAAGAGCTCGGCTAGTCGCATTGCTGCTGAAGCAGATATTGTATGAAGCTCTGCTGATAACGGTGACAAGAGGTCTAGAGATACACAACCTTTTTGCTGATCCTGGAGTCTTGCAGGTGGCTTTCGTCGTTACAACCAATAGAGCTTGAATCACTGAGCTTATCCTAGCAATCCAAAATCCCTATTGGTTGGTCTTCTGACTGTGAGCTCATAAGACATTCTTAAGAATTCCAGCGCAATTCATCTTGATGCAGCAAGTGGCAAATCAGCGCATGCGCTCCTCTCTTCCGTCTTGCCAGCTTGTACAATTCACACATCTGAGAGCCTGTTCAGACTACGGTTAGTGTTTGAAGTTCGAAATGGAGAGAATACTAACCTTCTCACTGATCCTCTTCTTGCAATATCGGCACTTGACCGTATGCTTGATGATTGGATCGCTCGAGGCCCATTCGTATGTACTAGCTATGGTATATAGTACAATACCCATGCCCATGAAGTTAAGTAGTTTGTTAATGAATGTGCTATGATCAAGTCAGAACCTTTGCCAAGATAGCAGCCACGAGAGAATAAGGATTTCTAGAGACCAGGAAAGAATGGATTCAGGCAAGGAGTTCATACCCATAGGCCAATACGACTGCTCCATCATCAAGCGCCTGCTTCAACGTATTGTACCCGTTATGTGGATCGCCGGGCACATAGTGCGGTCCTTTTCTCAGAACAGCGAATTTCTCCTCCAAGTTCCGATTGATAAACGGCAGCAGCGATAACGGAGGCAGCAAGATCTCAGACACGAAAGACGTCACCACGGTTGTGAAAGCTGCGGCGATTCTACCCAAGACTAAGTCAGCCACGTGATCATCCTGGAAAAGGGGTTGCTAAGATTCAGTTCCTGAAGGTTGGGAAAATGCGAGTTGTAAAAAGGGAATAGAGGTCTTTACATCAATCCGACAGCGACCTCGAGGACGTTGTCCTGCAAAGCGAAGTCTTGGAAGCCAGACCAAACCCTCTTTGCCTTCTTGCCTGCTTCCTCCCCAGCCTGCAGCAGATCCTCGCTGCGCGAGCTTAGGGCGTGGAGAAGTGGAGTACGCAGATTTCGTGATTCTTCGTCTGGAGGCGACATTTTCGGTGTTCTGTCAGGATTCGAGTAATCCTGGTGCTTGAGAATGGAGGGGAGATCTCAGTAATTCCTGGAGATGAAGAAGATTCGTGCTACTGAGACCGGCGCAATTTTTGATAGGGGCGGCATGAATGACGATGTCTTGCACGTGATCGACGTGTGTAACCGGCTAAGATATTTTTAAGGGGGGTGGATTAGCCTATATAAAGACATACGGTTTTGCATAAATAGGATGGAACTTGTTGCGGGGGATTATCCCTTAACATAAACTGAATATCAGTGTCGAAATATACTCGCAGGCCACAAATCTAACCAGACATCATCTTTTGCAAGCTACCCTGCTCACCTCTTTTATGAAATGGGGACACCGAAAGGGTATACTGGAGTGAAAGATGCGTGAGCAAACCAATAAAATCTATTTGTGACGGGTCTATAAAATCTCTCTACGCTTTAGGAGCATACTCCAAAACAACGCTCTTCGGCTCCACATACTTGCCCAACGGTTTATAAACAATATCCTTATATCCCATAGCAGTAGTACCGCCAATCTCCAATCCTTTCGGTGTATCGCTCCATCTAGGAGAACATGTAATGCCTAACACTGTTACCATGACACCGTATCGATACTCAGGCACACCAAGCGCCTTCCCGCTTTGCGTATCCAAGACTGCAATAAGATCTGGGACCATGGCGATGAATTCCTCTTTGCCATCATCCGAAATATGCTTAGCGTAAATGTTTTCGTTCTTGAATGGAATCTTGAGAAGGCCCCCGGTAGCAACTGATTGCCTCTCGCCAGAAGCCTCTTGATCATCATCCGCGATCTGTTGAATTGTGATTTCGCCATACGAATGTCCTTTCCATAATCTGCGCTCAACCCCAATGATCTTGCCTCGGAACAACACTTTTGCGGACTCAGGACCTCCGACTTCTTCGATGATTTGCTCGGCAATGCTGCTGGTAGTGTTGTGTTGCTTCGCTTTTGCAATACATCGGCCGATTCTCCATGCTAGTGACATAGTATTGAGAACGGAGTATTTAACAACTTTCTCCTTGTTGACAGGTTTTGCTGCCATGCCGACTCTAGAACCCATTTCAGAACACGAAGCTCTTAGTGCTCGATCCACGATCTCGTCATTGGTTGTCTTTGTCATCAAGATCGACTTGCCATCTCCTGAAGCAATCGCACAAGGCACAAGTTGATCTGACTGATAAACACAGAGGGTTATCTGCCAGTAGGTAGGATAGGCGCGGCCCATCCAGTCTGCATCTACAGTAGGGCGATCGAAATACTTTGTCGACCCAACAAGGAGAGGCTGCAGACCATTTGCACCTCCAATTTCGAGACTCATGACAGCATCAAAAGAATCGTGGCGAAGATACTCCATAAGTTCTTGCATTGCTTCAGCAGTCTCGTTTGCTGAGAGTCGTTCATTTGACACAGCTGGTGATCCCATGTGACCTCCCCAATAGATGACATCGGTGTCCTTCAAAGCACTCGAGTCAATGATCCTCATGGTGTGACCTGCGCGAATCTGATCACGAAGCTTGATATACTCAGGGAAAGGACTACCACCACCGGCACATCCAAGGACATAACAGCCATCTGCCATCCATTCAATATCAGTCTCCGAGACTATCCACTCGGGAATGCCACTTTTGTTGTTGATGACCGTTGGAACGTAAGTATCTACATCGACAATCGGTCGAGGGTCTTCCGTGAACGCTGTTTCCATTTTGGCTGCTTCTTCGGCATAGACTTCTTCATCTTCTGCTTCATCTTCTCCAATAGGATCGACCGCAATGTTTTCCGGAGAGAATTCTCCCACTGCACGGGCTATGACTCTAACCTGGTTGGCGACATATTGTAGAGGTATGGCATCAACCTCGGCGACTGTGATAGTGTCCGCTTTGGCTCCAGCAGCGATAGCTCGCTCAATTGCCATTTCTTTTGCCTTGGCCACAATCTGGGCAATCGTCTGCTCAGCAGTGCTCTGAATTATGTCGACTGTGCCGCCAATTTTGGAGATGGCAGCTCCAACTGCATTCGCCACAGAATGATACGGAGGAAGGATGACCTCCGAAACGCCTGCTAAGTCTCGGGGAACAATAACAGAGCCTCCGCCGACCAATAAGACTGGCAATGGCTCTGGTGATGTCTTCATCTGGTCAACTACCTTCTCCATGAGGATTTTCATTTTTGCTTGTGCTTGGGCTACGGTGGAAGCTGAGATGTCTTTTATAAGCTCTGGGTCTCCAATCTTCTCTCCAGCTGCAACAGCAATATCAGTTGATGTCAAGACATCGCCGCCAAAGACTTTTGCTTTCGTCGTTAAATAGTGCCCAACAGAGTCTGGCCCGACAGTTACATCGGAATTCTTGATTCGGACAATTGAACCGCCACCAAGACCAACTGATTCTACATGAGGCATAGAGAAGTTAATTTTGACACCTGCGACTTCGACGTAAGCAGAGGCTTGTCGAGGGAATCCAGAGGGAAGTAAAACGCCAACATCCTACTTAGATTAGCGATGGACCACGTGGGCGAGCGGAGGGTTGAAAGACTTACTGTGGTAGTTCCGCCAACATCAACTACAATAGTTGAGGTCTTCTTGCCAGTCTTATTGAAATCAGAAAGACCGAGGTATGCCGCACCGCGCATGGAGTTAGTGGGACCGGAGGAAAATGTTCGTATAGGCAGCGAGGCTGCAGCCGCGGCATCGATCAAGGTGCCGTCATTCTGTGTCAAATATAAAGCGCAATGCAAATCCAGTCGCTTCATAGCGGTCTTGAAACCCTTGATGGTTTTGCGAGCAAATTTGAGAATGGAGGCATTCAAGATCGATGCATTTTCGCGTTCTAGGAACCCAATGTTGGATACTTCAGAGGAGCAGACGACATCGACACCTGGGAGTTCACGCTGGATAATGCTCCGTACGTGGTCTTCCTGCTTGAAATGCTCGTCAATGGGTGCAAAGACTCCAGAAATGACCACAGCGGTGATCCCTCTCTTTTTAATTTCTTGACATTGCTGAACAACCTCTTCTTCAACAATAGGAGCTTCTTCAGCTCCGTCGATATGCAGGCCTTGGGTCTTGTTAGCTACGATGACTGTCCTACAGAATCTCCCAAACACTTACCTCCAGATACGAAGCAGTAATAGCCATTCATAATTTCCTTTAGAGCAGGTGGGAAGTCAGAGAAAGGTGGGATATCCTTTGTGAAACTCTTCGACAAGCGTATAATTGCAACTTTAGATAGTCTTCGAGCATCTTTCTCGACAATTGCATTGACGAAGTGGGTAGTACCTATCGTCAAACAAGCAATGCGAGCTGGGTCAATCTTTGACTGCTCCAGTACACTCTTGACTGCTGTCTCGATGCCATCCGTTACATTGGGACTCGTGGTTGGTGTCTTCTGAAAGGCCAAGACCCCCTTTTGAGCTGTGCTTGCTAAAGTTGGATCTAGAATTACAGCATCACTTTGATTGTTAGATTGGACTCTGTTACCCCATGAAGGCTCAAAGCTCACGTATTTGTGCCACCAACATCCACGCCGACCAGTAGGTTCTTCTGCTGATGCGTAGTAGTCATGTTGATAATATGGTTGGTGTGCAAGCACAAGGAGACACAAAAAAGGGAACTTTGAAGAGGAAGAAATTTATTGATGGAGAATGATGTCTACCCATAAACCTATATATTGACCAGCTATGTTAGATAGCCCAACTGCTATGTCACCTATAACAGATAGCCCAACTGCTGTGATAGTTGAGCGGGGCCCAATAACATCCTTTGCTCCATCTCACTAACTTATGCTAAGAAAGTGGGATGGGACTACTCGGCCTTTATTCTTGACTTCAGGAAGTTGGCCGATCGCCTAGTGTCACGTGTAAGATACCCGATCACGAATGCCTGAGGCACCATAACAATCACGTGTTTTCGCGCTTGCCTTAAGCTCCCGTGCTCGCGACATGCCTTCGCCACCCGGTAAATATCCTCACTCCTCTCAGCAGCCTGATGGATCAAGATCCAGGATGTTCAAGACGAAGGCGGCAGCGGAACAGGCTGCGCTGGACGGCGAGGGCGAGCAAGATTTCGACACGCAGAAGTGTTTGGAAATGCAGCAGCAATATCTGGTGCGTCTTGTCGTTTTTGCTTTTTCGTGTCACTGGGATGGCACAGACTGACCAATCCTGGTAGAGCTCGCCAACCAGATCTCCAGAGCGCGCCGCGTCAAAAGTCAATACCAGTGCTTCGGAGGCGTATCTCCCTCCAGAGCCATCGTATGATGAGCACCGGCAAGATCCCCAACTTGGGCCAGTGACTGAGAACGAGCCCTCCGAATCTATCGACAATGCGCATCCCGAACCTCACAATTCTACATTGAATCCGCCAGTATTCCCTGTGCTGCCGACTCTCCACACGCGCGCGACTGCATCGGAACCTGAACCTGCGTTGTCGAGCGAGATAACGAACAAAACATCCTCCTTAGGCCCCCGCATAACGTATGGACAATCCAGCGAAGGACGGTCTCGCCAGTCTGACAGCCGTGGTAATGAATTGCCTTTCAATACACTTCGCAGCAGCAGCCACGACGGTCTTCCTCGGCCCTTCCTACCATACGGTAGCAACAGTCAGCCGATAAACCACGTTGCCCCGAGAATGTCCTCGCAGAGAAGCAGCTTGTCTGCTACCCAGGAGAATCCTTCTTGGGCTTACGAACGCTTCCGTCGGAATGGAGAAGGCGCATCTATAATCACTCAATCTACTGGGCGGACATATCGAGAGGATGACCCTGGACATGTCAATTTTGACTTCTCACTGGATGAGGAACACACGGTCAATTCGGAAGATTCTCAGATTATCATATCACAAGATGCTTCCTTCGCACCTTGGAGGCAGCATCCAACTCAGGAGAACGACGCCTACAATCCGGAGACTCCAGCTCCACAGGTCAACCCATTTGCGCGAAAGGGCAGCGTGATGAAAGCAGATGAGCTTTTCAGAGCAACTCAGCCTTCATCTGTTGGACAGATTGCCAGTCCAACATCTACACGTCCATCTCCGGATCTCTTCCGTGCTTTGCAAACTCCTGCGGGACTTATGTCGTCACCACTTCAACGTATCAGAGCCGCTACAGACCAACCCTCCTCTTCGCAGCTTGACCACGATATTCTCAGTACGAATCGCTTTAAGTCACTGTCACCGGAGCCTCATGTGACGCCAGATATTCCGCGAAATGCAAAGTCGTTCGAAACTGGACTTCGATCGATTGTATTGGCCGAACCGAGTGAATATGTATCTATGAAGGAATCACAGGAACGTAGGAAACTTTTGGGCAGCTTAAGTGGCCAGGTTGATTCTGATGGATCCATTGAATCGGAGGACTCAGATATGGATTCTGGCCCAAGGCGGCGATTTCTGCGGAAGCAGAAAGAGCAAGTCATCCGCCAAGAATTGTCCACTGTAGAGATCACCAGGGGATCTAGTGGCAGACCTTCAAGTAAGGATATAGAAGTGCCATCGACCGGGCGCCGTCGAAGTATACAGGAAGAACACATCGCACAGTGCGAAGGTACTGACACTGGAGATACGCAGCCTGATGATGGCATCATTGTCGATTCCCAGATTGAGCTGAATATTGAACGGGAACTTACGCAATCCCAAGATCTTCCGTTGCACAATGCCCCTCCTGCGACAGACCACGTTCCCGAACTTGATTCAAACTCAGACTCAAAAGTCACTAGCGATGGCTCACGATCCACACATCTGGATGACATGAGGATCCCAGAGACTTCGCCTGTCCCACTTCGGACGATGGAGGAAATGGCTCATCTGTCATTCCATATGGAAGATGATATGAACACTGACCTACAACACGTTCCAGGTCTGACCCAAGATTCTGAGTTCAAGAGAATTGTGAGAAGCAGCCCGGTGCAGGGAGAATACCAAAGCTCTCCAATAGCTATATCTTCAGTACCTGAGTCCATTCATGCAAATCAGATGGTGCAACATTCAGCCAATCAGGCGTCTGTGACCCTTGAAGCAGAGCCAGGTATCGCGATTGAGCCAGCCCAAAGCACAGAGGAAGTCTTTCGTATGGTGAACGAGAGATATACAACTGCAGAGAGAGTTATTGAGACTGCTCCAGAGACCGAGAAGGCAAGAGCTATCGAAGACGAGGAAACCATGATCACTGAGACAGACCCTTCCAGTCAAAGTGCTCAGACAGCAAATGCGGCAGCGAAATCCGTGGCCGATGCATCTTCAAGTCAGGATGTTGATTTGCCTAAGCAGCTAGACACTGTACATATCGCACTTCCATTAGCACCAGCTACTGTAACACGATCTAATGTATCAAGAGCAGCCGGCATTGCCAAAGCCAAAGCAAAGGCAGCAGAGGAGCTAGCTTCTCGTGTTGATGAGAGGAGGCAGGCCAAGATTGAATTCAGAAAGCAGCAAATTAAGATGGGCACTGATTATGATCCCGATGAATCCGATGAGGACGAAATCGTGAAGCAAGCTCTGGCCAACTACAAAGTGGAACTCGCAGCAAACAGACGCATGCCTTCCAAAAAACGACTGGCCCAACAAGAATCATCACCAGACCCATTGAGTGGTCACATTGAGCTAGCAGCGGCCAAGCAAATCGGTGAGACCTCGAGGCCCAGCATGCCAGGAACAAAAGATGATCCCGAGCATCGAACACCAGAGAAAAAGATACGAAGCCTGAGAGCTAAACATGAAATGAAAGGCCCTTCGCGCGACCTGCGAAGATCTGAGCCCCTTGAAACCCCTTCTCGGAGATCGCATATCCAAAAACAATATGGAAATAAAGGGAAGGCCGTCTCCATTAATCAAATCCAGCCTGCAGATCCAGCACCAATAACGCCAGGCACACGATCGTCCGAGCGTGGATCAAAATTCACAAAACCCTCTGCAACTCCACAATCTTCGCCTGACTCTCCTCTCTCGTCAGTACCTACATCTGTCATTGAAGAGCCCATATCAGTTAAAGTGACCGCGAAAACCGGCAAGAAACGTTCTGTAGTCAGAGGTAGTCAATCAAGTACGACTGCAGTCATCTCACGAACGAAAAAGACCAAAGGATCACTGTTTGCAACAATGGCATTTGCAGTCTCTTATGTTCATTCAGAGCGTGAGAAGGATGACATTGTGAAAATCATATCTCAACAAGGCGGTGAGATACTTAAGGATGGCTTCGAGAAACTTTTCGACACTTCCGTGATCAGTCCTGGATCTCGGAGCATCAAATTCAATCATGATGAGCCTCAAAATTTAGTTCTTTCCGATGCTGCGAAGCAGACGGGGTTTGTCGCCTTGATTGCAGACGAACATTCCCGCAAGGCAAAGTACATGCAGGCTTTGGCCCTTGGACTACCATGCTTGTCAGGCCGTTGGATCTTGGCATGTGCGGCGAAGCAGACTATTGTAGATTGGAGTCCGTACCTTCTTTGCGCAGGACAGTCGGCTCTTTTGGGTGATGCCCTTCGAAGTAGGACCATTCCAAATTATTCCGCACCCTCGGCCAGATTTGAGGAGACGGTAGATACAAGGACAAGACTGTTCGAAGGGGAGTCCATCGTCATTGTCACTGGAAAAGGCAAAGCGGAAGAAAAGAGAAAGGCCTATATCTTCCTTGCTCGCGCTCTTGGCCCAGAAAGGCTCTGCTTGGTTCCAGACCTTGCCCAAGCAAAAGAGAAGCTTTTAGAAGCAGAGGAGGACGGAGACAAATGGACTTTGCTCTATGTGGACAGCAATGAAGGAGCCGCGGAGGCTATCTTTAGACCTGTGAGCAGTGGAACGAAGAAGCGGAAGAGAGCATCGACGGCAGATGAATCTGCACCAACCCCAAAACGTGTCCGGGTCATTGGCGACGAGCTTATAGTTCAGAGTCTGATATCGGGCCATCTCCTCAGCGAAGACTGAGATACATCTGTAGAATAGTGTAATGTATTGTAAGAATTTCGGACGGGGCATGGCACTCGGCGGCGTTGGAGAACATAGATCTGTTCGGCGAAACAGTTAACACGGGTTTATAACAGAGATACCAATTCTATTGATGACTATCACATTGATGACCATGTTCTATTGCATTTTGCATCTCGGTCTTGAACTTGGCGCCAAAATATCGATGTTTACATCAAAAGCTTATACGCACTGAAACTCCCAGCAAGACTCACGAATGAGCGGCCCTTGTCATATGTAGTGTCGGATCTTCACTTGAATCGAATGAAGCTCTCAACCCTTCAATACCCCAACTGCTTCTGTCATTAGACAGGCATTGCAAGAGATCCAGAACCAACTCCAGCTCGTTCGCTGGCTCTCTTATTGAGCCACCGCGGTCATCGCACTTGGTGCCTACCCAGTAAAGTCTCTGTCCCTCTTCTATTCCCGGCCAATCTCCCTCGTCCCAACCTACCTATCGATCACCTCGCAAGGCTGGCACCACAGTCCATCCCATCCCCTGCTCGAGCCTTGAGTCGACTCGATGCTACGTCCCTATGATCTGGAGCCAGGACAAATCGTCATTCATTCACTCATTCATTCTCACACTCACGCACTCAGCTCGCTCCGCTAAACACCGCTTTCGTCCTCCTACTCGCTCGCTCGTTCGCGAGGACACCGAAGCGACCGACCCACCGACGCTGGCACGGCACTGGCTCCCAAGGGCCGAGATAAATATGCAAAGAGCAAGATTTGGAGCTGTCCCACTGAAAGTGCTATACGGGTTGACTCCATGGAGTGGCCAGGTTCGAGCTGAGCCAGCATCTGCCCCTCTTCAGCCGCCCCAAAAATCACATACGACTTCCACTTCCACTTCGCACGCCACTTCCCCCCTCCATCGACGCTCTCACTGGTACCGTTTCACCAAAAGAGGAAACCTGGATTCATGTTGGTACAGGCAGGTACCCAATGCTGAGTAAGACCCTCTCGTTATAGAGATCACAACCTATCGCTTCGGCGTATCGCTATACGGTACACTAGCCTATGGCTACAGGGGCAAAGCAGCCTCTCGCTAGACGGTACGGTATTGTACACAGTATGACCCCTGTTTGCACGAACCCCTGCTAATCCGATTCGTCCTTTAGTGCGATATCTTTTCAGATCCCAATTCTACCATATACGATGCCTGTAAAGCGACCGATCTTGGTAGAGGAGCGGCGGGCCCTGCGCCGGTGGGCTCATCGACAACGCCCAAAGCCAACCCATAAGCAATGTATCGAATGGTTCTTCGAGCAGTATAACCACCGGTTAAGCCAGTCCTCAGTGTCCGAATCATTAAGCAAGACCTTCGCGAACCTCGACGACCCTACAGCTATAATATCGACTTCTGTACGTGTACGAGCTGGTAATTGGCCAGAGCTAGAGGCAATCCTTTGGCAGTGGCAGTTACAGCTTGAGAGACAAGGAGGAGCTACAACAGGTGATATACTACGAGAGCAAGCGAAGAAGATCTGGCTACAGCTTCCACAAGCTACAGGCCAGGAGTGCCCAGAGTTCAGTTCTCGGTGGCTTGAGAAGTTCAAGAAAAGACATAACATAAAAGAGCGTGTTCGACACGGCGAAGTAGGGTCAATACCAGACCAGGCTGAAGTTGAGATGAAGGGCTTACAAACAGTCGCTGGGGAGTATAATGAGGAGGATATCTATAACATGGATGAGACAGGGTTGTACTGGCGAATGCTTGTTTCTCGAGGCCTTTTATCACAATCTCGACCTAGCTTGAAGAAGGACAAAGCACGCATTTCACTAGCTCTCTGTACGAATGCTACAGGCACAGATCGACTCCCTGTCTGGATTATTGGCAAGGCAAAGACTCCACGCGCTCTCAAGAATGTGTGTATATCTTCAATGGGGGGGAGATGGAGGTGGAATAAGAAGGCCTGGATGAATAGTGTGATCATGTCTGAATGGCTTCAAGCATTTTATTCACATGTTGGATTTACACGACAGGTTCTTCTCACTATGGATAACTTCTCAGCTCATTATACTGCACTTGAGATCTCTCCACCTCCACCAAACATTCGAATCTGCTGGCTTCCTGCGAATAGTACGAGTCGATTCCAACCTCTTAATCAAGGCATTATTCAGAACTTCAAAGCACTATATAAGCGTCAGTGGCTTGCATTCACCTTAGAGTCGTACGAAGCAAATATCGATCCACAGCTAGGAATGAACATTCGGCTTGCAATTCGATGGATTTTACGAAGTTGGAATAACGAGGTAACAAATACGACTATCTACAACTGCTTTCGAAGATCAACTCTAGTTTCAACATCACTAGCTTTATCTACACCAATCCTACCACCTGGAATATCTGAGCTTTACAACCAAGTAATAAAGACAGGAAACATCCAGGATTCAATGGCTATTAATAACTTTTTAAATCCAAGCGATGAAAATGAAGATGGAGAGGACATCGAAGCTTCACCAGACTCTATTTTACAAGGCATTATCGACGAACATCTAGGTGTTCCAGCCACGAATGAAGAAGACGATGAAGAAACCCTATCTCAATATACCTCCAAGGATGCTCTTCAAGCTATCCAGGTATTGATTGATTGCACTGAGACTATTGAGGGCCTTCCTACAAAGCATATTAGGAGCTTGGAGAACCTTGAGGCCATATTTAAGAACCTCCAGCTTCAATCGAAGGAACAGACGTGACAGAGTACACTAGATAGCTGGATTACATAATTAAATGCTGTTTACACGATAGTACCTTTTGAACGATATAAAAGGTGGCACCGAAATCATCGTGCAAACAGGGGTCCGACTGTACAATACTCTCAGGATCAACAAACCCCCTTTCGCTTCAAGGGAATCTGCCCAATAAGCTGATGAGCATCGTACTCGGCGGGACTACAGGGCCTAGGTTTGTTTATTCCAACTGTATTGTACAGTCTATCGCTAGGTACAGAGCCTAGCCGCCGATGTCGAGAGCTTATCCTTCCAAGCCATCTGTAGCCTCAGGAGGTTCCGGCATAGAATGATTCACTAGCGCAGATAAGGGATGCTAAAGCAGCCAATGAAGGTAGTTAGCCGTGACGGAGAAACCGAAATCGATAACTCAATTGTAGAGGTGCGGCTACGAAGTCGATCGGTAGTGATTTGGAAGCGGTGCATGATTTTGGCCGGAGAGGGGAGGAGGGGGAGCCGCTGAGTCAGCTCCAAACCAACCACATAGGCTCGACGTCTAAGGGATCCCTGCTGTGGGAGTGGATTTGTCAAGCTGACGTATCGAGACCGAGGGGCCTTCCCCATCAGTCAGAAAATGGTCGAGGGGGGGTTTGGGGTCCGCTTTTTTAGGTAGAGCGATGTGATGGACGTTGAGCGGAATTAACTCGGGTTGAGGATGTGATTGATATAAAGAGATGGTAGTTTCCCCTCTTGTTTTTTTCATTAAAGCAAAAGAATATTGAAGTGAGCGCAAGAGTAGATATCTGGAAAGGGTCGACATTATTTGGATACCGAGAGGAACTAAGAAGAGCTAGATATAAGAAATTATATTTATATTGAACGTTACGATGGCGATTGCGGCTGAGGAGAACTCATCCAAGTTCGACAAATTCAATATCACGCCGACGGTATATAAGACGGTTAACGGCCAAGACATAGACCTTTATACTTTTGTGCCCAAGGACATCTCGCTCGACGATGGAGTGGCACATCCAGTCATCGTGCATTTCCATGGTGGTTTCTTGGTACGTTGTCTCCTTTCCGTTGGCCTACTTTAATGTCCTCGTCCTATCATCATTGTAAGCTCAATTACTAACTCGTAGATCAGATCACCGGCTCAGCAATCTATCCAGATTGGTGTGCTCAATGGTTCCTCGACTATGCTCTATTACACTCCGCCATCATCGTCGCGCCAAACTACCGACTCCTGCCCGAGTCGAACGGTTTGGATATCATGGAAGACATCCGTGATTTCTGGGCCTGGACCCAGACTTCCTTGCCCGGAGCTGTTGCGCCTCTCAAAGTCGATCTCAACCGCATAGTCGCCTACGGCGAGAGTGCGGGAGGCTATCTCGCGATCCAAACTGGCTTGCTCGGCATCAAGGGCGTGAAGGCCCTGATCTCGGCATATGGAGTGTTCGCAATGGATCTGGAGTGGTATAACTCCCCCACGTTCCACCCCATGGGAGCTCCTACTCTGCCAGTGGAACTATTGGAGGCGCACCTCGCGGCGATGAAGCCGGGACAGATTGTTTCGTCGGCCATCCCGCCTGAGCGTACGCCAATAGTGGCTTGCGGGGGCCAGCAGGGAAAACTCGCCGCATGGCTTGGTGACGATGACAGTCTGTACCCTGGAAGGCTTCTTAAGAAAGGGACAAAGAGTGAAAATGATCAAGATGCGCCATTCTTGTTCTCTTTTGCTGGCAGGGAGGATACTAGTGTCCCGTGTGAAGAGACCACCACTGCGGTAGAGGCATGGAAAGAGAGATTCGGAGACGACAAAGCATATGCTGTTTTGGAGAGTGGTGATCATGGATTTGACATCAATGCAACCTTGGAGACCGATTGGTTGGCCAAAGGCTTAGAAATGGTAACCAAGCAATGGCTGGGATGATAGTGATAAACCCCAATAAAAAGGCTTGAAGGTCCAATACCTCATGTGCTATAGTCTGTCAGCTTTCTCCCGATTGTGTAGTAACCGGGGCAATTGACCTCTTATGCCTATGCACGTTGTGAAAAGAGAGACCTCCCAGCGGCAACAATCATGCCAGGCATCAACAGCTTCAGCACCTGACTCCTCGGATCACAAATAAGGGGTCTTGACCAAGCGAACCCTCTCTCAGTACAACATCCTCCACATGCTCAAACAGCTCGCTAGCCCAGAAGTAACCACCAACCCACTTCCTCCGCTCCTCGTCACTCATCTTCAACCACCGATGCACAACCTTGGTCGGAAAGCAGCGATCACTGAACGCCATATGCGCAGTGCCACCTTTCTTCAGCACCCTTCCCATCTCCTTGAAAACCTCGACAGGTTTATTCAGATAATCCACCGAGACGTTGCAAAGCACGACATCCATGGAAGAGTCCTCGACTTCCTGAAGAGAAGGGGTAGTGTTGAGATCTTTGACGTAGTACGACGTAAGGTGCTTGTTCGCCTTCATCTCCGCCGCGTTCAAGCCATAGCCGACGACGCGGCTGGCTTTCAAAGTCTCCGGGAGATGGGAGGTCCAACTTGAACACACATCCACCACTGAATCCGCGTCCTTGATCTGGGTCGCGTAGTAAGCCCTCAGGGCCGTGACGGCTCCATCGTCGATGTGTTGCACGAATCTCGGGCTGCGATACCAGGTGGTGTCGGGGCTTTCATCCTGTCGGGCTAGGTCGGAGGTTGTGTAGGTGATTTCCTTGGGGTAGAGCGAGCGCGGGAGTGCGTTGGTTTGGGGCTCCATGGGAGGAGTGTTGGTGTTGGCGAAGAGGCTAGCGAGGGTCGTGATCGCAGATACTTTCCTTGTGGTCGTGAATTTGTGGATGGGCAGTCTGAACATTGCTCGACAAGGAAACTGGCACTTGGGTTTTATTACCTGCGTGACTTTTGGGAATGAGACTGGAAGGACAGTCTACTTTGTGTCGCAAAGACGAGGCTGTAGCGTTCGGAAGATCGATGTGGTCATCAAACGAGTCGCTGGAGCTAGCTTAGTGGCCTGCACAAGCGAGCCGTAGGTCGTCTGAAGTTGGTTCAACGTTCCTCATGCATTAAGTTACTTACTCAGTGCTTGCAATCCGAGCCACCAGTTGGGTTTAATTATGCTGCCACAATCCAACATCTCCAATTGAGTCTCTGGGCACGTTAAGTATTTCATCTACAGGTAAGGTCATCATGGGTATAGTCACATCTCAGCTAGACAGATCGGGACTTTTGGTTCATCTGGCAAAAACAGATGATATGTACTTCTTAGTCACTGAAGCTATGTACAAAGAATTCAAAATGCTCGCTTCCCGAACGCCTATCATACAACACGTTAAGACTGCGCTTAAGCATCGCAGGTATCATCAGCAGCAGCAGCAGAACTGCTGGCAGCAACGGCACTGGTGCTGGTGGCTGCAACCGTCTGAAGGGTGGTTGGAACAACGCTGGCCGAGGTAGAAACTTGGACACCGCCGGAGGTGGTTGGGATGGTGACCGAGGTGGCAACGGAGCTGGAGGATGATGCGGCGACGGCAGCAACCGCAGCACTGCTGGTGGAGACGGCAGTGGTGGCAACGGCAGTGGTGGCAGCGGCAGTAGCTGTTGCGGGGGATGAGGAGCTTCCGGATCCAGTACCACAGGTGGCCACCGCGCCACCCGGTCCAGTGTAGGTGGTGATGTTGAAGCCGTTGTAGAAGTCGGGGATGTAGATGGATGGGTCGCTCTCGTTGTAGGAACCTGGGAGTTGGATATCGGGAGAGCAAGATTCGCCATCAACGCCGCCGGTGATGGTAATCTGAGCACAGCCGATGTAACTATCGCCAATTAGTTTTGGCCGCAGCCAGGTGGCGGAGGGATCTTACAATTGTCCACCACCGAGAGTTTGCGATCCGTGCAGGGCCAGCATCTCAGAGCGGAGCAGGTAGTCACCGTTGGCAATGTTGGTTGGAAGGTTGAATGAGTACGTCATGCCGTTCGCCTCCATGATGTTGCTGGCGAAGGTACCGTTGGTCTCGTCCCACTCATCGATCTTGACCCACGAACCGACACCCGTCGCCAGGGAAGCATTGGTGACGGGACCGAAGAGAAAGTGCTGGATGGGTCCGGGGTGGGAAGAAGAATCCCATTGCACGGTGAAGTTGGCTCCCGCAGCGGCGGTAGCGGTGCTCACTCCCGAAGGCACATTCTGGCCATTGACGTTACAGGCGATGTCATCGGACGAAACGTTGGTCTAGCAAGAAAGTCAGCCAAAGAACAACTTCTGCGTCACAGAGCCAGCTAGAACCTACCACAGGGCTGTTCGACGGGGGCATGCGAATGGCGACCTGGTAACCCGGGCTGACACCATCGACCCAGAACTGATGGAAGTTCTGATGAGCAGAAACAACGGTGGCCAAGGAGGCAGCAATGACGGCAGAGGACTTGAAGAGCATTTTGAAAGGCTGAAAGAATGTGGTGGATCACAGATCACACTTAGAAAAGAATGTAACGGGCGGGTGGGAAAAGTGTGAGAACTCGAACCGAAAGAAAGACTGGCTTGACGTCTCCATCGTGGCCAGGCGCCGCAGCTTCTTATATCCTGGGTGAGAGGCTGAGGCGCTGGACATGGCATCGTCAATCCGTTTCATAGATATGGAAACAAAATTGCTACTCAAGTCGGAACACCTCCTTTAGGCGAGCCATGGAGCTGGGCTTCTTGGCATTCTACTCGAGACAACCGACGAGAAGGCACCCGTCGGCAGCATCTTCGCAGCAACGGCCAACATGAGGGACATGGTCGAATCTCTAGAGTATTGACTACGGTCGAAATGAACGGGCTGCATGCCGGAGACACAGCAATTGCTTTTCAAGACGTTGTGCGAGTATGACGAGAATCACGCCCAGGTACCCGTCGAGGTCATTGCCAGCACTGGCCAACGACGATATCATCGCCCGCCCGAGAACCGTGAAACACACGAACCCTATTACCGTCTGAACTTCGCCATCAGCCTCCATCGGAGGTGCTGAATAGGGTATCCCCGCGCCCAAGGATGCGATGATCGTCACTTAAACGTATGTCCTAAGCTTAAAACAAACTTCCCTTGACGATTTTAGATGAACCCTTTCTGGACGGAATGACGAGACGCAAATGAACGTGTTTCAGAAGTCTTTGCATCTCCACTCGAAGCTCGGGCAGCGGAGACTCGAGAGGAGCACTGACGCCGGTGCAATCCGCTAGCACTTCTTTTTCTAAGCCCTTTATATCCCCTTTCTTTCCAGGAGACCTTCAACCAACGCGACGGCGCAGCGAAGAGCAGAAAGGGTAAACTTATGCCTCTATCGCCGCTACAAGGTGACCGTTGCGTGGAGGCCACGTGTGCGGGACATCGGGAATGCCATGCTGAGGCAAATCTCGACGATTGAAATCCGTGGTCACGTTCTCGAACGATGACAGCGGTTACACGCCATGGTGAAGACGGCACTTCGTAAAACGTGCAAATCTTGGATTTTCGGCATAAAATGGGTGTTCGAGTTACCGCCTCCAATTCTGCCAGCCAACCGCGTAAACTTATCAGATAATACGAAGCACCACTAGCATGCTCGTGACCTAGATGGGAGTTACAAGGTCTATACCAGCTGAACGTCGCCATCTATGCAATTTGACATTCTTTGGATTCCGTGATTACATACTGTACCTCACGATCAAAATGTGCCATGCTAACCGCTGCTTGTGAGCCGCGTCAGCACCCACTCTGCCAATCTATTGCCAAGTTTATTCGGCGGCCACCAACAAGCAGCACGACGGGAGACGGGACAAAATGCACCGTATCGTTTTTGACATCTCACATCTGCGAGCGGCTGGAAGCATACGAGAGACCCCAGGGCAATTGGCTGAGAGAGCGGGTGCGGCCCGAAGAGCAGGTTACGCGAGTGGTAGAGGGCACCAACAACTCCACGCAAGGCCAATCGCTTGCTCCAGAATACACGTCGCAGGGATCGGAAAAGGGCCGTTATGCAGAATTGAAAGAACATTATTGCGTCGGCTCAAGCAAGGAGCGATGCCCGGCAGGAGTGAGGAGTACGTGGACTTGAGTACCGAACCCTTACAGTATGATGGATAACGGCCCGCGTCATTCAACCTCGTGCGAGAACTGTAGGAATTTGCTTCCACCGTGTGTTGCGGGTACCAGACTATGAGTGCGCCCGTTCCTACAAATGAGCCTCTGGCAGCCGAAGCCGAGAACTGGGTCGATGACGGCGCCGATTCAGCCTTTGGCGGAAGTCAATATGGCGGCGGCTCAACTGCTTCTATAGCCTCGTCCATCTTGAAACATCGACAGGAGAACGGGAGAACCTATCATGCCTACAAGGATGGCAAATACATCCTCCCCAATGACGACTTTGAACAGGATCGTCTGGACCTCCAGCATCACCTCTGGGGCCTAACGTTGCAGAACAAACTGCACCTTGCACCCGTGGGAAGAGATGCGCAGGTGCAGAGGGTGTTGGATGCCGGCACCGGCACGGGCATCTGGGCCATAGACTTTGCGGACGAGAACCCGGCCGCGCATGTCATTGGCATTGATCTTAGTCCCATCCAGCCCTCCTTCGTCCCGCCGAACGTCGAGTTCCAAATCGACGACCTGGAAGAGCGCTGGACCTTTTCCGACAAGTTCGACTTCATCTTCGCCCGCATGCTGAATGGCTCCCTTGCCGACTGGCCCAAGTTCTTCCAGCAGAGCTGGGAAAATCTCAACCCGGGCGGCTATGTTGAAGTCGCTGACTCCATCTTCCCCGCCCAGTGTGACGATGGCACTCTCCCCGCCGACTCGGCGCTCGCGAAATGGGGGACCTCCTTCACGCAGGCCATGGGCCAGTTTGGTAGGCCGATTGATAGCGCCAAGCTGTACAAGCAACAGCTCGAAGATGCGGGTTTTGTGAATGTGGTGCAGGTGGATTTCAAGTGGCCCTTGAATCGATGGCCAAAGGACCCCAAGTTTAAAGAATTGGGTGCGTGGATGCTGAAGCCGCGATCTCTAGTGCCGCCAGCTGACTCTCGATAGGGATGTGGACTAACGAGAACTTCACCGGGAGTCTCTCGGGCATCAGTATGGCTATTTGTACCAGGATGCTCGGGATGACGAAGGAAGAGACCGAAGCCTTCTTGGTGGATGTGAGGAAGGATATGATGAACACAAACATGCATGCATATTTTCCCATGTAAGGTGGCCCACGTTTTGCGTTTGCCTTTACGCTAACTGTAACTTCTTCCAGTGCGATTGTGTACGGCCAGAAGCCCATGTAAGGCACCGGCATGTCCTGCCACCAACCGGCGACGGGAATTCTCAAAGCTGTCAAGTTTGGAGACTGGACTACTTGCTAGCACAGAAAGTAGTATGCGAAATATGCCCACCCCTGAACACTGTCAGAAATTCCTTCGACATTCTAGAAAGGACTGTTAGAGTCTAGATGACCTCTCGAGCTGGCTGTTATGTAAACTTTCCTCTGTAGAATGCAGTGTCTTGCAGTCCAAACCAATTGATCTAATCCGTAACCCGACGCATCAGCAATGCCAATGCCGGCATGAGGATCAAGTACATCAGGGTGTTTTTTTGCAGCAGACCATCGCGTTGACATCCCAGCATGTTTGTTCAGACTTGCACTTTAACACCCTCGACCGTTCTCTAATCTGCTCAAATTCAATTCGCGTGCATATCGAAATACGATTGGGAGACTGCTGAAAAGCATCCCTTCTCCTCCCTGATAACAGAAAATGGGAAGCCCGCATGCAATTCGCTCGATCGTGTGCTGACCCGCTCAGAACGAGCTATTCTCCCTCTCATCTGCAGCCATCCGGAACAGGATGTGACAGAGTAAGTGGCGCCGGTCTCCTCTGCAGCATCTCGGACAAGATACACGGGCTTTGTCCCTTCCTGCAATAGAAAAAAATTAAATCATGCCATGCATCAGACTCCATTCCCCCTATCTCCTCAACAAGAAGTTTGGCCCGCCCCGGCGTGTTTTCCATGTCCCTCCTGCCATCACCCGGGTGAACTGCGCTTGAGTGTGTGGAATGGCCGTAGACGCCACCCAGGCTCGTGGTAATCTCCTTCCAGCGACACTTTTTGCGCCGGGAAAGATCCAACAGCATCATTGCCAAAAAAGCCATAATATATGTACAGGATTTATTTTTTCAAATCTGTATTAAGATAGACTGAGCAAGCGCGAACGACGAGAAAAATGACATATCGTCGTCTCCAAGCGAGGTCAAGCGAGGAGCCAACGCATTCCGAGAGACGTACTGCGATGATGGTACGTGTATGCATTCGTTGAAAAAGGCAGCCTTTGCGTCATGCAGAAGCCAAACCTCCATAAAGCTATTTAGCTTGTCTATCTACTGGCGACTCTCGTTTTCAAGAGCTAGCTGATTGCAAGCTATGTTGGACACGAGAAGTGCTCTATCATGTAATTTAGTACTCTACAGAAACCACATTGTAAATAAAACGCTCCTCTCAATACCATTTCCTTCCCATACGATGAGAACTCCGTCTTCAAATGCCTTGATATGCAGAGAAAGTCTCAAATCTACATCATTCCACTGCAATACGCTACTCGCGACGTCTATCCTCCCTGTACAGAGTATGATCCTTCTCAAGATGCCACTGCACGTCAAGTCTATGGATGTCCTCCCTGTCTTGACTGTAGCCTTCCACCAGTCGTGGGTTTGGAAGCCAAATGGGACTCATACTCAGGGTTCTCTGAAGAGGGACATAGGCCCGAGGACTTGCATGCTGCGGCACCTCAACCATACCAATAGTTGCCTCTTTCTCGCTATTCGGGCCATTGTTCGTCAGCCAGCCGCCATTGATTCTGACATCGATCACATTATCATAAACGCCAGCGTATAAGTGCGTCGAGAGCACAGATGGTGAGCGCAAGGAGTAGATTGGAGAGTCAGCCCATTTCTCTTTGGTGCCAAGATAAAGTCGGTAGTTGGGATCGTAGATCTCCTTTCGTGATTGTTCATGAAAATGGCACCGGACGAAAGTGCAACGAGCTGTATCGGAGAAGCATCGGAACAGCGTATTCGTCTTCGCAGCCCGAGCTTGTGGGGGGTTTGGGAAGGGTGGTCTGGGAGAACATGGCAATGCATCCGTATAGTGGTATGCTTTGTCGCCCATTCGCATGTCGTAAAATGTGACTTGGGCTTCTTTACTTGAGCCAGCTGCAAAACGTCCCTCGCCGAGAAGGGCCAACGAATAGTATGGATCTTTGGAAATATGGTCTTCGTAACTGGTAACGACGCCAGAAGGATCCCGCAAGTCAATGAGTCTGATCGTGTCAGTAGTGCTAGAAAAAAAAAAAGATTAAATGGCTGTTGGAGCTATCTCACCTGCAGAAACCATCATGGCAAGCACTAAGGAAGATATTGCCTGGCAAACTGCCGCCCATTGTAGACATGGCTCCGAGGGGCTCCATGGCATGTATAGTGGTACGTGTGCTGAGCTGCGTGCTCAATGACGAAGCCTCTTCCAACTTGGCCTCTGTAATGTCGAATATCTTCCAAGGTGTAGTGGTTCGCTGAGAACCAAGTACAAGGCGTTGCGCAGAGAGAAATCTGGCCGAACGGACTTCGAGAAGTCCAGCATGTCGCAAGTGTGAGATGGGTGATACCAAGCCCTTGCTGTTTTGAGCGTCGTAGATAAATACATCCCGCCCAGTACAAGCTGCCAAAAGACCTTCATGCGCATCTGAAGATAGGAACGATATCCGTGGCTGGCCACCATCTGGGCTTGATGGACCAACGTATTCGGCAACCTTGTGACACTCCGATGTTGTGTCCTTCAGCGTTATTCCTAACTTTACCAGAGAAACAGTGCCGGTTCTAGCGACAATCACTTCGCACTTTGGGCTGGAAGAATTCTGCCCCATGCCTTCCCATGAGGTGATCTTGATTGATGTTATATCATCCTTGCCTATCATCCATCATCAGTATGGTTCGACTGGAATGAAGGGATTGGATGTTCACCTTGCCGGAACTGTTCAGGCATGTCAATACCTTGAAAAGTACCAGCTATCTCCTTTCGCTGCGAAGCTCTTTTTGTAGTTTTCTTGAAGCGGATATGTATGTCTGCACCAGCTCCAATGGCTAATATCTCTTCATGACAAGTTACGCTTCCAGCAAACTCGGCCTTACAATCCAATACTGTTGGTGTGCCGACAGTCTGGCGGAGGGAGTTGAGATGATGAAAAGGAGGCCTAGATCTTGGACCGGTTCTATTGTACCTCGAATTGAGGTTTTCTCTCTCCCGTTGCAGAACTCGATGCTGTAGTTGATCTTTTTTTGTCTGAGAGCCCAAGATTCCTCCCAATCCATACTTCAGTGCGGCTTTGTCACCATTAAGCAGCATCGCCTCCAGATCGATACGGTAGGCCTTGATCGCCTTTCTTTCCAAGTATGTTGAGCGATCAGTCAAGTAGTGCGCGAGCTCTTTCCAAGCGATGCCCCTATCAACCACGAGGCTCATACTGTTGGGAAATCTGCCTGCGCAGAATTCTCTCCATGCTATGTTGTCGACGAATATCTTGAGTTCTTTGCAAGTTGCTCCAAGTCTTGTGAGCGTCTTTGCAGTTTCGAAGTGCTGCACGATTTGAAGCAGGAGTTCTGGCGAAAGCTTAGACAGCTTCGCTTCCTGTATGTTTTCCATGGCTGTAAGGTGCCGAGTGTAATCAGCGAGTGATAGCTGGTTCCTAGCTGTTGAAGCAAACGCAGCTGAGGTCTGTCAAGTCTGTGATGACTTATAAGATAAACAAGGTCGAGGCGTTCTTCCACGACAAGGTGGCAAATTGGGAAGTATTCCGTGGAAGGTGAGAGCTGTGCTAATATAGTAGATATCGTGGGTTCCACGGAATCTTCCGGATCTCACAATGATAACGCGACCTGGTTACCGCAGATATAGGTGAAAATCTCCAGCATCAAAGATGCTGTGCAATTGTTGTGAGGGACAATAACCTGATAAGTAAGTGTCATGAACCGAGACAACCTCGTGGCTTGAAAATAAGTCTTCAACCGGAACACAGCAGCCAGAACTGTTGACTTATGAAACCGACCAGCAGCAGTGTCTTTTAGATGTTTGAAAGGGTAGTTTGGATGCTACAACAAAGCATGAGGTAGGTTGGATTTTTGGTGGTATACCAAGGTAGCAAAAATAGTTCCGTTCAGTTCAGTTCGGCAACAGCCGCACCACGTCCAGCAATAGACGTCTAAAAAATAAGGCTGGCCACGGTCGTCCCGACAGCACTGTATGCAATCGAAAGACGCTTACAACTAACCTCTTGAACTGGCCTTTGGGTGCCGACATGAGTTTCCCCTAGAACGGACGTTGATGCGTCGTTGCGTTGATACGTACGTCGCTGCCTCGCCCCAAGGAAAAAAAAATGCCGCGAGAGGTTCGGCAGAGCTGGTCTGCTTGAACCGCCGTATCGAATCCATCATGCTTCAACAGCATGCGAGCACTGCTATTTATTTGTTTTCCACGATTGCTGCTGCCATGGCCAACCATTAACGGATTAGCAGACGGAAATCCATGATCGCGTGAAGTCACATTGGCGGGTGATAGACGATTGAGTAGCTGAGCACGGCAGAAGTCAGGTCTTTCTGCGGAGAAAACGGGGGGATTCCCATGCACATGGTTGCTGTACTAAACGTCATTCGTACGTAGCTGGTGTGCAAGGAAATTGGCCGGCCGTCTTTGCGCTCTTCTTGCGTTGAATTTTTCTGCGACGCCGACCCTCTTGGAGTGTAAGTACCAAGGGCTCCCCTCATGTCCGGAGTAGAGGCCGCACACCAGACTCGCCCAGCGCCTCGATTTGCGTGTCTGTCATTCCCCGGCTGTCATTGCACGGCCTTTCATCCCCTCTCCACCCGAGTCCTGGACCATGAAATTTGCGAAGACTCTTGAGCAGGATCTGGTGCCAGGTACTTTATCCGCTTGCCATTGATCGATCGATCGACCGATTGGTTCACAATGCTAATCGTCCTGCAGAATGGCGGGCCAAGTATCTCGACTACAAGCAGGGGAAGAAGAAGGTCAAGGCAGTGGCTCGCGCAACCAACCGCGCGGAGGCAACTCCTCGAACCACGGCCCCCAAAGATACCAGCATCTACGGTTCCACAACGCTGGCAGGACCACGATTGAGTCCCAGCCATAGACAGAATCAAACACGGGGGGAGCTCTCGACTCTGCTGAGAACCCCAGATGGCGCACCAGAGGGGCCAGACCCCAGGACGGATTCCGATGAATCTGCAGAGGATAATTCGAAGCAACCGACCAAAACAACTCCGCTATCTATACCCAAGAAACCTGCCGCAGCAGAAGAATCGCAGATACAGTATGGCAGCTTCATACCGACCCCGCCGAACAAAAGGGCCCATCCCTTCGAGCTTCCCGATCCTGCCTTGCCCGCTGCGGGATCAGTGCGAAGGATGTCTGGTGGTGCAGATCCGTCCGATCAGCCTGCTAAATCGGCTCCTGATGCTAGATTGCAACCTGAGCGGACTGCCTCGCTGAGCCTGCCAGGGAAAGCATATGAAGTTGGACAGACTAATCCGGGGCGGCACAAATCCATCAATGCATTTTCTTCGTTGCGAAATAATGCTCATAGAAATACCCCCAGTCGACCGTTCATACAGAGAATGTTCTCAATGGGCTCTCCCATGGTAAACAAGCCAGATGTAGATATGGCTGTTATGGACCAAGTCCGAATGCGAGACAAGGAATTCTTCTTGTTTATGGATAAGGAGTTGGAAAAGGTGGAGAGCTTTTACAAGGAAAAGGAAGACGAGGCGGGAGAACGTCTTAGAGTTCTGAGAGAGCAGTTGCATGAGATGAGAAATCGAAGGATTGAGGAATTAGCTCATGCGCAACGAGACAAGATGGCTCGAGATCGCGCCGAGTTTGCCTTGCTCGATAATGCTACGAAGAAAGCTGACAATCATATGAACGCGTGGCTCGATCCTCTTGAGCGACTCATTGAAGGTGCTAAAGCGAAGACCATGGGACCACGACCTGGCGCGAACTCCAGGGCTCTACAGAACATGGTGAGGAACGGGGATCAAAACCCTGATGACGGACGAGATTATGTTCGACGACCGCATGCTCACGACGTGCCTTATCGCACAGCCAAAAGGAAGCTGAAAATGGCCCTGCAAGAGTTTTATAGGAGCATGGAACTGCTGAAGTCTTATGCAATGCTCAACCGGGTTGCCTTTCGCAAGATAAATAAGAAGTATGACAAAGCCGTCAATGCCCATCCACCACTACGATACATGTCCGAAAAGGTGAACAAGGCTTGGTTCGTGCAGAGCGATGTATTGGATAACTACATGCATACAGTAGAGGACTTGTATGCTAGATACTTTGAGCGTGGAAACCACAAGCTAGCAACTGGAAAGTTGCGCAGCTCTGGAAATCGTTCTGGCGATAGATCAGGCAGCGCTTTCAAGAATGGGCTGCTTGTAGGAACGGGTGCCGTGTTCATGATCCAAGGCATTGTTTACGGCGCAGAGCTCCTGTATCATACGGATCCTACCATTCGCCTCCAAACAAACTACCTGCTCCAGATATACGCTGGTTATTTCTTCGGTCTCTACCTTTTGGCGTGGTTCTGCCTAGACTGCTGCCTGTGGAGCAGGAACAAGGTCAACTATGCATTCGTATTCGAGTTCGACCCTAGACACACCCTGGACTGGCAGCAGCTTGCAGAATTTCCATCGTTCTTTGTGCTTCTTCTTGGCTTGTTTGTCTGGCTCAACTTCTCTCGATATGGAGCGCCCGAAATGTTCATATACTACCCCGTCATTCTGATATTTGTCAGTGTGGTCATAATCCTATTTCCTGCGCCCGTCCTTTTCTACAGGGCTAGGAAATGGTTCCTCTACTCGCACTGGAGATTGTTTCTGGCAGGCCTGTACCCTGTTGAATTCCGGGACTTTTTCTTAGGGGATATGTATTGCTCTCTGACATACTCCCTGGCTAACATAGAGTTGTTCTTTTGTCTATACGCAACCTATTGGTCAGATCCTGCTGAATGCAATTCCCAGCATTCCCGGCTTTTGGGCTTCTTCACTACGCTGCCAAGCATCTGGCGTGGCCTGCAGTGTGTTCGTCGTTATTATGACACTCGAAACGTTTTCCCCCACCTTGTCAACTGTGGAAAATATAGCATGGCCATCATGTATTACGCCACTTTGTCAATGTACAGAATCAGGCGATCACATGGTAATCTTGCTCTCTTTTGCACTTTTGCTGCAATCAACGCAATTTACTCCTCGATATGGGATCTCCTGATGGATTGGTCGCTGTTACAACCGCATGCGAAGAAACGATATCTCCGAGATGTGAGAGCATTTAAGCCGACCTGGTATTATTACGGTGCCATGATTTTGGATCCAATCTTGAGGTGCAATTGGATATTCTATGCCATCTACACACACGATTTACAACACAGTAGTATTGTCTCTTTTCTAGTGGGTTTCTCAGAAGTTACACGTCGCGGCATGTGGACCTTATTTCGTGTAGAGAATGAGCACTGCGCCAATGTTACTCGATTCAAAGCATCACGCGACATTCCCTTGCCATACCACTTGGATAGCTCAGTCGAAGATGTCGATCAGCAAGAGCAACCAGCAGCGCTTCCTGCGCAGTCCCCCGAAGTCTCAAGATTAAGAAGCCGGACGAGCAGTGGACTCGAGGCACAAGATTCACCATCTGGCGCATCTCTCCGTCGTCGCGCTACCAATGTCTCGATCAGCAGGATTATTGCAAATGCACATACCCAGGACTTTGAAAAGAAGAGGAAGCCAGGTGCTGGTGTCACGAATACTGGTTCCAACCAAAATGATCTTGACACGGATGATGACAAGTACGGTAGTAGTGATGATGATGACGATGAGCCTGATGCTCAGGATATCAAGGATGTTGGAGAACTGATCCGAAAGAGGACTAGGGAGCACAGAAACCTCGACACTGAAGACGACGATGATGATGGCGATGACGAACCTGACGCACAAGACGTGGCAGATGCCACCGAGCTGAACAGGCGACACCGTGAGGGATCGGGCAAATCTAAAGGGGTGTGAGCCCGGTGATGTATAATTGTAACCTTAATAACATGATGTACATACATCACTAATACTAGAGTACAAAAACTTAAATATACAAGAAGATATCACGCCATCACTGGATATTTTTTGATCTTAGGGTGGTGCTCTTAAATCTTGTACAATTGTACCTAAGTGCTGAGTGCACGCACAGCGAATCTAAAATTTGCAAATGAAATAAGTCAAGCCGACATCATTACCATTCCTCAAGCATATCAGTGATTGAGAACGAGAGGGTTTACATTTGCTCAGGTAGACTAGGTGATTCCGATGCAAAGGCAGGCTTTATGCATTGGGTTTGATATCAACGGGTACATACATACATAATATGCGTACCTACGTACCGTACCTTACCTTGCTTCACGTAGGAGGGCGCGTCGCTTGCCCATACTGATCCCGAAAACTCTCCTGGCGAAGCGAGACGAGTTTCCTCAGACGGCGACATAGAATGTTCGGCAAGGCTGGGGCAGGATAACCCGAACATCAAACTGCCGTACAATCATACCCATCTCCCATGTCGCCGGAACCTCACTGCTACACCAGAGCTCCTCTCGCTCGTCGGTGGCGAGTTGACGAAGCTCGTTCACTAACCATCCTTGCTCGCTAAACCAGAGAATATCCACCTAGCATTACAGATAGCGAACCTGCCGGCGCTCGTCTTTTCAGCGCCTGGAGCCGGAAACCCTTGGATTACACAGTTACCCAGCAAGCACGGAATTCCCCCATGGCTGAGAACTCTTCCGAACTTGGAGGGGTAGTCGCCGAAACCTGTTGAAGCAAGTGGGCCGTGCCGGTAAGACCAAAGGACCAAATTGACACGGTGCCAAAAGAACCGGCTTAAGACGTCGCAAGTCGTCGACTGGAAAATGAACTTATCCTCGTTTTGGACGAACGAATACTTGGCTAATCATTGCGGTCTTCATCCTTACCCGGCCAGAGGATTTGGCGGTTGAGAATGGACTGGACTTGGCAACATATAACCATCAACCATGTGATAACCAAGAGAACTGTCATGACGCTTGTTACCCACAAGATTCCGGGGCTGTTCAGGGCATCTCCGATCTCGATGAGGGCAATCGTGAATCCCACATTGGGAAAGACAAAGCTCCACCACGAGAGATGGAACGTCATGGTTTTAAGCCCCCCGAGCACCGAAACCAGGGAAATGCAGAAGAACCAGAAAGCCAGCGTCCAGAGGAGGATGGCAGAGCCGAGGGCCCCAACGCGCAGGATATCTGCAATCCATGAAGGGTGTTCTACGAGAGAAATGCTGGTGTATGAGGGGAAGACACGATATGCACTAGAGGAGATGCCCACGAGCGCCAGACCCGTAAAAGACGGAGGGCCGACAGCAATAAACATTCCCGGTCTGGTATTCGGTGAAGGCAACCCCGCCGTCATTAGCCTTCCCACGTAATTGGCGTACATGAAGCAGCTCACGAAGAAGCCGAGTCCTTGGAACGTCAGCCCCGCTATCATGATCGGCAGGGCATGTTCTGGGGACTGTGATCTCGATATAGCAGACGCGACCGTGCCAGCGAGCATGACGGGGAAGATAGGTAAGATCCATACTGGGGTCATACTCTGTAAGGTCATGGGTTTGCCGGTAAACAATAGATAATACTGTCCCACCGAGACCAAGAACGTGACCGCACAGTAGATCCAGAAAAGCACCCGGAGAATGTCTGTCAACCAGACACCCGCATGCGGGACTCCATAGCTCTGGATATTGCTCAGGGTGGTCGCAATACTAAGCAGGAAGCATGGGACGAACAACGACTCGACAGGATGTCGCAGCGAGACCCTGAGCGATGCTGGGAATAGGATGAAGCGCGCGGCTAATGCCAGGGTCACCGTCGCGAACATCACGAGATCCAGGATGAAGAAGATGATCCCAATCGTCGTGAGTCCTTGGAAGCGGTGCGGCGTTTGTGCGATGACGAGCGCAATGCCTCCAGTAGACATGGTGAGGGTATACCATGCCTATCGACGGTTAGCAGCCGTATCTCGACAGATCGTGCTATCTCCGAGAGCACTCCAGCAATCGTACGAAAGGACGTGAGCAGCTCGTACGACAACATAGGGTGTCCAATGCCGGTATAACCCATCTCTGAAGGGCAGAAGACCTGTACATTGGCCTTCAAGCACGCACTCAACAACTATTTCAAACGTACCCAGGTAAAATGATGCATCCGTACCCTCCACCCAACATTCTCGGACTGCTCCGGATCATCGACGGTCTTCACGTTGCCATTGGCTACGATCATGATGGGACGGAGCTCTCGAAAGCACGCAAGGATCTGGACGAAACAAGAGCACAATAAAGCAAGGCAGACAGGAAAGAGGAAGATCGCGAGGGTGGGTAGGGGGGAAAGAACAATACCAGGTGTACTGTAGTCGTGCGTGATGCAGCAACTTCGGAAGTAGACGCCAACGCGCAGCCTTCTTGATACGGGTTCACTGATGGATGCAGTCGTGGCAGTACAAGGGGGCCCATGTAGGCACGTTAGGTAAGCTTAAGCACCCACCGAACGGATCATCGGGAGTTCATAGTGATCTCCCTATGATATAAAATGCTCAGGATGGCATCGAGAAATGCCCGCACCCAGGAAACAATCTGGCGCATGCAAAAAGCATCGCAGGTTGAAATAGTCAAAGGCTCGTCGGAGTTTACCCATCTGCTAGCAAAATAGTGGAGATGGACGGAAGCCGCAACAGAAGGGTGTATCCTTGTCACTAACTCTCGTGTGTCTCTCTCCATTCACCAGCTTTTTTTCAAGAAAGCCCCACAATTAAATACAGCAAGAGAGAAGAGGAGGGCAAGAGAGGCAGAAAAGAAATATCGAATGGCTTGACACTGCAGACCGAATAGAAAACAATATCCCACTCCCGAGCAAAATCTGATTAGACGATTCTGACTCTAAACATAATCCAAAAAAAAGGAACTTGAAATTTTGACCTGTCTTTCCCTCAAAGGAAAAAGAGGCAAAAAATAATGTATAGAAACAGCTGTGCTGTCTTGAAGATTATACGACCCAGGGAAGATTCGAACTCCCAATCTCCAGAGGATTTCGAACCGAAATCTGGCGCCTTAACCATTAGGCCACTAGGCCAAGCTTGTAATGCTTGATGTTTGTTGGAGGTCCTGTGCCGTAAAGGACATTATATTGCCATCTGGCGATCGTAGACAGGATAACTTTTTTTTCATAGGGTTGACAATTTTGTGGACATGGGTGGAGTGGACTTTGGCCTTAGGCGAGCACAGCCGAATCGGTTCGGCGTGGCTTGACCTTCAGACTGTGAGCGAGGAGGACCTTGTTCAGTATTGGAAGATGGAGCTCGAAGCGTGTTTTCAAAAGGAATTGCAATCAATGTGATTACGTCGAGAGAGAGATAAAAGTAATATAACCTGGTAGAGAAATACATGATTGATTCTAAGCGCAAAATCTCCTGCTGACTCGTGGTCAAAGGAGGAAAGGAAAACATTCCCTATAAAATATAGAAATACTATGAGATACAATGATTAAGATGAAGCTGCTGTCGTGATAGAAAGAGTAGCATCTCTACAGGTATTAAGTCTCCACTTTACATCCGAAAAAACAAAAGAACAAGTATATGGTATATAAGGGTGGTACAGAGTTTCACTCATCTTCGCAGATGAGTCTTAGCCGTGACAAAAAGACTAGCGAGGATAATGCGAGGGAATTAAGAAAAATGAAAACCAACTTATGATAGAAAGCACATTCCAAACATTTATAGTCCGAAAATCCTCCTCCATTAAAACATCCCACCGACTCTGCTCGGTGAGTTCCTCAAGAAGCCATCTCGATCGTACAGGCCCAAACTATCTGGCCGGTCAGTTTCCCCTTGCAACGCTTCATTGATACCCATGCCAGCCCATTTTGGAGGTGTTTTAGGGCTTGGCATTTGCATTCTGCTATCCCTTTGACTCCGGACGCCATTTAAATTTGGCTTGGCCATTGCGTCAGACCATCTCTTCTCCTCGTCATCCCTCGGTAGACTCTGTTCTTGGCTTGGGGTTTCTGCACGGTTATCTGCTTGCGATTGCCCAGCATGCGAGTGAGCCGGAGTGGTACGTGTTGGGGTTGTGCGTAGTGAAGTGGTTCGTGGTGGAGTTGTACGTGATTGAGTAGTCCGTGGGGGAGTCGTATGAACTGTAGACTGGCCAGTTGGAGAAAGCACAGCATCCTTGATTGAAGGGATGTTTAGTCCCTTAGGCGATTCCTCCTTCTTCACTGGCTTTTGGTCTTCCTTCGTTGTGGAAGCCTTCGGTGGTGTTCGCATTGGGGTCAACTGGCCGCCTGAGAAGAAATCAACCGGGTCATACATGATCGTCTCCTTCTGCTGGATCGTGGTCTCTTCGATCACACTCTCGGGTTCTTGGGTAACTTCGTCATGAAGGGTGCTCTCCCTTCTCTGCCTTTCCCGTTCCACTTTGTCACTTACACGTCCCCTCATCATTGAATCTCTGATTGATGGTTTTGGTTTGCGCTTACTTGGTGACGTTCTGGTACCCAGACGTAAATAATGCTTACTTCCCCTTCTTCTATCTAGCTGGCTTCCTTGCTTACTAGGACTTATTCCACCACCACGGAAATCTGGTAAAGTAGGCGAGAATTCTGATACTGGAGATGGTATGCTGCTGAGTGTAGAAACCTCCGAGTTCATACGCCGAAGCATACTAATCTGAGTTTCCATATTTACCCCTGCTCTGGGAGGCTCGTTTCGAGGACCTCGAGGGCTTTGATGACTTCTGGGTGCTTTCTCTTTTGGAGGGGTTGTTGCTGGCGAAATCAAAGGCGAAAATTGAAGATTAAGCCCTTCTCGGCCTTTTGAAGTACTCTCTGTGTCCATCAAAGCTGAATCGGCGAAAGATTCGAAAGAACCAAGAGTTGGAGCCTGCAGAGAAAAGTCGTAACCTTTGCGACGAGCCTCCTTTTTGGAGATCTCTCCCCGCTTGAAGAACTCCTCCTCGGAATTGTCCTCCTCGGTATAATAATTACTTAACGATAAGGTGGAAAGAACGCTGTTCATCTCTTGTTGATATGTCAAGTTTGTGGTGGAGGTGGGCCTAGAAAGCGATGGAACTTTGACATTTGGATTGAAGGCAGCTGATGACGGCGGCCTGAAAGGCGACGTGCGGTCAGTAGTTGATCGAGTTGGACTTGAGGGTGCGCTGATATTCAGAGGCTGTGGTTTCAGGGCGGCAGTCGCAGGAGACTCTTCTTCAGGAAGTTCTTCCACAGCAGCCACGCTTGCTGGCCGAGGAAGAGCAGAGATACGCACTGTATGGGACCGCTTGTGACCCCTTCTTCTCGAGCCAGAAGTTTTCAAGCCCGTTTGGAGTGCCTTGCTAGAATTTGAATCTTCAGGTGCCCAATGAAATGGGTTCTGTTTAGTTGGTGATTCTGGTGGTGATCGCGGTCTAGAGGGCGTCTGACTGTTGCCAGAAACGTCTCTCAATGGGGACGCAAAGGTTGATGATGAACCATAGCTTGAGGGCCGATCAAGGTCAGATCCTGCGCCGAAGGTTGATTTACGAAGGTAGTATGGCCGGAGGCCTTCGCCAGATGCGTTTGAAGGGGTTGGTTGGTTGGAATCTTGAGCGGAGGAATAGAATGGATCGCCATTGAAAGATAGTCTGAGGGCATGGCCGGATTTCGCAGTCACGGAATTTCGACCTCCCACTGCACTGATGGCTCTGTCCTTGTTGTCATTACCCCAAAACTCTGACTTCGCGCCGTTCGATATGGGATGTCTCCTCTCGCTTGATGTGTCCTTTCTACTAGGGGAGCTGAGATTTGAAGGAATGGCCAGATCGGGCGTTTGTACTCGAACGAGACTGTCCTCTGAAGCTGCAGAGTGTGTAGGCGACGTATCCCGCTTTGGTGGCGCATATCCTGCGCTTCTTGCAACCATTCTATTAGGGCTAGGAGTGCGGTTTATGTACCTTTCGTAAATGGAGCTGTTAATTGACCCAGCATACGAACTCGGGTCTGGGGTCAACATTTTCTCACGATTACCGATCGGAAGAGGTTCCTCGGTATGAGGTGGTGCTGGCAATGGCTCCTTAGGTGGTGAGCCAGGAAATTGGCTGATCGAGCTCCTCGCCCTTGTGAGCGAACCCCCCCTCTTGAGTCGTTGTGACGTTGATCTCAGAATAGACGAAAGCTGGCTCTCCGACGTAGATCGGCGTTTGCGAGGAGATGAGCGATTGGATGAGCGAGGAGATGTGCGCTGAAGTTCATCAACAAGTTTCGAGAAATGCTGTGTCTCTGGACTATCATTGCCATCAAATGCGAGGAGTTGACGTGGCTGTCGCGACGATCTGGAGTATGTTCTTGGAGGCCATCGGGGTTCAGATTGACTAAACTCATTCTTGCTTTGGCCATCGCCTGTCTCAAATGGCAGCAACCCTCCGAGAGGCAGTGGTGGAGGAGTTGAAGCAAGATGTGGTGGGATCTGCATGGTTGACACCAGGGGCCATGAGTCTCTCATGCCTGATATTCTGAACATGGGTTTCCGCGGAGATAAAGTCCGCCTTTTGAGGGCCCTTCTCACCTTTGGTGTAGAAGGGCCAGTGAAGGGATCGTCATCAGTCCAAGTGCTTGGCATAGGGCGCGGCTGTTCGCCTTCTATCCGGCTATAAGACTGTCTTCCAGGCCATTCGCTGGGATGCTTCATCTCCAGTGCAGCCCTCAATTCTTTCCCTACATCTTGCGGTAATTCTATTTCCTGGACCTTCTCTTTCTTTCGTCGATGCGAAGCCCGGGCGACAAGGACGCCAGCGAATATGAGCGCACCGCAAAGTACAACAGCGCCAGCTACGGCAATGCCAATGATAACGGGGGTCGAGAGGGTGGGTGATGCCGCAGATTGTCGTCGTGCTACGGATGTAGCATTTGCTTTTGGTCTTGGTGACATTGAGGCGAGTGTGGGCAAGAACCTGTGGCATTGAGATTCGAGCTGGAGGGCGGTCTTGTTGGAAGATCATATAAAATCGGTGCAAATTATCGCGTTTTCCTTGCAGCGGGGATATGGTTTGCAACTGTGCAAAGTCGAAATTGGGAATCGAGATTGAGGCTTCAAGTGTCAGTACCTATGTACCGTCTCCTTGAGACGTACGGTCTGACTGTTCAACAATACTCTGGACATGTGAAGCAGAAAGCAATGAAGACATCGCGACGGTAAGGGATGGGTACTTCATCAGAGAAACACTAAGAAGAGATAATTTGCTTCTGGAATGGGCACTTGGCCATTTAACTCCCCTCTGCATTCCAGAGCGAGGGGTAGGTCGATGAGTGGCCAGGGAGAAGTAACAAGGCGGGAAACTCGCAATCTCTTGATTCGCGACGAGACTTCCCGTTGCTACAGCAGACAAAGACAGGCAGTGCAGTGATGGAAATCATGGCAAACCGGATATCTCGCCAGAGACAAGTCCTGAGGTCGATCCAACAAGGGAAGTGCGGTCCTCAGAAATACCAGAAGGAGTCATGCAATCCAAAGATGGACTTTGGCCAAACTTGGCAACCTCGAATCCAGCGTGTGGCTGGGGCCTGATAGACTTGAAGATATACTCGAGTCTGCGGTGGAGTGGTTGGGAATGAAGGCACGATAGCTGCTGCAATGCAATCCGAATACGGCGGCTGAAGCCGTGGCCGGGAATGCCTTGGTAACTCCATGGGGCTCGTGTTCTATGGCGGTGCGGGAAAGGCCTTGTGTGCAAACCCCGCAGATGAGCGGAACTAAGACTGAAGCCTCGGCCGTCTCACAGCCGTGCCATTACTCTTGAGATTCTGAAGGTCCAAGGGCTTTACATCAGCACACTACATCCGGAAAATCTTATGCTGCTGGACTATCTATCGTGATGCTATTCACAACCCGTCGTAGATATGTGGCCCTCCCATCCTCCATCCCTGTCTCCCAACCTCGGCCTGGTCCTGAGACGACAAGGCTATCTATCTATATGCACACGGCTCCTCCACAATCCTCCTACCGACGTACTCCCGCACCTATCACATGAGTCCAGGCGCTATTTTCCCCCGGGCCATTGACCGACAGATAGTCGTCTCAAAGCCTCCAGCCTATTCCAGTAGAAGCGGTCAAATCAACGTATAGCCAGCAGTGGGACTGGATTTCGACTTGGAACGGAGCTCGAGATACAGCGATATTTGAACACCTGGACGCCTTCTTCTTTCCGTCACAACATATCTACACTTCCTCTCCCAACTCAGAACAACTACTTTTATAGCTCCAACCATGGCAGGAAACGCAATGAACGGCGGGGACTTTTCCCACAATAACACAACTGCACCGAGTACTACTCGTGTCATGCCCCTCTTCTCCCTCAAAGGCCGCACAGCAATCGTTTCTGGGGCTGGGGCCGGAATCGGTCTTGCTATTGCTCAGGCCTTAGCTGAAGCTGGTGCCAACGTTGCTATATGGTACAACAGCAACAAGAAAGCAATTACCGAGGCCGAGAAGATCGAGAAGGAATATGGAGTCAAGTGTAGGTCGCATGAGTACTGGCTTGTGTTAAGATACTGATCTATAACTGCAGGCAAGGCGTACCAAGTGAACATTTTGGAGTTTGCCCCGGTCGAAGCCGCAATAAATGAAATCGTCAAGGAGTTTAACGGCCGTCTCGATATCTTTATTGCCAACTCTGGCATTCCTTGGACTCAAGGGCCAGCACTTGATGGAGAGCTTGAGCATTATCGCAAAGTGGTAGCCACTGACCTTGACGGAACCTTCTACTGTGCCAGAGCAGCAGGAGCACATTGGCGACGACAGAAGAAGGAGGGCACAACCATTGACGGAAAGACTCTGGAAGGATTTACCGGCGGAAGCTTCGTTGCAACTGCAAGCATGTCTGGACATATCGTCAATATCCCACAACTGCAAGCAGCATATAACGCTGCCAAAGCTGGAGTAATCCATCTTTGTGAGTGCATCCATTCAGTTTCACATGCTTACTAACCATTTCTTAGGCAAGTCGCTTGCTGTTGAATGGGTGGGATTTGCACGTTGCAATACCATCTCGCCTGGTTATATCGCAACTGAGATCTCAGACTTTGCGCCAGCGGCGACAAAGAATAGTTGGAGAGATAAAATCCCCATGGGGTATGTACATAGCTAACGCACTTCATATCTATGCTAACATACTCGTTAGCCGTGAAGGTGAGGCCCACGAGCTGAAGGGCGCTTTCCTCTTCCTCGCTTCGGATGCTTCGTCTTATTGTACCGGAACCGACATCATCTGCGATGGTGGATACTGCCTCCCGTAGAGAGTATTGCCGTCGAAATAGAGTAATTGGTTAGGAGCTCAATGCAATGCAGAAGTCAAATGAGACCCCCTACCAGGAAAGCGCGAGCTACTTTGTTATTCCCGAGTCCCAAGCGGCAGACGTGCAGACAACGCCATGCAGGGCGCCCGAGTCTAAAAGACTACTCTTATTCCATTTCTGCTGCTTTTGGGGGTATGCGGAGTATACCAACCGTCTAAGTCAGAATTCTCCCATACTAGTGTCGGTATTCGACGTCTTAAGTACAGATAGACGTTCACTATGGTGCTACTCCAAGCAATGGTAAGAAATCATCATTAAGACTGGACCGATGTATCACGAAGTGCACAATTCCTGCTTCGCTCTTATATTCACCCACCACCACCAACCCCTCTTCTACCGAGTGAGCAGATGCAAGGGAGGTCACGCCATTGATCTGACGATCAACCTCCCCCATCCATCTCTCACGCATTCTCCACCAGAAATTCTTCCTATCCCTCTATCTCTTCCCCCCCACCCCTCCACCTCTCCCGTGTTCCCTCCGGAAACTCTACCTTATTGAAAAGTCAAAAATCCCTCGGCATGGAAAGGCAAAAAGGGCCCGAGCCCAAAAAAGAAGCAAAGAAAAACACCGAAAAGAAAGCGCGTCCCGGTCGCGAATCTTTTGCCTTTTTTTCCCACGCGCGCGCGCCCCCGCGAAGAATCTGGTTGATGATCGCGCGCACGTGAAATTACGAACCCGCCCAGGTCCCTCCCCCCCCGTGGCTGACATCGGCAGTGTGTCCTCTCCCCCTCCAACCCCCCTTTCTCGGCGCTGTTGCGCGAAAATCTCCGAATGAGGGGAGAGGGGAGGGAGTTGGCGCGTGGTTTCCTTACCGCGCGACGTCCATCTTACCTCGACCGCGAGCGTATCGCGAAGAGGGGATTGTGTTACGCGGATAATGCGTCGGGTGCGGGCGTGGATGGCTTGGGAAAACCTCGAGATCATTTACTATGAGTTTTGGGGCTCGAGTAAGGTGGGTTGGCAGGGCTGGAGTTGGGTTTGAGTGAGTGACATCTCGCGCTCTCTCCCTCTTTCTGGCGGTAAGGTGGTTTGGTCCCTTAATTGTGTAATTGTGCTTTAATCATAATGAAATGAACATATCAGCTTCGTGTGTAGGAAGGGAGCACGTATGATTGATTGGGCTGGGAGGGTGTTGTCTGTTACGACTGTTCGTTGCATCGCACGATGTACGTAGAGTATATTTGAAGTATCATCAGGTTCAGAAGTCTTCTCTATAGGTCCTCAGTATATCCAGTTTTTTATTCTTTTCCAACCAAAGTGCTGTGACCCAGCTTTCTTCACTTCCTACTGGCACTGATGCTTCCTCGCCAGCATCTGTGAGCCATATCCAAGATTCGCCATGCTGTCGATGCCTCAAAGCTAAAGGACTCAAAACGCCGGTTCCTTTTCCCTACTCCTCTCATTACATGTTTTCACAAGTCCGATCCGGCCAGAAATACGATATGCGCTCTACCAGATCCCAAACAAAAGACTCAGAACCAAAGCAATAGATAACAAGTATGGCCCAGAGTTTCCTCCTGGCACCACAATTCCAGCAGCACCGGTGTTATTATAGATCAGGGCCGGTGTGCCCGTGACGTTGACTTGATCATCAACACTGCAGACAACTTTACAGCCGGCCACATGCTTCTTCCTCTTCTGTAACAAGCCAAGAGCACCGTTCTCATCACGACTTTGGATTCCATTGTTTGCAGCCTCTGCGCCGCCATAGGATCCAGATGTGTTGTACACCACTTCAATATATTGGATTTGCAAGTATGCCTCGTCGAATGTCGTCATGTTCCCGGTCCAGCTTCCTCCATCTCCCCACATGTTGATGATCAGACCTGCTGGGTCCCGGGGTGTTTGGAAGCCGATGGACGCTACGTTTTCGCCGTTTACATACCATTGTGTCATAGAGGGTGTCCAGTCTACACGATATGCTAACCACTGTGTCCAGTCTATACCATTGGGGTTTGTTACGTTTGAAGATGCCTGAGCCAAAACTCTGCCGTCTGCTGCATTTGAGGGCTGATTGGTATACTGTACCATGTTTCTCGGTCCATTCGTCAGGATTTCGATATCCGCTTCTTGCACTGTCATTGGATTCTTTGGGTCCGTTGGCGAGAGATATGTGAACAACCCTGCGCAAGCGCCCGGTGACCCGATGACTCGAGCCATGAAACGCGCCGACATGTGCAGAAAGTTCTGTTCAGTAGAATCAATCTCCGCGGCAGATTGGAAGTTCGTTTGCCGTGAGGTCCGCAGCGTGAGGAAGCTGTTGTAATCGGGAGAAGAATCCGTCGATTGTTCTACAAATTGTCAGGGAATATTTGTGATCGACATCCTAAAAACACATACCAATATATATGTTGCTCGCTGAATTAACCATGAGTATTGTCGCATCCGAACCACTCTGCCCTCCTAGATTGCCACTATTATTCCATGTCTGTATCGACCAATCCTGCGTGAATGCATTGGACTGGAAATAATTATTTGTAACGCCTGCGCTTGCAGCCCCCGAGGCAGTTGTTACGGCATCAGGTACGGGATTAGATATCATGGAGCTGTCGACATTTCGATAGTCGTAGAAGCGATGGAACTGGAAATAGTTGACGGTATTGTTCGTGCGAAAACATGAGCATTCATTGCCATTATCGGTCTGCGCATTCGCAAGCAGAGGGGTGGTGAGAAGAAGCAGAGAGGTAGCTATGAGAGCCATTGCTATGAAGCAACAGGAAAGAAGGAAACTCGACCGCTGGTTCTCGTCAACTCAAGCAGCAAAAGTAGTGGTGGTGTGAGTTGTCAAATGTCTCGGCCGTGGGATATCTGCTGCACCAGCGGCTCTTTGCATAAAGATCAAACACCCGTCGGCTTATAAGAATAAACAGAAGGAAACAAGACGGAGACAAGATCAATATGGCACCAAGAGGAGGAGATAACGAGGGTGAGATACAGCAACGAGAGCAGCAGGAAGCAGACTCCTCTTAGAACGAAAGGTAATGGAGCAGTGCAACGGGAGGACCAAGGCCTCACCCAAACCCAAGGAGGAATATTGTGTGTGCCTATGTATGTGCTTCCCTCGGCGAGAGCTGAGCCATCGAGGGCTTTGATGTTACACTCCAATAGTGTGTGGCCGCTTGGATGGTCAAGGGCGAGGACATTGTGGTCTAGTCAGCGAGCCAGCGCACAGCACTACCAAGTTGAAACCGAGCTGGGGGGGAAACGAGAAATATAAGAAACGGGAGCGCGGACGGGAATAGATCAATCCTTGGGCGAATCGTGTCTAGAACCGTGGGGTAGCCGGGTCACGTGTAGAATTAGGTAAACAGCTCAGCAATCCGGTGGTCCACGCCTCATAATAGAGTATTGTTCTCCCGACTTGAAGGAACCTTATCGCCAAGGTTGTTTACGCTAGTTTATGCCTCACAAACAACGACTACAAACTGACTGGAGCTAACCGCCATTTCTCTCAGGCATAGTAATCTCCACCTTCTTGCTGGCACAGAGTTGTGCTTTGGGCGGATGAACTTGGCACGAGTAAGTGTGAGGTCACCGATGATTCGAAGTACGAAGGCTCTATATGAGACGCGGTTTATTTGACCCGATCCGCGGTCTTGTGCATGTCCATTATTGTACATATACCCGATTTTTAGCGTCCAGCAAAACAAAGGAAAGATGGCTGAGCTTGCGCCGAGCCGGCGGATGGCCTCTCTAGAGGCATCCTCCATCAACAAAAACATCAACATCAACAACACCAACAATTAATCTACTTGCAGAGTCATGTGGCATGCTTGGAGGCCGGGAAGCTTCCCTGCTAGATCCGGATGCTGGGCCACGGCCTGTGCGTTCCCGCCAGAGACGACACCTCGATCACCTGAACAGCCAGGCCAATCAGTTTCACCACCAAGCTGTTGCAGGGAAACGCTATGCTTCTGCTCCCTCAGCTTTGACAATTTCCATGTCCTTGTGGCAGATGTTGTCTGCAGTGCTCCGCAACATGGGGTCCAGATCCAAGACGGGTAGCAGTACTGCAAGCATCGCAAAAGAAGCTGTCGCGGAGCATACCTGGACATACAAACAAACCCTACACATATTTCCTGAACACTAACCATGCAACCCAGTTTCCATATCCCGTTGCGTACGCCAGACACCTGTTATATGCTAAATACTCAAAAGTACACATCTTGTCCCAGTCCACTACCGGTAATCGCTTCTCCCTCTGTCTTCTCCGACTTGCTTGGTGGGACGTAAAGGGAATATCTCCTGGATATCCCTGTGGTAGCTGCTGGGCTTTTCAGAGGACCCGATGTTAAGCGTGGGCTGTAACTAGCACGCTTCTTCTTCTCGTTCAAGACTTGTTCCTTAATCGGGCTGGGCACTTCTTCCGATAAGGGCACAATCATCAGATTTTTAGTCGACCCCCGTCTCTTCCTAATGGTTCCAATTCTGCTCAAGATACTGTGATTTTGTCAGCGACAGCCTAGGTTTTGATGCTGGGAATCTTCTACCTGTTTCTTTTCGTGATCTTGGGGGCATCCGTTGCTACCTCTGTATTGATTGCCGGGCTGTCTGGCTTGGCTCTCAAAGATGATCGCTTAGGTATGGCCGGTTGCGATGGCACATCTAGTACATCCTTAACTCCAACCTCGTACTCAGTTGAGACTTGGGTATCCGACGAAGGAGGTTTGAGTGGCCCGTCGGCTTTTATTTGGCCTTGCTGGGTTTGCTCCGCGTGTTGTTCGGCAGTCTCTGGAGCCGGTTTCGCCTTCACTTCATCCGGTGTAGTGATCTCGGAGGGTTCTACCGCTGGAATTGGCACAGTTGTCGATGCTGCCTCTGCTGTGTGGTGCTCGCCTTCAACCTTTGGAGCAGTTGTCTCTGTAGCCACAACCGGGCTCTCAGTCTTTCTGGCTATGGGCTCGACATCCTCATAGTCATCAAACTTCGAGTCAACTCTACTCGCGCGCGTCTTCACGGGGATCTCTTCGTTGCTTTCATTATTCCCTGAAATGACTTTGGGCTGTTGCTGTCCCGGTGCTTCATTCTCCGTGGTCGTAACTGATTTCTGAGCTGGCAAGGTTGTTTCCTGCACCGCAACCAGTGGCTGAACAATGCGAGACCTGCGTTTGAAAAGTCCTCGGAGGGACAGGCCTCTCGAGAGTTTGCTCGATGGTGGTGAGGTTGAAGCCATTTTGTGGTGTTGTTGTGTTCTGGGCGTTCTAAATGGACGAGGAAGACCGCAATGAGAAGAGCGTGCGGATGGGTTTGGTCTGGAAGCAAAGAGGAAGAAAGCCGAGATTGATATGAAAACAAAGAGAATGACAGAAGTGAATGTGAAGAGAGTGAATACAACAAAAGAGATGGCCAACAATTCGACGTGCAAGGCGGCCTAGTAGATAACAAGAAGCTGGATGCGTTAGAGTTGTAGTAGTGGAAGTATCGTGAGGAAGCTTGGGACCCAAGTAAGTACGCCGGATGAGGGTCGACTATATGGGACTTTATGCGGCTTACCCCACGTTTCTGTGGCGCCTAGACTCTTTGCAACAACGGGGCCAGGTGATGTAGGGGAAAAGGTGGCGTCGTGCAATGCAATGCCTCGCCTCCAAAAGGCCATGCCTCGCACCACAACACCATGGCTATGTTTGCGTCGTCAGCTTGGAATATTACCACTCAGAAGCATGGCCCAGCGACCACAACGCCGTTCGGGGACCCAATCGAGAACCTAAGCTCGTAGCACCACACGTTGGCAAAAAAAACTAGCCACTGGCACATGGGGCTTGTCATCTTAACCTTGGGTGAGCCCAACTCGCCACGCTCGCTTGAGTTCTTTGGGAAAAGCCGCCCATCATTAAAAGTCTCTCGGAGCTGAGCGAAGCTTAGCTCCATCCCATCTCCGGCAAGACTTGCGCCCGCCATGTCTGCTTGCGGTCCCATTCTTCCATTGTGGAATCTGGATCGTCGAGTTCGTCTTTTCGGTTTGCGTCCTGCGTGCCTGCCCCGGAGCCAACTACGCGTACGGAGCAGAAGGGAAAAGAGGAAAAAATACTTCCCACGGTCCAGGGCTCTCTAGCTACCGCCATCAGGCCTGGGCAGAGAACTCGCCGGCTTAGCACGCGAGCACTGGCGACCCTAGAGCCGTCAGCTGGTGTGCTCTGCAAAGCTCGTGCTTGACGGTGCGGAGGTCTGTTTTATTGGGCAGTGATGATTATTGCCGATCATCATGCTCCACGATCAGACACTCAATGGGCTGGGCATGATTTGACCGTTGTGATGAAGTGCGGAGAGAGGATCTGTTTCTGGCACCCCTCACAGATCGAATGCCTGGCCCAGCAACGGTAATTCCATCCTCCTTTCCCTTTGCGGAGGGTGAGCGCGGGAGATCATTGAGTCCGCGTACGACGAAGGATGCGGATCATTGAAAGAATTCTTTGTCGTCTGGCCCAATGGAGAAGGCCCATGCAGTGATGGGGCTCTCTCCTGGCGAGCCCGGGCTCCACCCTCCCCCGCCAGCCACTCAACGCGGCCTGCTGCTCTATACATACTGTGCTTTATTCAATAGAGGGAGGGTCCTATAATAGTCTCACCAACCTGACTGCTTACCAGCTCGAAACTGTATCTCCAATTGCCTTCAGCGTCCCAACAATTCCCCAGGCCATCCCGAATGCGCTGACTCAGACCTATTGTCCGCCGCTGCAACCGGAATTCGCGTCCCTCCCTCCTGAGCCGCGGGTTTCTTCCCAAGAGACCAAAATCCGCCCCGAAGTTAAAAATCCAGAAAAGTCTAGATTTCCCAATGTGCACCCGTCAATAAATCCCACCCGGCGACATCCAAAGGGACCCATACTGCCCAATCCCGCCGAATCCACATGACTTCCGACTCCGAACCGGCAGCAGGGGGGAGGAGGTCGAGTGGTTTTCCATCCGCGGTTAAGCATCATTAGTATTACTACTAATAACCATCGAATCATCCCCATAATCAATATTAATTTAGGGTCATCATCCACCGATGGAAACCCGGAGGGGGCGCAATCTTGCAGATTCCCGAAGGGGGGTGGTTACTTGGCTTTTCAGGAAGTCTTCCCCACGACCAACGAACGGTAGGTACAGTAATCCCCCCCCCCCCTTCTCTGCTGGGTGCTATAGGCTTGCCCTGCGAAAGTGAAGCGCAGTGCAGCGCAGCCATAAGCGGCGTACAACAGAGGCACAAGAGAAAAAGTGAGGTAAGAGCACAGAAACATGAAACACCACTTGCATATCACACCACCCTCCAGCGTGCACTCTGGAGTGGTGGTCAGACTGGACAACCTTAAGTTTAAAAATTCCCCCAAGGCTACGCACGTGAAAACGAGCCGGGGGAGGGGTTTTTTTATATCCCTTTCTCTTTGCTCTTTTGCTTGGGTGCATTTCCCAGGATTCCTTCTATGCGATGTTCTCGGGTTTGCTGCTCGAGCTTGGTAGTCTTGTTGCATGCAACCTGGCGAATTTGGAACAGGTCGGTGTATTGTAAAGCATTTGGTGGGAAGGTAAGTAGGCATCGACATCTTATGCGACATCAATTGCACATTAGCACAGTGCAATGATCATTGCTGTGTGGCTATAAGTTCTTTGTCCTTGCAAACTTCATTTGCAATGCCACAGAATGAAACGAGATCGTTGTTCTATCGTTGCACCCTGGAGGAGATGGCCTCCAACTGGGCATCTATATTTGTTCCCGCCGACCCCAAACCATACGCCAGATGTAAGGAATCCAACATTTTGGTCGCCATGTTCATATTGCATTAAATTTGTCCACCCCGACATTCAATCACATCTTCTTCGGTATCTCAAACCCATTCAAGATACGACCAAACATGCCACACGTTCGCCAACAACCCATCTCCTTTAGCGCTTTGCTTGCCCTCCGAACCTCATTCACATATCGTTCCCTGGGTACGTTGACCTTGAGCTTAGCATATGCCCAGCAGATCATCCCACCCGTAAATAGACAGTTCGCAATCTCGTACGAACTTGCCGGTGCCAGACCTCGCTCGATTGTGTTGTAGCAGATTTCCAGCATGATCTGTACGTGATTCATCGTCGACGAGGCAATTTCGGAGTTTGCCCAGTAATTGAGATTATCCTCGGCGAAACTCCCATCATTTGAGCTTGGAGAGCGGCCTCCAACCAGGTGCATATCAGATAATGATACGTCAAGTGATATATACCCCAGACGATGTAAGAGACAGGCGGCAATGGTTGTGTTGGCAGTTTGGTAGCACTCACTCCAGCTATCAAGAGCATCTACCAACCACTTTCGCCGGTCGCGTAGCCCTTGGCCGATGGGTAAGGCCTTGGTGCCTAAGCCCATGAGACCAGTGGGATTAAGCATGGAAATGGCAGCGCGCCACTCGAAGATGTGGGTATGGAGTGCATAAAGAAGGACAATATTGCCAAACTCGCAGGTCTGTACCAGCGCTGGGGCTGGCTTCACATATTTATGAAGTAGAATGCAATTCAGTGCATGTAGATAATAACTGCTAAATTAGCGCAAGCTTCTTGTCCATGGACGGTCTCTTACGTGAACGGAGGAGCTTCTGCTGGACCAAGCAACATTCTCCAAACATCAGCCGTTGAGGCCTCCCAGTACTCGTTCGCACAAGGGAATGCGCAGCTCGTGGTTTCTGCCTTACTAATGTATGGCTGAGTATTAAATAGTGCTGGGTATTGACAATCAAATATCTGGAACGACTGATCAGCAACCAAATGGTAGGTGCCTAAGGGCGTAACTCACATATATTGAGAGCCCAAGTCTTTTTCTCTTCTCGGTTTCTACCCATGCTAACCACTTCGTACCAGTTCTCTCATTCTGCACACTCGGAGCAGGTCTGCAGTCCAGCAGCCTAGACCTCCTGCAGGCGGTAATAAGCATTCCCCGCCCACCCTCCGCGAATTCATATAATTGTTTATTACCACTCCATGCTCCACCGAGACATAACAGAAAGAGCGTCAGAATGTTGTCGATATTTCTCATCTACTCTCGTCAGTCAAAGTCCAATCCGGGCGTTATCGTTACTCACATGTCTGCCATCCCGACGTTGTTGGTCCTGGAAGGAATTGATTGCGTTGTCAAAAAACATGCGAGAAAAACGACCTCGATCTGACTTCGAATGGCTTGATCCAAGGAACATCATTGATGCAAGTAGTAATGGTGGCACACTATATAGGTTGAGAGTAGGTACGTGAATAACAGGGAAGCGAGGATGAACATATTGAAGGTACAAGCGTAGAAAATAATCTAGTACTTCACATGGAGGAAAAGTCAAGGTTGTATCGTTGATACCTGGTTGAGGTATTTCGTTTCTACTTGGAATGTTAAGTGTGTTCAGTAAGGACGTCCTTATTGGATCATCAATATATTGAAGTGGGCGGTTCTGGAAAGCAGCAGTGTTCAGGAAAAACCCATTCATCCTAGACTCTTCTACAACTGGTTGCCATGAGACTGGCAGCAGTGGACGGCGGGGAAGAGGTAAGTGTCGAGTCGGACTGGGAGAGCCAGATATCTTATCGGGCCAATCACTAGCCTCTTCCTCTTCGCCATCGACTGCATTTGTTGACGGTCGCGATTCTGCGTTTGGTAGGCCATAAGCCGGAGGTGCATTCTGGTAAGGATTCTCGCCATAGTCGAGTGCAGGTAGAAGATCGGAGTCAAAGTAGTTGGGTGAACCTTCAGACTGGAAATTCAAGGTCCAAGAAATATCAGCATCGTACGATCCCATGTAGGTTTGGGACGCATCGCCAAACATAAGAAATCCATCCCAGAGACTTGGATCGATTGGGTTTCCAGCTGACGGCATGTCATACTGTTGGAATTGCTTAGGCGCCTCATTGGGAGCTAGGGCGGCTTCCACCAAACTTGTCAGCCCTTGACCTTGGCGTGGGTCTTGCATAGGAGAACCAGACGTATGGCTTGACTGGTAGTTTGAGGTTGGTGAATCATAGATAGTCCTAGGTTGCTGATACTCCTCTCGATTCATAATGGGCGTAAAGCTACTGGCTGGTGGCTGTTGGTTCTGTCCTATCACTAACCCATTTTCATGGCTGAAGCCAGTTCCATTATCTGGATGCACCAAATCACTGACTCCTCGGGGGTGAGAGCGCACAGCAGGAGAAGCAGATCTCGAACTTGCCACGTGATCCTGATCTTGAGGCGGGAGAATGTTGCCATGGATCTTGCGATGCCGATTGAGGAGATCACTTCTGGTGAAGCGCTTCCTGCAAATAGCACAGGCAAATTTGCCAACTTCATCATCTATGTTCAAGATTAGTTCAGAGATGTGGCTTATAGGTGAACAAATTCCATTCGACACTCACGGTTTGCCTGATGTCTCGTCAAATTTTCGATGCGGCTGAAACTCTTTGGACAGCGAGGACATTGGAAGCGTTTGGGATCCGAAGTGTCCTCGCTGACCTTAACTTTACTTCTATCTTGACTGTGCCGCCCAACGGATACAGCCCGAGAATTGCTGCCGTTGGAACCACCACTATCCATCTTTCTACGTAACTAGTTCCCTTGCTTAGTACTTGCCCTTGCAGGGCAAAGGCGTGACTGCAGGTTCTGAACCTTCCCTCAGCAGATCCACGGTCACTGCCGAAACCCGGACCGGACTGGTAGCATACGGCAGTGGAGGACCAGGCCGAGAATGGTGTAATAGGAGGATAGCGCTGCCGGTGCGACAGGTGGCAGATGCGGCGTCGCCGGTGTCAAGAGAAGGGGCAATGAGGGTGACAGTCAAAAGTGGACGAGATCTCGGAAGTTTATTTTGATAGGCAAAGGCAAGGAGTGCTCACAACGGATGCTGTTGGTGGACCTAGAAAGGAGCCGTGGTCTTTTTCGACCGAGGTGGACGTGTGGCGCTAGGCTGGTTCTGGACCCGTTGCCATTTTGCCCAGCCGACCCGGAGCTACAGAGCAAAGGCTTGTATGTGAACGATTGCGAAACCGTATGCCCACCTGTTGTGCACTGCACTTTGCCATGTTGAGAATTCGATAGACCACTACGTGGAAATATTGTTGGCTTATGACGGATTTGTTGACTACACACAGTTCTGTATGTAGCTCGGGTATCGGTAAGACCTAGATGTGGGCGTCCCCTGCCTCAACAATAATCATTCCTGGCACCAAGATTTTATTCGTCGTGTCCTGAGAGGTGACCAGCTTGGAAGATGATATTGGTCCATGGCTATTTGCGCAGAATGATATCCCGTCAATGTTTCTACTATCTCAACTGCTCCCTACCCATCCGTAGATTGTGTCCAGAATTCATATAGTCTAAGGCGATAGGCAGAGCAGCGAATAATCATGCTACAAAGATCATTCATGCCTTGGCTGACAATTGGGGGTTGGGAGGAAGAGGGTGGAATACGTCAAAGTCTGGTTGAGTGCTCTTCACATAAATGACAAACCTCTGATACTGTAGGAAGCTACCTTCGCCAAACTTGATGGGCTGGAAAAGATTCTCATGCCCGACATCGTGGTAAACCTATCATCTCCAATGGCTGAACTGCTTCCATAGATTGCCCTGGCTTGCTTTAGAGCCGCGAACTTAATTTCCATGGCCTCTGCTGGAATCTTGAATACAGTTGTCTGGCTAAACGGATCGTAAGCCGCTTGAATGAGAGGAGCGGTGACAATTGAGTGAAAAACCTGTATGGGAAGTCCTTATGCCCTTCGCAACGCATCTCTTGCGGATTTCTATAGCACCAGCGTCATCACATGATCCATGCGCTTCTGTCAACCAGTCTTGCCGCTGCCCGTCCCAGAGATCCATCTCGTCAGGAAATAGATTGTAAACAGTGGCCGCTCAAACCTCAAGGGCTCCTTCAGGAACACCTGATCGACTCTTCAACCTCCTAGCCAAGAACTTCATAATCGGCAGCATCTCCTCCCTGCTGGCAGGCATGGAATCCTCGCTCTTGCTCCACTTCACGTATTCAACCTCAGCAAAGCACTCTTTCAAGTGATCAACCGCGCTTCTGGTGATCTGAGAGCTCCGACTTCCCCCCAGCACAATGACAGGCGTCCTGGATTTCCTCTCTGGCTTGGTAGTCGAAGCTGGCAATCTGCCACCAACAGAGACCACACCGCCGAACTCTGACGAGGATGGAAGAACAGCGGACAGAGCCGCCATACCACCCTGACCAAAGCCCAAACAGAGGATATTCCTCGCCGGATATCCACACTTTTCAATCAAAACCTTCTGCAACACACTCTCCCTCAGTACCACGTCAGCTGTCTTAAACCCGGCATCGAGTTCAATCTCGCCCCGTCGCTCGTCAAAAAGTACGTCATCGCCCCAGTGAAAGGCAGGACGCTCATCGCCTGTGAATAGCGAGGGGATTGGATTTGGGCCTTGGATGGCTATGCATGCCGTCTCGGCCAGGTTCAGATTCTTGCCGAGCCTTGCGAATGAGTCTTTGGTGTCGCCCAACCCGTGCAACAGGATTAGGATGTTCACTGCTGCGCCACTGGGTGGCGGGATGATTTCGAAGGTCAGCGAGGAGGGGAAGTCGGATTTCGTAGGGAGCCGTGACATTGTGAATCTTATGCTGGAGTATGGATTTGGATTGTGATTATAGTCAGGTGATATGCGATTCTCCTTTACGGCACTGATCACGTGGATGCGAGCGATGTATGAGCACATTGTTAGGTAACCATGCTGGGCTGAAGAGTGGAGACAAATAAGGTCAGGGGGGGGGAACAAGCCTCGCTCGCCGAGCACGCAAGCGCCTGCTCATCGGGCTGGGCGAAGCTTGACTGTTCGTGCCACGCAAAGCAAAGCAGGGAGACCATGTTGTTTCTCATCCCTTTCCTTTTCCGGCTGCCAAACACAGCTGTGGTATGAGGCGTTCATAGCATAACGCCTTAATTTCTTTTGCAGCTCCATGGGCACATGGCGGCCTTGTTGGTCTGGCGGCAGAGACAATAAATGCTGGAAGCTTCTCCTGAGCTGAAAGGACGCCCGGGTCCTGATATGTCAGGCCGCCTTCATGCCTTGCACGATCATGATGCATGTCGGTTAGCGGCCTTGAGCGATCCAGGGTCTCGACTCAGGACCCGAGGGTTATTGGGGGGTCTTCTTGACCGAAAGTTAAAGTATCCGGAATTGAGGAGGGGCAGAGTCCACACCTCAGCTTGCTCTGCCCACGAGATGGTATGGAGCTGATTATCTCGACTTTGTCGCCACGGTGTCCAGAGGTGCTCTTGACCGACTTGAAGGCAGTGATCCTTTGATGCTGTGGTCCAACCCCGTTGCAGACTAGGGCCCATGACCGAATAGCAGGAAGCTATGGCTCTAGCAAAGAGGGGCAGTGCATCATCAGCTTTATGCCACCATCCATTCTATTCGCGTCCCTGCCGTCGGCTCTTCCCTTCCCTGAAACATAAGACCGTTATGAAAGTGAGGCAAGAAAGAAGAAAAGACTGGACGGCATGAACCATTCCATGCTCAGCGTTCGAGCAACGGACGCGTCCCCCGGAGTTGGGAGGATGGAGCATAGGCGCTGTTGCCAACCTGACCCTGCCGATCGGCGGTCGAATATAGAAACAGTTGATGGCAGCGTTGATGTCATATGAAGTCGCCGTTTCAGGACGGCATAGCACATTGCACAGCTCACCAGAGCAGATTGCATAATGGGCAGCTCGCTGGAGCTATGATCCTGGACTTGCCCTACCGTTGATTGGTTTCCCACTTTCTATCTAATCTTTCTATGGGGCCAGCAGCGGTACGATCAAGTTAAGCAGCTTCGCCTCTCCGCTCGTGCTGGGTAGCAACTTGCTGGGGCCCTCTATATCCCGCAGACGCCTGACGGACAACACACCACTTAGACAAGCCTCTCGCCGGGCCGTCGCTTTGCCCCCCGGCCCTGGACTGCAAATCCCTGGTCCAGCTGAACAGGACGACCCAGGGACCAGCTCATGACCCTGATAGCTATAGACACATGAAACCTATGAGGCGTGTAGGAGGAGCTAATCATATCCACAGCAGCATACCATGCGGCCACTTCATATGGCAAGGACTCAATGCCGATACAGGCAAGCTTCCAACAGCTTCCCACTTACGCAAGCTATTGTCTCGTAGCCACGAGCGTTGAGCCGTCCGTGGTGTGTAGCTTGATGCATGGCCACTCGCTAGACAACACGTTCTTGATTGGGGAATGGACGCAATGGGTGGCTGTGAGAGGTGCACCAAATCACATCGCTGCCCAAGGCAGTATGGGCTGCTCCATCATGCTGAGACCATTGCTTATGATTGAAGGATCCATGAGTTGGAGGGCCCTGAGATACACAAGTGGGCCTGGTATCGAAGCTTATAAGAACCCCTCTTCACCCCGCTCTGCTTTCTCTCCTCTCCTCAGAACACTTCATTCCAACTCCTCAACCAGCTCTCTATACCCATAACACACCCTTTTATCTTTCAATCAACCACATAAATCAGCAATCATGGTTTTCGGCTGGGGTACGTCCTTGTCTTTCAATGGCTTCCGCGAAGCACCCGAGTATACATGCTGACTATATGCTCCTACAGGTGAATCTGAGCAAGCTTACAACGATGTCCAATCCGGCAACCAATCCTCTTTCAGCCACGAGGCCCTAGCTGGTGCTGCCTCTTTCGGAGCATTCAAGCTCTTCGAGGACAGACAACGCAAGGAGGGTAAGTTGGTTCTCTTCCAAATATTTGGGCTACGACCCTAACCTCGGTTCGTTTACAGGAAAGCCTGTCTCTCACGCTTTCGCCAAGGAGCTCCTCGCCGGTCTTGCTGGTGCTGAGATTGACAAGTTGGCTGAGACCAAGGGCGAGGACTTCATCGACCGCGAGAAGGCCAAGTACCACGCCAAGCAGCAAGTCGAGAGAATGTACGATGACCACTACGTCAACGGACAAGGTGCCGACCAATACGACCCGTAAGCTTACCGTCCCTCACCAATCATCCTGCGAAGAACGCTGCTAACAAGGGGACAGAAACCAGTACGACGCCCCACAGGTTCTCGACCGCTACTAGATTCTGAATCTGTAGTTGGTGTGAACCCTGCGAGTTTTCTTGTTCACATACCTTGATGGCATGAAGCATTGATATGGAAGCTCGATCTTTTGGTGGCGGTAAGCTGATGCCTCGAAACAAAGTAGCATAGCTTTCAATACTGGAATGCAAACAAACCATTTCCAATAATTATCTGGGCCAATTGTGACCTGTAATGCAAGTGAATGCAGTGAATGTGAACAAATGCCGTTGGTGTTGTAGATGTTTTGTTTTGGTACCTGCCAAGAAGAACCTGGTGTGACATCTGCGGGCATCTCGATAAGCTTGACCGCTTGCCAAGCCCTGCATCTCGACGGTGCCCGCAGACCCACCATAGAGTGCGTCAGCCAGAGACTGGCTCACGAGGACATCACTCCTCCACTCTCCAACCTTCCACATAGTACTGTACATACTCAAACGGCAAGTATGGTCAAGAACGCCCCCAACTCTCTCCGAACGAGCACGAGCTCTCTGTCACTTCAATCCTCCGAGGAAGCACGACTCCGCCGGACTGTCGCAGTGCTCGAAGCCAAGCTCCGAGTCTTGGAGACCGCGCCGGAGAACCAGCAGACCGAATCAACCGAATCATTGTGGGAAGCAAGCCTGAAAGCGATCTCTGCTGCGTCGGCTGCTGCGAATGCCAGATCAGCTCCTGCACAGATCGGAAGTCTGCTCGAGGATAGAGAGCGTGCATGGCTTGCGCAGCTTGATGCCACAATTACTCGAGACCTCGAGCTCAGAAGCGATGGCAGCAAACCCCCAGGATCTCCTTTCGGCATGGCAGGCACAGCAGGCCTCTCTCGCAAGGTATCTGACTACGAGCCATTGTCGTATCGGAGGGCTGAGGTTGCAGGCGAGGAGGCTGCCAAGGCGTGGACTGCTGCTCCTGCCCCAGAGACTTACACCCAGCCATTCCTCGACTTCCTGACTGAGAATTCAACGGTCTTCCATGCCGTTGATTACTTCGCCGAGAAACTGAAGAAGGCAGGCTTTGTGAAGGTATGTATCATCCAACACGCGCAATCGAAATCAATCAATTAACGGACTCGGAACCACAGTTATCCGAGCGAAAGAGCTGGACATCGCAACTAAAGAAGGGCGGCAAATATTTCGTCGAGCGAAACGGTTCCAGTCTGATTGCATTCGTGGTTGGAAGTGGATATGAGAGCGGAAATGGTGTTGCCATGATTGCTGGACATGTCGATGCGCTCACCGCCAGATTGAAGCCTGTGAGCAACAAGCCAACGAAGGCCGGATATATACAGCTAGGTGTTGCACCATATGCTGGAGCACTTAATCCCACATGGTGGGATCGAGATCTGGGTATTGGAGGACGTGTGTTGGTGAAAGATGCCGAAACGGGCAAAATCACGTCCAAGCTGGTCAAGCTGAATTATCCAAGTAAGCCTGAACAGAACTTGACCATGGACGAAGAACTGACTTCAAACAGTTGCTAAGATCCCAACCCTTGCTCCTCACTTTGGCCTTCCAATCATGGGAACCAATAATGCAGAAACACAAGCTGTGCCCATCATCGGTCTTGACAATGCCGATCTTTCTGCTGAAGAGGAAGGGGAATTTAAGAACCAGACACTAGGTGGTCTCGGAACTTTCACATCTACACAACCACCTAAGCTTGTCCGAGCTATTGCAGGCGAGCTTTCCATCACCGACTACTCCAGCATCATCAACTGGGAATTGGAGTTGTTTGATACTCAACCAGCACAATTGGTTGGCCTGGAGAAGGATTTACTATCTGGCGGTCGTATTGATGACAAGGTCTGCTCTTGGTCAGCAATTGAGGGGCTCTTGGCTTCGGCTTCAGGTGCATCGGTCTCTGGTGGCGGAGAGGATGGCATAGTCAAGCTTGTTGGTGTCTTCGATGACGAGGAAATTGGATCCCTACTTCGTCAAGGAGCTCGAGGAAACTTCTTACCCAGCGTCGTTGAACGGATCAGCGAGACCTTCACCCCATCAGGAGGCAGCAGCGCCAACATCCTCTCTCAAACTTATGCCAACTCTTTCCTCATATCTGCAGACGTTACCCACGCCGTCAACCCCAACTTCCTTGGCAGCTACCTCGAAGGCCACTCCCCTCGCCTGAATGTAGGTCTTGTCGTATCATGCGATAGCAACGGACATATGACCACCGACTCAGTCTCTACGGCATTGTTACAACGCGTTGCAGAGAAATCAGGCGAGAAGCTGCAGCTCTTCATGATCCGCAACGATTCAAGAAGTGGCGGAACCGTTGGACCCATGCTCAGCTCCGCTATGGGATGCAGAGCTATCGATGCTGGTATTCCACAGTTGAGCATGCACAGCGTCAGAGCCACTACGGGTGCTCTGGATCCTGGATTGGGCGCAAGGATTTTCAAGGGCTTCTTTGATCACTTTGAAGAGATCGACAAGGAGTTTGAGTAAGCATTAGAGTATGTGTATTTCTATAGGTTGTAGATGCGGGATCATGGGAGTTGAATGCTATTATGATATATATAGGGCCGAAATAATAGATCATTTGTGTCGTCTCGACTTCCGTTGTCCAATCTGCAGCTCGAAGGTGCTGGCCCAGTGAGTGAGGTACTCTGTCCTACAGTCCTAAACTTGTGATCCTTTGACTTAGATACAAACAACTCGAGCTACCAGCGACAGGTACATGGCATATACATACCGATGCTGGTAGCGCCAAGACTCGGTCGTGTCTCCTGGCCCGTGGGGACTCCATTACCCCTCAGTCGCGACGACACTAAGACGGAACGCCGGAGCCAGGACCGCTCACGCCAAAGGCATATCCGAAAGCAATGCCATCGTGAGTACGAGGTTTCCCAGCCCTTCACTCCCGTCGCTTATCGTCGGTTGAACGAGGTCTGCGGGGTTGGAGAGGCGGCTTCTGTGCCTGACCGGATCGAGGTATTTGGTACTGGGCGTGCAAGGAGATGCGATACGAAGGTACGACCTCTGACCTTGTGCTTGGTCCGGATTACATACATCCAGTGCATATGTCACCCTCCATCACCCCCCTTACTCTCCCTCTTCTCTTCTTCCTTTCTTCGTTGTCATATTTGTTCGAGGACTTGACGACCACTTGATGAAAAGGGCAGTTGCCGAATTGCTTCCTTGTATCTATTGCTATTACCTAGAAGACTCGCCCCTTTTGCATCGAGAGTCCAGTAATACTGCGTATGGGAGATAGGGATATTTGAGATAGCCATGTCGGTCGGAGAGCACTTGAGTGCTATGTGCGGCTTTGTTGCCACCATCGTCTACTTCCTTTCAGCAACATTCGTGGCCTACGTAAGTTGTTCCTCTTTGCCTGCTGCATAGCGGTCTTGTGAAATTTCTAACCATTTCAGTTATTCCTTCTTGCTGCTTATCGTCTCACGTTCCATCCCCTGGCCAAGTATCCAGGTCCTTTTCTGGCCAAGATTACAGACTGGTACTCGGTGTATCACGCCTGGAAGGGCGACCGACACCTCGAGTTTTGGCGGTGTCATGAGAAATATGGTCAGTGGTCCCATGTGACTTTATGCTACATGACCAAAAGCATCTATGCTGACCACCCTTAGGCCCGGTTTTCCGATATGGCCCCAGCAGTCTCTCTATCAACACCAACACAGCATTGAAAACCATCTATGGCCACCGAGCCAACGTCAAAAAATCCCAGTTCTACTCGGTTTTCCCCCCAACCAAGGATACGTTCAATACGCACAGCAGTATCGATAAAGCAAGCCATGCCCGGAAGCGACGTGTTCTGTCACATGCATTTTCCGACACGGCCATCAAGGCCATGGAGAACCACATCCTCGCCAATGTGCGCACCTTTTGCTCCCAGCTAGGTCGTCGAAGCATCCCTAGAGGCAAGACGAACGAGTCAATCGAGAAGTACGAGTCTCGTGACCAATGGAGCACCGCCAAGAACATGGCGGACTGGTGTAATTATCTGACTTTTGATGTCATGGGTGATTTGTGCTTTGGAAAGGCCTTCGGCATGCTGGAACGCGATGAGAATCGTCATGTGGTGGACTTGATCGGAAACGCTGCCCATAGCCACTTGATTGTGAGTCTCTCCCGTGCCCTTCTGCCGTGCACGACTAATGAGAAATAGACGGGGACGAATCCGATGATCAAGACCTTGGGGCTGAATAAAATCCTCTTCCGCCAGATCTATAACATGAGGATGCAGTACATGGCATACAGCAAAGCTCAGGCTGCTGAGCGGACGAAGATCGGGCTTGATACCGATCGCAAGGATTTCTTCTACTACCTCTTGAATGCTCGTGATCCTGAGACGGGTAAGGGATTCACCCCTCCCGAGCTTTGGGGAGAGAGTAATCTCCTCATCATCGCTGGCTCAGACACAACCTCGACCGCCTTAGCAGCAGCGTTCTTCTACCTAGTTCACAACCCAGCGGCTCTGGAGAAGCTAGAGCACGAAATCCGCTCCACCTTCTCCGACATCGAGGAGATTCACTCGAGCCCGACGCTGAATTCGTGTATCTATCTCCGTGCCGTCATTGATGAAGCAATGCGTCTCTCGCCGCCCGTAGGCGGGATTCTACCTCGGGAAGTCCTGCCCGGTGGCATCGATATCGACGGCCTCCATATCCCCGAGGGATGCGTGGTCGGCACACCACACTACGCCATCCATCACAACGCAAATTACTACCCCTCACCGTTTACGTTCAGCCCCGAGCGCTGGATAACGGACTCCTCGCCTTCCGTCACCAAAGACTCGGTCGCCCTCGCCCAGTCCGCGTTCTGTCCGTTTAGCATCGGATCCCGAGGCTGTATTGGCAAAGGGGTGGCCTATGTGGAGTTGATGACGAGTCTTGCAAGAGTGGTTTGGTTGTACGATATGCGAAAGGCACAGCAGGAGTCCTGGATGAGGAAGATTGGGGAGGGTAGTGCGGACCAGGAGTTTGGGCGCCAGAGGGAAGACGAGTATCAGATGAAGGACAGCTTTACCAGCTTTAAGGACGGACCTTGGGTTGAGTTTTTGGCGAGAGAGCTTTGAGTGTCTGTTGTCGGATTTCTGTATGGACTTGAGCTCTTGGGGTTTGGGAGTTATGTGAGAGGAGGCAAAGAAACTGACTTCTAGAGAATTTCAAACTAGATAGAACATCACTACTGTTTCTCTTTATTTATATTGTGATCAATCCATCACAGATAATGCCAAATACAATTTTGATATCTCACAAAAGTCCCACGACACCCTACAATCCCCCTTATTTGATAAATGGGCAGATATAAAGCAAAGGAGGCATAGTTTAACAGATCCGTGGGATATGGTGATGCTTACAGGGTTGTAAGAGCCAGGATTTAGGGATTAAGCGCAAGCTAACTGGTCCTGTAAGATCTCTACAACTCACTGATAGAGACGTCCCAAAGCCATCATGCCAAGCGTCCCGTGATATGTATCTCGGAGAGCGGGGATCCACGCAAGGTGTTTGCCTCTTTCGATTGCCACCAAATACCCATCAAAGAAGGGACTCCGAAGCATCAGATCATGCTGCACCCCTCGGAGAAACTGCTGATGCAGTGGTGGGCATGCCAAGTTTATACGAGATAACGGTTAATGGACGCTCAACCCTCGTAAGCCATGTAACGTTCCTGGGGTTAGAGATAAAGCACGGGGATAAGTGGGATGAATGCTCGAATAGAGCTGACAGTAGCGGATCAAGGGGGAATGAGGGGCGGGATGGGGAGACGATTATATTTATGGGTACCTTTCCCCAGAGTACTTTTTAACTTTTAGACATCACTGTCGGTCGTTTCCGGGCGTGTTTGTTTTCTGTGGTAAAAGTTTCACAATGGCGGACCTAAAGAAGAAATCATCTGTCACTAAGAGCGAAATTCCTGAGGTGGCCATCGGGCAGAATACCTTAGCTGAGAATATCCTCGGGCTCGAAAATCTCAAGGAGATTGACGAAGAGGTGCAATATGCTATTGCACAACAGCAATCAAGTCTCAGCTCAACCGCAACAGAATCATGGCTTCTCTACCTCATTCTTCTGGTTGCCTTTCTCAATGCAACCTCGTCTGGATTTGACGGGGCTTTGATGGTATATTGCTTCCACTTCCTGAGCAGGCTGTCGCTAACTTTTCTAGGGGAGCATCAATGCCGAGAGCCAGTACAAGAATTTCTTCCACCTCAAAGAAACCGGCAGTTCCACCGGAATTGTCTTTATCCTCTACAATGCAGCATCAACCTGCGGTTGCGCCTTCGGAGGACCTGTGATGGACTACTTTGGCAGAAGAATAGGTATGCAGTCAGGTTGCCTTTTCACACTTGCTGGGGCAGCTCTCGCAGCTGCTTCCAGGACCTTGGCGCAGTTCAAAGCCTCGAGGTTCTTACTTGGGTTCGGGATCATCTTGCAGACTCTATCAGCACCAGTCTATGTCACAGAGATGGTACCGCCACAATGGCGAGGAAAGCTGGGTGGCTTTTACAATACGTTTTACTTCACCGGCAGCATCACAGCCACGGGGGTCGTTTATGCGACGTCGCTATACACATCAACCCTGGCATGGAGACTACCCCTAGCCCTTCAAGTGATCCCACCGATTTTAGTCTTCATCGGCTGCTTCTTCATACCCGAATCACCTCGCTGGTTGGCATCGCGTGACCGCATGGATGAAGCCGCAAAGATCATCTACAAATACCACGGCGGCGAAGACAACGAGATTGCCAAGTTGGAAGTACGAGAAGTTGCCGCACACGTCAAGAATAGCAAACCACAGACTCCTGGTGATTATATTCGAGGCTTGTGGGACTATCGAGAACTGTTTTCTTCGCATTCGGCACGCTGGAGAACTTCCATGGTCACTCTGTTAACGTTTGCTTCGTCCTTGACTGGAAACACTATCCTCACATGTAAGTCTATTCCGGCTTGGATCGACATTGACGGTGGCTGATCTATATAGTCTTTCAGCCGACCATGCTAGCAGCTGTTGGAGTTACTTCCGTCCGCCGTAAGCTCCTACTTACCTTTGCATCTTCCATCGTAAGTCAACCCCTTGTCAATTGGACTCCAGACTGACAAATTTGGAGGTCTCCTGCTCTGGTGCTGTGATAGGCAGTGCAACCAATGACTGGATCCTACGAAGAACTCGGTACGTTTAAAAAACCACGACCTCATTATGGATAGCACAAACTTACAGTGAAAACCTCAGATTCGTCATCGGTTCATTTGCCCTCGCTTGCGCTCTCTCTATCGTAGCGGCCGCCTCGGCGGAGGTAGCCAAAGCCGACAACGCAGGACTGCCCGTCTCCAAAGCGATATCTGGCGCTGGAATCTTTGCCATCTTTCTTTTTGGTTGGATTTTCAGTTTCGTGTATACACCCAACCAGGTATGTCCACGAGAGTTTGTGGTTCCCCATCCCAGAGATTTCCTTTTTGGCGTGCGTTTTATGCTGGTAAGCGACGAAGAAACAAGAGATGGGTTAACACAAGCTCCTATAGTCCCTCTACTGCACTGAAGTCATGAACCAAAAGCTCCGGGCTAAGGGAATATCCATGCACGCTTTGCAAAGCAACCTTCTCTCGATCCTATTCACCTACACGACCTCCATTGCACTAGGTGATATTTCATGGAGTATGTCACCATCGTCCTCTTCATACCTAAACTGCTCACAAGCGCAACCTGCTGACAATCTTTTTTTAAAAACAGAATACTACTTCGTTTGGATAGCGGTTGACGTCATAGCCGGCTTTCTATGGTTCTTCTTCGGCGTCGAAACAGTCGGGCGAACGATCGAGGAATTGGATGCGTGCTTCGAGGCGCCATTCCCGCCAAAGGCGTCCTGGAAACGGACACGGATTGTGCGACAAGAAGACGGGGAGATGGCTATCCAGGACAAATAAGCTGCGTGAAGAGGACGGAAATTATGGATGGTCTTTGGTTTGATCTAATTTGATGCTCAGAAGAGTACCGATGTGTCTAGCTTGGTAGCTTATAAGTTGGAGTCTTCCCTGAATGTTAGTCCTACAATGCCAATGTTTCCTGCAGTTTCACGGTTGTCGCTCTCTCTTTCGTTCGAATATAGATATGTAGAATGCCTTGAATGGCGATGCTGACGGCATTACTGTCCGGAAGTTGTATTAGGGGAATTCCTATGATTGTAGCCTTATCTTCCAGCCGGTGATAGTCTCCTATTGTCTGAGCCGATCATTCCCGCTCGAGTCCTCGTCGTCGTTCAAGTCGATAGGGTCCTCCGAAATACACGACGTCATTGCTATTGGCGTCCGGAGGATGTATGTTGTAGAACCGTGTTGTAACTAGTAGACGGAGGGATAGGGATAGGCACAGGCACATGTGCAATTAAAGCGGGTTTATTAGGAAGTTTGCCTTCTTCTAAATTGCAATACAAGAGTTGGCTGTTTCTTTTGGGGAACCATTGAGGGAAAGAAGATTACAGAAAGACACTGCTACTAGCAGAGGGCCTGAACTGCAGAATGCCTCCCATCCCATGCCATTACGAGCAAGCAGAGACACAAAGGAGACGATTTGCCATCGCCATCGCCATTGCCATCGCCACGACCTAAAACCGGTGCCACGCAACGGGGAAAAAGCGAAGAAGAAAACAGCGAACGCTGCTCTATGTAGAGCGGTAAAAATGCTAATAGTAACGCCCATGAAAATTCGCCCTTAGACGTGTTTTCTCTGTATGCTGTGCCTTCCTGCGAACGCCATATTCTACAATTAGTCCTGACAAAAAACACAATCGCCATAATTTCAAATTCCGGTTCCCAAGGATATCATTTCTTGTTCTTTGCCGTGTCAACGCCGATTAATGTCGTGCCGCAAATAGTCATTTCACTTGAAGCCTCTCCATCGCTTCTTGGTCTTGCCCTTCTTGGTCTTGGTAACCTTGTGACTGGGTGTTGCTGCGGTCTTGCTGGCCTCTCCACGCGAGTCAACATCTGCACCTAAACCATTCAACTCATCGTCGTCCATCTCGCTTAACTCATCACTTGCTGCATCAGCAGTGTCCAGATTCTCCTCTGGTATGTTTGTGCCATCAGGATTGAGATCTTTGTAAACCCATGGCACACCACCATTACCCAGCGCGTTGTTAACGTCAGTAACAGCACCGCCTGTAGAAACAGGAGGCGTAGGAGGTGAGGTTTGCTGGGGCTCCGGAGCAGAAACATAACCATTGCTGTCAGGTGGCGTGGAAGTCGTCTTAGCACTATTCTTGCTCTGTGAGTCAACACTGGCGTCTTGATCTGCCTCACTGATACCAGGCTCGCTAACAACAGGTATAATTGCTTCATCGTCAACTTCGCAAGGTGCGTCGACATCCATAACGTCATCTTCGACAAACACCGAGATGTCTTCAGGTGGAATTCCATTCGTGCGTCTTGTTCCTATTCGCTTTGACGGGCTAAGCTTGGATGGGCTGTCAACAATAACGGTGTCGCCATCGTCTGCCTTGAATTCTATTTCCTCGGTAGCCGTGTTTGCAGGGATTTCCAGTGCAGCCTCAAGAACTTGGTCAAGCTCCTCTAGCAACTTGGCCTTTGGCTCCTCATTGAGAGCTGCTTCGGCTTCAACCGCAGACTGTAAGAGTGGTGATACAGCCTTGATGATCCGCTTGGCCAATCTCTTGCGATCCTTGAGATCTGCAGCAGCCTTCTTGGCAGGCGAGGACATATCATCTTTGCTTCTGGCAAGCTCATTCGTCGTTGTAGCTGCTGCCAAGCCTGCACTAAAGACACTGCTGAAGTCCCGAGAGAACTCTGATGCATTTACATAGTACCGGACATTACATCTTGCTTGGAGCTCATCCAGTCCTGCAGAGAAGACTGTCTTCTTTTCGTCAAGTCTGTTATAAGTCAGCATGGCTTTCTGTCAAGTAGTTGAAAGACTTTACCTCTTTGCAAGCTGGAGTATCGGTGGAAGCAACTTCGCAACCGGAAAATAAACTTGATCCATAACTTCTTCTTCAAGCTCAGCCTTTTTCAGCTTCTGAAACTCTCGGTCGCGGGTAGCGTGAGAAACCTCCTGAAGCTTTTTGAGATCTTCGACCAGCTGGGCAGAGAAATCAACACGACGTTCAAGTTTTTGTCTGCCAAGTTCACCCATTCCTGCGTAGTTTCTTCGGGTCAACTCCATGGAAGAGTCGTTCTGTAGTTGAAGACGCTTGATAAGCGGCGCACCTCGTCGTGCTTCCCGCTTAAGAGACCAATACTTGCAAAGGTCCGCCGTCCACTCTCTGCGCTTCAGTATGTTGAAACGTTGTAGAAAGGATTCAACCACATCAAAAACTATCTTCGGAACTACAAGAGTGCCAGAATCCAACTTCCACGGTTGTTTTGGGGGTTGAGTGCCTTTCTTATCCGTCTCTGCCGTCGTATGGGCAACAAGAGCACCTTGAAGTTGTGGTTCGTCAAGCTGGTCCTCGGTTCTAGCATTGTGCAGACGAGTTCCAAGCTTGTTTGCTGCCTCTTGGTTCTCTGCCCAATACTGGTGCTTGAAAATACGTTTGTAATAACGTTGGGCCTCATCAACTATTCCATTGACGTCGTTCTCTCTGGCATAATCCGAAGGACAGTGCTTGTGGCAGTATGCCTTCATGACAGTAGTTCCGTCTAGCACAGCAAGAGTTCCATGGTTGTTTTTCATCTTCATATACAGGCCGGCCTTTCGGGCACAGGTGATGTGGAAGGGAGTAGCACACTGTGCAGAGCTACATTGAACACATGCGCCCATAGACTGCTTGCACAGATAGCACCTCAAGCTCCAACGCGTCTTAGGAATTCTCTCAACGTCCATGACAGGTTCCATGAAGGTATGGTTACCAAGCGAGACCTCACGAATCCACATAGCGCAGAGAAGATGAACCCATTTGGAGGAGTTGGTCTGTTTGAAGGCACCTCCTTTGTTAGGGCAGAATATGCAGGTCTGTTAAAAATTAGTCTCTGGTTTGAATAAAGGGCTGCGGTGCATACCGGGATACCACGGCCGATCAACTGGCACTTCCGGCATAACCATTGACCCTCCGGGATAAATGGGACACCATAACATTCCTGATGAACAGCTAGGTCACACCCATCACAAAAGACAATGGCGTTGGTGTTCTCGCAATCACCATCATCACAGACAGCACATCTGCTATCTTGTTCCTCGCCCGGTAGGGGTTCTCCGTTGACGGCGGCAGCAGAACTTGATCTTGGGCGGTGAGTTTGTGGTGGCTTAGGGTTCGGCTTTGGCATGCGCTTCTCCAGATCGTGCATCTCTAACTCAATCTTGGTTAGAGTTATCTCAAAGTGCTCTCTGGTAAGAGCTTCAAATCCCTTCGCGGTCCTCATATCGCGATTATATGCAATCAGCCAATACTCATCCTGCTCATCCATATCATATTCGACGCGGAATTCTGTGCCGTCGTAGAGATTATGATCAGAAGCTCTGATGAGTGTGTCTGGACGCACATAGACGTCTGTGATTTGATAACCCACATTTGCCATGGACTGATCTACATAGCGTTCCATGCCTAGAGCCTTATCCTCAAAACGTGCAAGAGTATCTGATTTGCGGAATGATGGTTGTGGTAAAGTGAGCTTCTCCTTCGGGTCAAAGTTAAGAATCGGAGCTGGTCTTGGTGTTCTGGGGCTGAAAGCCGTAGGTTGACTGGGGCCGCGGGTATGTTCCATCATAAGGGCTCGTTTTGCGTAGAAAGCTTCTGGGTCCTTGGGAGGTCTGCCTGGCTTTCGCTTGCCTCCTCCTGGTGTACCTGGTATCCTGACTGACATAGACAAGTCTGGTGTAGACATTGCGGATCCATCTTCATCTTCGTCTTCGAAGGGAGAGCCGTTTCTGCCATTTATGGAGCCATTCGCAGGTGTGACAGGTCTGGTATGTGGTGCAATGCCGTCAACTTCATCTGCGTCAATAGCAAGCAAGGTAGAATTGATATCCAGATCTGGGTGAATCTCCTCCAAGGCTCTCTCCTCCCTAGGTTTGTAACCATCACTGTGACTCATGGTTGCAGCTTGAGCTTCGGAGCTAGAAGCATATGTCGGTCTGGTGGCGGGTGGTTGTTGTCGAGGTATTGTTGGTCTTGTCCTCGAGGTTTTTTCGCGTCGATTACTGCTGTAGATCTTTGGCACTACACCATTCGCAAGATTCTCTCTGCCTACGCGACCACGAGGGCCTATGTAGTTGTAGCCTCCAGGACCTGTACCGCCAACAGGAATCTCAACGCCAGTTTCTGGATCCACGTATCTGCCTCCACCTCCAGGGCCACCTGGAATGTACTTCAGCTTTTGTTTTTTCTTGGGTGGTTCTGCCGCAGCATCTCCGACGACGATGGTGGGTTTCTCGGTGCGCGCTGATTTGGGTTGCGTGGTTGCGCGCTTTGGTCGAGGTGTCGAGGACGTGGGATTTGTTGTTTCTGGTGCCATTTTTGCGGATCGCCTTCAGCGGCGCGTCCTGAGGCCGCAGCGCCGAGCTGCTTGAGAGCAAAATGACAACCGTCAACTGATCGCAACTCTCTCAACGCGCTCTAACAGTCAAACGTCTACCAGAAAGGGGAAGCCAAGGTCGACAGCAGGATGGAGCATCGGAGAATCTGTTTCGGTTGAAGAGACTGTCTGGGGGGCAAAGGAGTAAGACCTCTGCGAGCTTTACTCGAGTACAACTTCAAAGTCAAGGCTGATGTAAAGTATATCCTCACTGCAGCAAGGCGAGTTGATGTTGAAGGGAGTCGCGACGAGGTTCGGAGCTAACACATTAGAAGCTAGCCCTCGTCGGCGGCTCCAATTATTCAAAGCCGCGATGCATTAGTCATCGACGGCAAGGGTCTCGGCGACGATAGGGGGCACGAGCGGACTAATGGACAAGTGATTTAATATTTCATTCAATATTGGTCTTCAGGTCGACCTTGCTCCTAGGCCAGCACCCTTTCCTCGAGCTGGACATTCCTGAGTTGTTTCTCTATATCTATATCTCTAACTCGTCCCTGAATTACCCCGTCAGTGCAACGATTGGCGAGATTATTGCCACCAAGCAGCAGTGGGGGACACAACTCACGGACCACCTTATCTTAAAATCGGGGAGAACAACTCCCATCTACGGACGACGGAGCCTGCTGTCAGCTTATGTCAATCGCCATAGAATATGTAGCTGACGCCACATATCCGGAATTTGTTGGTTATATTTATGCAATTGGGTGTTCAGAATTCCCTTCAGAGTTAATATAAGTCAGCCATATTCGAGTAACAAATAGGCCTTCTCGTTAGCTTTTAAGTCACTCTTTGGTAGTTTTTTAACTTATATGATTGTTTTATTGTTGCTATCGGAAGTCATTGAGTTTAGGTGAGGTTGAGGCCTTAAACTTAAGGTTTTAGGTGAGCCATGTCCCTCCGCAGCAAGGTACCCCACGCTCGCTGACGCTATCACGACTACCAGCTGAAAGACGATACCTGGGACCACGGCCGCACGCATATCACGATCAAAGGTTGTATATCTTGCAGGGCAACGTATCTTACTTGCAGGCACAGCACGCAAGGGAGCGCTTTGCCTGGATAATCCCAATATTACCGGACGATAATGCTGGGCATCCCAAGTGCTTGGGGAAAACTACTTCGTTGAACGCATGCACGGCCCTGTATGATAAGGTAACTGTTTTGAGCTGTCAAACGCTGGGTCGAATACTTGTACAGCATATTCAGGCTAAGCGTTAGCTCCTGTCGCTATTTGCGGGAAGAAATATCAGGTACTCCGGACATGATGATCGTGCTCGAAGGTCCACATGTAAGTGAGATCTGTGTCCAAGTATGTTTCGCGGCGGAGGGGGAATAAAGGAAAAAAAGCACCGAAAGAATGCTTTGTCTTTCGCAACGTTCCTGGGGTTTATTCAACGCGAAAGTATGCACCGGCTGCAAGATTGGGTGAGTAGTCTTGCGTTCCCGCATGTGCATGCAGCGGACGGGGTTTCATCAGTTCGGAGGCGCAGAGTAGATCAGAAGCAATCTCTCCCCGATTATCAATTACGAGGACCAGTGGTAGGACTGAAACAATGGCACATGCTCTGCTGGTAAAGCAACTCATAAATTGTGTCTTCCATACGGATGACCCTTTGCATCTTAGCATTCCTTGCCGCTTCTACTCATTGCCGCATCTGAAGCGTTGTACGCACTTGCCCGCGCAAAGGTATCCGCAGCTGCATTTTCAAAAAGCCAAGACTGGATGATTAGGTCATACATCACAGAGACCAATGGGTTTCCCCGGGAAAGACTCCAAATTTAGGAAAAAGAAGCGACATCGGATATCTCCCACCTGAGAACTTGGCTTATGCAGCCAATTTGGGTGGTGCCATCAATGCCTCCAGTAGCGCTCTTAACACTTTGTAGCATACGCGTTGTCTCAAAACCCAGTCTTAAAAGATTTGATTTGCTGGGGCTTGCAAGTTCACCGGTAAGGCTTTGAAACCCTGAGACGTTTATAGATTTGGGGGACGGTAAGTTAATACGCTTTCATGTGAAATGCTGGTCGACTCATATGTGCCCAGATTCAATGATGGCACACGATACGGTTACGAGAGATCTGCCTCCATATTCAAAGCAATACGCAGTGGCCGGAGAGCACAGATTCGAAAACACTGAATGCAACAGCACTCTCCTCAAAAATACAAAGGAATTTGGATATTCGGTTTAAGCCTTACCGTTGCCTTCAAAGTTTTATTTAAAGATGGGAATATGGAAAGATTGACGTGGCTCTAGAGTTGGTCGAGCTGTCATAAGCTTACTAACTTTTATGCGAACATTTCTTTTAATTAGCATTGATGACCGACCATAAGTTATCATCTTCGTCCGTCAATTCGAGGACTAGGGGAAGCTATTTCAGGTCTCCGGGGATTGTGTTGACAATACAAGGAGGATTTTGTTCTCAACCCTGATCAATATGTGTGCAGTTAATCTGGCATGACTGTCTGCATATGCCCGCTCAATCTATCGCAGATCTCCCGCCCGCGTAAGTTTTCTGGTCAAGCTCGGTACTGTACAGTTAATGCAGTGACTGCAGATCACGGCTCCCGTGCAGCATGCAAATCAATACCAGCAGTCTTGGAAACACAGCGGCACCTCTAGAGAGACATGAGGTATGATGATCACCAGTGCATGCCGATGCAATGCATGCTACTGTATTCCATCCAGGAACCTCTTGCATTTCTATCAAGAGAACGTACCTACAGCCAGCAGTATGACGTATGATCCAAATTTGCAGAGCGCAAAGGGTTCACACGGACTTGTCAGGTCCGATTCACAAGCTAAAGAAGCACCCCAAGTAGTCAACTTATAGTGTAATGCAGCACTTGACCCGCGCCCAAAGCTCAGCAGTGCGCTGCAGCTTGCAGGGCACCGCTAATCAGTCTTTTAGCGTCTTTCCGCAGGCGGATGTGTAGAAGCCGAAAGGAGGAAAATCCCTTTTCGCATGAGCCTTCAATTGCTCCATTGAGGAGATAGGCAAGTCTTGTACTGAAAGTGATGGTGCCGGGTGCGCCGCGTAAGTTTATCTCATTTGATATCGACGATATCCGGAACAAGGCAATATGTTTCCGGTGCCGGAGCCTTTGCTAAGCAAATCAACCGACGGCTGAACATAAATGCGAAGGAACAGCTACTCTCCACGATACCACAGGGGTCAGCTGTTGATATTGGTTCTACAAGACAACGTTTCAATGCTAGAACAGAGTGTGATAAGTTGGATCTGCGAGGGACAGCCCGGTCATACAAGGTGTAAGTAAAAGGGAGACGTTATTTTCGCAGTCAAAGAGGAGTCAGCAGACAAGAAACCATGCCACTAGTTCAATCTAGTAGCAGTGCTCATTCATGTACTCCATGCCTTCAGAACTGTCCCTCGCGCTTGCTGGCGCTACACGGTGCACTGAATATCGATAGGGCTGGTCGCACCAGACACACAGCTACGTTGATGGTTGCAGGGGTCGTCTTCGCCTTCCAATGGATGCGTCTAGACGGGCAAGGTATGGTAGAATGCGCGGGCTGGAAACGACAGGACCTCTGGACCTGCATCCAAAATCACGAGCCTGGGGTTGGAACAGTGGCAAGAGGGGAAGAGGGTTTCCGGATCAACCATTTCCGTGGGGAAGGCAAAGCACCGGTTGTTCTGCCCATTGCATCCGTCGGCCTGAAGGGTCTGGTTGGGCGACGACCGCCGCAAACATCAAAATGCGGGAGGGTACAAACAATACTCTTTCTTCCGGCTGCACCGCATCTCGCCCCGTCTGCGAACCTGGTATCTGCGTCCAGACAAAGGTCTGTCCGAATGGAGTTGCGGGGGCTTGCCGTACGGTGCTGAAGCCGCGCAGGAGCCAACCACAGTTAAGGTTTCACTCGCTTCGCCCATCAGGAACGGCAGTCAGGCCAAAAGTCGTGATCATGATCTGGGAGCCAGCTCGTCCGTCCGAACTTGCTACGCATACGCATCCTGACCCATATTCGCAAAACGATAATGCATTATTGCGTCCCGTTGTCCCACCCCAATGTCGCAGAGGAGGGCTCCTTTCCGTATCGTCGGAGCATCATCATGAATCCCTCGTCTGCAGTGTCCTGCTCGGCAGTGGACCTCGGCGGCACACCGTCGAAAGACCAGCACCGATTGCACGGCCGGGGTCGACAGGAATAATGGCTGCACTGGGATGGGAGTCCACGCCAACCAAGCGCCATGGGCGGCGCTGGACCCTGCTGCGGGCCTCCAGAGCATTGTACCAAGCTTCTCAGCTGACGCCACTAGGCCGAACCGCTGCGGCGATTCTCAATCGAGAGTCCTCGAGGGTGTTTCCAGGGCGGCCACTCTGGATCACCACAACTCTAATTGTGTTTTCCTTTTGCCTGCGGCCCTTGGTGCTCGCCGTGCGTGCCTGATGGGGTGAACATTTTCCTCAGCTGAGCACACGGGAGCTAAGAGCGACATCAGGGAGTGGCCGTCGGTCAGGAAGGACCATATATGTCGACCTTCCCTTTCATCATCTGCTTGGAAGTCGAAGGTGAGGAGTTGCCGCACACGTCACAGCCACGCATTCTTCTGATTCAGCTTTACCACTTGGCTCCTCGCGATTGACGATCCCAACCCCTTGACCAGCTCTAAGCCTATCTCGGTGCTGGTGGCCATCTCGATCCAGTCAAGTCGGCCTCGGCAGCCAATGAGTGCGGGCCATGGATTTTGAGGGAGAGCAGCTTAGTCGATCCATTGCACTTACTATGACCGGACATGTCGCCCTTCCGGCCCTAAGGGCTCCCTCGTCGTCACTCCGAAAGCAGCATAGCACCCCGGCCCTTAGAAGTACGATGCTATGTAAGAAGGACATTTGCCTCTACACTGGAATGTCGGACAGAGAAAGAGGCTGGAAACATCGTCCCAATTCCAAGTCTAACTTCACACTCGCAGCCATGCATTCTCCTGCCAAAGATCTCAGTATCAAGCGTTGGGATGGAACTTCGAGAAGTTCATCGGACTGGGATGGCCTCAGACGAGTGAGTTGATTTTAACGCTGCCATTCTTTCCACTCGCTAACACGGGAAAGGATCCCGAGTTGTGGTTTCCAGGAGGAAATTGTTATGTGCATCTCTATGCATATGGTCAGTCGCGCAGAGGACCGGCCTTCAAGATTCCATACGAGACTATTATCGCTGCCGATTGTCTGCCTTTGCTGGAGAGCTTTCTTGTTGAGAGTTCAATAGACTCACCCATCTCCGACACCAGCTCCTATGGAGTTGATGATAGCGATATGGATGCTCGTGTGTTCGATCTATATATTCCTGCTCCACGAGCCATTCCAAAAGGCCAAGCAATGCTATACCATATGGCTACAAGAAACTTTTTTGCTTGGGTTTGCGGGAGATCAGTAGTTGGCTCGCACCTCGGCGACGCCCTTATTGGTCTCCTGAACAGCATGGAAGAGTGGCGCACACCTGGGCAGGACAATGTGGAAGATATCGTCGCTTACATCGATGAGGAAGGATATGCCGATCTGAACAGCCAACCTGATCATGCGCTCGCAATTCTACACTTTGCCGAGCACTTTCGCTTCAAGGATCTCTACATCGATGCATTCTCGCACTGTGTTGGCATGTACGACAGTCTGATTTACAGTTCCGAGTATGAGGTAAGTAGACTGAAGGTCGGTTTCCACAGAGCTCACTGACCACCTGTAGTCTTTAAGCAGAGTTTCTCGTGCTCTGATCAGTCGGTCAAAGATAGAAATGGATCTTCGACTCGACAACTGTGGTCGCAAGCTTGGTACTTTTCTTCACGATGAACTGGCCTATGCAAACCGAGGCTTCTCGCCTGAAGCTCGCGAACACTTAGATCGCTTTCGATCCTTTCTGCAGGCATTTTATGTTGCTAAAGTCGGCTACTACCCTCCTACATCGATCCATAGCCACAGCGATGCGTTCCCCAAGAATGTCTTCGATCTCATGTGCACCGACTTCGAAAATCTTTACGAGTACTTGGCTGATACTCAATACTCACCAACCTTTGCCATGCCTTTAAGTGGTACAGATATTCAAAGAAATATAGCAGTTTTCGATGCTCGACACAAACACAGCAAGCTTCCCTACTCGGTGCCACTGCTTCCCGAGATCGAGGAGCCCGTAAAGTCACGGAGCCGACGCATGTCATGGGTTCCTAGCAAGGCGGATAAAATGAGGCTCGACGCACGACTTGTCGCCTTCTCTGCTCTTAATAAAGCTACGAATCGTGGCGATGAGGATATTTACGCCAGCGGTTTGGTTCGTGCATACCGCGAGTTTGAGAAGCAATGCGTCTTTTCCCACTGCAAAGTCAACAAAATCGACAAGAACTCTATCTTAGAAGGGCGAAAAGTACGCTGGATTGCCATATACACCATTCTGCAGACACTTCTCTCGGCTTCCCGGGTCCCTGAGCAAGTTCGCGATGCTCAGCACGTTCCATACAGCTTGTGTGTTCAGACAGCTGGCTGCCCACCATGGAACGACAAACCACGCCCACAAGCCGAAGTTTCACAACGGAGACAGAGCCTTCCTGCCCACCTTATCGAACAATCTCTGAGTGCTACCCCCGAGGAAGTTCCACCCTTACCCCGCCCATCAACTGCAAAACAACCCCGTCCATCGACCGCAAAACCAAACCGAACCCAGACCGGGAAACAATCAGAGGAGCAAATGACTTTCGAAGATTTCTTCAAAACAAAGCCAGCTCGCAGACTTAGCACTTCAGGGACTGGTATATCGACGGTGAGACGGGCACTCAATAGTCTTGGAAACATGCCTGAGCTCATACATCCTAGACCGCAGCGAGCATCTCATCATGAGATTCTTGTTGACGGTTATGGCAATGGTATGAACATCAGCAACCACAACGACGTCATTCCCACTGCTATCATGGAAGAGGAAGAGCAAGAGAGGACACTACCCCAGCGAGAGCCATCACCACTGAGGACATTGTCATTCGACTCCGATTATTCCGTATGCGAGGCTTCGAGATGGTCTATGTCAGAAGCACCGGAAAGAACCGAAAGTCCCGGCACCAGTGTGGAATCTCCTACTACTGGAAGTCGGCGGAATTCTGGCGATAACACATCAGTCAGGGACTTCCTCGATCGTCTCAATACCGGTGAGCTGAGGAGAGTCACAAGCAGCATCTACTCGAATGACGAGCATAGCGAGGCTGTGAGGCAACCAACACCCTTACTGGTCAAGGAGAAAACCACAAACGATCATCCAAAGCTCAAGAGCAAATTCCATCTCGACTGGCCTAACGAGAAGGATGATGAGTTCAAAGAAGGCCTTCTCGATTATCTCGCCACTTCTGGGTGAGATCGGCGAGAGAGAGGTAGTTGCATTAACCATCCCATGTAAAATCACGATGTCTTTTTTTCTTTTTTTTACCATATACCAAAGGCGGATACCCTCACACATTCCTTTCTCATATTTGTACACTGTCTTGCTTGGGGTAGAGCTGTCTACTGGAATGGTTGGAATTGATTGATATTAAAGTAATATAATGGCAGCATTCCTCACGTGGCTCTACAATCCTGTCCACCAATGCAGAATATGTGAGACCGTCTACCACAAGGTACAGACTATCCCCGGTTGCCCTAAAATCCACCAAGGCTATTCCTTTCGCTAGGCTTCCCCATCGCGGTGAGATAGACATAGCCAGCCACAAGTACTGATCAACCATCGAAGACTGGCAGTCTTGTGACCACAACAATTCTTACGCTACCCACGCAGTTCGTCTCCAACCACCCAGGTTCATTAGAACTTTACCTTTGTTCCGCCGTAGTCGAGCACTATCATGACCGGCCCCGTGGGCGCCGCTAAGCAGTACATGCGGGGGTGACCCTCCAAGCCACCAGGCAAAACTGGGAGACTACATGTAGCCTTTCTAGAGTTAAGCCTCTTCAGTTATTGTGCGTGGTGCAATATGCAATGGAGCATTCCTTAGCCTTGGAGAGGAGGACATGTTCCTTGAGGGCCTTAGCCACATCACTGGCAAAGGTTCCCGTCTTCTCATAGCACAGGATCTGCGCCCAGGAATCCAGCAGCGTGTAGCCCTGCACGAACGTCCGCACCATATTCTGGATGACCACCGACCGGAAGCGCGATCCTTCGGCTGTGTTCTGGTAGATAAAATTGATCTCGAGGACGCCGGGTAGCCATTCCGCCTTCTCGGAACACTCTGCGTACTGCTCGACGGCGGCGTCTCGAAGATCGGTGATGCCGTATTTGTCGGCTAGTACGTAGAGCGTCGAGAAACCACCGAAATGCGCATTGTCCCAGTCTACTTCGGTCTCGATATCTTCAGCGTGTCCATGAGAACAGAGATCTCGAGACCCGTAGATCCAATCCACGAAGAGCCCAAACGCGGAAACGTCATCGTCATCCAGCCATATCTCTTTGTCCTCCACGTCCCGGAAGGAGGGGCCTTGAAACAGTGCGCTGAAATGGGTCGAGCGATCGCAGAGGAGGTCTTCATTCAGTACCCATAATTTCCGCTTCGGGCCAACATGGATCTTGACGAAGTTTCCTGACGTTAGGAATCTGGAGGGAGAAGATAAACGGTCAGTCACATGATGGTAGACTGATCAAAGAGCATACCAACTCGCTGACAGGTCGAATGGGCTTAGCCTCGATTGCTCTGAGTCTAGATGCAGGCGGGGCGCCCTTGGGTACTACGATGGTCGAGATGCTGTATTCCGAGTTTATGGCACTTCGCATGCTACTACTCCTTCTGGATGTTTTGAATCGCTCGCGGGGGTTTTCCATGCTGGTAAGGAGGAGCTTCAAAAGATCGGAATTGGGTCAATGATCAATTGTGTAATTGTGTATTTGCATCGAATGTTTGTATTCACAACCAGCGATCCGGCGTAGTAATCTTGCTACGCGATGCGACCGGGGGCAGTAAAGGGGCAGCGCCGACACCGCCCTGCATAGGCGAGCGGTGTTCTGGCAGAATCCCGCATGCCCAAATTCGAACTGCCTCAACAGCTTCGTGTGGCTGGCTGCATTCTGAAGATGGACCATTTCACGCCGTACACGTACTTCCAATGTCCCTGCACAGACAACTCAATCTCCATCCGGAATATAGGTCACTTGGAGAGCACGCGGGCCGAAAATGACGACGAAGATGAGCGAACGTTCGATCCCAAGGCCCCGAGAGCAAACTTCAGTCTATATCCCCTCGATCACCTTCTGTACTGCGAGATCTGCCACGAAATACGATGTCCGCGATGTGCATTGGATGAGATTGTTACTTGGTACTGCCCGAACTGTCTGTTTGAAGTTCCGAGCAGTACCGTAAAGAGTGAAGGGAATAGGTAGGCGCGCATCAGCTGGATTTTGGTGTGAGACTAATAAGCTCGCAGATGTACCAGGAGTTGTTTCCAATGTCCGGTATGCGTAGCACCTCTATCAGTCAACAGCGAAGCACCTGCACCGACGGGTCTAGGAGCAGAACATGCCGGACCAGCAGGTCCATTCGTTCTAAGTTGTTCCTTCTGCTGTTGGAGCTCAGCAGAAATCGGTATCAAGTTCGAGAAACCGAACAGCATATTTTCACAGCTCGCGAAGATCAAAAACGGCGGGGACCCGATCCTATCAGCGAAGCAACGACGCCTGGATCGAGAAGAACGGAGGAGGGACTTTTCGGATGCCTCCATACCCGAGGACGCGCAAGAGGCACTACCGTTGGACCCCAACGAGCAGCTGGATGCCGAAGCCCAGTTCTCGAATCTTAAGTCTTTCTATCAATCACAGCTGGCAGATGCGTCTCCAGCTAGTGCGCTAGGATTCGGTGGAGAATATGGATATGGTTCTCCAGGCGCACTGACACGTATTATGGGCTTGTACACTGGTGGAGGCCTGGCAGACAAGAGGTCCCAAAGCAAATCGACACCAATGCGAGAAGCATGCGATGCTACTGAAGGACTACAGCTCGCGAAAGTCAACGCCGATGAGGATCTTGCAAAACTACGCCGTGAAGGCTGGCAGGGCACTGTATCAAAAGAACAGCGCTGTGAGCAAGCACACGAACCACACTTTGTGTCGGACCTCCGACCCGTTGCGGCTCTCCTGCGTACAAAGCGATCAAAACGGTGTAAGTCCTGTCGACACATCCTCTCAAAGCCCGAGTCAAAAGTGCAAAATACCCGGTTCCGAATCCGACTCCTGGCCATGAATTATATCCCGACCATCACCATCAAGCCCCTGCAGCCAGTCCTACCCGGTCAATCATCACTACTCTCCCCCATGAAGCCGACACAATTCGTCCTCACGTTCAAGAATCCTTTGTATGACGCCGTCAACGTCAGCATAGCCACACCCTCCCAGACCCCGGGACGCTACAGTAGCAAAGTCACAGTGTTGTGTCCACAGTTCGAAGTAGGAGCATACATCGAAGATGCGTGGGACGACGTGCTTCGCGAGCCCGGAGAAAAGGGGGGCGAGAAAGAACGGAGGAGGACCAGAGCTGAGACGTTCGAAGGCCAGCAGCAAGCTGAAGCAGGGAAAGTGTGGGAGAGCGGCAGGAATTGGGTCAGTGTAGTGGTGGAAATCGTGCCCGCTACCGTTGGTCCAGAGAACGGGCCGGCATTCTTGACGGAAGGAATGGAGCAGGACAACAGCCCCCTGAAAGAGGACGAGGATATTCTGGAGATTCCGGTCTTTGTTAGACTAGAGTGGGAGACGGATCCTGCGCACGATGATGGTCTTGGTGCTCCTGTCAGTAAGGACAAGGAAGCAAAGGTGAAGCGGGAGTTGGCATATTGGTGCGTGTTAGGAGTTGGTAGAATAGCTCAGGTCTAGAGCATTGGAAGAATCAAGATACCCATTTGACACCATAAGATAAGAAGAGGACATTATTCGTGACAATTGCAGATAAGCTTGTTAGTGGAATTCTCAAGCCTTATGTAGGTACTACGCCTTCCAACCTGATGACCAGCCGTACAGTTAAGCTCAAACCCCATTCCCATTCATCCATGCATTTTTTTCTTTTCCTAACTGACTGATTGAACCGACCAAGCGTCTATCAATATCTAGTAGTCAGAGGCACCACCTTGAGGGAACTCGAAACCAACACCACGTCCGGTAAGACGTCTGTAGACCTCAGAGTAGGTGTCAAGTCTGTGATCAACACCTCCCTTCTCCTTCTCGTCAAGGACAACCTTCAAGACCTTGCTGCCATCCTCCTTGGTGCGGAGACGCTTGCCAACAATCTCGACTGGGAAAACGAGATCGGCAAGGATAGCATCGTGGACAGCGGTGAGTGTTCGGGAACGAGGTCTCTTCTGGGTGAGAGAGGTTCGGGAACGGTTGGATCGCTTTGGGCGGGGAAGGATACGGCGGGATGCGAGGATCAGAACGTGACGGTCAGAGAACTTCTTCTCGAGCTCACGGGTGAGACTGGGGATTTCCGTTAGAAAAGCAATGTTGACTCGAGGGGCACTTTGACTTACCGTTGCTGAACTCGGTGGAAACCTTGGAGGGATGGGACGGGGACAAAGATGACAATAGCCTTCTTGCCGTGGCCAACTTCAATCTGCAAAGCAAACAAAAGTCAGCATGCGAGCTCCATTATGGTGAGATAATGGTCCGCAGCCCGTCCGAATTCCACAACCAAGCGCCGACACACGCATCTTCAAACACTGTTGTAATGATTGTGCAATCTCATCCTGTATCTCAAGCATGATGATGCACGTAAATCATATATGTATGGTATGCCAATATGCCGGCGCCGAGTAGTTTATCGTCTCGCGAACTGCTTTTCCATATTGTTTCCTCTCTGCTGTGCAATCATCAATGGCTCACCTCTCTGGCAGAAACGAATTGAAGAGGTCGGAGAGCGGCCTTCAAGTCGGGGGTGTTGGACTCGAGGTCATAGAGAGCGCCAGCAATGCTGGTCTCAAGCTCAGATGGGTTCTGGCGCGATGGCGACTGTTGCGCGATCTTGTTGAGAGGATTGCCGGACATCTTTGCGGTGTTGTCGTGAGAAGGTCTGAAGAGGGAACTTTCGAATTCGAAATCATGGAATATTTCCAGAGTGTGGAAATTAAGCGAATAAGCCTAAGACACTTTGGTATTGGTTTGTCATGTGACTAGCCGACCATCTCTCCGAGCCGGCATTCCCCAGACTCAACATCCAATACTGGGACTGGGTACATTTTGGCTTGGCAGGTGAGGTGAGTGATATCAATCAGACAGTTTCAAAAGCCAGTGTGGAGCGAAATCCATGAGAATAAAAATAGTCTATGATCTATTAAATTATAATACTAGAGCCCACGAGACAGATATTGCAAATAATGCAGCGCTAAAGAGCATGTACAAGAATAAAGAGTTTCCCCATAACCCCAACTGTCATACCCATATCAAAAAAATGTGTAGCAGATTTGCGCTCCAAAGTACGCCTTTCATAATCCTCCTGAATCATAACCGGTATAAATCAACCGAACTCCGGGGCCACGGCTTCCCTTTACGCCTTACTTTCCAGTAGGTCGATTCCTTTAATATTCATACCAAAATCCATAATCAAAATTTTTGGATCTTGTCCTGTACTGATGATACGACGGTAGTCAGACTTGGCTGCAAGAACCCAACTGGTATGCCATTTCGGAAAGTCCAACAGTAGTCGACCACTAGCCATGTCAAAGACTTTAATATCTTGGTCATAACTGCCTGATATCAGTCTGCCACTAATAGAATCAATGTGCAGTGATCGAACCAAATTTTCATGAGCTCCAATCTTGTTCAGGCATTCTCCAGTGTTTGCATCCCAAATACGTATGATCTTGTCGTTGCCCGCGGAAGCAATATATTTCGAGTCGTCCGAGAATTGACTGCACGCAAGTCCCTTGGTATGACCAGCAAACTCGCGAATGTTCTTCCCTGTATCAATATTCCAAAGCTTGACCTTAAAATCTCCACTGCAACTGACGATCGTGTTTCCTCTCATCTGAACCGCATTGACCGGGCCAATATGGGCACGGAGTTGCTTCAGCATAACACCAGTATGGCGGTCCCATACACAAATGCTCACATCCTTGGAGCAAGTAACAATATATCTGTCGTCGAATGCTAGGTCCAGGACCGCAGCGGTGTGGTGCTGGAGCCGCATGATGGGCTTGAATCCTTGCTTGATATCATAAACTATGCAGCTGCTATCCGACGATCCTGTGACCAAAATCTCTTCATCGTACTGCAAGCAAAGGATTGATGCGTTGTGGTACATATCAAAAGACACTGTGGATGGTACTGATTGATACGCGTCTTCAGCCTGTGGTGTAGGCAGGGTAGCGTAGTGACGCGGTTTGCCATTCTGATCGTGCATAATAGCCGGATCGCGAACAACATCTGGAGGACCAATAACTAAACGGCAGTCATAAGTTTTCATATCCCAGACTCTGATGGTCTTATCCCGAGAGCCGGTGATGATTTTGTCCCTATCTAACGTCAGTTGTAAGATATCGAAACAATGTGACTATACTCACTCATCAAACTGAACACAGTAGATGCTGTCGAGATGGCCATTAAGATACACGGGTTGTGCATGGCCTTCTCTCCAGTTGTGCTCAAGTTCTTCTCGTACACGGTAGATATCCTTCCAGTCATTATCTGGTTTCGCATATGGTATTCCTGCTCCACTTCCAGCTTCAACAGCTTTGCTAGTTGCATATGTCTTCGACTTCTCTCGCAAGAAAGATTCACGCCAGATATGTTGTGTGGCGCAAATCTTTGCCCAAGTACGAGACACTGCAGACGCTCTTAAAAGGGCCTGGTTGTCCAAATGTGAAAGTATCTGGATAGAAAGCTCGACTGGCAGTTTCGACACAAAATCCATACGGCTAATGAGGTTGTCGGCAGCATCCACGTATTGCAGTGGCTCGCTGGTCGTGAGGGCAATGCCTATACCGCTCTCCCGATCTCCCTGTTGATCTTCAGCGAGAAGTAAATGCCGATTCCTCCCATATATTTCATTCTGTGCGGCAGCAGTCGCTCGGGCCGCTGCTCCACCACTTCCTCTAGGTATGATAGGAGGGGCCTTCCCATTTCCAGGTATAGGCGCAATAAGCTCCTCACATGAGTCCACAGGTCCTTCAACATCGAACTGCGGTGGCAAGAGCCTCGAATTTCTGTTGAAGCTCGTGGCCTGTCTGAGTTTATGCCATGCTGAACTGGAAGTTGCAGGTCGTTCTTCGACCGTGAGCGAAGGTCTTCGAGGTCTCTTCGCTCTCAGAGACACTGACGCCCGTCTGATCAGCCCACGTATACTTCCATTCTTCTTGGTGCTGTCCAGCTTCTCTCGCGGCTCTTCCAAGGACATCTGCGACATCGCCCCGACGATCGTTGATGATGAATCTTGAGCACCACAGCAGAGAGCCCCCATAGGCAGAGGAGCCTGTCGATTTCTTGTCCAGTGGCTTCCAGAGTCCTGTCGTCCCATCGTGGCTAGATTCGCGAAGAAGGAACTGGTCGAAGGTCGTGGGGGAATATACCCCGGCTGAGGTTGGCCCTCAGCAGCTGGAAGTAGCGTCCGTTCGAAGGGTCGAACCATTCTGGCGGTGAGTATTGGACGCGGAGGATTACTGGGTGTGTGCAGTGCGATGTGAGACTATATAAGACTCCTATGGGAGATTACGCCACGGCTCGCACAGGACCAGAACGCGGAGGGAGTACGGGGTGAGAAGTGGCGGGTCTGGTCATGCAGGGGAGCGGTGCGAGCGGTGTTGCGAATTTACGTCGACCGCAGCGGAAGGCAGGGAACAAATAGAAAACAACTGAGAGAGCAAGGAGAAGAAAATTCAATACATTGAGAATGAACAAGGAGGCCGCAACGGCAATGCAATGGTGCACGAGTAAGGACCTTAAGGGTAGAGAGATGCTCTGTTATTCGTGGTTGCCGTAGTCTCTCTCCTTGTCTAGCCCAGACAAATCTGATCGCCCATGCATTGACTCTGCCTGTCTGCATTTAGCTTAAGGTGGTTGCAACAGATCTTGCACTACCATAGCACTCCTCTCTCCAAGGCTATTGAAATCCAGCCTCATCTGGGGGCGTGCATTTATTGTCTTTCTTCAGTCTCGCCCGGGTCAAAAGCATCGAAAAAGAGCCACCCACACATTTCGCCATGTCGAGTCCTAATTTCAAGCTCCCAACAATTTACACTCTCTTCTTTCTTATCATCGAGCCCATCTCTGCTCTCGTTGGTGCCTTCTACGCCAACTTCAAGCCATTGCAGTATTTGCGACTTACGCATGCTGATTCCTCCCCAACGACCACCTCGAACATCCCGCTCTCTACGTCAGTGGTTCTTACCCAGCTTGCAAACCTGTACTTGCTGTTCGCAATCAACGAAGCTGTTGTCCTGCGCTCCACCTCCTCCTTGCGGGTCTGGCGTGCTGTGTTGATCGGACTCCTCATAGCTGATGCTGGACATCTTTACAGCGTTTCTTCCTTGGGATATGGGGTTTACTTCAAGTTCTGGGACTGGAACGAGATGATGTGGGGCAATGTTGCATTCGTATACGCTGGGGCTGCTATGAGGATTGCTTTCTTGACCGGAGTAGGCTTGGATACTGAGGGGGGAAGAGACGGAGCCATGAAAGCAGAAATGAAACGGGAGATGCAGGCTGCTATGAAGAAGATAGGTTGATTTAAACCAAAGTAGCCTTTGCCAGACATGAAGCAAAAGTAGGAGATACAGGCTCCTATGAAGAAGATTGATTGACTCAATTAAAACAGCCTTCGTCGGAGATGAAGCAGGAGATATAGGCTGCTATGAAAACAGGTTAATTTAAACCGACCATAGCCTTTGTCACAGATGGAACGGGAGACACAGGCTGCTACGAAGAAGATAGGTTGATTCAACCAAACGTAGCCTTTGCCAGATATGGAACAGAAGATACAGGCTGCTATGAAGAAGATAGGTAGCTTTAACACCGATAGAATTGACACAATCATCACCCTATTATTATTAAACCAAAAACCAAAAACCAAAAACGCTGTACGTGGTATACCCAGAGCGCCATGCAGAGCCAAGTTGCGTGATCATGAAATTGTCGATGCTCGATTTACGCCGGTAGTTCCCCTATCTTCCGTTCCTTGGCCACGTCCCTTGCACCTCCATCAAGACCCGTTGCGCCCGATTCGCCATTCAACAAAGGAATATGGTCAATACTTCGACTCCTCGAGTGGCCTATGCTCCCTTCGGCATCTGTGTCACTTCCCGCCACTGCGCCCAAATCAGTCACACCCTCGACCTTTGGAGTCATCAACGGGGAGTGGGCCATATCTGGGCTGTTCTGCCACTTTGCAACCTCCTTCTTGAGAGCCTCCATTTCATTTTGAAGCCTCTTTCCAAAAACATCAATGTAATATGTAGCCCCATTATAAACAGACCAACAAAATATGGCCATCAGGAAAGCCGCGGATGCATAACGATACCAGAACCAGATAGGACATGGAAGCATAGTAGAAACAGCATAACTGTATTGTATGAGCATGAATGCGGGCTCTTGTAAAGACTCCGGAAGCGAGAGGACCATTTTACCGATCCAGGCTTTCCTGCGTAGGATATCAGCGGGTGTCAAAGCAAGTGTGAATACCAGAGTTGGAGCATGGAACTTACGAATAGCTCTTTCTTAGCCAGGTAAATGATGTCGGTCGACCAGCTGCAATCTTCTCACGGCGACGAACTGTGATCAAGAAGTGATATGAAAGCTGCCAGACAGCATATGGAATTGTAGACCACAAGGTCATTGCCAGGAGAGAATAGTGCTCTTTCGATCCGGGAGCCGATGTTCGAATGGCCCAAACTGCAGGAAATCGAGCCTTTTGGAGGGCATCTGGAACCAGATGAACCAAGCAGTGCAGGGAAACACAAGGCATGATATGAATGAACAAGCTTGTGACCTTGTCGAAACTATGGAAAACCAGAGAGTTTCTCCACATTGCAATAGCGATAGCGTTGTTTCCGAAGGCCAAACAGTAGGTACTTATGAACAGGCGTTTGGATTTCGGAAAGAACCAGATAGTGCACATGCACATGAAGTTGACGAAATAACAAAGGTCTGCCAGAAAGTAGTGGTATCCTCGTCTTTGATACGTGTAAAATCGGATGGGCATGAAGTAGAGTAGCTGAGCGGTGTACCAGATGTGAAAATATTCAGGATATCCCCCGATCAGATATCCACTGATAAGGACGTTTAGAACACCACAGATGAAGGACAGCTTCTCGCGCAAAGATATTGTCGCAGTTTTTTCCCACCGATTAACCACCCTATCGACGCTCACCTTCATCTTTTTTCGATACCTGTCCAGCTGCTCGTCCGCTGTTGGGACCCGTTTTCGCCACTCTTCAACGACCTTGGCTCGTGTATAGCTCGTTCTTGACTTGAGTGCATCTCGTTGTTTTCGAACCTTCTCTGTCTGTGCCGAAATATTATTCTGCAGTTTCTGCAGTTGAGCTGGGAGCGCAAAGTTGTCCAATAGATCGAAGACGGTAAGCCTTTCCAGCGGAGGGAATGCCTCCCAGTCTTCCTGATAGGAGCTGCTCCCTGAGAACGACGGGGCCCGAGAAAGCTTTGGGCTTGAAGGGCTCGAACTGAGGATAGGGGACTTGCTGCCATCTGGTGGTGACGAACTACTCGGAGTCGCAGCGTCGAGATGTTTGCTCGCGTCTGATGGAAGGCCGCCAGCCATCGCAGACTCGGGTTTTGAGCCAGGTATTGCAATAGGATCCGACATTGTAAAGTACGTGTTGTGATTTTGTAAAGGTGAAGGTTGACCGAATGAGACTCTTCGTAAGTATGAAGCCCCACGAACAACTAAGACATCAGCCATGTGAACCAATAAAGAAGCCCAGCTTTTGAAGCAAATTCGAGGTTTGATCAGAGATTGACATTCAGTCACTGAGTTATTTTCAGTGGTTGATGTGAATCACTGTATGATGAGTAGGTACGCGTGGAATGGAGGTGACTGCTAACCACTAGAAAAAAGGCACGAAGGCACTCGCTCGTAATGTATATATATAGGAAACTGCCGCCTTACTCACCTCAGAGGCGTTTTTCGGTGTAGCGCCTGTATCGTGGAAAGTTGAGATGGTCATGCAGCGAAGCACATGAACAAGTTAAGTAATCGGGCGGACTAGGTATAAGGACTACCCCACATGAACAAAGGATAAGAGTCTCATACGTTGGTTGCAACACTGAAGGGTCTCCAAGTCAACAATTCTGGGAAGGATAGGCGCGTGGTATGGCTGGAAATTCAGCACGTTGACGGCCGAAATGGGAGAGCTCTCGAGCGTGCGGCCGTACAGAGATATGATTTGCTGAATCTTGGTCGACCGAACTCTCAACGTGCCAAATGCCTAACATTCAAAGGCTTGGGGGGTCTTGTGGCATGTTACCGCTCCGGAATAGGACTGCAAAGATGATTTGTGCGGTGAGGACGAAAGAGGTGGTCGTCGTCTAGAGTTAAAGTTCTAAGCAAGATAATGTGAGCTCCTGCGTCGAGGGTGAGGTCATTAGGGATCCGAAGAACCCCTGTCTTAAAGTCACGTGCCTTAGCTTTTTGGAGGAGCGCGTCCAGTTTGTCGCGGTTGAGGATCGCGACTTGGGTTGCGATCAGCTCTATGCCGGCGCAATCTTGATGAGCCAAATCCTCACCATTTCTGTGAACACGATAGCCCTTTTCCATTCTGAAGCACTGATGACTGTGAACGATATCCCCCAGGCAATCATTCTGCTGGCTACAACAAACATCGTGCGCGTGCGCCCTCACTGTTTGCCATCCTACGCGTGAAGATCAAGATGGGAAAGCTCATACGTCTCGAGCTCTTCAGTGAGTTGGCTGCTACCATCAGCGCGCGCAAGTTCTGACGGATTCATAGATTTCAAGTCCTACAAAGGCCACCATACCCTGTTGTTTGGCGATGCATACTTCACCTCGATTATTGGGCCCAATGGCTCCGGAAAATCCAATTCGTATGTGCTGAATCCCCAGGCGCATAGCATCTGCTGATCAAGATCTAGTATGGATGCCATTTCCTTTGTCCTGGGTATAAAGTCTTCACACCTACGATCTGCACATCTTCGGGACCTGGTATATCGCGGCCGTGTCCTCAAAACATCGAAGATCAATGATGATGGTTCTGCCGCAGCGCCCGCCGCCAATGGCGATGCATCTGATGGAGAAGGCCAATCGCAACGTGCAGCACGGAATGATCCTAAGAGCGCCTGGGTCATGGCAGTGTATGAGGACGATGCTGGAGATGAGCAGAAGTGGAAACGCACAATCACGAATCAGGGCGCGAGCGAGTACCGCATCAACGACCGGGTTGTCACTGCTCAACAGTACAATGAAGCATTGGAAGCGGAGAATATTCTAATCAAGGCACGAAACTTTTTGGTTTTCCAAGGAGATGTTGAAGCCATTGCGTCCCAATCGCCAAAAGACTTGACTCGACTTATTGAACAGATTTCTGGCAGTCTGGAATACAAGGCAGAATATGAGCGGCTTCAGGAGGAGTCAGAACAAGCCGCCGAGAATCAGAACTATAATCTCCACAGACGTCGTGGTATCAACTCGGAGATCAAGCAATATCAAGAACAGAAAAGGGAGGCAGAAAACTTCCAGAATAAGGCCGAGGAACGAGACCGAGCTATTGTCACTCATATCTTATGGAAACTCTATCATTTCCAGCGCGTAATGGAGGAGTCGAGTGCCAGCATCCAGGAGCACCAGGAGAATCTGAAGGAGTTCCGGCGTGGCGTTCAGAAGTACGAGAAAAGCTTGGAGGATGCTCGCAAAGATCAGGCAAGGGTTAGTAAGGAAGTTGACAAGGTCGAGCGTAGCATTAAGCGCAAGGAAAGGGAAATTGAGGAGAAAGAGAACAGTCTGGTTCCTATCGATGAGAAGGTGGACCAAACGGCCGCCCAAGTCGAGAAGATCAGTAGGAGAGTTGAGGCTGTCACCAAGGAACGCGATCAACAAGCCGTACAAATCGATGCTGCGAAGAAGGAATTGTCCAAGGTCGAGAAGGCACAGAAGCAGTTCGAGGCGCAGCGACAGGAGATGCTCAAACAGCAAGGTAAACAACTGAGTGAAGCAGATTTCAAGGAATACAACAGGCTCCGCTCTCAAGTTGTTACGCAAACCTCAAAGAATCAGGCCCAGGTAGACACTCTCACGCGTCAAGCCAAGACCGACGAAGTGACCGTCAACAGCTTGAAGGGGAGAGTGGAAGTCACAGAAGCCACCATTTCTACTCTCCAAGAGGAGATCAGCACCATCAATGAGCGCAAAGAATCCACCAAGGAGGTCATCAAGCAGATCAACAAGGACATTGATGCAAAGAAGAAAGAATTCAATCAACTCCAATCAGAGCGAGTACGCACCAATCAAAGGCGAACAGAACTCGAGGAAAAGTTATTTGATACGTTGAAGAAACTTGAAGAGGCGAATGATGGTAGACGTCAAAACGACAAGGAGATGCGCACGAAGGAGATGATTACATCTTTGAAACGCATCTTTCCAGGAGTCAAAGGTCGTATCGGGGATTTGTGCAAGCCAAAACAGAAAAAGTTCGACGAAGCTGTGATTACAGCGTTAGGTCGTGACTTTGACTCCGTGGTTGTGGACACAGAGAAGACTGGTGCTGAATGCGTTCAATACCTCAAGGATCAACGATTCAGCCCAATGACTTTCATTCCCCTCGACAATATCAAAGTCAACAACGTCAACTCAAATCTCAAGGGGCTACCAAAGGCACGATTGACAATCGATACGATTGATTTCGACTCGTCTCTTGAGCGAGCCATGTCATATGCCTGCGGTTCTTCCATTGTCTGCGACGATCTTGCAACGGCCAAGCATATCTGTTATGAAAGAAACATTCAGGTCAAGGCCGTCACATTGGAAGGGTTTGTCATTCACAAAGCCGGGTTGATGACTGGTGGTCGTGGTCCTGAAAGTAGAGGCAACAAGCGAAAGTTCGAGGACCACGACGTCTCAAATTTGAGCAATGTTGCAGAGAGATATCGTGCAGAAATCGAGGCGTTGCCTAAGGTGAGCCGTAGAGGTGCTGCAGAAGAGACCTTGCAGAGTGAACTTAGTGGTTTGGAACAGCGTCTTGCGTATGCAAAGAGTGAGCTAGCAGCCTTTGAAAAGAACCTGGCAAGCAAGACGAAGGAGCTGGACCACGAGAGAGCACAGCTCAGAGAGATGAAGCCCAGATATGAACAGAAGTTGTCTGCTCTTCGCTCTGTCCAAGCGACCATCAAAGAATTTCAAGATGCCATTGCCAAGGTTGAGGACGAAGTGTTCGGTGACTTCTGCAGACGACTTGGCTACTCCAACATACGAGCATACGAAGCACAGCAAGGAAGCCTCGAGCAAGAAGCTGCACAGAAGAAGGCAGATTTCGAGGTGCAAAAACAGAAACTGAAGAGTCAACTGAATTGGGAGACGAGCAGATATCAGGAAACTGTAAACCGTATTGAGCAGATGAAAGCCCAAATCGCTAGACTCGACAAGGATATCGAGACTTATCAGGCTGAGAAGGAAGCTCTTGAGAATGCTATCGACGAGGAAAGAGCTTCGGCAACGATGCTTGAGGATGAACTTCATAAACTGAAGGAGAAGCTTGCACAGAAGACAGAGAAAGTCAGCGCTGCAAAGGGTGAGCTCCAAAGACGCAGCAAAGAAATTGACAGCAGGACCAAAGCCATTTCGGTGTTAGAGACTGAGGCTCAACGCAATAGCGCAGGTCGTTATGGTCTTCTTCGTCGTTGCAAATTGGAGCAGATCAGTATACCATTGGCCGAGGGGTCTAAGAAGCTGGATAGTCTACCTGTTGAAGAGAACATGCACCAGGTAGATCCTGATGCCATGGACGTTGATGAGGGTGACGAGCCTGATGATATTATGAACGACTACGGTATCGATATTGATTTTGATGACCTTGAAGATAATCTGAAAAAGGTATGTTTGTCGTCGCAGCATGAAATACACTTACTAATACCATCATAGCCTGACGAAGCAGATATTGAGGAGCAGTTGCAGGAGAAGATTTCAAATCTCAGTGCAGAACTCGAAAAGCTGAATCCAAACATGCGTGCCATAGACCGCCTTGAAGGGGTAGAGAGCCGGTTGAAAGCAACAGACAAGGACTTTGAAGATGCGCGTAAAGCCGCAAAGGCCACGCGGGATGCCTTCAATGAAGTCAAGACGAAGCGATTTGACCTCTTCAACAAGGCTTTCACCCATATCTCAGAGCAGATCTCCCACGTCTACAAAGACCTCACACGATCCGCAACCTTCCCATTGGGTGGCCAAGCATACCTTGATATTGAGGACAGCGATGCGCCCTACCTCTCTGGCATCAAATACCATGCCATGCCGCCACTCAAGCGCTTCCGTGATATGGAGCATCTCTCGGGAGGCGAGAAGACTATGGCAGCACTCGCGCTCCTCTTCGCCGTGCATAGCTATCAGCCCTCGCCTTTCTTCGTGCTTGATGAAGTTGATGCCGCGCTCGACAATGCGAACGTCGAGAAGATCAAGAACTACATCAGCGAACACGCTGGTCCCGGCATGCAATTTATCGTCATCAGTTTGAAGACGGGCTTGTTCCAGGGCAGTGAAAGCTTGGTGGGTGTGTTTAGGGACCAGGAAGCTAACAGCTCTAAAACGTTGACTCTTGATGTGAGTTTCCCCATCCCATATCTCGATGCATGGGAGGAAAACCTACTGACTCTCTGGAATAGTTGCGCAAGTATGTATAATTGGCTAGAGTTCTGACGATTTGTGCGTGGGGAGATTTGCTTCGTAGGTTGTTCGTGACGGTGGTGGTTTTTGATTTCTTTCATGATGAATGTTTCGATCGCGCGGTTTTCCCCCTGTCTCTTGTGTATTAAGAATAGCATGCTAGCTTGGCAGGATATCGAGGATGACCTGACAAGACAAGGCTGCATATCTGGAAGTCAGTGCGTGGAGGTCCATGATCATCACAAAACATGGGCATAGGAATGTGTGTAGCTTTCTCGAAATGGATTTGAGATTCTGATTCTTATTCTTCTGCCGGCTTGGTCCTGTTCAGACCCCAAGGTCGGAAACCATGCCTCCCAGTCCTAGTTTAAACCCCCGACCCTCAGAGCCGTCTAATGCGCCAAGTCGAGAAGAAAAGGTAGATTAAGAGAAGACACAAAGAAGTTGGGTGATGTTATTACAAAGATTTGATTGATCATGTTGTCGCTCGCTTGCTGATCAAAGCAAATAAATGGCAGAGAAGAAAACCTCGACAAGCAAATGATGGAATTCCCCTTTGGAATTTCCCCTTATCCCCAAGTAACCTGCCGCTCCTGATGCATGCTCCCTAGCAATTGTAAATCCCCCAGTTTACCAGACCCTGCCTTTGTGCCCTGCCCACTACTTTATTTTCCCAAGTAGTGGGTGATGATCATAGCAAATCGGAAACCGTTGCGCCCTTTTGTGCATTAAATTTCGTGTCGTAAGCAAAGTCTCTTTCTTTGCGCATTGTTCATCGAATCACACCCCAATCGCCTAGTCGTCCACCACCGCCATCTCCATCTTCCCTCTGTCCTGGTTTTCGCCCGAAAACGTTCCAGAATCTCAAGGTTTCGTCTCCGGCTCCTGTTACTACCACCCTACCATCGGGACTCATGGCAAGGTAGAGTACTCTGTATGTGTGGCCGGTCAAGCTTACGACTTGTGTCATGCTTGGGTATTTCCAAACCACGATTTGATTTTGCGAGTATCCGTGAGTGCTGACAATCTCATTGGAGTTTTTGGACCCTGTTTGTGATTAGCGAGAACCATGCACATGAAAATAATAAAGACTTACATGCAAGATTACAGACTTGACTACCTGTATCAATCTCGTTGATGACAGTTCCTCGCAAAGTGTCATGGAAGATGATTCGACGATCGGCAGTACCGCCACCAGAGGCGAGAAGTCCTCGTTGATGTGGTGACCATGCTATCGCCTTGACGGCAGCAGTATGATCACTAAACTTCCACAGCGGAGTCTCTCCTAATTTGTCCCAGACCATGAGCTTGTTGTCGTTACCTCCTGAAGCAAGTTGCCCATCATCGCAATTCCACCTCAGCCCACAAACTTCTTGCTTGTGCCCGACAAGCTTTCTCAACCATTGATCTGGTGCTCGGACATCGCGATGATAAATAAGTCGATCTCGTGATCCTGATGTGAGTATGTGGTCGTTCCAAGCCAGTGATCCTACACGTGCTGTATGCCCAGTCATAGTACGTAATCGTCGAGTTCTTTCAGCATCCCAGATCTGGACGAGGCCTTTTCCAGTTCCTATTGCAATATGCGATCCACGTTGTATCCAAGACACACTCGTGACAGTATCATCCTCCAGCTCGCACAGCTTGTTAACTCGCCCCGATTGGGAATTCCACATATATACACAACTTCCAAGACCCACACCAAGGACATTGCTACTTCCCCAGTCGACGAGGTTGAGGTAGAAGTCATCAGCAAGGTCAGGGGCGTCCAGCACCTTGTATGGAACTTTGCTCACAGCTCGAGGTTGCTTCCTCGGACTTAACAGCATTTGCTGACTACCGAATCGAACAGGCGACAGGCTGTACAGCTCTGAGCGAGAATTTAGGTTTGGTCCATGTCTGCTTTGTGGTGTCCTCGATGGGGTAGGGTGGCCAGCAATGTTAGTGTGGTGTCGGGGGGACATATAAGTGAAGAGGTTCTTGTGTGGTGTGGAGGGTGTTAATGAAGCGGGGAGAGGAGTGTTAGATGAGTTGTTGGGTGGTGTATGCGATCTTGTAGGATCTTGGCTGGTGGTTGAATGTGATGAGGTTAATGCGGTGGGATCAGGTGAGATATTAGGGGGGGTGGGTTGCGGTATCGTCGTATCAAACATCTCTGAGCGAAGTATGGTTGCGTACGTTCTATTGGCTTCTTCAGCTGCAGTGATAGATTAGCAGCTGCTTCAAATCTACTCAACTTCTTGGACTTACTCTTCTGGAAATGTAGCTCGCCATGAGGTGTGCGCTTCTTTTGTTTCGAAGGGGTCGCCGGAGAGCCTTCATCATGAAGCAGACTGAAGCTGGCCTGTAAATCTTGACCTTCTCGGTTTGGTATGAATCTGAAGATGTCAGTACTTGAACTGACGTGCTCATCGCTCGACAAAGCATGCGGCTCAACCAGCGCGCTCCGGCTCTCCCAGTCCTACGAACTCCAGCATTACAGCACCCGCATCGTTGTCCCAATCCCTACGAACTCCCACCCTTCCAAATCAAGAAAAATACTGCTTACCGATCTCCATAGACGCGTTGGCGCTTACGACTCGGACTTCCTCCTGGTGTTATATCTCGTTGTCTTCCCGCATCTTCAAACTCCCTCAGCAATGCTTTGCTCAACTGGGTCGGATCTATCGCATCGTTTCGAATGCTACCACTTCCTCTACTGCCCTGAGCACCTCCCTCAACTATTGTCGTTCTACCCGAAGCTCTCTTGGTTGCTGGAGGTGGGGTTCTGCCGCGGGGTGGTGTGCCAATTGGTGGGGTATTCAGAGCATTTGCAGCCTTCTTGAGATGTGCGTGTGAAATGGAGGAGCCGTATGATTCCTCGTTGGCCCCCATCTTGGCGGCAATCCGGCGCAAGAGAGGTCAAGTGCTGAGAAGTCCTCCGATCTGCCAGACCGCGCAGTCTCCAGAAGGAGATGGCTAGCTACCGCCGTGCAAGATCCAGTGTTTCCCCGGTTGCTCGGTCACAGATGTTGTGCTCGTATCGACGACCAAATCCCGTTTTACGCTTTGATTGTCGTTGTAAATTGCCTATTGACCTTGACGCCCGGCCACCTCGATATGGCTCCTATCGCGCCTCGATGCTCACGAAGTCCTGCGCAACCACTCGCAACCGGTGGCAAGGCAATATATCCGCAGGGAGATCCGGCGACAGGTCCGCGGCGGTGTCAATCGAGCGAGCGAGGAATTAATGTCGCGATGCAGTTGTTTTGAGAATTGGTAAAGTAGCTGCTGAAGCTTGAGGCCGGAGCCAGTTGCTAGATGCACGCTAGCCGTAAACAGACTGAAGTAGCACTTAAGCGAGGGAGGACGACAGTAACTGATGGAAAAGCAAAAGCAAAAGTAAAGGCAAAGGCAAAGGCAGATGAATGGCAGGCCCAGGAGATGCGATGGGCGTCCTCGTGGACGTGAAGGAGACGGTGAATACGAGAGCGTCAGGTTAGCATGTTCATGGTTTGGCTATGGTTGGGTTGAGTGCCGCCGTCGACCAGACACTACATTGGCAATGAGCTGCCCTTTCCACTTTCCACTGTTTTCCTCGGCCCCTCCCACGGTCAAGTCAGGTCGCGCTCAGCCATGCCACGTCCACACTACGTCGGGGCTACAATAATGGTGAAGCAAACGGCGACGGCGACATCAAAACAAAGGCCGAAAGCAGTAATCCACGAGGCCTGCTGCAGACTTGTTATGGACAGGATCACGACTTCAGACGCGACGGGTGACGCTGTGAGTGGATGTTGTCATCAGGGGTATTTTGGCTTTTGGCGTTGATTGGCCTGCGCCGCTGAGCGCGTAAAGTGGAAACTGCCCGCCGACCTTGCGTGCGACTTGTTTTCACTTTCGCTGTCCCTCCACAACCCCCGTGTGGATTGTAGCTTCATCATGGTGCCTGCTTTCGATGCTCCGCCCACGCAAGGCTCGCGCTGCTGCAAACTATCCTTGCCACTGCCCCTTCCTTGCGTGCCCTGGCTCTCCCGCTACCGTCAGCAGCCATGAGTTGAGGGTCGTCCATGCTCGGGTGTCGTCGCTGGGACTGGCGGTCAGTTCTGCCAGATGTGCGGAGGGGGCCAGGAATCTTTCAATAGCCAGTCCTAGCTGGCCGCTCTAGACTGCACGACCCTTTTGGCCCTGCTTGATTTGCTCTCCTGTCATTTGCTAGTCGATTGCTATCTATTCTTTTGGCTATAACTGCAGCCCTCGGGTCCTCGAGATGTGATCTATGCCACTGGATAGGTCAGATCAAGTGAAATGAAGGATCATCGCGCCGCAGGTTATCGGCTTGCAGACTGGATTTCTTTCTCGTAACCAGCCACGCGGGCAATGAAGACTTTGAGAAGATATGCATATCATCACACTAACCCAATCTCAACGCCCAAGACTCGATCTTCTATGTCCTCATAGACAAGCGAACACTGCAGTGCCTTTGATCGACGCTGTCAGTCCACTCAGGCTTGATCTGGCCAGACACTTTGCAAGCTCACAACCAGAGGACTCCCAGCTCGTAAACACCAAGAGACTCTGTTTTTGGCGTGCTTGATGGACCATATCACAACAAGCTCTAGGAAGATTTTCGGGAAGTGCACATATCCAGATAGTGTATATGCAGGAGATGCCTCCAGACCAATACGACACAGCAAAAGCAGGTGGGCGCAACAGCATAAAATGGAAGAAGATCATGGTTGCGATGGAGTTTGCCTATCTTAGCTAGAATAGACAGCTCTCCCCACCATCAAAGGTGGTCAATTTCCCATAATCGAATCTTTTCTCTCCCGGAGACTTTGTTAGCATAATTGACCCCATACTGGCTGCTAGGACGGCCAACGATGCAAGTCTCAAGTCCACCTGAGGTTTTGTGGTCCTACTCACTAAACAGATCGAATATCTCATGATTCACAACCCGTAACGGCCCTCTCTATCGTGTGCATCGGTCACGCTGGACCAAGAACCACGTCAGCAATAGCACTGACATGCTCCTCATCCGTACCACAGCAACCACCAACAACCTTCAGGCCCGGCAAGAGACTGAGCAACTCGGTATGCGTACGCGCCAGAGCAGCAACATCACCACGATCCAGCGTGGCGGAATTATCTAACTCGGCATGACTCTTCTGGCTGGAATTCGCCCGCAAGCACCCAATCCTCCCTCGCACCCTCGCGTCCATCCGGCGCAGCACCGGCAAGAAATGCTCAGGATGCGCACAGTTCACGCCAAAGTAAACCGGGTACGCCCCCGTCGCCGCATCGACTTGCGCAATCGCCTCCTCCAGCGGCATCCCACCCAGCAGCGCGCCGTCCGTCTCCACCCCAAACGAGATCAAGATGGGCAACCCGGCCTCCCGCGCGAGGGTGGCCGCCGCCGTCGCCTCGACGATATTGCTGGTGGTCATCAAACTCAGCATATCGACGCCCGCGTCCGCGAGGCAGCGGACCAGCTCTGCATAGCCGTCGGTGAAGACCTGGAGATCCTGCGTCGCCGAGAGCTTGTAGGCATCGCCCAGCGGGCCTAGACAGCCGCTGATGACAATGGGACACAGCTCGGTGGCGAGCTCAGCGCGGATGCTCTTCAGCAGGGCGACGGTATCGGAAGTCACGCTTCGCACCTTGGCCTTGGGGTCTTCCCCCGGGGCGATGATGCGCATCCAGGGTTCGGAAGCGCGCCATGTCTGGGTCTCGAGCACGATGCCGGTCTGGTGACTTTGTGCGATGTGCACGTAGCTGCTGTGGAGTTCACGGAGGATGGCACAGCCTGCTGGGGATGAGAGTAAGGGCCAGGATGCGAATGACGGGAGGTCGTAGCCGTGCTGGTAGACCAAGGCTGTTTCGAGGCCGCCCTCGGTTAGGAAAGGCCGGCGAGAGTGCAGTTGGGGTAGGTTGGGAGTGCTTGATGGCATTTTCACGTCGGGATTCCAGGGTATTGGAGAAAATGTGGGGATATAGTCATTGGGAGCAATGGGCAATGTTTAGGGTTGGGATAGGTAAGCTTATATTCGAATCGCGTGAGTCGCTTTTATATCCCCAAGGTGGAACCTTGATAGAGTGGGATAGACACTGCGCAGAGGGGTAAGTTTCGGTATACCTACATAGTTTCGCTACTCCCCCCACATGAAAACGTACCGGGCAGTAACACAGCAGGATTCAGAAGATCTACAGTATATCTTCAAGCCTCACTTACAATTCTTGTACCTGCCGTCCATTCCCTTCCCCAAAGTCAACGAAGCAGGTACATCACGTGAAGGAATTAAAAAATCCGACAGAACCACCAATTCCCATTCTCGACCCGAAAATCAGAATAGTAATACTTCGTAAAGCAAAGAATAGCACCAAGAGCGACTGCTAGAAGGAATCCACCGCCAAGCGATAACACCGACGAGAAAAGAGTTTTCCAGCTCAGACTCAGCCGTACATTTTCTCTCTCGTCGCTTAAATCCACGCAAAACCCCCTGACTCACTCACTCGCTCAACCCCCCCCCCCGGCCCCAAGCAGAAACTGCACCCGAATCAGGTCTTAGCCCCAAGGAGCAAACCAGACGACCAAGGGCCCGAATAAATTACAGGGCGACATTGAAGGAGATCTCATTGCCTTTGAGTTTGCCGTCTACCTCGTGGATAGATAGCTAGCAGGACAAATCGGCTTAGAAACGGCGAAGGCGAGGTGGGGCGAAAGCGTGGGAGACTATTGACGGGACTATCAATGAGGCTTAGGGAGCCAGTTGACGGTACAAAAGCATCTGACCGTGAAACCGGTTTGCTAGGTGAGGACACGGATTGCTGGGTAGGAGGGGGCGTTATATTTGCCATGTGTTGGGCTTCGGGAGGGGCTTGTGGTGAAGATTTTCGCTATTGTAGTATGTAATTATTTTCGCGACTATGGATGTATAAATTTGTCCCTGATAATGTTCATGAAATGTAGACAAGCCAACCCATCCGACCAATCCTATGAAATGACGAAAGGATATCTTAATACTGATGAAACCCGCTGAAATGTGATGTCCCGAAGAAAAACCCTACACGCCACCTGGGAGAATCCCAAATGATCAAACAAAATGCCTCCTTTATGAACAGTTATTCATGACCTCCCTGTCTTCGTGGTCCGAGAGAATGATCGCTCCCTATTATTCACCGATTCGCAGAGAGAAAGGGCTTTCGCGCCCATCGGTAGTGGCACCATCGATACTTGGCGCGTATGCTCTGGTGCTATCCTCTCTGCCTCCGTTTCGGATGGCAAAGCTTCTCAAGCTTCCAGTATCATCTCTTATGCTGCCATTGTCGCCATATTGTGACATCTTGTCTCGGCCGAATTTAGGATCCACTGGAGGGGCTTGCTTGAAACGCTTCCCAGTAGGTTGGGAATTCTCATCATCGACGATGACGATCATCCATACACCAATTGCACCATTGCTTCCTAGAAGAGGTGTACAATGAATCCATCTATTTCTGCCATCAAGATCCTGCTTGCTTATCCACCTGACTTTGGCAGTGACACCACGGCCATCAGCTAAGGCCTGGGTGAGTTCTTCGCGAACACGGTGAGAGCCACCAACTTTTGCCATGAATGGGCTTTGAAGGATTCCAGGAACGCGGAGCGATGGGCTTGCAAACAGAATTCTTAAGCTTGGGTATGGGCGGACGAGTAGATAGTTTTCGTAAATACCGGAGAGTTTTCCACTTGGACGGCCGAGACTGAAGCTCTTGGTTCCATCTGGGCTGGCTTCGTTGATAAGTAGTCGAGGTTTGTGCCAGTTCACCGTAGTGCCAGTTTCCACTTCCTCTTCTTGCGACTCTTTATGCATTCTCCCACCCCACCGTCGTACAATGTCGAGTTCTTGCATGTTGAGCATCTCGCTTAGCTCTTGAAACTCATCTTTCTTGACTCCATTCGCCATAGGATCCTCATCGTCTTTCATATTTGCTTTGTACTCGGCTGCCATTGCCACTCTCTCAAGTGATTCCATATCTGAACACTCCTTTACTAAGCCGGAAACATCGACCTGCGCGCCAATAAAATATCGGATCGTGCCGCGGCTGTCGCATAAGGGGGCGATCATTAGGAGATTCATGAAAGGAGAACCGTCGCGGCGGCTGAATTTGTTAGCCGATTCCTCACCATATATATAGTCGGGAAAACTCACTAATTTAGAAACACCTCGCAATGTTCCTGCCCAGCATCGATCTTTTCCCGGATTCTTCGTGAGCTGAAAGGATTCGTTTTTGGACCTTGAAGGAAACGACAATTTCTGCCGATAACATAGTTCATACCGTATTGTGTCGTGCGGTGGAATTCTACATCTCGTTAGCTTCTCGACTGCAAGCTGAAGTTATTTTTATTACCTTCGGAAGCAAAAACAATAGGATTGTCAGGACGCGAAGGATCAGTTAAGCAGAAGACCTCGGCCAAACCCTCGGAAGCTTCTCTCAAATGAGCTGGCAATGTTCCAGTGATTCTCCTTTGAATCGATGCGCTCACGGTCTGGATATAGGTATGCGTAATGTATGCCGGTAAATCCTCACGAACCAGAACATCAAATGCCTGTCTCGCTCTCTCCTCCAACGCAGTATTCGAAGTAGAAGTTACGGGCGGTTTGGTGAATTCGAACCCATCTATGGGATCCAGAGCTTCTGCAATCGCATTGGAGTATTGTATCGCTTTCATCGCCTTGATGGCATCCAGGTAGTATATCAGAATTGGTATCGAGCTTACTCTGGTTGAACTTAAGAACGCTGTGAAACGTAACAACAGTGATGGGTCTAGAAAGATGGCCTTTAAATGTTCGGTGGAAAATAATTGTTCAGATCTCGTTTCCAAAGAATATTGTTTGGTCGCAGCATCTGGAGGCGCCACAAGATCAAAAGACCCTGGATCTAAGTCTTCTTCCACCAGCGGTTCGAGTTGGTCGTCAATTCCAGCCTTCGACTGCAAGGCCGGCAAAGAGGTTGCGTTGGTTTCATAAGAATATACCGAGCCTGCTCGCGACTGGGTTCCGTCGGAGTGATAGGTGGTGGTCGGGGATTGAACAGCTGAATCCATGGCCAATTCTTCCTTTGCTTCCCTGAAGGGATCACGATCGTCTTTAGGTCGTTTATTCCTATATATGTGTGTTAGCTAGCGGGTTGTCAAAAATAGAGTTGCGGTCTTCGTACTTTGTCCGCCTTAGAACTGGTACTGCTTCCGGATCCGGCTTTTGGATCGGAAGGAAAGAAACGATCTTGGGGGTCTCGACGTCGGTATTTATCGCGGGAAAACCTTGCAGCGAAGGATTGTCAACTCGTACCGGACTATCTGCATTAATTGAAAACCTGCCGGATGCCGCCGAGTCAGGTCTCTTTTTTGCCGTTGCGGTCGAGGGACGGTAATACGGTATCGATGGCGGCTCAGCAGCGTAGAGGTCGAGGTCCAGGTCTTCGTCTTCCTCGCTGATGGGGGCGGTGGTGTGATAGAGAGAAGAAACCTTCATAGCTGAAGGGGCTCGGCGGTCCGATGATTTAAGAAAGTTCATATTTTCGGTGGCCCTCTGGGTGGCTCGCGGAGAAGGAAACTAGAATATTGACATTCGGCGTCAGTATTGGATTGGCAGGCCAGGAACGGCGTAGTGGTGCGTATTGGTGCTAGGATGAAGCATGAGCCTTCCCGATCTAAAACCAGAGCGTGGAGGAAAAGGAAAACGCGGCAGACACTTGACTATATAGCGAGGACGAGTGACAGAGGGCCAAAGAAATGAGACGGCGTTGCCCACCAAGGACCAGGATGTTGTACTTGCACTTGAAGCCGGCAAGTTCACGTCCTGCGCATATGATGGCATCGCAGCCATGTCGCGTGGCGGTGGCCGGCCCAGGGTGCGCTGGGCGGACCTAAGCGTGCAAAGGCGATGGGCAGGTCCAGCTTGGACCTGGACTCGACGACTATCGACGACGAGATGCAGCTAGGGATCCGGTGGGCTGCCTTAGTCCGCGATGCTGAGATGCATAGTAAGGGGTACGGATCCCATTACCATTGCCGCGGTCCTATTGGGCTCGATGCTGCGCTGGTGTTCGTGGGCGTGCAGCACGAGAGAGATCGGGAGACGATGCGTGAGGAGTCGGTATCATCACTTTATTCTTAAATTATTTCTATGTACGCCCTCTCCTGCTCTCGCCCCCCCCTCTGTGCCTGCCGGGCGGTTTTGCACAGGCTCACTCTCAGGGTAATGACGATCGAGGGCAGGCACACTATCGCGTAGTGTGCTGAGCTTCGCAGAGCATCGACACCACATCGACACCACATCGACGGGATAGAGAGCAAGGACAAGACGATTCGGATAAAACAATCGTACGATCTCCTGCAACCCAGTTCCCTCCAGTCTCGTGAGACCCCGTCGACGGCTCTTTTCTTTTGCTCCCAATCCCAGGCCTATTTATGCAGCTTTGAATGATATCTGCAAAGAATATGCGATTGAGAGACGTCGACATAAGAATGGCAAGGTATCTGTTTCCAAAGAAGCAACGGAACCATGTCGCGATCCTCAACTACGGCATCTCAACCCCATAATAAAATCGGATACGACCCCTGCTGCATCTGCCACCTCTACCGCACGCCCACAGCCCTGCCCTGTGCTGCCGCCTTCGCTCGCAGAAAGCGACTTGTCATCCAATGTGTCTGCCATGCGACCAGTGTAGCCTCCAACCCGAAATTTTGATGCTTTGCGCGCATGAACAGTCCAAGACAGGAGCAACGAAGAGGAATTAATTCGAGCTGACTTCAGCTCCCATATCCAGGTATCTGCCGTGCCGTCAACCACTTTCCAGCGCTGCCATATTCGGAAAGACCATCCAAATAGGGTCTGGCCTTGTCCTTGTGATTTGCAGATCCGATCCTTCAAGACAGGATCGAGCAGTACTGTGTGAGAAAAAACCCCCCAGTGTCCAGACGGTATAGTAGACGTAATATGCGCGTGCGGTGGATATAGTGGGCCGGGGGTATGTTGTTGTGTATCGTTGCTCGATGCCTTTAATTCGAACGCTGCTGCTCGCTGGAATAATATCATCAAATGCAGGCAGCAAAAGAAAACAGAAATGCCGGGCCAATTCCTCGCCCCGTCCTGCTTGAGCCGGACCCAACAAACGCATCGGCTGTTGCAAGACAGAGAACGATGCAGCGGGGGGCCCGGCTGGTGCGTCCGGGCTACGCAATGTTGGCTTCGCTACTGGATGGGAAGGCTGCGCGTCCAGAAAAACGGCTTGCCGACGGTTTTTTTCCGCCATCCAACCCCTGTGGCCTCCAACCATTCTTGTTCTCCCAAGACCATGCTAAGATTACATGTGCGAGGTCGTCCGCAGATGTACCTGGGACAGGTACCAAGCAGAGGACATTGAAACGAACTAGAGCGAGGGTGAGAAGGGTCTGTTGCTTGAAATCTTTGCGGCCGGCACTGAACTGTGCAGTGAGTAGCCCGCAGCCTCGGCAAACCCTTTCGTTTCCATACATTCAAGGACTCTGGTTCTACCGCGACTGATCAGCATTGGGGGCGGAAGAGTCTTCAGGTTGTATATGGATCGTCCGCTAGAGAGCCATCTGGGTCTTTGTGGGACTTGTGATCGTCTCTGATTTTCTCGGCCGCTATCCAAACATCAATAGTGCCTGCAACACTGCATAGCCCCGATTCATGACGTTTGAGACTGATGATGAATTCTGATCGGCCATCTTGGAGCATTGTGCTTCAGCTCCACCGTCCCATGAACGTGTAGCTCTAGTCTAGCGCCAGATATAGTTCGTGGTACAGCTGTCCACCATGATCGAGGGTAGTTCACTGCCCAAGTGGTCACCCACAATCTGTGCGCTTATCAAAATCGATCGACACTACGCAGTCAAGCCATAGTTGTGAAGCCTGTCAAAGTCCCCATCTTTGGTAACCACGTGTGATTAAGAGCCCAAACTTCCAAGCTGGAAAATGTGGTGATTGTGGAGATTGGTAGCGTACCAACCTGCATGGATGTTCAAGGCTTCAGTGGCATCGAAGCGAGCGAGGGCTGAGTCGATTCTCAATTTGGTACAAATGATAGTCCGGGCTGACGTCCTCCCTCCACCCACAGAAATAGCACAGCTCTGGCCTTTGAATTTCCTCAATGCCTCGCATAGATGGCAGCTATGCAAACTGCAAGACATCTATCTCTGGAGAGCAATGCCCGGCAGCCCTTGCATTATGATCTGGCTGAGGATAGGATAGGATAGGATAGGATTGGGAAGTCAGGGCAGAGCCATTGCAATTGGCGATAGCACTGGCTATGACGCTGGCTGTGGTCTTTCTATAAGGGTGAAGAACTCAGGGAGAATGGAAGCAATGGCGATACATTCCTGTCCTGACAGATGTCTTATGTCAAAAAATGGGAGTTTTGATACCCCTTTCATTTTCCGTAGGCGAGATGCCAGGAGTATTTTCTCGAGACCATACTTCTGTCCGTCTTTTCCTCTACTTTCAAGTGATAAGAGGATATCGTGTCACATTACTCAGTTCTTCGTTTGCGCCTTTCATCTGAGCTATGGTCTATGGTCTATGGTCGTGCCATAGTGCATCATTGGCAGCCCACAATGTATCCCAGGTACTCGTAAGTAATTGCTGTCAACTTCATGCAAGCACAAAGTCCAATTTCAGAGACTGTTTTGCCAATGGTAGCTGTAATGATACCCAAAGGCCGAGCAAGTCTCGTTATAGAAGTATCCCGTACAACGTACTTTTGGTGGCTCTCCTTGACTCCTCTCTGTAGCTGACGTCGCCTCAGACAGCCACCATATTGGAACACCGTTTCGCGCTATCCACCTCCTCACAGATACCTCGGCCTCCCCAATAGATGGATACCTGCACTCACTCTATTCACAGGCATTGTCCTCATCTGGAAGCTCCGAAATCTAAGTCTCAACTGGCTATCATTTCCAAACAAGGGTGACATTATCCGGCCCCGAGCAGGAGGCCCCAACGGACTTATAGTTCAAAGCCATCCTGGTTCGGAGTCGTATAACGAGAAGGAATATGGGGTGCGGGCAACCCACTTCGAGCTGGGTTCGGTTAAGCCAGTGAGCGAACCATATACCAAAATGATTGTTGTTTCAAGGACTATCAGCGATGATACCGACTGGGTTCAGCAGAACTTTGGGTCCGATCCTCATATCTCGCATGCGATCTATACAGTGGACGATCCCTCGGCGGATCTCCATCCACCAACGAATAAAGGGCGTGAAGTGATGGTATACCTGTCATATATCATCGATTACTATCACAATCTGTCCGATGTCAATATTTTTATGCATTCAGATCAGAATGCGTGGCGCAGCGACGGGGGCTTTGGGTTAGATGCCGTCCAGTTGATCGCGCGACTATCCTCGGAACGTGTTCAGCGAGTAGGGTATATGAACATGCGATGTCAATGGGATCCTGGCTGTCCCCAGGGGTTGCGCCCGAAAGAGCTCGTGGAAGAGGAGCACAAGCACGAGCAAGATTTGTTTGCCCAGTCATGGGCTGAGCTCTTTCCATTGGACGCCATGCCGGATATCCTTGCTCAGCCAGGTTATGCACAGTTCGCCGTGTCGAAAGCTACCATTCGGAGCATTCCTTTGGTGCGATACAGCTTCTACCGGGATTGGCTGCTACATACGCAACTATCCGACGAGATGAGCAGCCGTGTCTTCGAGTACATCTGGCAATTCATCTTCACAGGCCAAGACGCGGCGTGCCCAAAGCCGCATATCTGCTATTGCGACGGCTTTGGTATCTGTTTTGGTGGCGAAGCCCAATACGACAATTACTGGGAAATTGATCTAGAACGCTTAAAACTGCTGGAGAAGGTTGAGGGGGCAGAGAGACACCGGCATCAATATACCAACCTAATCCAGGATGGCCAATTCCAGGCGGCAAAAAAGCTGACAATTCCCGAGGAGGGTCTACTTGAAGAGCTGCAGACGAAGGTCGCTATTTTGCAGCAATGGCAGGATGATAGAAAATTGGAGGCCATGCAGCACGGTGATGTGGCCAGGAATCGAGCAAGAGAGGCGGGACGGCCTTGGAAAGATGGCGACGGATTCTGAACAGTTATCTTTAAGATATATAGGTAGCCACACTTGTCAATCGTTCCATGCAACGGATTATTCTCTGGTGATGGCATATGTACTAAGAAAACTTGCCTTTAAATGCGCCCAAGTGTTCCAATAGCTGACAGAGCACCCAAAACTCATAAATGGACTCGGTGGTTGGAACTAATACACGGGGAAGGACAGTAGTCTATGAGTCGTGGCAAACTTGGCAAATTTTCATACAATCAAGTTGAGATAATCGAATCATTTACAATTTTTTACATTCCTGAGTGCTGTAAGTCCTGAATGCTGTAAGTTATGGTATCTCAAGACAGAGTTATCATTTTGGCTCAGGAAGAGTCGGCTCCTATCACGATACATCAGCGCACGTACGACTCAAAACAATCAATAAGCACCGATAGGAGAAGCAAATATAAAAGCTCACCACCGACGTAATTGCGTTCCCAGGTAGTTCCATTAAGTCCTCGAAGTTGCCAGGGAGCTTCGCAAAGTTGTACATCCCATCGATGCAGTGATCCGCGTGCTCTCCGTGGATGCCGCCGGTGGGGAACTTCTGCCCGACTTCGCCATGCACGACCGATTCTTCGGGGAGCGTCTGGATATCGAGGGTTGCTGAAGACATGGTCCCGCTGACCTTGGGCGTCACGGTGATGCAAAAGTGGATTGGGCAAAAGACATCGTCGTAGTCGCTGTCAAGCTTTCGTGGGTCGTCTTCGTCGGGGCTTGCTGGTGGGGTGGTAACAGCAGGTAATCTGGGCGAAAGGATTGCCTGTGGGGTTGAAGCAAGAGGATCGACGAGCTTGGGAATTGGGGTGTGAGGAGCCACGGTGGGAGATTGCTGTTGTGGCGTCTGGTCGCCTGGAGATTGGGCGCCGTCTCCTTGGACATGATGGAGATGAAGGAGCTTGTGGTCGCTGGGCTTTTCGCATTCGAGGTGCTTCTGTTTCTTCGTGGAAGGTCTTTCGACAAGGAAGACAAAGGTGAATTCGCGCGGCAAACCAGACTCCTGTTGCGAGTTCTCCTCTAGTGACCATACTAGCTTTGTATCTGGCTTTCGATGCTCGTTCAAGCTGAACCCTTCTCTATGATATGTGCTCCTGGTTGACCCTTGGCTAGTAGAGTCAGCAGTGCTATCCAAAGCGCTCACCTATTGTAGCAACCTATCTACATAACATGTGACGTAAGTTAACAAATTCGTACATGATGCAACTTACATCTTCATCATGGTTCCTACAACCTTATCTTTCTCGTGAGACATTCCTGCATTTACAGATGCTCCCCCCACGGGACATTTGGTTACACCTGTTCTAGTTGTTAGAGGAACGAACAAAATGTCATTATCTCTCCCCACTCACCAACACTAGCTCCCAGCCTACAAGCAAAGACTTATCAGATTCATGCCAGCCGCAAATACAGGACGATCTTACTGAAAATTCCACTTCAAGGATTCCGTACTCATGCGACCATAAGCAGCATGAGGTGCATACTTGAGAAAACGAAGCTGCTCATTCTTCTCCGAACGGGCAGTAAGCGTGACTATAGCAGACTCGAATCGATGTTTCACCGAAAGGGAAGGGTGCAAGACAAAGCTGATGGCTACAAAAGTGACGTGGATTGTGTTCTTCGTGTGTACGTTGTCATCATCATACAAGCCGTTCTGTAGACGCTGAAGATGTGCCGACACATATGCCTCGCCTGCAAAGTCTCGTTCATAGAGGATCTGCTCGGTGACTTGGAATTTCTGGTCGGGGCCGTTCTTATTAGATACTTGGTTAAATTTGACAGGAGCTGCGGGTGCGGAAGGGAGCGTGATCGTTAGACCTGACGTAGCTGTAGTAACTGGTGTTGCCGCCATGTTGAGAAGTAGAGACGATAGGAATATTGAGGAATGAGACTATTGAGATTTCCTTTAGGGCTCTTGTTGCTGTATGGGTGCTGCAAAAGCCCTTGCAAGTAGCTTTGGTTCAGCAAGACACTGAGGGAATCCACGGGTTGGGAAGGAGCACCTCACATCGCAGGACCAATGTCTCACTTTAATATCATCCCAAGTATCTAAAGTCTTTCTGTTGCGCATCGCAAGAAGGAAGATATTCTAAACCCCTCCTCTCCCTCTCTCCGCCAAAGAATCTCCTCATATGCGCAAGAACTTGAGTCTGAGGGAGCAAGCAGTTCGCCCAAGAACGTAAGCGAGCAAGGGCTGGATCCTGCTTGTGGGGGCTGTTGAGCCAAGGCAGCAAGTAGCAGAAGGGCGTTAAGTATTGTTGAAGATGACGGCATCGACACCCGAGTTCTTAAAAAAAAAAGGTCAAGTACTTCTGCGTCACCCAGGAGGGGGAGGGCGAGGGGATATCGACGCAGTAACGGGTAGAGACGGAAGGTCCATATCACTGAGTTGGGGTCGCCATAAACCTACGCGAGCAAGCACCTCTCCATACTGTACCCGAAGGCTGAACGTTTCGCACCACAAGTTTCATGGGAGGAAGTGGGACAATACTAACTAAAATATCTGTTATAAGTATGATTCTGGATGGGACACAGGAACGAAGGGCTGGGGTCGAAGGAGCCGGACCTTACTCATGGTATGCATTATCGATGTATTGACGTGAGTATCTCTCGTCGGCCGAGGATGGCGATCTGCACTAGTGGTCGCAGCCGCTGCCCGGATCACCGTCCATGCTTCAGCTGCCTTATCGGGCACGCGGCGCTTGTTTATGCTCGAGATACCATCCGCCGCCCTCGCTCTTCATCCTTCACACCTCTCTTCTAGATCTTGAGCACCCAGCTTTCCCGTGAACCCCAAGGAGCAATGGCGGTCTATGTCCAGAAGGAAGAGCAGCGCCAAATCTGCGATGATTTGGTCTTCGTGGAGGAGTTCGATGCACTGTAAGACCACCATGCACCTGCCACCCCACCTTGTCCTATTATGATCCACTGGAGCCATGCTGACCGCTGCGTTCCAGCTCTATCGAATACAAGCCCAAGCCAGTTGAGAAATACCCAGGTACTTATGACATCCCCGTTACTTGCTTATGCTTGCCATCTCTGCGCATTCTTTTGGACAACATCTCTGGCCGGTCGTGACCCAACTTTGACAAGTGTCTCGCATTGTCTGATGTCTACTTCCGCTGCCCGGTGAGTCTGCAAAAGCCCAGACGAGCCAAGTTCTGTACCACAGCAGTTAAACCACTATATACTTCTGGGTGATCCACCTCATTCGCTGGATCCGTTTCTAGGATTGATCATAAACGTTAGAATGCTCTTGCGGAATTGATTTTCTTGCTTGCAAGCACCAAATTTCCCATGGCCCTGTCCCGCTTAGTGGCTAAGGGTTCTTCGGTACGGTTGACCTTGGGATCTTTACTAACATTCACTAGCCAAACTCCATGCTCAAGCAGTTGCAAGACGTCTCGGTGTGAGAGATGGCTTGATATATTTACCTGGCCTCACAGAGGCCAATTATGAGGACAGTGATATGGCACCTGCCTTCCGACAGCGCCGTTATTTCTACTATCTTAGCGGATGCAATGAATCGGGTTATGCGGTCACTTATGACATTCATACTGACAAACTCTCTTTGTGGATGCCTCCTCAAAGAGATCCGCATTCAGCTATCTTCAACGGTGTCATTCCATCGGTCGAGGAAGTCAAGGCGACATATGATGTCGATTATGTTGAAAGAGTTACCAAACTTGATGACTACCTCACGTTCTATGCTCACCATAACCTTGGCTACATCTACCTCCTCCATAAGTATCAGGTTCCTAGTGGTGTCAAGGCGGTCATGAGTTACAAGGATGGATCTACAAGCCGACTTGATTCCTCGCCATTTGATAGCTCGAAGCTTTTGAATGCGATGGATGCCGCACGCGCTGTGAAGAGCCCGTGGGAGCTGAAGGCTATCCGAAAGGCCAGCGCAATTTCTGCTCTGGCTCATATTAACGTTCTGCGTGGCATCTCTCGATTCACCAATGAGACTGAAATTGAAGCAGTATTCACTGCCACCTGCATTGCCTCCGGAGCAAAAAACCAAGCATATGGTGTTATTGCAGCGGCAGGCCCAAATGCCAGCACTCTGCACTATATGTCCAACACCTCTTCGCTCAAAGGCCAGCAGACTGTCTGTCTCGATGCCGGCTGCGAATGGAAGTGCTATGCCTCCGATGTCACTCGTACCTTTCCTATATCTGGCTCTTGGACACCGGAGGCCAAGGAGATCTATGATCTTGTAGCGAAGATGCAGGAGGAGTGCATTGCCATGGTTAAGCCGGGCTTTAATTTCCGAGTTGCTCACCTACACGCACATAAGGTTGCCCTTGAAGGTACGCTCTGAATGGCTATACTAACCATAACTATTCCATCCGACGGCCTGAGTACTAACACTGCAATCAGGTCTAATGAAACTGGGCATATTGTATAATGGAACGGCGAGCGAAATATTTGTCTCGGGCGTGACAAGTGCTTTCTTCCCTCACGGCGTAAGTGACGTGAACAGTTAACTCTACCATACTTTTGTGCTAACACTCAGCAGCTTGGCCATTTCATGGGACTCGAAGTCCACGACGTCGGCCAAGATGCACCATCCAGTAAGGCCGACTATGCATTGTACGGATTCCGCGACAATCCCACCTCGTGGGCAAGCGCATTCGGTGAAATGCTCCGAACGTCGCCTCGCATGGCTTCTGTAGCTTCGCTTGAGCCAAACATGGTCATCACCGTGGAGCCTGGAATGTAAGCTATTACTTCCTTCTTCTTGGAATATTGATACTGACCAGGCCCAACAGCTACTTCAACCGCTGGGCCATCGAAGAAGTGCACCTGAAGACGGAAAAGTACGCCAAGTACATTAACAAAGACCTCCTGGAGAAATACTACCCCGTTGGAGGCGTGCGCATCGAAGACGACATCCTCGTCACGAAGGATGGATATGAGAACCTGACCACAGTTCCTAAGGGCGACGCCGCACTGAAGATCATCAACGAGGCTCGGGAGAAGCGAGAGGGCAAGCAGGAAGCTGTCGAGGAAAGCAAGAAGAAGGGCTGGCTTTGGTAAGACTTTCGGCAGGGGCTAAGTTAACGACTGACATGGGCGGGCTGGCTTTCTCTTTATTTTCAATGCAAGGTTAGCAGGCGTTTCTTTGTATGTCTCCGTACGTTTGAAATATCGGATCATGTATGTGAAACGAGTCTTGTGTAGCAGAGTTTGAATCATGAAATTCTGTGTACCCCATTTCTCGCAGGCTTGCATGCTTGCTTGCTTGTTTATTTACTGGATAGATAAGAATTGGGGCGGAACAAATGCTGGCCGAGAATCCTCTCCCACGCAATCATCCTGAGCCTTCGAAGCTGTGGGTTGGAGCACTCGTGCAACCGACCCGCACAATACGAATAAGCGACGAGGATGGTTTTGGCAACTGGGGCACGGTGCGAAAATCCAATCGAGGAAACGATCGAATAGCAACCGGCACCATTCAAAGAGGGCCGCAATACCGTAGTTGCATTACTAATATATTATGGAGAACTCTACCTACCTACCCATAAGTTCGGGGTCGCTATATCAATCATGTCTCATCAATTCCTGTCTAGATCCATGAAGGAGTTCCTAATCCACCTCCCTCAGACCCTCACGGTCTTCAATGATACCACATAATCTCAAGCCATAGTCCAAACCTGTGCCTTACTCAGAATCTGTCTCCCACGGACCTCGATACCAACGAAACCTGCGAATCGAACTCTTTGGTTGCTCTCCTCGGTGGATTTGCTCTTCTCATCCGTGCCTGCGGTTGATGCCACGCTGCCCTTCCTCGCTGACGAGCTCTGTCCCATCATTGCTTGTAGAACGGTATTTTTGGCCTTCTCTTTCTTATCTCCACTGTGGCTGGAGTCACCATCGCCACCCGACTCTGCTCCCGGATTTTCCAAAGATGGAATCCCCTCGCAAACTTTCATAACATTCGTTGCCAGCATATCACCTGGCATCGGGTACGTTATCGATATTTCCCGGCTCTCAAGTGGGAGGTTAGCAGCAATGCCCACAGCCAATTCCATGATCATATGGGCACTCTCCTGAATGCCCGCCGGCGCCGGATCTTGCAAGTGATTTATCAAATTCGCAGTCAGGTTTGAAGTGGCCATTTGCGTAAATTGCTTCTTATGCTCCTCGCTCGCAGGGGTCGCAAGGACATCTCGGAGACCTTCCAGAGTTGCAAGGCGCCATTGAATGACCTTCGATGTTAGAGCATCGGACTCTTCCTGATTATTCAGTGCTGGCGAGAACAGTCGAATGTTTCTTTCTACTATTTTCAGACTCGAACTGAATTCAGGTTCAAGCGCTGGATGGAATGTCTTGTCAAAGACTTCGTCAATCAGGAATTTTGAGATAACAGATCTTCCAACTGCTGTCATCTCTTGTTTGCCAACCTTGACTGCATCTTGATTGACGGATTGGGAGATCCAGCTAGGCACTTTGCGCCAGTCTTTCCTGATGTTGAAGGCAAGATTTGTGATGGCTCCATCTAGGCGCTGGAAGCGCGTCATGTACTCGCTATCATCAAGTGATGTTCGAGATTGTGATAACCGCTGATTTGCAAGGGTGTTTTGTAATTGTTCAACCTGTGCCGTCTTTTCAAAATATAACCCTTTGACTTTCTTGTATTTTTGAGCTGCATCAAAATTAGTAACATGGTTACCAGATCGCCACATTGGACTTACAGAGCTCTTTGAATGCGTCAGCAACGTTTTGATCTGCTGGCCCTGGAGGTGGTGTATTTCTTCCTTGCTCGCCAGCCGCCCCTGATGCACCGAACTGTTCTCTTTGTGGAGGCCCGCCTCTATAATTCGAGGGATGAGGACTGATTGAAGGCGTTGTAGGTTGGTTGCGGTACTGTTGCTGCTGTTGGAATGATTGCCCTTCTCTTGTATCTGATTGTGTCTGGAGAGCCTGCTTCGCATCGAGAGACCTACGCTGCTGAGGCCCTTGATTAGTCGGGGCCATTGTCTGCTGCGGGTTGGAGCGAGGTGCCTGCGTCGGTGTTGAACGATCGTGAGGATCACGTTGCAAGTGACCACCAGTTGGAGAGTGCCCGTTGGACTGTACAGATATTGGGCGCGAATCCTCTCGTGGGTCTGTTGGTGACTCGTAAGACGCTTGGGAGATGGTTTCCGGATTTTGCAGCTGTCGAATGTGGTCGTTTATAACCAAGTGTCCTGGTTGGATATTCGCCTCGGGGGGTAGATTTGGAAGTGGTTGTTGGTATCGGCTCTCTTGGGTAGTATCTTGGGAGTGGTACTGGGCTTGGTCCGGAGGATGCTGTAGCTGTTGCGGGTAATGTTGTCGCAGGTCTCCGTTTTTATTTTCGATTCCAGAGAGCTTTGCTGCTTGACCGTCGTCTTGGACAGCCCTGATGCTATGCTGCGAAAGCTTACCTGCGACGTGTTGTTGTCCTGCGTCCCTGATAAGGTAAGGATCCAAGTCAGAGTCTTCCTCAACCCCTTCCGGCGGGGATATCAAATGCGGCCGTGTATCTCCTCCTTGGTATCCCACTTCCTTCTGTCGCTCTACTTGTGATGGATTACGCAGCGGCTCTCTTTTTGATGCCTTGCGAGACAAGCCGGAAGAGTTGCCGAATTGCGACTGCGGTTTTTGTTCTGGAGGAGGCTTGCTCCCTCTCATGCGACCAAAGAACCCCTTTTTCTCTTTTGGCTCCACGATGGGCGACGGTGGTTGTTGTAAATTACCCGTGTTCTTGCGACCTTGTTGCTGCAGTCTTCGAGCTTGGAGTATTAGGTCATCGACAGAGTTCCCAGCTGGTGATTGTGATTGAAGCGCCGCAGAGGAGGGGTACGGCTGATGTTGGTTAGGCGGACGGCGGGTTGACTGAGACCGCGAGGGAGGATCGTCTGAGGTTTGGTAGGGACGATGTTCGAGATCCGACGTTGAGTTCTGAAGAATGTAGGGTTGAGAGAGATCGCCGGTGTTTCGTTGTCCCAATGCAGGATTGAGGGGTGTCCTTGCCCGAGAAGGCCCAAGGTCTTCGGCGGAATCACCAGTAGAAGGAGTGACGGATCGCGAGTCGACAATATCGCTCAAGTCGTGCTTGGAACGATTGTTATGCCGGTGGAATCCGAGTGGCATTTGCCTGGAAAGGATCGTGGCCGAAGCTCACGATGGGGATGCTGTTGGATTTGGAGCTGGAACGGGAACTGCACACAGAGCACAGCCAGCCAGCTATGGCGGGGCTTAGTCCGAGTGGGCACCGGCTTGGTTGGTGTGACGGAAGGATGTATCAAGGAAGCCCTGGGCAGCCAAAGGAACTGCAATGAGGGAGTTCAGACGACGTGGGACAGTGCAATAATGCAGAAGAATCGAGTAGGGGATAAGAATAGCGAGGCGGCGTCGACTCGTCGACGATGCTTGCCCGTTTGGCAGGAAACAGAAGACACGACGACGTAGGGCAGGGGGGTTTGGGGCAGGGACAAAGTGGCTCAGCCCTGGGAGAACATGATTGTCATTCGCTACATGGGGTAAGCTGCTGCTGCGCTTGACAATGGGCTGTGAAAGGAACCGGAGCGCTGCAATGCAACAATCCTTCCAGGTTGCGGTTGCAACACTGTCTCGAGTTGCGCTTGGACACGATCCATCGAATTGGACGTCCTCAGTCGATGTCCAGCGAGCGGTTGTCGGTGGGTGACGTGCAATTCGAGTGGCTGCGCATCAGGCCATCACGTGAGTGGGTGCTGGACCGCAGCACACCGGCCGGTACAGCACGCCGAGGAGCAGTCAAGCCCAAGCATCTTAAGTTAGCGAAAGACACGGTGGAGGAGTCCTTGCTTGGTTTGCCTTGGGTCCTCATATACTGCCCAGATGTCGAGAAGGATTGGAGCAGCGGGAAATTGGTCATATCCAACAGGATCCGTCTTGTGCCGATCTACGTAGACAAATAAGACGAACACACCGCCGGCCAAGAGATGCCCACTCGCTCCTTGCTTGCGACGTCGCCTTGGTAAGTCGATCTTTGGGTTCTGGATCTTGGAACTGGCTTGACAGGATTTGAGCTTCGTCAATGGCACCGCCTGTCAAGCTGCAGCGGGTGTTCGAGGCGTACCCCGTACGTACCGGCAAGCGTTATCTCGCAGCGGTCGCCAGCGGTAATATAGATATGCCTCTAGAAGAGAGACATCCCATGACGCAGCGGAACCCTCATCTATTATTATAAATAGAATGCAGCGAAGCGATGGCACCTTTGTCGGGACCCGCATATGCCGTCAGCATCACCACCACTTCTTGCGGTGCGCCATCCGTGCTCGGAAGCGCTCTTCATCCATGGTATGACCAGCCAGCGACGTGCGCCAGCAAGCAAGCAAACAAGCAAACAAACTCGCAAGCCAAGGCTTTGCGTGAGGTCGAACGCTCCTGCGCAAGTGAAGTATTGGAGATACGCATGAGGCTATTGACAAACTCTTCTCCGAGCTACACGGCAACGCGCGTAGCTGCATATAGGTGTCGTTGCCAAGTTACGCCATGCCCACCGGCAGGAGCCCTGAAGACCTCTTCCGCGATGGCCACAGAAGTGAGCGACAACATTGCCGTCGTTGATGGTGTGAACCAGTAAGTGATGAGACTGCCTCTGCCCAAGACAGGAACCAGGCCATGGACCCTCTGGCTCCCTCTCCCACGTGCGGTCTTTCACTGCTGGCCACAGCCACGATGGGAAAAGCAATAGGCATGGCGGGAAAAGGAGGGATTTCAGCCATGGAGTAGTGGCAGCTGGGGAGCAGCGATGGAAAAGCAAGAGTGCATGGCATGGCATGGCATGGCATGCATGCCCAGCAGCGGTCGGATGTTCGTGGTCATGAGCAATCACTCGTCCAATTCATCTCGAGCAGTACTCCTCGCTTCGCCGCCTGCATGGACAAGATGTTTCAAGCGTCTCGATGCGGGAATCTGATCATCCTGAGCCCAAGACAGCCAGCGCATTTGGCCCGTCCTTACTTCTCATTGGGGGCTAGATGATCGTCAGGTACCGGGCTCGTCTCCCTGATGCCTGTCAACAAAACAGGTTCGAACTCAAATGCCTTCGAATCGAGATGCCCTGAGTGGAGGTGCGCGGTGGAGTGTTGGATGATGCTCATTTCGACCAGCTTAACCGCCCCGCGCTCCAGCAAGGCAGTTGTGCGCTTCGAAGACTAAATACCGCTGCTGCTCGTCGCGGTGCCTTTCTTCTGCCCTATTTCATATCCAAGCGCCTCCCCGGTAGGTGAGGAATCTGTCTTACTGTAAATCGATCGTCCGGCGGCGTGCATCTCAGACATCGGCGTGGTTTCTGTCGATATACACGGGTGGTTGTGCAGTGCTGCATACATACATATATCGGGGCATGATCCACAAGCTCTTTGACTGCACCCACCAGATTCTTTTGTTGACTTTGCTCGTGTTTGTCTGTCCGCACCTTTCTCCCGCTCCTATAAGGATTGCCCAAACTTGCGACTGATCCGTTGCAAACCCGTCTACTCACCGTTTTCACATTGCTCCCCATACTTCGTCACTATGCGCTTTGTCCACTTTCTCAGCCTTGTGCTGTCATTCACTTGCACCGCAACCGCCCTCCTGCGAGGATCCGACCTTGAGACGGTCGAAAGCCGAGTAGCAAGAGCCCGCCTGGCCCGTTACATCCCCGAATCCATCTCCGACAAGGCCTCCCGAGGGCCAACCCGTCGAGCCACTCTAGCCGCGCAAGCCCACGTCAAGAATTTCGCCATCTCCGACATCTATACCACCGATTTCTTCTCCTCCCAAACGGCGTGGAACCGTACCATCACCTGTAAGTCCCAAGGTCCAGCCGAGCTGAAACCACGTGCCTGACACCGTCCAGTCTTCTTTGCGGACAACAATTCCAATACCTCCACTATCTGCACCAAGTCCTGGACCCAGTCCAACACCACCAACAACTATCCCACGAGCTACGTCCTATGCGATTTCACGGCCAACAATAGCGATGTTTTCTACTTCAAATTCGACACCATGGCCTCTTTAGGCAACTTCACCCTCGAGTTGGCGCATGAGTTCTCTGACCCTGTGTAAGTGCTCAGAGACATATCCACGACTGGCTCCGTGCTGACCTGTAGCAGGAACTACCCACCCCCATATGATATTGTAGAGTACTTTAGCGCCCCGACCAAGTTCACTCTCCCATGTGACGCTAAGACAACCACATCGGGCGTCTTCACCAACTGCGTCTCAGCCGGGCCCATCACGGTGATCGTTTCGGGTGTTGCAAACTAGGCCAGCAGGCGGTCTGCGCTGTGAGTCGTGATCTAGGTGGTCTTCTGTATACTATTGGATGGGTTAATAAGATAGATCAGATCGAGCCGAAGGCGCTCGGTCTTTTTATAATGGTAGAATTACTACCAGCGTTGGCCGGGAAGGAGAAAGATGAACGAAGCTTGTACATAAAAGCTAAAAGTCACAGCCCCAAAAAATCATTTACAATGGATCTGAGGTCAGCACTCGAGTCAAAGTGTTTTCTTACGGGACTCAATCCGAGTCGTTGTTCCGCAACGCGTGTTTGTTAGAGGTAATAAAGTTCTAAACGGTTTTAGGATGGCTCCTCCGCCCGTTGCCCCAGGACTTGTAGATCTGGCGAAAGTTTGATGGGTAAAGATATGACCGAGGGACCGGAAGTTACGTTGGAGCATAAAACTTCAAGCTCCCAGCTTTCTGAGCCACGGTCTTTGCCCAGGTTTCGGACACTAGATACTTGGATTGTCGTTGTAGAAGCGCGTGAAATCTACCGCCTCCCACCTTGAACGGCGCTCTGAAGGCTTGCTGTGCCACGGCAGCTATCTATGGTGGTGCAGAAGTCGAGCTTCTTGCAGTGTTTATGCGAGGCTGCTGATGTGGGCAGGTCCATGAAGATCAGACGAACCCAAATCCCTCCCCGAAATAAACGAACGACCTGGCCCTTAGTCGTATTGAAAGTTAAGCGACGGCAAGAAACCTACTTTCCGCCAACGTTCGAGTAAGACAAACAGGTAAGACGGGCACCGTAGATTGACTTTGGAAGGACGTACGAGGACACGAGAACCTCCAAATTTCGAAAATCGCTTCGGGGGGAGGTGGGGGTGGGGGACCCACAGGCATTGGGCCATGCCACCGAACGGGATGGGGGGCGATTTTGTTCCCGGGAGCGAAGGGAGGAATCGTGCGATTGCGAAGATGAAACCGGGCAGTTGATGAAGGAGCCCGAGAGTGAGCCTTCCTAAGATTAGCCATTCTAGAATGTCTAACAAGCTCCCGCGGACCGGACCGAGGGCGCTGCGAACGCCTTTGCCTCCCGGTAGTGGACGGGCACCATGCCAACCACAGAAAATGTCAGAATGGGGAAACCCCGTCAGCGCAAGAGGATCGAGGATTTTCACGATGGCACCAGCTTATGTAGCAAAAGAGCCAGCATCGAAACCAAGAGCTTCTTCAAGCACGGGAAACAGAGGGCTTCGTCCGAGCTCTCAGCTGCAGGAAGGGACCAGGGTTGTTCGTGTATGTACCTACGTCTCTGCCTCGTACTGCACTGCAACGTGCGGCACAGAGAGGAGGAAGCTCTGCCATGCCGCAATATCAAGACCGTAAATGCACAACCCGCAGGCGGTTACCAATTCTTAAAAGAGAGAGAGAGAGGGAGAGAGAAAAGAAGAAGATAAAAAGCAACCAAGATTCGTGTAGGCTTGCGCGTCACCCATGAGCGTCCATCCACAGCTTCTCGTAGGCCTCCCCAGCCGTGTTTTATACGGGTCCCGTCCTCGTGATGATACTGGGTGGTCTATCGTATCTCCCGATGGCTTCGGCATCGGCACGTCCAATCCGACTGGATGCTGTGTCTGACCAAGAGGAAACTGAAGTTGAGTGGGAGCTTTGCCATAGAAAAGAGCATCACTGGTGTAATGCAAGGTGTTTTGTGGAGTCTGGATAGGCTTTTATTTTCTCTTTTTCTAGTCATGCTCGTCCAACTTGTGAAGCACTACTGTGCAGCAAGTACTCCTCCCCAGCAAAGGCCTCAGCCTACAATAGTTTACTTTACTAAGAATCTGGCACTACGCCCCCAAAACTCCCCAAAACTCCCCTGGTCCCAAACACCATCCATCGTAAGATATACAGCAACGTTTCTATGCTCCAATGCACCTTTTTCAATATTCTATGCGCCAGAAATTTATTGGTGTTCATCAATAATAACCCATCTCTTCTCTGCCTGTTTAGTGCCAACCCTCTTGGCAATAGTTTCAAGAGTCTCTTTGATTGCAGCACCAGTCTGCTTCGGAAATTTCTTTTTCAACACTTCCACCAGGCCAATCTTGCTCAAGTCGCTACCTGCCACTTCGCGCTTGAAACCCTCCATTGCGTCGTCAGTGATCATCTTCTTGTGAGGTTTGGCAGTCGCGGAAGCCAACGGTGTGGATTGAGGTTGAGGTGAACTGAAGGCAGGTTTCACAGGTTTCGATGACAGTGTTGAGAAAAGGTTGTTGCCTTTCACAGCATGGAGCGGAAGTCTCGGTGGGTCCATACTACCAGAGGTGGTAACAGGTGATTCCCAGTATGCTTTGGAGAATGGATCAATAGATTTGATAGGTCCGTCTGTATTTTATCAGCAACTGAAGTGTACACAAAACAGGGGAACGTACCTAGCATGATCTCCATTCGATATTGGACCATTTTCACATTCGTGTTGCATTTCCTATGATCTTCCCAGCAGAGACCTGTAGAAACTGGCTCTAGATCGCCTTGCACGACTATCCTCCTCGAATTGAGACCATCATCATTGTCGTCGTCCAGAAACCCGTCCATGTCGTCCACATCATCCAGGTCCTCCTCTTCCTCGCCATCCGAGTTGCAGTCTTCGGCGTCTTCGTCCTCGACCCATTCAGCCTCCGAATCATAATCATAATTGGTGTTTGGTAAATCCCTCCGTTTGAAGTTGCGAGCTAGCTTTGAGATGCTGGTGACTGGTCGACTCGTGTATGTCCCGATATATGGGGGCCTAACATCCTCTTGGAACTTTAAAAACTTTACAGGAATTTTACTTAATAGAACTCCCGTCCGTTTGATCTGTGAATTCTGTGAATCGGTAGTTAAGTCGATCGGTTTCGATGCATTTCCTGACATTGCTGTCATAATTTCTCGGACCGGCAGTGACCGCTTGCCGCGCAATGTAGTGTCGAGCATATGAAAATATGATACAGCGTCAAACCGTCTGACCTCCTCTGTACCTCTATGATCTACCACATAACTATCAAGGGTCTTCTCGATTGATTCTGATCCTTGCTGGTCACGCTCAAAACGATTATATGGCGCAACCTTGACGTCAGAGTGAACAAAAAATGGCGGAAACTGCTTCTCGTAGAAAGATATCTCCTTCGCCTTGCTTGGTGCTTGTTGGTCGCTGGCCGAAGCTCCAGGCGCAGGACTCATGGATTCTCGGCTTGAGACACTTCCCCTTCGTATCGTGGGAGCGCCAAAGAAGTTCATCAATTTTGGTTGGCTTCTCTCTTTCTTCTTTTTTTCTTCCTCTCTCCTCATCTTCTCTTCGTCTTTTTGTCGCTTGGCCTCGTTTGCCTGCCGCTTCGCCTCCTCCTTTGCAGCTTTGTTGGCTTCAGTTGTCCTCCTCTTTTCTTCCCGCTCGGCTTCCCTCTTCAGACGCTGGGCTTCATTCTCCGCCTCCCTCTTTGCCTTCTCCTCCGCTTTCTCCCTCTTGTCAGCCTCTTTCTTTGCTCTTTCGGCGGCCTTTTCGGCGTCTCTTATTTGCTTATTCAGTTTTTGTTCTTCTTTTTCAGCGAAAGTAAGTTTCGGCTTCTTCGCTGGTGGTTGAGGAGTTCCATTCAGTGCTGCAAACGCTGACACAGGCTCTGATGGAAGCTGAGAAGGCTCGTGTTTGCGCGAAGGTGTGGTCGACTCAGGGTCTGTCATGGAACCGGTGTGGCTCCGAGCCGGGCTGTTATCTCGTGGTACAGCTTTGATGCTTATAGGGGGAGTTGGTAAGGACGCTTGAGGGCTGGGGTCCACCCCGAATGTTGAATCGAAGTCTCTCTTAGGAGACTTGGTAGATTGAGAGAGCGACATTATAGAGGTGGATGAGTGAGGTGGCGTTGCCTATTCTAACGGGACGCTTCGAGTAGCCCGTCAACAGGATATCTCTTTCAATGAAAGTATCATCGAAAATATAAAGCAAGACGGTGTTGCGGAGACCGACAGAAATGGCCTGCAGAGTCAATTCGCGGTGGTTGATTGAAATTGGCTGAGTGAACGTGTGATGCAATTCCGAGAACGCGAAAGGCGCGAAGAGACGCGTCCAGAATTAAAGCGGGTTCGCGTCGAAGAGGGTCAAGCGAAATCCCTAAATGGAACCGCGCTAAGCCCCAGGTACTTCTATTCTTGGCCCATCGAGGTGGATGCGCGATGGCCGAGTTCTTGTTAAAGGAGGAGTTTATGATTGCTTCGCTGCTGCAGAATCTCTGGGGGTTTGGCGTTATGCCTTGTCTTCAGATGACAACGACTGTGAGATACTATAAATCAAGTGTTCAAGTAAATGAGCACTTCAGATTATAGGATGGTGGAAGTGACAATCTGGTAGGTCATTCTGAACTAGTTTCTCACACTTTAACCAGGTGAATGAACGACCTACATTGGCCTCTCAACCACTGCTGGTCTCAGATATGACTACGTGGCTAAGTTCATTCTACCTACAAAGCTTGAAGCCACCCCGAACCCGAGAGCCGAATGCGCCTTTGGGATTATATTTCTTGCTAGAGCTTTCCAACCTTGTGCACTACTTCGAAGCTTTCCACTGGATGCTAATTTGGATCTGTATAGCTTATATACTGAGATATTTGTAGAAAGCCTACCTCTTCGGTTTTCTCATTTATGCGTTTTTCCGTTGAGAGAACTTTGATTATACGAAATCACTTGAGTCTGTGCCTTCCCAGAAGGGCACAAAAATGCGACTGGAGATATCATGAGATTCAAACTCCTATGGCCACAGAGTGTATGAGTCCTCATTGCAAGCAGTTCCATCCATCGGAGACACCCCAGGTTGATCCCCTCCATTACTGGCTCCATATCTCCAAGCAGGACTTGGTAGTAGCTTAAATGCGATGTTCCAGACGATGCCTCCGGGAATTTGGAATGAGCAGAGCGTCACAAGAATCGGTAATGCCTCATTAAGCAAGGACGTTGATACTCCATTTATCCTTCCGGAACTTGCTAGATTCTCCCGATCCACGTGTCCCTGCAGGAGAATGGCTCTCAAATATATACTCCTGGCGAGGATGGTTCTGGCAGCAAGCTATTCGAAGTTGGAGAGAACATATTACTAGAAAAATTGTTGCTCGTCTTATGATAGGTTGCCGTATTCTTTCCATTCGTGAGTGGGTGCTCAGGAGCTGGTGTGCGCCCTAATTGTAGACGGAGTCAGTGAGGGAAGCGAGGAGACCACCTTGCTGGCCGAGTCAAGTGTCCACTGGGTATTGAGTTGTAGCGTACGATTATCCGTTACTTCAAACACAACGAAAGCCATAACTGTAGACGCTTGAGACTTACGACGCAATCGAGTCGGAGGCACCAGCGTGCATGGGTTACTTGTCTTGACGAGCTGATCGACAAGCGGCTAGGCATAGCCCGGCCAGCTACGTGGAAGCAATCGTCCAGCCGGTCAGACCGGGTGAATCCATCCATTCAGGAATCCCAGCATGCAGACCAAGTTCGTAGAGGGTGACCTCAGATGTGTCCATGGCTGTGGTGGTTGGTGGGTAATATTCATGGTCACGAGGGAGCCTCGGCACCACGGGATTCCCCCCCATCAGGCAGGCGCACGCAACCTGATTAGCCACCGCGGCATCTGCACTCGCCCGTCAACGCAAATCTGGGATTTAGCCTTGCGATTTCAAGATTCGGGTCTTGCTCGTCTCAGCCCTGTGGCAATCTGTTGGGATCTGTCTCTTGCTGCTCATCTCACGCTTGCCGATACATATACCAGCACGCCTGCAGATGACATACTGATCAGCCATCCCCCTCTCCCATTAAACTGTGTGCTGTCTTTAGCACATCATGGCGGCACAAAAGCCCGTTTTGCTGCCGCGGATGACCAGGTCTCCGCCTTTCACCGTCGAGGTCCCTGGAGCTGTCAAGGTCGAGGGCGAAACCATCCCTCGCCGCAATGCTCGATCTCCCAATGCGCTCCGCTCAACCCCCGAGCCCGGGGTCAATACAGTCTTTGATATCCTGACGAGAAGCGCCAAGAAATTCGGAGACTCGCAGGCCGTTGGCTGGCGAAAGTTGATCAAGAAGCATGAGGAAGTCAAAAAGGTCAAGAAGATGGTCGATGGGGTGGTGACTGACGTTGACAAGAAGTGGCTTTTCTTTGAGATGAGCGGCTATCATTTCCTCACGTTCGTCGAGTATGAGAGGCTAGCTTTGCAGCTCGGTTGCGGCTTTAGAAAACTTGGACTAGTGAAGGAGGATCGAGTACACATCTATGCAACAACAAGGTCAGCATGGCTGTGGCCTCGAGAGATAACTACTAAATCGATTTAAATAGTGCCTACTGGCTTGCTGTTGCTCATGGAGCCGTCTCACAGTCCATGCCAATTGTAACGGCGTATGATACGCTCGGAGAAGAAGGGCTTCGCCATTCACTAGTAGCCACCAAGGCCAAGGCTATCTTCGTGGAGCCTCACTTACTAAAGACTCTGAGTATTTCATTGCAGACAGCCAAGGACATACAATATGTCATCTACAACGACATAACGCCCGAAGAGGTCAACCAGGACGAGATTACAAAGTTGAAGACTGCTCATCCAAACCTAACTATCCTCAGCTTTGAAGACTTGAGGAAGCTTGGAGCAGATAATATGGTTGACTCGGTACCTCCTAATTCTGAGGACACTTGCTGTATCATGTATACTTCTGGTTCAACAGGCACTCCCAAAGGTGTTCCATTAAAGCATAAGAACGTCGTCGCAGCCGGTACGTGACATGGTGCTTCTAACATACTTAAGCTGAGAATATCTAGTTGCGGGCGTCGATACAGTCCTTGGAGACAGTCTAGGGCCTGAAGATACGCTTCTTACCTACCTACCACTCGCCCATATCTTTGAATTTGTGGTCGAACATTTGTTCCTCTACATGGGCTCAACGATGGGCTATGGTACCGTTCGCACGCTGTCTGCAACATCAATGAAAAACTGCAAAGGCGACATTCAAGAACTACGTCCCACGTTACTCGTTGGAGTTCCAGCGGTTTGGGAGACTGTAAAGAAAGGAATAATAACACAGATTACGAAGAGCTCGGCATTGGTCCAGAAGCTATTCTGGGGAGCGTTGTACTCGAAGACCTTTCTCATGAGCCGAGGATTGCCCGGAAGTGGATTACTTGATGCAATCGTATTCAACAAGGTCCGAGAAGCAACTGGTGGAAGATTGAGATTGACAATGAATGGTGGAAGTCCCATTGCCAAGGAGACCCAGGATTTCATTTCTATGGCCATTGCACCCATGATTAATGGTTATGGTTCCACTGAAACCACTGCGTGAGTGAAACTGCCTTGCCTTGCCTTGAATTTGCACTAATAAAGTTGAAGCATGGGAGCCCTTTGTGACCCATTAGCTTGGACCTCATCAGCCCATGGAGACATTGAGTCATGCCTCGAAATCAAGTTCGTAGACTTTGCTGATGCGGGCTACTTCGCGACGAATAATCCTCCGCAAGGGGAGATTTGGATTCGGGGCTACTGCGTTCTGGAGAAGTACTACGAAAATGAAGAAGAAACTGCTGCAGCGTTGACACCGGACGGGTGGTTCAAAACAGGTGATATTGGCGAGTGGGACAAGAATGGACATCTAAAAATCATTGACCGAAAGAAGAATCTGGTCAAAACACTTAATGGAGAGTACATTGCTCTGGAAAAGGTATGGTTTCCGTCATCTTCAGATTATGCCATGAATACTCACTGTTACAGCTTGAATCTGTCTATCGGTCGGCTCGCGTGGTCGGCAACATTTGCGTCTATGCTTCAATTACTGAATCCAAACCCATTGCTATCATCTTTCCAGTTGAGGCCGCACTAAAGGCACTGGCAGAAGAGGTGGGAGTGCAAGGGCATGGCCTTGGCGATCTTGTTCACAATGAGAAGGTGCAGCAGGCAGTGCTAAAACAATTGCAAACAGTTGGCTCCAAGGCGAAACTGGCTGCGATGGAGATCATCGAAGGCGTTGTGCTGTCTGATGAAGAATGGACGCCTCAAAATGTGAGCTTGCATACTCTCAATCGAATATGGCTAGAATACTAACGAACAGTAGGGCTTGGTTACTGCCGTCGGCAAACTGAACAGGAAAGGGTTGTTTGAAAAGTACAAGAAGGAAGTCGACAAGGCCTACAAGAAAGGCTGAGGAGAGAAGGACAGGTGTGATAGGGTGTATTTGGCGCACAAGGTTGAAATTGCACCGATTCAGACAACTGGTATAGCGATGACCTGTAATATTATGATTTTTGGAAGTCCCAAGCTTGATCAGCGTTTTTGCCAAATGCGACTTTCTCTCTGACTTCTGTATCAACTCAAGCCTATCCAACCAGACCGCAGCTTCTAAACCATCTTCGAAAGTATTATCAACATTGAACATAACAACGATCCTCGCCAGTAAAATTCAGGGTATTAAGACGTGCACCCTCATCCCGCGTACCCGCCGTCATGAACGCTGCTTGGAAGAGGCCCATGCTGACATGTTCTTCCAGGACGAGGTTCTCTGCACTGGTATCAGAAGGCGAAGTGAAGGTATGTCATCCTGTGCTGAGTTCAAGGCTATTTCTTGAGCTTGTAGGGTTGCCGGTAGGAGAGCTAGCATGGAGTCAAGAATGGAGGCTATGGAGTGTATATCGGTTGTCACTGTTGAGGAAAGCGAAGAGGAAACATCCTGGGTGGAGAAATACGATCGCCATTTATACTCCGCAGAATATGAATTATGAAACAGGAGAAGTGGTGGTAAAGTCAGGTTCTAGGCAGGTCGCGTGCCGCAAGCACCTATGTAGCTAGTACATGTAGCTGGATACGATATGAGAATCAACATCTCGTCAACCATGAAAGGTCGTGTAAAGCTGGCTTGGTAATGCATAAAAGAATGGAAGCTTGAGGCTAGACATTATTAGGACATCCAATAAGTTTCGAGGAGAGTAAGTTTCATATAAGTCTTACTAGCTCGGATGGTGCAAATAGGCGAGCAACGAGTGTCTGCAGTGGTAGCTTCAACCTCAATCTGGCTCACCGTATAGGAGCTTAGTATATAGTATTGAAGCTGTAAAAAGTATGTCTCGTGGTTCGTCGGTTGAAAGCCAGGAAAGTATGCATTGAAAATGCCAAGTACAAATCATTCTCGGGAGCTGCGAGGTGTGAAGACATGTGATGAAGTATGAAAGAAAAGCTGTGCAGGAAATGTTCAATGGCAATGGAGTGCTCTGATAAGGCTTTATCCAGGCACAAAGAAAAGCAAAGATATATACCTGAATAGGCCGATTTCACATCAACCCAGAAACAGGCGTACCAACTAGGTCAGATGGTTCAGGTCAAATTTCTGGGCAAGAGGAGGAAAACGGGATAAAATCGACTGGTCACCAAGAGGACGTAGGCAGAAGCACAATCGACAAAAATCGACAACTGCCGAACCTCTTTTTTGCTTTTTTTATATTTGATTTTGGGCTGGTTTTGCATGGCGAACCTCGCTCATGAGGATATACGCCCTTTCTTTTTGGCGGCGTTTGGGTCTTTGCTGAGCGTGTTATTCCTAAAAGGACTTGGTATGGAACTCATACAGCCTGCTGTTACCTCAGAGCCTTGTAACATATATAGCCCAATAACACAATTTTCTCTCGAAGCCCAGAAACAGGCGTACCATCTGGCCAGATGGTTCAGGTCAAATTTCTGGGCTTGGAGGAAAACGGGATAAAATCGACTGGTCACCAAGAGGACGTAGGCAGGAGAATAACACGACAAAAATCGACAAACTGCCGAACCTCTTTTTTGTTTGTTCTGTTTGAAGAGTGATATAGATGTGGTTGCGTTCTTTTTTGCGTTCTTTTTGCTTGTTTTGAATATGTTGTTATGTTTTGTTTGCTTTAGAGCTGGAACAGGCCAAATCAGATATTGCATAGTAAAACAGTTCCGGGGGAGATGAAAACATTAAAAAGTCAAGCGACGTGGTTTGTGCCTTAGCCTTGGTGCCCTCCCTCAAGGGAGACAAACAAACAGAGGAGCCAGCTATATTTCAACTTCAGAATCCTAAATTTCGCTGAGCCATCCGTATACTACCACCGACAACTGCATCCACGCATTGGACAATTTGATATTTCTTGCTCGGTCCCCAACAATCACCACTCGGTAGACGAGTATCTTCGAAGTCGAAACAACTTTTGTGTGCATAGCGTATATGCAATTGGAGCATACTCCAATTGAGAGGGTGTGCCATATATGTCTCCTGGCTGCAATGGACAATAAGCCAACCTTCATACCTTCTTGGCCTGATTAGGCCACAATGAGCGGATATATATACCCAAGTCAATGGGACCGACCTACAGTTATCAAGTTTCATTTCGCAAGGCCCATATGGGTTTCAAAAACTGCATAGTATGGCAGTTGAGTTTATATATTCTGCAATCGACATTGGTACTTATAACGCAAATCCCAACTCCAGGATAGAATTCAATTCTGTGCCAACTACCTGTACCTTACGTATACCTGATTTCACAACAACCTGCCAGGAAGATGGATGCTTGGTACGCCGCTATAAGGATATATTTGCCTGGCGAGCCGTGGCCGTCGCCCGCGATAGAGGCTTCATCGAGGCATGACCAGGCGATCTCTATGATCATGTCCAGATACGACTTTGAGCCTGACTATGTTCGCCCCGATCTGCTATAACAGGCTTTGGACTTCCAAAGGATACAACCTAGCAATCATTAAATGCAAATCACAATATACCTCATGGAATGAAGATGAAGATACTGAGTTTCTAATAACGTTCTCGCTTAACAAGTATACGAAATCCTTTCCTCGATATTTCAACGGATCGATTCTCTCGACGACGTATATGAACTAAACTACAACAATCGACAGTTTATACGTGCTATATATCAGGTACGCTAATATTCGCAAGGATCTTCCTACTTTCTATTCACTAGTCGGTTCTTACCTTCGTCCATTGGACGGTCGAGGATGAGTATTTAAAGTACCTCGTATCGGACCAGCCTAGAAGGCTATACTCCTCATCAACCTTCAACCTCGAGAAAACTATTGAACGCCTTAAAGAAGTTCCCGGTATCCTATCGCTTGTTTCCTTCTTGATAAGAATTAAAATTCTGATATTATATAAGTAAACTACCTTGATTTTTCATATCTTTTCCTAGTCCTAACAGCTTCATGGCTCTATACGCTCAACACCTTCAACACCCTTAATTCCAGACCTTCTATGCTCAAGTTATCGACACGCGCCTTCATTCAAAGCTATCGATTTCACCTAGGTACGCTCAACTTCACCTTCTTCACCTTCAGTGTAAGGTCCATTTTCTACATTTACCAGCTTCCTCAGCTCTCGACAACCTTCCATTGTCAATAGCATTTCTTCCCACTACTTTCACCTCTTTCTTCAACTTTCAATAACCTCTAGCCTCGCACAACCTTCTACATCATCCACTATCATCATCAAAGCTTTTCTACCTTGCTCTGCCTCGTACGCATTCTACGCAACCTTCGCACCTATTCAGCTTAGCTAATAAAGAAAGGAGTTACGCAAATCAAGATAGGTGCTTAGCTACTATAGGTCCTTCTAATAATAGCTTATCGATTATAGGAAAGTTTATAGGCATAGTCGGTAATAGCAAGAGCTCGGATGGTCATAATAATATCATCGAGATGAAGTTTGAGGATAGCTTTGCCTAAGTTATCACGGAGAATATTATTGAGGATAAGCTTCAGGCCAAGCTAGTCATATAAGCTTAGAGGGAAATCTATCTTGAATCACCTTCCAATTCGAATCCTTCTTTGTAGGAGAAATAAAGACTATATAATATTTTGAGAATTTGAGTGACATCATATACGAGAGCCATAACTAGCAGACGATATTAATTATAAGTAACGTCGTATTGATAAGCCCGAAGGTCCTAGCTTCTATTGACCCAACCGACCACTCGCGTATGATTTTAGTAGTCCAGTTATATATCTCCCACTTTATCTCACTCACTTGAAGGAAAACAGGTACCATTCACTATCCTCTCCGGTATTCAATCCATTTTATTTTATCGGTTATTCTAAGAGCTCTAATCAATTGTAAAAAGATTGCCTCAGCCCAGCTATAGGTCTGTTGGCTTTGTATTTGACCAAAGGCACCTGCCATACTGCTCAACTACAGTATGGTGCCAGGCAATCTTATCACTAATTCTAGCATCCCATAAGACATCAGTCTGACTAAAAATGCCCTGCGTTATGTTTTGCATCTTGCAAGAAGCCAAGCGACAAGACACGCGTATGGGCCATAACCTTTTCGCATTCAGATGGGCCAATCTGGAAAGGGATAGAAACAAACTTGGATGGTGAGCTACGGAATAGCAACGGGGTTTCCCAGCGCACTGGTGACATACCTTTAGGGGACTGAGACATCGTACATCTGCAAGTTTGGTTGGGTGTATGTATGCTTAGTCAAAATATCCTCATGTCTGTTACACAAACAACAGACTCCTCTTTTAACCTCGAGACTGGTCTTTATCTACATGTATTGAACCCGAGAACTTGCCTGGGTATGACACTGATATTGAAGTCTCGACCGTGCATTTCGGCTTGCAGGTTTGGCTTAGATATGCCATGGACAAAGTCAAGACTGCGAGTCTCCCCGTTGCTACGCAATATATCCGTCAGCAAAAGCAATGAAAGTCTAGTCAACGAGGTGACGACCGATGAACCAATATACATCTTTTCGACTGGCCCTTCTGCTCAATTTATGGTGACTGCACTCGCATCGGGACAAAACCCTCCGCCTCTGACATTCCTCACGTATTCTAACAACCGCATACATGAATTTCGACAAGCGGCCGGTACTGTTCGTATCCTTCAGGATGGCCTCTGCCACACCGCGAAGGATTGTGAGATCGAACTAATTCCGTATTCCTTTAAAAGGTATCCTGACAATGCTTCGAAAACGCTGCAGCTCGAGCAATTGGCAAACGGAAGCCCAAGTATGAAGAAGTCGAGCAAATTCTCATCAGCAACAACTACAGTGGTTGAGCCTAGGATCCAAGATCTCTTCGAAGAAGAAATGTACTGGCCAACACCTTATTTAAGTCTTAATTCACTGAAGCAGCGCCCGCGACAGACTCGGAGCCGTAACCAGCTAGAATCAGCGTGCGTTAACGTTCAGTGTGGAGACGAGAAAGCGAGCAAGCAGCGAGCTATCCAGGCAACTGACATTCCACCCGCCCACAAAGTGCATAGAAGGAATCTAATCATTATCAACGAAGACCCTGATTCCTTGATCAAAAATCTTTCTCAGCTGAAAGAGACCTTGGATTGCAGATCAACCATCCTAGTTCTCAACCAATCTTTCAGCATCAGGGACAAGCTGATCAAAATCTGGCCTAATGTACGCGATCGCCCGAACTTGCTGTTAGGGATCCTAGGGCACAGGGCATACATGCAGAGAGACGGAGCAAGTAGCGTGGAAGGTTCGTCCAAAGATACCGGTGGTAATTTCACGTCAACAGTAGTCAGAGGCGGAAAGCTGTATATTGGGCCACTGGTTCGGCTTGAAGAAGGCGAGAGTTCTGCGGTATCGGCCCAACGTCAACGAGATGCTGACTATCTCCTGGGGCACATCTTAGGAGCCCAGCCGCTCAATGCTGTCCGGGTAAACCACAGTGCGATAAATCAGTTACAGCTACATGGACTTCTTGTTGGATCGGTCCTTGGGCCGTTGTGTGCACTTTTTGAAAAACCAACTTGTGAACTCTTCCGAGGGAAAGGGCGCTATGAGAGGGCCGAATTAGCGGATCGCCTGTTGCAGGAGGCATGGCCAATACTTGTGCGCTTTGATCGAAGGCTCACTATCGACAAGTGCGCAAGATGGCTGTGGAAAAAGACTGATGTAGCCTACAAAGCCGTGCCGCTCATGACCAGAAAGTTCTTCCAGTTGAAATCCAGCGGCACAAAGCACAGAAATGAATGGATCATAGCGAAAGGAGAAAGCTACGGATTGGATTGCCCGGCCCATAAACTTATTGTTCAGCAGCTGAACGAGAAATTGGTGCTTCTTGCGGCGGAAAAGGACTGGCCCCAAGAACAAGAGATGCGGGTGGAATGGAAGAAGCAAACAATAGAGAGGAAGTCTCAGAATGGCCAGCACGAACAAGTATTGCTGACGCAGAAAAAGACTTCGACGAGTGCCGCCTTGAAGTGTAGAAAACACGCAAGGACAAAAGACAGAAAGACGTGATCGGAAAACAGACCGTTCCAGACCGTACAATTCCAGCGATCAAATACGAGCGGGAAGGCCTCTTGTCCACTTTACACAGGTGATATGGCTGCGAGAAGACAATTGAGAAGGGCGGATTTTGGGAAGAATCCTGAACGCTTGGCTTGTAGGGCGTGATCTTCATGAGACATTAATACTGTAACAATGCAGAGGCGAATGAATATTTTCCAGCTAGTATTTCCGTTCTGTACAACCTCCGGCAATGTCCTATTAGACTTGTATGTCCACTTACGGAGCTTAGAGAATGTATCACTTAGATTGCAGGCTCTCAAACCCATGTCCGACTCGAGGTCCATCAAAACATTCTAGTCGTCATTGTGGTAGACCTTATATCCTCCTAGAAGACAAGTCGGGAAGATCTTGAAAAATTTTCTCCTGTTCCCAATCCCATTTCCATGACAGCTGTTGCTCATGCCAATCTCCAGACGCCGCCGGAAATATTGCGCCGTTCCGTGCCCCAAACCCATCAAACCCGAGGTATCATCTTATTTAGCACGAAGCTGTCCATAATAGTCTCAATCTCGTAGCCACGCTCTCCGCTTCTCTTCCTTCTTGGCCTTCCTCTTCTCCTTGAACTGTTTCAGCTCAGTCTTGCTCAATTTTTTCCCACTCCTCTCGGCCTTTAGACTCCTTCCATCATGACTATTCGCTGCGGCATCGACGTCGAAGAATGCATTCATTTGCCGTTTGCTTTTGTTTTCGTCATTGAAGTTTTCTGGATTCAAATCGGCAGCTTGCCATCGTCCTGTGAAACGATTGAACTGGCCAGTCGCTGTGTATTGTGCTGCTGGATCAGTGCTTGGGCCTGGTTGTACTTCAACTTCAGCTGGTTGCGCGTACCAAGCTGTTGGATCGTAGTCGCCGTGTATTGACGGATCATAGCCACCTGCCGGTCTTGCTGGTGCTGGTTCCTTGGGGGACGGTGCAGAAGTCGGCTTTATGCTTGCTTCTGCAGCTTCAGGAACTCGAGGATTTGTCCATTGGGTTGCGCCCGTAAATCGGTTATAGAAATAGAATGCCTGCGCCGACTGATCCCATACCGGCGCCCAGCCATCATCTTCCTCCGTAGCCGCGGGTGGTGCCTCAGCAGGAAGTGGTGGCAAAGATTCTTCTGGTAATGGTGGTGCATGGTCGGCTGCTTCGTTTTCCTCCTTTTCCTCCCTTTCCAGACCTTTGTCTGGGGCCACAGCTTCAGAAGACACCTCCGCACCGTCTATACGGGCACCAAGATCCTTTGCCTCTTCGAGTGCGTCGCCATGATGTTCCTCAACCCATTTCTCGTCCTTGGTGGAAGCTATAACCTCCTTTGGCGAGGCTGAAGACTTTGCTTCTCTGGGCTCAGGCGTCTTGGATGTCATGATGTTTTCTGAATAGATGCAAAAGAAGCCATGCGATACGACAAAAGAAAGACGTTTCTGACTGTGCGGGAGATACAATATTATGCAAGCACCGTAGAAAAGTATTAGATCTTGTTCATAATGACGCGCGAAAGCAACCGCAGAGCCATCTTAACGCTAGACCCATTATGGATTAGCGCAAATTATGGGATTCAACAACCAAGACGAGATGACTGTGAACATCTAGATGTCGCTTCAACATAATATTACATTATTTACTGGACTGGAATGCAGTCTGAGCTTTATATACTACATCGACAGCCTTTTCAAGTTCTGCGGCTCCTTCGATTGGTCTGTTCGTTGGCTTCAGAATCAATCCAAGTTCGCTCTCAGAACTCCTCACGGCTTTCCTGCCTTCTTCTCTGACTTCGCCTTCCCAAAACTTCCGTGCTGCCTCCCACTTCGTTTGCATCCTTCTCAAGCTCCAAACAATACCAAATGCGGCTACTGCACCTGCTTCGTACAAGCTTGTAGAAAGTGTTGATACATATATCAACCCCGAAAATGCCGAAGCGAGTGCTGATGTGCTTAGTGTCTGGAGTACCAGCTTTTGTGCCAAAGCTTGCAGTGCTGGTACAGTTTCAGCGAGTAAGAAACTACGAGCGATGGGGATCTGTAATGGCCAAGGACGTGGAGATATAGCAATGACTGCGGTATCTTCTGGACGATCCAAGATATTTTTGAGCTGCGCGTCTGGTGCAGCGACGCCAAGTTTCTCTTCAAACTTTTTTGCTTCGTGTTTGAATGCCCAGTTTGGATCACCGGCCTGACCGAGACTCTTGTCTTGGATGCCAGACTCAAACAATCGACCTGACACGAAGATGACTTCCTTCTCCGCATCAGTCAAAAACCTCCGTCCGAGAATATCTGATGCAATCATAGAAACGTCATCCACTCGCCAGAAGAGCTTCCACCATCCAAGTTTCCGCCACCTGCGCCCTGCAAAGGCAATATCCAATTCATCTCGTAGCTCGGTGTGTGCCCTCTCAGCCCAGCTCGCGAGAGCCGCTTTCAGTGCATTCAGGTCGTCCGAAGTGATTTTTTCAGCTAGAACTGTACTTAAGCGTTGGCTCTTCTCATTCTCGATCTGTAAGAGAGTGTTGTCTAGTAGAGAGGTAATGAGCCTTCGCAAAGAATCTTTTGTTGCACCATCCACGGGCGCTGATCCCAATTTGATCCACTCGATGATTTCAGGCATGCGACTTGAGAACCAATCCTGCTCATACTTGAGAGCATTGCCAACACTTTGTCGAAATAGATTCAATGCTGCATTACCTAGAGAAATATCGATGCTCTTGAACGGTAACGAACTGGAGGCATCTTGACTTTTCACCTCCAAATCCATTGTAGCCCATGTAATGTCTGGGTCACTGGCGTCCATGATGACGGGCAATGACAGAATCCGCGAGGCTCCAAGAATGCCGTCACCCACTATGAGGGCTTTGTGCACTGGGGTCGTTACAGGTGTATATCTTCCCGTGCTTGAAGTTGGTATTTCCATAGTTGGTACAAGGACTGCATCCTTCAAGTCTGCTTCCGTGGCACCCGACGAAATTGAAGGAGGATCCATCTCCAGAACCAGAAGCTCTAATCGATGCCCGTTCAGCATTGGTGATTTGATGTTCAATTGCTGAACCAGTCTACTCCCCTGCTCATCTGTACCGTCGGGTCCAATCTTCAGCAGCACCGGCCTACCATCCTCCCCTTCGTCTACAAGTGTACGTTCCCATTCCTCCTCGCCATTCAATGGATCAGCCGCAACAAGTCTCAAAAGCTCTTTCGCTTTTCGTAAAGATTTCCCTCCGTCTGGAATTGCTAGTATAGCTACTCGGATCGTTTCTTCGCCCATTGGCTGTTCCAACCCGCGTAACGCAAGTTGCAGCCTCGAGATGTTGACATAGCTTCCCGCGTGCTTCTGGACGTCCAACAATGCATTGCGAAGCTCAATTCGAGCTTCTTCGGGGCTTGAAGAATGAGTCTGGCTCTCTAGTGCGCCATTGGCTATATCTGAAGTATAGCGACTCTGGTATGAAGCGGGTGACGATGGCAGGCGGGGACGGCGATACCTTCGTCGAATTTGTGTTGGAGATGCAGAGCAGAATGCGCAAATCTGATGGCACCTGGGAACAGAAGAAGACTTTGAGATGACTGCAAGCCCTACCGGTAGCCGGGATATTCGAGGAGGCATGTTGCTGTCCTAGAGAGGAATTCCTGCAAGCTTGTGAGCTTTGAGGTAGTCGATTATTCAAGCCTCAAACTCAAGGCATCGATATTTGGCAACTACAAGTAATACAATACAGGCCATTCCGTAGAATTCCTGCCCGACTTGAATATTGAACATTGAACATTGATTATTTGATTATTGATTTTAATACCTACTTACCCTTGTTTTACTTGCTAAGACCGAGTCCCCCAAACGCCCTATCAAGCTCGTCGCCTTCACCATTTGGAAGCGCGACAGGAGTTTTCTGCAAGCCAGATGCATCAGCACTTGATACATCGACATCCATCAAATTTCCAGCCTGGGCTGCAGCAGATCCAGCAGCTTGTGATCCAGCCTTCTCGGGCTCCAAGATCCTAGCCTCACTGTCAAGCCAACCTGGCGCAATTTTCCTCTTCTCCGCTAGCTCCCTTGCACTAATGGCTTCCTCCCATGCCTTCAGGTCCCTTTCAGCGTCATCCTGGACTTTCTGTATGTAGGCCTGCAATGCTTTGCATGATGCGATTATATCATCTGGGTGCGCCGAGTGTCCTGAGGAGGATACCACATATGGCGCCTTCTCCTCCCCGGGTGCTGGGGTACCAATGGATGATTGTGGAAGAGTTGAAGGGATGTTCTTATACGTATATGGCAGAGTGGTTGCAGTTGGGAGGGAGATAAATGGCGAGACAGTCAGTGGCACTTGGGCAAGAAGAGGATGTGTTCCTTGGAGGATAGTCAGTTATTTGGCAGACAAAGGGGAAATCGGCGACCAGAGACACTCACGATTATCGTGCATGATTCCGTATTTCGAGCGATAGAGCAGGAGGTATGTAAGGAAGCTTGGATGACGTTGAGGTCGCAGAAACTATATGGGGTGAGGTGAGGCTGTGCTGGGCTGGGCTATGACGGTTGTTGCAGCATGAGTTCATGTACTAGGCAGGTACCTGTGGCTCGTCGAAAGATTGCATTCGGTAGATCTGTGGCTTAAATATGGACTTCAATACCTTACTCTGTAGTGGTGGCATCGAGCGACAGAAGTTGACGATGCCAATCCTCCATCTAGTTTCGTGTGTATACTGCCATCGCTCCCCTCAACTCCCACTCTACTAGCGCCACCCCTAGTTCTACGCCGCCTTTGCTCATCTTAACTCCTATCCAGTCAATCACAGGCAGCCCAAATCCAAAGCCCAATATCGCTCAAATAGACACCCTCAGCCTTACGCCGACACCGAGCGAAGTCCCTGCTTCGCAGACATCCCAAACATCTCATCCATCACTTGCGACGACATCCTCGGTTTCAGCAGAACTTCATTCGAATTTCTAATCCTTTACGTCAACGGCGCGTCGTGTGCCTATCCGTAAAAGCTCGCCCCTCTTAGCTACCGAGGAGGACCCTTGACTTTCACCTCGTAATACACAAGAGCTTCGTTCGTTACAACACACGGTTCAACGAAGACCGGAGCACTTGCAAGTATCAGTACCATCTTCACCTCCTTCGCATCTGATCATGGACGGCGAGGCGCCGACGACGCCCACGGCGGTACCAGGAGTCGAGAAGGCTTATGTCGACAATGCCTTGCGAGCCATCTCTGACAAGAAGCCCGTTCCCGAGATCGATTTCACCTTGCATACTATGGAAGATGGTAGCCAAGTGAGCACCCAAGAGAGGGTTTGCAAAGGTATGAGATTCGCGGCCCCAAACCACCACCAGGAGATGCGCTGACTATATGATTTCTTAGATGTGCAAGCACCGGCAATGCATCCACCAACTGATGCCCAATTCTTCTCCCCACAAGATCCATCGAAGCCAAATCTGCAATTCTTGAAGCAACACTTCTATCGGGAAGGGCGCTTGACCGAGGAGCAGGCACTGTTCATTATCGAGGAAGGCACCAAAGTTCTGAAGCAGGAGCCTAACCTACTGGAAATGGATGCACCAATCACAGTATGCGGTGATGTCCACGGGCAGTATTACGACTTGATGAAGCTCTTCGAGGTTGGTGGTGATCCATCAGAAACTAGATACCTATTCTTGGGCGACTATGTGGACCGAGGATACTTCAGCATCGAATGCGTGTTATATCTTTGGTCTTTGAAGATCTGGTATCCCAACACACTTTGGCTTCTGCGAGGCAACCACGAGTGCAGGCATTTGACTGATTATTTCACCTTCAAGCTTGAATGCAAGCACAAATATTCCGAGAAGATTTATGACGCATGTATGGATTCTTTCTGCGCCTTGCCACTGGCCGCAGTCATGAACAAGCAGTTCTTGTGTATACACGGTGGGCTGAGCCCAGAGTTACATACATTGGATGATCTCAAGAGCGTAAGCTATCTCTGCATGTGGTCAAATTTAATATTGCTAACCTCCTGTAGATTGATCGATTTAGAGAACCACCAACTCATGGGCTCATGTGCGATATCCTGTGGGCCGATCCATTGGAAGAGTTCGGACAAGAGAAGACCTCAGAGTTCTTCGTGCACAACCATGTCAGAGGATGCTCCTACTTCTTCTCGTATCCCGCGGCATGCAACTTCCTGGAGAAGAACAACTTGTTGTCTATTATTCGAGCCCACGAAGCGCAAGACGCAGGATATCGAATGTACCGCAAGACTCGCACCACGGGGTTCCCTAGCGTGATGACCATTTTCTCCGCTCCCAACTATCTCGACGTTTACAACAACAAGGCTGCTGTACTGAAGTACGAAAACAATGTTATGAACATTAGGCAATTCAACTGCACTCCTCATCCATACTGGCTGCCAAACTTCATGGACGTCTTCACCTGGTCGCTTCCCTTCGTTGGCGAAAAGATCACTGATATGTTGATCGCCATTCTGTCCACGTGCTCAGACGATGAGTTGAAGGAGGATGGAACGCCTTCCACGGTATCTCCACCACTTGCCTCTCCTCAAGGCAGTGCCATGAACATGGACCCAGAATCCATCGAGTTCAAGCGAAGAGCGATTAAGAACAAAATTCTTGCCATTGGTCGTCTCTCCCGCGTTTTCCAGGTTCTGCGAGAGGAGTCCGAGAGGGTTACGGAGTTGAAGACTGCTTCAGGTGGCAGACTACCCCAGGGAACCCTCATGCTTGGAGCTGAGGGTATCAAGAATGCCATCAGCAGTTTCGAAGATGCACGAAAGGTTGACCTGCAGAATGAACGCCTACCACCCAGTCACGAAGAAGTTGCAAGGCAGACCGAAGAGGGGAGGAACGCAGCTTTGGCACGAGCCAGCAGAGAGGCCGACAATGATAAGGGCTTGCAGGCTTTATCGAGAAGATTGAGCACGTAAGTAGTCAACAGAAACGAGCTGTGTCGATGTCTGCTTACCAATTTCCAGTGACCGTAAGAAATAAAGAATTCCTCTGGCACATGAAGGATAGATATTTTAGGTTGCGGAGGTCATGTCTTGGGCAGGGAAATACCGGCCATCAACTGAGCTTAATGAGTACAAACGAAGCTCTTTACTACCTGATCACCCGAAGCCTGTTATTCTTGTATCAAGTGTATCTTATTATACGAGCACACATGTGCTTTTCACATGAACCCAAACGCCATCATAAATCGTCAGACGCTATCTGTACCCTCCCGTCGAAGCCAAGATCACTTTTCCTCCTCGGTTCCCACGCCTTTCTTCTTCTCGTCGCCTTTCCTCTTGCCCTCTTCCTCCTTCTCCTTTTCTACCTCCCCTTTCCTCAAGATCAGCTCCCTCAACCACTGGTTCTCCTTCTCCAATTGCTTGATCCTCTCCTCCATCTTCTGAAGCTGTTCCCGCTTCTCCTTTGCGCTCTGCTCCAGGCTCGCTTCCCTCTGCTTCTTCTTCGCTCGGAATCTCGCCGAAGCGGCGGTGTTACGCAGACGCTTCAGCTCCGCTTCTTGTGCCGTATACGTGCTGTCGTAGGGTGGTGTTGTGGATGAGAAGCCTGGGGTGGGTGGCTGTTGATGTAATGAATTGGCCCCCGGGAAGGGCGTGGTGTATGGTGCTGCACTGAAGGGGTATGAGTGTGTCGGTGGAGGTGCGTAGTGTTGATATGAGTTGTGCTCCTCGGTGGTGGAGCTGGAGGATGATGAGGGGGCGTAGTAGTTCATGTGGGGTGGGGGATATTGATGCTGCTCCATGGTGAAGGGGGATGGTGCACTATAGGGAGATGGCGTGCTGTAGGGTGAGGTTGCAGCCGTGTTGTATGGCGATGCGGTGCTCTCTGTCGGCACGGCCACGGGTGAGATAAATGGTTCGGTTCCCTCGAGCGAGGTAAACTCAGCTAATGAGAGAGACAGATGATCAGTAAAGGCGGTGCGTGGAACCATTGATAGATGAGAGGGTCGATGCCGGGTGAAGGTCGACGAGAGAGACTTGGTGTTCCTCGTTAAACTTTCGGGACGAGGCTTGAAGATATACAAGCGCCGGGCAGGGCAGAGACTTCCGACTCCCGAAACAAGAAAGCGCCTTTCCCAGCGGGCCCTTGTCTCGGCCGTTGGCGTCCTGTCCTCGTGCGTCGCACCGTGTAGGAAGGAGTCTCCCGTCACGTGGAATGATGGAATCGACGTGCAGATGAAGTGATAGACCCTCCTTCTCTTCTAGCTTCCCCGGACAGGCACTGCCTTATACTTATAAGGAGGGGCCGGAGATGGAGGGGGGAGCGGCACGGCCGCCACACGAACTCGCATGGCCGTCCTCTACCCGGTGCATTTCCAATCACGACATCGGTACTGAGATGAGCTCAACTTACTTGCTGAGGACTTGAGCTGCCGCTGGCCTTCGTGTAACCACCACTCGTGATATGCCGACGGCGACGTTGAGAGGCCGTTGCGCTCCGCGTCGTGCAGCTCCGCGTCTGCTGTCACCGCGACGGGGCTGTACGGACTGCTGTAAGGAGCAGGTATCGGTTGTGCCAAGGCGTCGAGTTGGGCGAACATGAGATCCATAATCAGGTACCGCACAAATGCTTTTGGGGGAGCCAAGCTGCTGCGTCGCTTCGCACCGCGGTGGGAGGTTTGTTTTCTTGGGGATGTTTGGTTGCGAATCCCACGGGATATATGGTCAGCTTCTGGACCCGGGGTCGACGAGTTCCTGGGCTAGATGTAGGATGTTTCTCATGCACTGTTACGCAACCCTTCCAGCGAGGAGCGAGCGGACGTAGGTTGAGAGTGGGTATTGAAAGTGCTACGCGGTGTACTTTGTATGAGGTTGGCCGCGACCTGATTACCACAGCTGGGCGTGGGTCGGGAGGCTTCGGGAAGGGGGAGGGGGCCAGCGGGTGATGTTCCTGCTGAAGCTCAACGACGCAGGCTGGCTTTCTGGCACGAAGGGATGTAACTAGACAGGGATATCATGGAGAGAATTTTCATGGCTGGGAGGGCACGATACAGCGATGACGCGGAGCAGAACGAGGTTAAGGAGGATGATTATTCTGCGGCCCAGGCGTCGTCTCCGGGGGGGCAGGTCTGGAGGGGGAGCTCTCTCCATCTTGTCGTCCATCCCTTGCAGACTTACCAACACTTGCGCAGGAGGGGGCTCAGCAGCAATAGCCGTCCAGAAGCCTCCAATTTCCCCGAGCCAGGAGCGCAGCAAATTGCAGCATCCATCCACGTCCACGCGCTCCAGGATGCACGTACAGCGAAGGGCAAAGCTGGGCATGAACTGCTGCGGTGGGCAAGCCGGATCTCGGCCGGCCCCATATTGGGGTCAAGTCAGTGGGGCTCCCGACTCCCAGCCGGCAGTAGCGCGGCTCTCGGCGGCGGGAGCGATCTGCTGGGCGCGCAGGAGCCCCGGCTGCCCTCCCCGACTTCCTGTCGGCTCGGTGCCTGGATCGACCCCCGTGCAGGGGGCGTCTCCCGGCAGCCCTACGGATCTCGGGCAGGCCGACCGGGTCGTCGTGCGGGTTAAGAAGCTGCTGGTCCCTCCCGAGTTCCTGTTGCCGCGATGCGTGGGAGTTCTGCGCGAGGCATGAGACACGGTTCCGTCGCTGGGCGGCGAGCACTCGAGAGGGCGATGTCTGGTTCTTATGCTCTGCTGAGGACCCCGAGTCCCGCCGACAGCCGTCCGCTCGGCGCCGGGCACGTGGTTACGAGCGGCTGATGGGGAATATCACGACATTGAGCTTGGGCATTACGTTGATGGTGAAGGCAGGCTTGCAATGATCTATCTGATCCTGCTCCTCCGACTCTCGACCTCCTCGTCTGAGAGACTCGGTATGGCAAAGTGTCCCGATTTGAGCTCTGAGCTTTCAACGACTCCGGCTCGGCATGCCCTGGCCTGGCCTGACTTCTATCGCGATTCACGGCGCTACAGACTTTCTGTTTCCAACGTCAGGGCGATCTTGTATCTCCCAAGCATATGGAGATCCGACCCTCCCTCGGGAGGGCTAAGAAAAGCAAGAAAGTCCAAAAGGTAGTGTCCAGAAGGACCAGGCCAGCCATGAGATCTAAGCGAGCTATCAGAATGTCACTGCTACGATGGCATAGGAGGACTTCGAAGAGTGGCTCTCGCATCGCAGCACTGCAGATTGCCGCGCTTTCTCCAGATTCCCCCACAATTTCAACATGTTCCCCAATATAAGGCCTGCCTTGCTCGGCCTCCCGTCCATGCCCTTGAACTTGTCCCAGCCCAACCGTCGTGCACATCTCCAGACGCCACCATTCCCGATCAGAGAGATGGACTTTTCCAGACCGCGCATCACTAGAACGCTTCCTAGACGTCTTCTCTCTCTCCTGCCAGAAGTCCAATTTCTCAGGATGCTAGCCTCATGATCTGCTTGGCAGGACCTTTTCGATGGCAAAGACACCGCTACTGACTTTCTGGCCCGGCCTAGTCAATCGATCAACCGTAACCTTCCCTTGAGGTAGACTACCGGTCTCGGTTCATTGGTCTTCGTAGTCCACTGCCGCAGCAACGACTGAAGCCATGCTCTGCACCGTGGGCAACGTGATTCGGTTATATTTTACCTCCCATCGGCGCATCAGAGGTAGGGTCGCTCGGCGATTCTGGAAGCCAAGCTGCAGCACGGCCTCGTGGAAGTATCTGCCCGACCTGTGTGAACAGCTTCAAGGGTTGAGGAAGAGATCAGGCTGACAGAGGGTGGATTCCAAGACCTACGAAGGCTGCTCTTTTGGAATGAGAGATGGAACAGCCTTTATTTGTTTCATGACTTTCCGTGATTACGTGCATACCTCGTCTTGAGCAGCATCCCAAGCCAAGGCACCTTGGGCTTCGCTCTCGAGCTGTTAGCGATGTGTTGCTTGCTGAAGAGGGGCTGCTTTACTTACATCGGCCCCTCGTCAGGAGCAACCCACAACATGTACGCCCTTCAGCAATATTGTCACTTGCAGCTTGTTGGTATAATCGACTTGAACAGAATCAAGTCTCTCTTGGGCAAGCCTTGAGACATCCTATGCGTCGCTAGTCCATCTTTTCCTGCGAGGCTCCAGAGGCAGCCGTTGTAGGCTCGGCGAGAAAACCGTGACTTGGTGGCCCCTCTGAATACAAGCCTCGACGGTTTGCCTTGCCTCATCAGCAAACCATGTTCGTAGCTATAACTTCCCAACTGCCGTTCTCGCGTCGAACATACAGCTCGTACCAGCTGCAACGACCAGCCTGGACCATTTCAAATTGCGTGCTCGGGTAGAGCCGAGCATGTGCAGAATCCGAACGGCAGGCTGCAGAACCATGGTGTTAGCTAAGAGGCGTACGCCCGATATCTTCAACTTGGGGAGAGGTTCTCCGATGCCTCCCAGAACAAGGGCATCGTCCGAATCAAGTCTAATTTGGTGGGTCCAAAGTCGTGATCAAGACGTGTGGGGGGATGGGCCACCTGACGGCACGGTCCCGAGGTTGTTTTGCGGGTGGGGGGCAGTTGGGTGCGATGGCCCCTTGGACGGAAATTATGTAACGCTTTGATCCTGGTTGGATCGGACGCGGTTGGATTGATCGAGGGCGATGTCCCGGAAGATATTGATCTGGGATTTCTAAGGTAACTTGGCTGGTCTTTCGGTGGCTAGCCCACATTGCGCTGCTTCGCCGGGAGGGTTGTTAGCACCTCAGCCACCGAGTCTCGATAACCCCCAAGCAACCCAGTCCTGGACTGAGACTTCGGCCTGTATTGCGGACAGGGCCAAATTTCTGTCAAGCGATCAGGGTGCAGCAGCGATGCAGTGAGTATGGCGACAGGCGAATGAGAACACCGAGAATTCTCAGCGGCTGCAAATTCCTTTCTTGGCTCGTGGTACATTCCGCCACGCTCTCATCTTACTGAACACCTACGATCTTCTCCGCGGGCCGGTGTTCAAAGATTCTGATACCAAGTGGCCCTCAACCTTTCCTGGGGTGGGCACGCGATTGCCATCAGACGAAGGCGTCACAACTTTGAGGACTGTCGCCATCACGGCGCCCTAGACTTCCTCATCTTTGATGGGCGCGCTACGGTGCTCACACTTAATCGTCGGATAGACTTCTGTCATATTTCTCAGGCGCATGCTAAAGTTCCAGAGTGCAGGAAAGGCCTTGTGATCTCCATGGTAGGACGACTGCATGGTTGAAAGACGCAATCTTCACTCACCTAGAGGCATGTTCCTGTGCACCCCATCCCGCCAGCTTAATCCTCAGAATGAAGCCCACATACCTCTTTGTGCTGCCTCTATCCTTCTAGCCTGGTTTGATATGGGAGCTGATCTAAAGGGAAAAAATATAGCCATCAATGGCAATATATTTACCTAATCGGGTTTAACAGCCCCAAGATCTGACACAAGGCTCTGCTGGTTGTGCAACTGTAAGGCTGTCGGAGATACGCCCAAGTCTCCCTCCAAAAAAGCCGTCGCATTTCCACCACGCGGATCACGGTTCGTGGCATTGAGTCCTCGCTTAGCACCGAGCTATGGCAGGACGGCTGAGCACGAAGATACTGAATCTCAATCGTAGGACTGGCTCGAACAGCGCTTGAATTGAAACCAGATATCGTGGATCTTTACTACCAACGGCGATGCCACTTATCATTGTGTACAAACCAACAAGTGGAGCGTTCAGAGCCAGATTCAGAGACAGTACCTCAGCTGTCGGATCAACAATCTCACCAAGTGTATTTGCATATGTCCCTATGACATAGCAAGAGAAGGCCGTTCCATTCGTGCTTACAGCTAGACCGATAGTATCGGTCACTGGTTTCAAGATAGTCGACGTGTTTACCATATGACCCAACATCATTCATACGCTCCTAGTGTCTGAAGTGGCTAAAGTGAGATGTAGGATGGATCGTCCGAAATATACTGTGTCGATGCTTGTGTCGAATGTACTCTCACGAAGCCCCTCATAGGTTTAAGGATAACAGTGAAATAAAGATTCGAGCATGATGCTTGTAAGAAAGCATTGGCATCTCAGACTTGGAAACCACTTCTCTGGTGATATCAGTATTAGCTCCTTGTATCCCCATCATAACCAATGCTTGGGGAACGAGCTGATCCGCCACAGAGCCCGAATCTACAAGACTGATGGATAGCACGAGTGCAATTCCGCAGTGCTTTCGACCTACAAAAATACCCGTATTTTGCAGACGTGTACCAAGGAACCCAACAAACGACAAGATGCGACTAACTAAGAACAACGGATAGAATAAGCGATGAGTAGTTACCCTCCCAAAGCAGTCTAGCGCAGCCGGGTCAAGCTGAAGCAGCGGGCGCAACGCAAGGCTGAACTGAAAATAAATCTAAGGATCAACCGTAACCAAAAATCCCCCATTGATCACCAACCATGCCTCCAACAACGATCCACACGGCGCCAGCGCTGGACGCATACACCGCCCTCGCGGAGCACCAGCAGCAAACACCCAGCACCTTCTTCGGTGCCCAGCCCGTCCTCCACTACCACGGCACCGGAGCCCGCGCCCTGGCCCCGCGGGACCAAGTCTCGAGGCTACCGATCTTTGCGCAGGATGCGCCCGCGGAGGCCACGACCAGCGACGAGAACCTCGCAATCGAGACGGTGGACATCTTTGTGGGATCCGAGTGACGACCCCCATTATTCTACTGCGGCGAACACAAGACTGACTCCCGAGCGTAGCAACCTGACCATCTTCAACACCACAACGTCCATCGGCCTCGCGATTCCGTACCCCTCCATCTCGCTGCACGCCACGCAGCGCCGCGCCGACCCCGCGGATGCGACGCAGGAGGTCCACGGCCTGTACATGCAGCTCGAGCTGGTAGATCCCGCTGCGGCGGAGGACGACGACGAGCCGGAGATGATCGAGGTGACGCTCCTCCCCGCGGGCGCGGAAGTGCAAGCTCTCTTCGACGCCGTTTCAAATTGCTCCAATCTCCACCCCGACCCGATGCAGGAGGACGATGAGATGGATGACGGCGAGGGCGATTCTCGGATCGTCTTTGAGGGCAGTGTGGGATATGAGGGGATTAGTGGCCTGCCGGGAGTCGTCCAGGGATCGAGTTCCGGGGGATTACCACCACCCTTCCCTGGGTCTGGCGGATGGATCACGGCGGAGAATGTCAATGATTATTTTGATGCCGAGGGGAACTTTATTGGTGGCAGTGGAGAGGTGGAGGTTCTGGGCGAGGGCGCGGGAAGAGTCCGGGCGAGGGACGAGGTTGATGGTGATGGGGACGAGGTTAATGGACATGACGAGACGGATGAGAATAAGCGTGCAAGGACGGATGGGTAGATGGCGCCTAACAAATGCACACTCATAGCCAGCTAGTCTATTTTGCTAATGCTGAGGCTATTTCCCATCCCAAGAAGTGTGAGTTCTTATGAACTTCTGATGATATCGGTCGATTCAGAATTGTGCGCGTGTCCCAGACGGGAATGGTCATAAACTGTAGGTCCGCAGGCAAATCAAGATAACTTTCCCTCCTCAATTGGCACGAAATTGACCGGAGCACCACGCTTGAGCGAGTTGTGGACCCTGAAGGCAGCCTTGGACTTAGCTAGTCCAGCCATTGTTCTGGACGAGATGATCCTGGTTATGGGAGAGGATCTTGGGGGAAAAGACGTATGCGAGACGCAGAGAGAGCGTGGAGATCGAGGGGGAAGAAAAAGCATTCAGTCGTGGTCCATTTCCTGGGGAGGATTGTGATGTATCTAAAGTCACTTTCCGACCAGACGAATAGCATAGCCATGGCCGTCAAATCCTCGGCTAAATTAATTTTCTTCAGCCCTTCAGCCTCGTGGGGGAAAAGTTCTTGAGAACAACCGCGACTTGCTTGCTTTCTTCCCCCGGAAGCTCAAGATGGCTTCAAAACTCTCTCCATTTCTTCACGCCGGCCCTGTCGCGACCGATAACAATCTGTCCATCATTCATCTCAAGCGCGACCTGCAAACGCCCACTATACTGCGGTCCTACGATAAAGACGATGAGGGCTATTCTGAGGGAAAGGTGGTTAACACACGATTCGGGTCCTTTCCGCACAAGACCTTAATTGGATTGCCATGGGGCAGCCAAGTACGCGCATCGCGGGTTGACACTGGTTCCAGAGGGCGAAGACAGGAGAAGAAGAAGAAACGAAAGTCGGACGAGGCTGGACTTGATGCCAGTAAGGAAGAGGTGGGGGACACGCCAAAAGAAGAGAAAGAAACCGTTACTGCAAGCAGTGGATTCATACATCTGCTGCCCCCTACACCGGAGAACTGGACAAGCTCTCTGCCGCATCGAACTCAGGTTGTCTACACCCCAGACTACAGCTATATCCTGCACCGAATACGAGCAAGACCAGGAACAAACATTATAGAGGCTGGAGCAGGTAGCGGCTCCTTCACGCATGCATCTGCAAGAGCTGTCTACAGCGGGCTCCCATCTACGGAAGGAGGCGAGCTCAGTGTTTCGACAAGCAAGAGGAGAAGGCTAGGCAAGGTCTGGAGTTTCGAATTCCATGAGCAAAGACACGAAAAGTTGGTCAAAGAAATTCAAGATCACGGGCTGGAAGGAGTCGTTCAGATTACTCACAGGGATGTGTGTGAGGATGGGTTCCTCGTTAATGAGGAGAGCCCAAAAGCCGATGCCATCTTCTTGGACCTGCCTGCTCCGTGGCTTGCTTTACCACATCTTACAAGATCAGGCCCACCTGCCAAGGAAGAAAAAGAAGATGCCGGGTCCAATGGCATGGATTCGAGTAAAGGGAAGCCATTTGTGTCACCCTTGAACCCTACTGTACCAGTACACTTATGTACCTTCTCACCTTGCATCGAGCAAGTGCAACGTACAGTCTCAGTCATGCGTCATCTTGGATGGACCGATATTTCAATGGTTGAAGTAGCACAGAAGCGCATTGAAGTGCGACGAGAACGAGTCGGGATTGACAATGGGCAGCAGAGAGGCATCCAAGCCACACCGGCCAATGTCGACGAAGCTTTGGCACGATTGAAGGAAGTCGAGGGCAATTTCCAGACGTTCCATGGCCAAGAACCAACTGGCGAGACCACCAAACCCAAGAAAGTCAAGAGGGAGCAGAATCCAAACAACCGTGAGACGATTATGGAGAGTCTGGTGGAAAGAAAAGTGTACAAGGAGGGCAGACTTGTGCATAAGACTGAACCCGATGTCAAGACCCATACCAGCTATCTTGTGTTTGCGATCTTGCCTGTGGAATGGACGGCCGAGGACGAGGAAAAGGCCAGGGCTAAGTGGGCGATCAAAGTGAGGAAGACGGGCGATCAAGAGGTTGAGGGCGAGGTTGTAGGAGTGAGCCGGCGCCAGCAGAAGAAGGCGGCCAGACAAGCAATGAAGGACAACGCTGCTGCGAAGAAGGAGCAAAGCCTCAGTGCACCACCGTCTGAAGGCGAGAACAAGGATCTGGTATCTGACCTGGAGAAGACGCTAGAAGTTTAGTGGAGACATTGTATGATACCCGTCGCCTAACTTAATACACTGCTCTGCGTGGCATGGAAGGCATCCCAACATCAGTGACACTTCCCCGGCATGTGATATTGGACATCTGGGCAAAGCCACGGCCTATACTCAAAAAGATGATTGACCATATGTGCTGATCTCGACAGTGACGTTACTGGCCAATGCTACATTACATGGTCAAGGCAACTTATTTTCACGAATTGAGACACATGTGGAGTCTGGAACAACGGACAAGCCCTTCCTAGCATTCAAATTATACAAATTCAATTACGCGATTCTATTCCCAATCTTAGTATGCTAGTTCGTGCTCTCTACGGGCTCGGCCTTCTCATCAGCAGCAGCAGCCACAGGATCCGCCTTTTTGACCTCCTCACTCTTGGAATCTGCCTCAACAGTCTTTGCAGCTTCCTCGCTCGTTTCGACTTCATCTGCCTTTTTCGTTGCAGCAGGCGCAACCACAGCCTCCTCCTTCTCAACTGTGTCTTTCTTTTCTGCCTCTTCCTTCGCTGGTGCTGTGTCTACCTTGGCTGTGACCTTGGTCTCGTCAGCGCCATAGAGATCCTGCTCCTCGAAGTCTTCTCCCGCCTTGCTTTCCGCCTTCGCTTCAGGCTTCTCTTCAACGGTATCTTTGCCGGCCTTCGACGCAGGCAACACACTCCTCGGCATCTCACACAGGTCTTTCCAGATCCCATACGTAGACACAGCCTTGGCAAGCTCCTCGTGGCCCTTCGACGGATCCTTGAGGTACTGTATCGCACTCAGGTCAATGAATCCCTGTCGGGACAGCATCGGCATGTTGGCACTGAAGGTCATGGAGTCTTTGATCCGCTGCTCCGTGACGGAAGCAGGTCCCTCGGCGGCTGCCTCGCTTGGGGTGAAGATCTTGGAACGGATGTTTAGCTCATGCGAGACCTTCATGTCGGCAAAGTAAAGGCTCAATTCGAGATCGGCTACATCTTTGCACTGCTCGCCGCCGGCCTTCTCGAGTGCAAGTTTCCCTGAATTGCATTAGTGATACGATCCTCTAAGCTAGTTTTGCTGGGGATTTGGACACTCACAGGTATTATGTTGCAAGTCAGTTCCTTGAAGGTCGAGGAAGCTGGAGTAGACTTCCGGTGTCAGATATCCAGAGTGCTCCGAATCGAGTTTTCCAAAGATGGTGCTCATCAACGCTACGAAGATGGGTCTTGGAGTCAAGTCGGCTTCGAATAGCGGCTCCCAGTTAGCTGGCTCTGGGTATGAAGGCATCGAGCTATCTACACGTTCAATGCCACGGTGGACTGATTTCGGGGGCGATGGAGGAAGGGTACTGTTCGAGTTGTTGGAAGGAGGTTGAGTGCTGCGCGATCCATTCTCGTTGGGGCCACCAGAAGCCATAGAGAAAGTCGATCCACCTACGCGACCAAGATCTTTCATCCAACCTCCCATTCGACCTTTCTTCTCCTTCCTTTCACTCTTCTCCTTCTCGAGGGGAGCCTTCATGATGTTCCATAGCGATCCCCAGTCTGCCGTTGGCATTTCCGTCATCCGAGCAGGTGCTTGTTTCGTGCTCGAGGCCGCGGAATCTCGTCGTGGAGGTAGTGGCGGTGGTAAGACTCGAGCAGGAAACCCTGGGGCCCCCGGTACCACGTAGCCAGACTCCTTCAAAACCATGGTTGGATGCTCTACATCGTGGGGAGGAGGAAAGGATTTGATCACGAAGCAGTTGGCACAGAGATGGTAGGGCGAGCACTTGTGACACGATATTCGAGCTCGGTAGGTAGGGATCTCTTCGGTGCAAGAATTGCAGCTATAGAGCGACTGCAAGCCCTCTTCGGCCATTTCGAGCAGTTGTGATAATCAAAGAAAAATAATCGAGCACCGACAAGAACGAGGAATGGAATGGAAGGGACAAAAACGGTTGCAAAGGACTTCCGGGGAGGTCAAGATAAAAAAGAAAACCGTCTGGCCTTCATAGCTAAGCTGGAGTCCACGGCCGTCAAAGCTCCCGTCCATCTAAGATCTTGGCCAAAACTGCTCGTCCAAACACACGCGCGCAAGTCCGATCCGTCATCAGGGAGAAACAAGTCGGAGCGTCTTGTCACAGCTTATGTATCTGGGGAAGCAACGCTATGGCACTGCGTAGAGATTCAACCAGCATCCTGCGCCTTGGCAAGGCTTAATGTCATAGACCGAATCCACGGTGTCCCAGCTAGGACGACTGGAGACTACCGTGGCAGGATTCTTCAGAACAGACGGGGCCTTGCCCATCGCTCAACGCAAGAAGTTCGCATCGAGTGTCGGGCTGCATATGCCCCCCGGCGGCTTGACCCATGGCTTTGTTTTGAGATGGCAAGAATAAAGACAATCGGGGGCGTGTGGTTTGGGGGAGAAACTCGGACGAGTGCGCAGCGGCGGGTTTCAACGCATGGATCACGTGCGGGTCGCTGGGTTGAGGACAGGAGCCAACCGCGAGCTCGAGCGATCGAGCACATCGATACTGGTGATCACATCCTCTGTCAAGCTCTTCCCAGCCATGGTGAAGACCAGCCCTCTTTCCAGCAGCCAGCTCGTACGGCAGATAGCAAAGCGCGCATTCCATCAAAGCCCCTACAATCACATGCCGGCTGCACCACTGCGGCAACGAGCCATCGTCTCGTCCTTCCTCTGTACCTCTCCGCAGTCATCTGAAGGCGCCACCTTCGCACTCTTCAAGCGAAGCCAGGATGTGTCCGCGTACCGGTAAATCCTCACAGCCCTTCCTTGCCCTTTTGTCAAAAAACAAAAAAAAAGCCCAGGGTCACTGAACGTTCAAACACAGTGGGAAATGGGCCGTCTGTTCAGGCTCCATTGAGACGACGGACCGCAATGCCAAGGAAGCCGCTCAGCGGGAGGTCATGGAAGAGACGCAGCTCCGCGCGGCCGACTTCACCCTCCTGGCCGAGGGGGAACCATATAGTCTCCGCGATGAAGCTCTCAAGACCGAGTGGAGAATTCATCCCTTTGCGTGGCAGCTGGGCGAAGGCGCCGCGTCCAAGATTGTGCTTGATCGGGAGCATACCGAGTTTGTGTTCATCAAGCCTGGGGAACTGAGCAAATTTGACCATGTGGAGAATCTGGAGCTTGGCCTCGGGAGAGTGCTGGCTGCGATCCAGGGTGAAAAGTAACGAGGCAGGGAGGCTGAGGTTGAAATGTTCCATCAAAGGTCAGAGCCTCGATTGACACTCGATATCTCATGGAGTTTCGAGGTATTCCAGGTAGGCAGGTGGCCTTGCACGTACAGCACAGAGACACAGGAGCAGCATTGTTGCAGCCAGAAAAAAGATAAAAGATCGGTGTATGCCACAGTTGAGGGTGTATCTTGTCTTGTGCCTGCATATATCGTGCCCTTTTTTGTTGTGTATTTTCCAGGGAACATACTCCCAAGTGGATGTCCAGCTATTTGTTCAGGAATTTCGTTGGCTGGTTTTGGTGGTGGGCTGCATGACTCTTGGGAGGACTGAGTCTGTTGTGAGGGAAAACGTAGCCCGGAGTCAAGAGAATCGCATCTTGGAGTCAGTAGAGGGATGTGGGACTGATATCTGTATATACAATCTAGACAACACTGCATGTACATGATGCTCTTGAGGGAGAAATACAGAGGTGAGATGGGAATTGGGCCAGTGTTGTTCTCTGTTCTATATACAAAAGAAAAACCAAACATGAAGAAAACAAACATAAAAAGCAGACATTCTCCTTCCTCCCCGTCCAAAATACAATTAAGCAAAAGCAAAAACTCCATCGCTGATGACCTTTCGTGAGTGTTGTGTATGTATGTATATGCTTTTCGCTCGCTTCGTTATGTTCAACCAACTCAAAATTTCTTCGCTTGCTTTGCTCGAATCACTCGCTCATCAACCATGCTTCGCAACATTCCAGACAAAACGCAAATGCTAACCGGCCAACTGCCGCATCTCACTCTCCCTTCTGTCCCATACTAAATAAAGGTCGTTCATCTCCACCCCAAGTTGTCCAATGTTGTCCTGGCATCATTTTGACTCATGCCACTGACTCCCAGTGCCCGGACTTGGCTTCCCTTCCTTAATCTCTGGAGGCCAACGGCGACCTTCCAGCTCTCTTCTTCCGAGATGACGAAGAGGTACTTTTTGCCTTCTTGGTCCCGGATGGACGCTCTCAAAACGTGCAGCCCAGCGGACTTGTTTTCTCCTGTCTGATGCGCACCACCATTGTTAGTTCTTTTCCTATCGTTTCTAGAAGGCGACGACGAGCCAACAGAGGAACCATATGCAGAATCAGATACAAAGGAAGATCTTGTAGAACTCGAAGTGGACGAATAAGCAGAAGACGCGTAGGACGAAGCAGAGTAAGCGGACGAAGAGGACGAATGGCTACAACTATTCTTGCACTGCTGTAACATGTCGGAAAGAAGCGATGCCGTCTCCTCGGCAGAGGCGGCCTTTTCCTTCTCCATGTTCCATAGGCGACGAACAGGATTATTATGAGAAGGACGCGCAGAAGCAGAAGCACCAGGAGCTATGGGAGGGGCGCGGAAAGCTGGACACCATACCTCTACGAGTTTCATTGTCCATGCTTTGACGTCCCATTCTCGTTGTGGGACGCCTCGGACATCATCATCAATAAAAAGACCTTCCGTGGTAATCCGAAGGATCAGGCCGTCGGTTACCGAGCCTACACCAGAAACGAGCTGCGAAGTCGGGGTTCGAAGAAAAGCATTGTTGAAGGAGTACACCGCCTTGATAACAATTTTGTCGGGATCTTTTGTGCTGTACGGACCACGTTGTGACGGCGGGGGCGTGGTTCGTGATGTTGATTGAGAGGCTGCATAGGAGGACTCCGAGTACAAGGAGGAGAGAGACTTCTTCCGCATCGGCTTTTTAGGTTTATCGTAAGGTCGATACGAGTAGGCATCGTCTTCGGTACCTAAGTATGTCTTTGCAGTTGGAGGAGGTGGTTTCTTAGTGGGAGAAGTAGGCTGAGATCGAGCTTGAGGTGGTGGGCCATTTGGCCAGGGATTTGTTTTCTCTCCTACCGCAGAGAAAGCATAACTACTTCCCTTGGACTTTGCCTCATCAGCTGCCTTCTTCTCAGCAGCTGCTTTGTCTGCAGCGGCCTTTCTTTCAGCTGTAGCCTTCTTCTCGGCCTCCCACTTCTGTTTCTTTTCTCTCTCCTCTCGTTCACGCGCGTCCTTTTCACGAGCCTCTTTGAGTTTCTTCTCTAACTCCTCCTTTCGCTTCTTCTCGGCTTCTTTAGCTTTTCGTTCCTCTTCTTTCTTTCTGGTTTCTTCCCGTGCCTTCTCCCACTGAGTCTTGGCCGTATTAGCAGTGCTTGCTTTTGGTTCGGGTGTGGGAGCTGGTGCGGCTCTGGGCTCTGGTGCAGGCGTTGACTTTGGTGGTGGTTTTGGCTGTGGTTTTGGCTCTGGTGCTGGCTCTGGTGTTGGTTCTGGCGCAGGTGCCGATCTAGCTTCACTTGGTCGTGGAGCCGTATTTGGTCTCTGCTGCCAACTTGGCTTTGGAGGCGGACCTGGCTGAGGGCCTGGTTGTGGTCCGGGCTGAGCACCTGGAGTAGGGCCTGAACCTGGAGGTGGTGCATGTGCATGGCCATTTGACTGTGCATGTGCGTATGAATGGGAGTCACCTCCAGGCGGAGGGGCAGTACTGCCTCCTCCAGGACCAGGGCCGCCTTCAACTTGTATTCGTCCCAGTGCCCAGGCTCCAACACCAATTGCCACCATGATCAGTATCATGCCCATACCGCCTGATCCTCGCACGCTGTTCCACCATTGTTGCACGGCTGGCGTTATGATTGACCATAGAACGACGAGAATAAGGGCAGAAGCGAAACCAGCTGCAAAGCTGTTGACATTTGGTTTGAGGGACGGTAGGTATAAGAAGCCAGAGCCAGAGGCGTGTGGTGGGATAATGAAGATGTCATAATTTCCAGGCGGTAAACCTGACGAGGATTTTGGGGAAGCTCCGTGAGGAGGCGGTGGAGGAGGGTTCATAGTGGTGTGAGGCTACACCAAGCAGGGTTTGAGTGTGCCAGATGTTAGAACGATTTCGAGGTTGGCAAATGGCTTTTCGAGAGGTGCTTCGGTCGTTGGGTATCTTTAGAGATCATGAAGTGGTCATAAAGTCGTGAAAAGGGTCTTCAAATGGTCAGTGGCTGGCATTTGTTTACTTTGAGAAGAGCTCCAGTCTGGGACTTTGGCTGCTTCTCAAGGCGGTCATCAGGACGCATACCTTCGTGCGATTCAAGTCGGGGTTTTCCGGGGGTTTTGGTAATGTAGTCTCGTCGTCAAGAGCAAGAAGATCGGGTTTAAGAAGAGTGGTTTGGATGCATCGAATGTTCGAGGGAGCTCCGGGACAAAAACAGAGCCACAAAAAAAAGCTACGGTTGCTCTGCCGTTTAGCGAGACGCCGCCAACCGGAAGGCGATAAGGAGGGAACTTCCTGGGACGCAATCGTCACGCTTCTTCACCTCTGTTGTCGAATTCACGATATTCTCACAGGTTTCTTGCGCTGGTTTCCATTGCTAGAGAAGAGAAGAGAAGAGAGGAGAGGAGAGGAGCACTGCTGAGTGCTGGCAAGGCCACTTTTGTCGGTTCGCGAAAATGCTCTCGACGTTCGTGTTCCCCCCTCTCCTTCAGCGCGTCGATGCTTGTATGCTGCAGATTGCATACTTTCTTATTCCTCTCTGGCCAAATGACAGGCCTGGTTGGTCTTCAGGTCAAAACAAACGGCCACTGGAAGGGCAAATTCTGCACCAATTATGAAGAACAAGCACAGTGATTGGGGTGGCACGAGACAGGGCCATCAATCCATTCAGTCAATCAATCGCCTACGAACTCCGCTGGCTCTCCACTCTCTATCCCATGAATGGGCGCGGTGCGGGCTATCGCACAGAGCACGTTATTACTTGTCGTGCTACCCAAGCTTACGAGCTGACAAGCATGGGGCGCCCTCGCGCTGCAGAATTGCTACCAAGCTATCGCTTCCCCGGTGCCACTCAGGATTTATGAATCCAGGACAATCCTTGGCCCGTCATGAGGTTGCCAGCGCGGTCCGGTCTCAGCAGGACTGCATGAATAGGGACGGGCCGTCGACGACTGGGTTTATGGGGTTGGTGGGAGGATGCATGCACGCCTGCATACCTGCAACCCATCAATACCCGTTCGTTGGCACACAAAACTTCTGAGAAAAATGGCTGACTCGCTGAGTTGTGCTGACGGGTTTTGGCCGACGCTCCGTAACGTCGCGCCTGGGGCCCTGCAGGAGAAAACCCATTCGCAGTATGTCTGACTCCGTTGCCAGAGCAACCCATACCCACCCGCGCCATGACGTCGGGTCCCTGGCAGCCGGGGCTCATCGTACGATGACACTCCCAGCTTCAAATAAGGGGTCCAGCAACAGAACAACCATCCTCGAAGCCTCATCCTTTCTTACAACACTTCGTTGTGCTCTCAATGTAGACTTGTCCAGTGGACCGTTCGGAAAATTCCCAAGCGAAAAGGAAAGAAAGACCCTGATCTTCCGACTATCGAAGGGCCCGAATCCATGAGTTCATGAGCATGCTGGGGACTTCCCTGGCGCACACGGGAATTTGTAGGAGTACCACGTCAAGCATGCGTAAGACCCGAGCAGTAGCCACGAGGCCAACGGAACCCAAGTGGGCGTACGACTGCCAGCTGCTTTTACGACGAGGCAGATCCACGTACAATACTCTTGGGATAAACAAACCCATGGCCTGTAGTCTTGCCGAGTACGCTGCTCATCAACTTATTGGCCAAATTGCCTAGAAGCGAAAGACCAGGCAGGGGTTTGTTTATCCTGAGAGTATCGTAGAACTCAGTCGAAGTCGGGTCGTTCTTTGTTTTTCCCAGGTACCTGGAGAGGCGTTCTTTATAAGGGGTGTATTATAGGTGCCTGAGCGTTTGGTATACCTTGCAGCCGTCCCTCCTGCATGCAATGATCTCAGACAGAAACGGGAACAGATGGAGAACCTAAAAAGATGTACTCATGCTTCTGAACTTGAATTTTGTAATGAAGGCCACCAGCAAGTACGACAAAGCCTTAACCGATCGCTTATGTCACAACATAACAGATCATAAATAGATTTGGATAGAAGCTCATTAATTCTAATTATCGAAAGCTATACCTGTGTGAAGCGCAATTGGAAGGGCTATTGAGCGAACCACCAGGAAATACCACCGATGTATTTCAGCGCTCCCATTTACACGAAGCCCACGGCAGCAACATACTCTGTACACTGCGAAACAGGAATGAAATTCAATCTGTGTAAAGCCACCGGGTATAGAACATAAATGCCCCAGATGCGCCGTCCTGGAATGAGTATAAGACCTGCAAATGCCGAATCATTTTACGAAACTCCTAGAAAAGCAAAGCCCGGTCGTTCTGGCGTGGTTTGACAGAAAATAAATATGTCGATGACCGGATAGTTCTACATCAAGAAATGAAGTAATGTAGTTGTGTTCTTTCAATGAACTGGTGAAACAAGGGTGCGGGACGTAAGCGCAATAATGTATGGCAGACCTGCAAAAGCGATCGTAGCTTCGAGAAACTCGTTCAGTAGAAGATTGGGTAGCGGAAATACCCAAGGCATCATCAGCTCCTAGGCGACCTCATCAAATGTCTTGTGTGGTCTCGACCCCTTTCTTGATTCAGCTTCGGCTCCCTTCAACCCCCTTCGAGCTCTGTCTGCCACGTTATGTTTTGAAAATACCCTCGATACCGTCTTTCAACTGCTTCCCCACTTTACTCATGAGCTCCTGGACTTGTTCAAGCTTCTCGCCATCTGCTGGATGAGTAATCGCCTTCAATTTCTTTCCCCCGAAAAGCTCCTCGTAATCTTTCATTCTCCCATAACACCACATCTCGAGGCTCCTAGCCAAATTTAGAGCTCCATTGACTTCGACTGAATCTTGGAGGCGAAGCTCTTTCATTCTCTCATTCTCTTTGAGCTGTAACCAACACTGTTGCATTGTGGCAGTGTTCCTATACTATGTTCTCATTAGTGAGGCATAATAAAAGGTCCCAGTAGCACTTACGAATCCATAGGATTGAATAGGTTGGCCAGGAACGGGTTCCCTGATTGCACCCGGCCAGGCCCTCATAGGCTTCCGCTTATCCAAATCCTTCAATTGTTCCCGAACCACTGCAGCTTGCTTCTCCCATACGTCGGATTGAGTTGTGTCATCTTCGACTGGCTGAAAATTAGATGCTAGTGTGCCAATATTTTTGGCATTGGTCATTAAGTGGGGAAGTGGTCGTGTTGTTGCAGCTGTCACTGTCTTTGAAGGTTTTGCCTCAACAGTTTGATTTTCGTTAATCTGGGATTTAGGGGACCAGATAGTTGCCCTCTCCCCCAATTCCTGGATTCCGAAAGGCTCGACCTCTATGCTTGGAGAAGTTTCTATGATTGACGCTTCTATGCTTGGAGATACAGAGCTTGTAGGGGAGCTAAGTGCCACAGGGCTGTTCGACGAAGAACTTGACATGCTAAATGGAGATTGATGATCGGTATCGATATGTGGCGAGGCAGCAGATACTTCTTGTAGGGGAGGAACTGCGTGGATCGGTGCTTCTGGAAACGCAGAACTATCTTGCACTTCAGGAGCTGCTTCGGTTGATGAGATTGAAGTCGACTTGGGCGATTGTGAAGCTTGATTGATTATTGTATCAATCCTTATCCTCTTGGTAGGGTGTTCAGAGCTTAATAATTCTGCTGGTCGTGTCAAAGGATCTCTCTTTTTTGACGTGGTTACAGCCTTGTCATTGTTCTATCAATTGTTAGTCAATTTAGTTGGATGGGACCCGGTAAACACTTACTTCTGTCTGTCTCAGGGACGATGTTGGGCTTTCCCTGGCAATGACAATTGAATGGGATGGAGGGTTCTTTGCTGATTTTGGAGAGATCTTGGGGAATCTTAAAGTCCTTGTTACTGCACGACGTCTTGAAGCTGAATAACCTGTGGCCTTGTCTGAAGTCGATGGTGGACTTGTGGGGGTGCTCATTGGTGCTAGAGGTGTATTGAACGAGATTGGAAGAGGCGTCCGGACACTAGAAGACATCTCTCCACGACCAGTGATCTCGTTTGGCTCCATTGCTGACAGTGTAGATGACGGTTTGATCGGCTTCCAAGGCAAATCTTTCGCAGCCTTGCGAGGACCCTGGTCTGCAGCGCGAGTGGCTACAGGCTCGTCAACATCTAGGGATTTTGTTCTCCTTCGGCTTTCCTTAGGTGTAGTAGTCTGGGTATTTTGGGTGCTCTCTTTCAGTGCGGCTGCAACAGTTTTCGTATGCTTCCAGCCCATACCCATAGGGCGACCTTTTTCATCCCTACACTCATCTATCATGAGGCGAACACCCTCGTCGCAACTTACCAGAGAAGAGATTTGGGATAGGAATGTTAGGGCCGTCAGTCCTAAACGCTTATTGTCACCATATCCTGGCCGGATTTCTATTGGGAATTTGCTCTCCCATGGCTGGTCCTGTTCAATGCCCCAGTTCGCTCTGAGTCTTTTTTCATTGTTCAGATAAACCTGCTTGGACTCTGCACTATGCACACCAGCCTAGAAATGTTAATGAGACACAGCAACGCAGTCGGACAGACTAAACGCAGCATCTAATGTGGGAAAGGCGGGTCGACTTTGGAAGAATAAAAGCGCTACTTACTTGTCTTGCTCCGCCAACGCCGTCTAGATTCATGACGGGCTCCTTTGGGGTCAAAGTGAAGTTGTTGTTGACTGAGAAGACAGGGGTGTGGTCGTTCTGTATGAAGCTGGATTAGTAACTGGCTCTATTCCAAAAGAGATAGCAGCACGTCTGTCGCGTACCAACACTGCTTACTCAACCTCTGCACCGTGTTGTGGGATGGAAGACTGGCTGAACTTGAAGATATATGGTCGCACCTGAATCCGGTCAGCGATGAGACGATGCGGGTATAATATAGAAGAAGTTCGGACTCACCTTTTCGCAAGCAGTCCCTGATCCGCACGCGGGGTCAACGAGGAAGTGTGGTATCCTATACAAGCTCGGGTATAGCATGCGGGCGCGCGGTTGCTTATCAGAAAGGTATGGATTACGCAGGCGCTAACTTAGATCTTCTAATATCTAAAATTAGGTTCCTGGGCATGAGGGTCGACGAGTCTGAACGGTGGTCGGTGATGGGTTGGTTGAGGTGTTTGTATACGTTCTAGAGTTGAAGGTGAAATGGCGGGGGGAGGCAAGGACGAGCTTTGTCCTAGTAATGCAAGACCGTTGGCAAAAAGGAATGTACGTTTAGGAAGCGACATTGCACACGCCCAAGGTCATGGGCGGGTCTTATCAGACGGGCTTTCGGGAAATAAGAAATGGAAGAAGGCCGCAATGGTATGATAGATATATGCATCGGTGTCAATTCGACGGCTAATCAGGAAGCCTGCGTTTATAAGATGCTGGCTATATCAATCTGGTTGGAAGTCCAACCGCCTCCCGTCCGTCTAATTGGAGCGTGATGGATGAGTCCTCTGCCTAGTTTAAACATTAGTGGCAAAGGTAACAGTTTACCCATAAGTCAAACCCAGGCTACCGCCATCGCAACACGGCTACTCATCCTACACTTTTCTCGAGTGACTAAGAAACGGTGCATCTGCCTGCCCTTGCATACGAATATACGAACGGACATACATGTTACGTCAGATCCCATCGTAACAGGACAGGTGGCTGAAACGTTCGAAGACATTCCAACTAAGAGAGTATAGATGTCGTGCTATGCATATACTAGACGCATCGCGATCTGCTATCCGAGTCAAGTTCACGGATACTAGCCATGGCGACACGTCTACAATGTATAATACAGTAATACTCTCAGAATAAACAAACCCCTGCCTGGCCTTTCGTTTCGAGGGGATTTGCCCAATAAGTTGATGGGCCTCGTACCCGGCGGGACTACAGGACATTGGTTCGTGGATCCCAACTCTGTTGTACACCCTGAACCTTTCTAACAGAATAAGGCAAGGTAGAAAAAAAATGTGAATAGGATTAAATCATCTGGTCAGATATCACATATCTTTGACGCCTCCCGGGCTCTTGATTGGCCACATTAAATACCTACGTATTCTAATCTTATATGATTTCAGCACAGGCCATGCAGAGAGCAGCACGAAAAGAGAGTGATCGATAGATTACAAATGATTATGCAGGATAAAGGTTGCAAAAATAACGCCACGCTAATATGAGAATCGAGAACAAGAACCAAAGATAAGATATACACGCCTCCAACTTCCAACCCCTCTACGATATCTTGCCGATTCGTTTCTTCGCAATCCCAATCTTGCCCTGAACACGATCGACATCCTCATCAACTCTCGTCAGCATCTCGTTCTGCAATTCCAGCTCTCCTTGGATGGCGATCCCCATTTCCTTCTGGCGCCGCACGATCTTAGCCAGCTCATCAACATCCAGATCCTGGTCACGCATGATCTGCTTCTGCAGCTGGAGCACACCATCATTATCCAGTTCACGGGTCTTATCCGTCTCTGGGACAGGCGCGCCGAGAACTCGGCCAGAGGGCCTCGAGACGCCGGGCCCGAAGAGTACAGAGCGATCCTGTGCCGTAGCAGCCGGTGCAGAAGTCGCGCCAGCACCCTGATTCTTGACGGCGAGACTGACCGAGAGTTTCTCCAAGCCTTCCTTCTCTACGCGTGCACTTGAAAGCAAATCTCTCCTTCGCCTCAGCTCGCCTTCCCCAATACGTCCGGAACCTCTGTTCCTCCTCTCCTCCTCGGCCAGAATCTTGAGCCCTTCTTCTAGATTCCCCAATAGACCACCAGCCTTAACCAATGCAGTCTTTGCTTTTGTGCCTGCTTCATGCTGAGCCTGTGCCGTAGTTGCACCATCTCTCCTGCCTAGGAATAGTCTCCCATCATGTAATAGCCCCTTCAACTCCCGATGTATATCCAACCAAACAGTGGGATCACTAGCCACAACACCAGCATTTGTGCCCCTCTGATGCGCAGCAATGAGATCGCTTTTAACACTGCTCCCACTCCCACTTGAACTGGGGAGGTTTAGAAAACTGCGCCAGATACTCGTCTCTCGCCATCGTCGATCAGGCCCCTCTGCTATGGCTCGTAGATACGCTTCCAACCCCACTCGTCGGGTCTCGGTCAGTTCTGGGGACGAGGCGGTTGACTTGAACCAGGATTTCGAGGGCAGCGGCGCCGGAGGAGCTTCAGAGACGATGCTGGTGAGTGAGTTGTGCAGGGTGACGAAATCTGAGAAGCGCTTCTGGACGACGAAGGTTCGAAGCGGGAGGCGGAGGGTTATGTTGTAGAGGGTGTATGGCTTCTCGTTCGGAACGGAGGAGAGTATAGTAGAGGGAATGGAGAGCTCGAGTGGTGGTGCCATGATGGATTAATCGAAGTTCTAGCAAGCTTCCTGCTTAATTGTAGATCCCATCAATCTTGGAGTGATGGTGTTATCGAGAATTGATGGGGTGTTATCGCTTTGTTTTGGTTTGGGTCGTGCCTAGAACAAGCAGTACTCGTGACAAGGGGCACTGACAGAACAAGGCACCACTATCAGAACATGGATCACAAAACACATTTCGCATTATTATTACCGTGCTAAACTAAGTCAGACATGGAGGATTCATACAGTGCATAAGACTTTCTATTGCAACCTGTATGAAAGTTGCCACTCTAAGAGCAGTACCTATGTATAAGCCATCACTCCCCGAGACCAAGGTCTGAGAGGATCGTCTCGTGGGAATATGCTATCGTAAACTCCTCAACCAAGAATTAAACCCCCTTGCTTGCCTTTCTTCTATCATGGTCATCATCATTAAAAGCTTCAAAATGTCTCCTCCTCAAGTCCCTCCGCCTCAGCAGGAATCTCAAATCCATCCTCTGTTGAGTACAAGATGGTCTGGATATGCTTTATCAACCCATCCTCTTGCTTCTCAATCTCTGGGTCTTCTTCAACCGCTTGCTGGATGAGCAGCTCAATATCTCGGAGTTTACTGAAGTAAAAATCTCTCTCGCGCTCCAAGCCTGTGACAGTCTCCTTAAGAGTGTTGTTCTCTTGTTGTAAAGCAGCAGTTCCCGGTCCACCACCAATCTTTGCAACTCTTGCGCCGCCAGTAGTTGGGGTGGTGCCCCTTCGTGGAGCTGAAGCTCGGGAGGTAGAGGTTGCTGCGGGAGGAGCACCAGAACCCTTTCTTCGTCCAACAGCGTCGTAGTCTCCGCCAGGGTAATGTTGGTCCCAGAATCGTTTAGTGAACTGGAGGAAATCGAGGTTGTCTTGCATCTTGCACTTGATAAGCTGTTCGACGTTGATCGTTCGATCGATTTGATGGCGAACGAAGCAGCCTGCGGAAAGGGCAGGTTAGCATACATCAAGTAGTATCCAAGTCGCAACCTTACTCTGAAGGATTTTGAAGTTTTGCAGGTACGCATATTCGGTGTTGACGTTGAACTTGACTCTAGCCATTGGCACGTCGAGGAAGATGCTGTCGAAAACCTGGCAAAGCGCCGCACTGAGAAGGATATTGTGTGAGTGGTACAGAGACCGCGGGAACTGCGGGGGAGGGGTTCATGCTCACCCAGTTCCACATTGCTCGACCTTGGTGATATTGAGTTGGAGCAGGTTGTTCAGCCATGCTACAAGCTCTTGCCTACAGAAAGCGGGTGGTAAGCTAAGTTGGCCCGGAAAGTTTTGACAGTGCTGAGCTTTGCGCCCTGTCACTAACCTTGATTCGCCCATGATGGATACGAGAAAAATGGAAACCAAAGAGGGATTTTAAGAAAGAATATGGAAGGGACCTTGAGTTAGGTATGGCTCAGGAGGCAGATACGTCTGACGCGCTGTTTGTGGGATTCAAAGAAAGTTTGAATGAGGTTATCGAGATGCTCAAGATTGTTTGTTGCCTTCCAGATTGGCCAGGCAATTTAAGCCGTGGTCACGTGTTGACCCCGCGACACGTCGAAAGGGGCAGCGATGGGATGAGTCTTCGATGCAGAGAGTGAGTGAGTGGAAGCACAAGGAGATGGCAGAGATGGCTCTCAAGGCAAGGTATTCTCCAATCGCAGCAACATACGCGCATGCGTAGCTATTTCTCCAAACCCTGTGAAACATTCTAGCCATTCTAATGTTTGTCAACGGTAACAGACATCCTCGTCACAACACAGCCTACAATCCATCTCCCCTTGCACTGAGCTGAGTCTTAGCCCACCAACCAAACAGATTCCAACGACATTCACGTCACTCAAGACCCAATGTCACCAGCCTCTCCTACCCAAGTCTTTGTTGCACATCAGCAAAAACCTGGCATGCCGAGTATTATCCAAACCCAGAGGCAAGTCCCAACCAAGGCTGGCCAACAACCTCCCATCCCGTACATCCGTCCTATCCTCTCCTATCCAATCCATCCATGCTGGCCAAAATAAGAACGGACGGCCAGAAAACTCCTAGTAACAAGTGGCGCCGCCCCAGCGTCTACCAACAAGAGAATAAACGTACCCACCTATCATCCCTCCTCTTTCTTCGATATGCACAGAAGAGAACAAGTTCCGGCACACGTCTACAAATTTCAAGAAGTGCGCAACGCAAGTGAGAAACGTTGCCCCTCGCGAATGGGTAGCACGGGTAGGTACATTATCACGATCATGCTGTGGGTTTCCCACCTGGCAGTCTTTCGAATAGCCGACGGTGGCGATCGGATTAGAGGACTTTCCGGCGATGGCGTGTAATGGCGTGCCGTTTTTAGGCCTTTACACAACGGTTTATCAATTTCACAAATGAATTATCAAATGGGCACAAGAAACCGGGTGTAACTGCATTCTATTCCTCCACCATCTTTTATACAAATGGTAAGGTTGCCTCTCTGGATAGCACTTCTAGACTCATCTGATAACCATAAATATGAAAAAGAAAATCGGCACAACCACCAGATGCTCAACTCGCAACAAGCGGCAAGGAGCACACTAGTATTCCGTGTTTCCCCAAAATCCCTTCTCTTGACGGCTGGTCCCGTCCTTTCATTTCCCAGCTCAAAGATCCCCGAAGTTGAACAGTCAAAAAAGAGGACTAGTAAAACCGCCAATTGACCAAACCGACACCTATGCAAAAGAACAATAAAAGAAGTAAAAGTCCATCTCGTCATAAACCCAGATCCGACAAGCTCAAGCGCCCATGAAAGAAAGTGACAACAAACGGCCCAGTTGTTCTCCTGGTCCCTAAAACAGGAATCCACAACATAAAGAGATCCGCTATGCAATAAATACAAGTATGATATATGGAGCAGGTTGCTCAGACAAAGAAAGAAGCAAGAAGTTAGGAATGCGACCAAGTTAAAGACATAACTTAGATCGGCTGCTGCATCATCTGCTGGGTATTGATGAGCTGGCTGGGTGCAGCCATTCCGGACCCAGGCATAGGCATGTTGCCAGCGAACGCGCCCATGCCGTTAAAGCTTTGAGACATGCTCGTTGGCAAGTATCCGTTCTCGGAGTTGGGTGATGCTTCTTCGAGAGAGCCGAGTTGATCTTCGCCTTCATATTCTTCTTCTTCGCCGCTGTAGTTGTATGGGCCTTCAGTACCATCCCCGCGGTCGTGTGTACGACGATGTCTAGAGCAAACTAAGTTAGTTTTCTGATAGATACGAGGGATGATAATAGTGCTGTGATGTGACGTTTTATATGATAATAAATGGAGACATACTGTGCTAGGTTGTCTGAGCGGGAGAAGGCCTTGCTACAGTGAGGGCAGATGTAGGGTCTTTCTTGGGTATGTGTTCTCACGTGTCTGGGGGTACAAGTCAGTGGCTTGATCCGCTAGATCTGACAGCCGGTCGAGAGAAATGAAAAAAAGATTCTTACCGCTTGAGGTGCTCTAAACGCTTGAACAAGCGTCCGCACGTAGGGATGGGACATGAGTGTGATTTTTGGGGGTATGGGCCAAGTTCCATCATGGTAGCGCTTCGCGCTCTTCGCACGACTCCATTTGGTCCCTGCATTTGTCTTCTTTGGGGTGAATCGTGAATGGGGCCATCACCTGATAGATCCTCATTAGACAACTGACTAAAGTCGTTCTGTTGAAGAGCCATTGGGTTCATGGCACCATTGTCGTTCTCAACGGTGGACAAAGGAGTGGAGTGTCTTGAAAGTTCGAGAAGCTCCTTGTGGTGCTGGGCCATCTGATGCACTTGGTTGCTGTAGCTGAGTCCAGGAGGAGAGTTATTGGCAGACTCGTCTCCTTCAGCCACAGGTCCCACAGATGTAGAGACAGATCTTCGCAGATCTGAAGGTCGGTGAGCAGTGTGTGGGTTGTGTTGAGCTTGAGCCGCAGCAACGATGGCTGAAACTCCGGGTGGGATAGACGAGCGGCGTCTTCGTTGCTTGTAGGTAGGGGAGCCCTCAATCACAGAGTAGACATTGTTGCCACCAAAGCCGCGGTTTGCGTGGGAAAACTGAGGTCCGGACAGATTGGATGGGGGAAGCTGCATCATGCCATGCATGCCGTTGACACCAGCCATGTGGTCTGGAATTGCGGTATACAGGCCAGTCTCTTCGTTGGCGATGTAGGCTGGCTCAGCACCCATTCCCAAAGCCTGCTGTGGTGGAGTGATTGGCTCGAAAGAGATACCACGGTTGCTGTAATCCTCGTAGTGTGATGACACGAAAGATGGTGCGGGAGAATACTCCATGCCATATGCAGGCATGGAGGCATGTCGCTGATGTGTTTGCGAAATGGGAACGCCATTTTGATTATATTGAACGCGTCCAAATTCTTGCTCCCTCTTCACAACTTGTTGCTGCATTGGCTGTTGCGCCATAGCCATCTGTTGATATGCTGCCATAGGATTCATTTCTTCTTGCATTGGTTGCATTGCCTGGGGCATCATTTGTGGAGGCGGCATGGAGTCAATGGCCCTCATGACGGGGGAGGTAGACTGTGATTGAGATTGGGAGTATGATGGTTGTTGGGCGGAGAAGGAGGAAGAGTTGGCTTGTTGCGCCTTGGTGAGTTGCTCGAACAGAGACTGCGACGAGTCGAACTCGAAGGACAGAGCGGGCTCGTTGACGGCGACAGTCGTGGCTTCTTGGCCCATCTTCTCTCTCTTCAAGTCGCGCTCAAGAGCATCGAGGAAGAGTCTGTCGTGTGGTACGCTGTACCAGTAGAAGACCTTTTGCTTCTTCTGTGTTCGGATGCAGTTGTTCTTGTAGAGGAAGTCGAGGAAACCACTCTTTGGCTCTTCGAGGGAAGCATCGGTGCCCGACTTCAGATTTCGAAGATCGGAGAAGATACCCTCCTCGAACTTCTTTGAATTCTTCACCGGTCGTCCGAAGGCTTGAAAGCGAAAGGAGAGACATCGTACAATATCGGTACCAGAAATGTGAAAGAGATTGTTCCTGTGTACATGTTAGTCTATAGGCCACCTCAGCCCACTTGTTAGAAACTCACCAGAGCACACAGGAAACATATTCGCCAGTTGGCAGAAGAAATCTTCGAATGTATTGATCGGGGGTCCAGTCAACAGGAGCAGATATTAAAAAGTATTTTACTGCGAGGGGGTGTTAGTACGGCCCTGGGATCTGTGCCACGCGACAACTTACAGTTGTCAACTTGTTGGAGGGCGACTTGGGCATCTTGTGGCAGACTTTGTTGAGCTTCACTGCTCAACATGAAGGTTTCGGGTTTCTGAGGAGGTGCCATGGTGGCATGATGTTGGGAGTACATCATCTGCGCCATTCAATTGAGTCGAACCAACGACTTCCGAACAGCTGGAAATGGATGAGATGTTTGGAGGGTCGGGGATGTTTTATTGAAACAGTGACAGAGCGACAGGGCTGGGGTCAACACAGGCGACGGACCAGAATGTTGACAGTCGACAGGGCGCGTCGAATCAGCGACAGAAAAAGGGAAGACGAAGCGATTGTCGTGTCGTAAGGATGTACACTTTGGAAGGGCCTGCCTCCGATAACAGAAAGCAGAGCGCGAGGGAAACAGTGAAGGTTCAAAGTGTTCGAAGGAGTCTCGAGACCAGCCCGCAAGTTCACAGGAACTATACTCGACTTCGGTAACGGATTAAGGAAGAATTGAAGGTCCTGCGACAGACCACGACGAGAAAAGGGGGGGTTCGTCGAGGCGGGACTGATATTCGCGCGCGCCGGAGGGTGTTTCGTCGCGGCGACTTGATCAGACTGAGCAGCAGGTGAAGCGTAGAAGGAGACCTCAACAACTCAAGGATGCGGCTGAGGGAGGATGGAAGCTTTCGAGGTACGGACCTGCGACAAGAAAGAGAGACGTGAAATCAGAACTTCAGAAGAGTTTGAGAATGGCGGACGACACGGGGGTTTAATGAGTTGGGCTAATAGTGGGTTTGAGAATGACCTGGCTGCTCAGGGCCTGCAAGCGTGGACTGTAAGGACCGGGCCCCGCAGGGATTGGGTGCGGGAGTCGCTGGGATGAGAGCGAGAGCGCTGGGTAGTGGGTGTGCTGGGTTCGTTGTGCTAGGATGTCGATGTTTATGGTGCAGTGCGGGTGCCCTGGCCCTGATGCCCTGACTTAGCTTGGAGAGGGCCTTGCCTTGCCTTGCCTTGCCTGGATGCGACGGATGAATGGTTGGTTGGTGGTGGAAGAATGTGGGTTCTCGTCGAGCGCGCGAGTGAAGAAGAGAGGACGGGGGTGGGCCAGCGGAGAGTCGGCGGGTGAGGGTAGTAAGCCGTCCAGCAACGACAGAGGAACGGCGACTGGCGCTGACGGTTGGATAGCGTGGCCGAGTTGGCGGCGACCGCAGTCGAGTTGGTCTGAGGAGGCGCCCGCTGGGCAGAGCAACGAGCTGGGCGAGATGGAGGTCTGCAGCGAGAGCTCGTCGGCGTGGCGAGTAAGGAAGGGAAACAAGAAAGGGAGTCCCGGTCCACGAACTGAGGGAATGGACGATCACCGAAGAGACGTGCGCGGTTAATTAATCAATTCTGGGCTGCAGCACGAGTGCCATAGTACTGTACCGCAGTCCACCGTCAGCGGCCGGGCATGGAGGGGTACAGTGGTAGGACATGTATTCCCTCGAGCGCAGCCCAGCCCAGCCCATCACCGCAACGAAGGAATGCACAATGCCGTGTTCGCGATTAATCTTATGATGCCCATGCCCCTATGCCCTCCCTTTGCTCTGCGCTCTCCCTCTGGGACAGCAAAGGTAAAATTGCCTATAGCAAAGAAGCATATAGAGAAGCATAAGACCAGGCAGGCCACTCACAGCGCCGCATGGGCCCTGCCCTGCGGCCAATGACGGAAGCGAACGACCGAGCCGACGAGATCATGTTCAACTCAGAGGACCTCCAGCAGCGAGCGCATGGTGGTACCTGGGCCACGGTACCTTACGGTGGCTGGCTGGTTAGCTTCACGCCATGGGTGGTGCTGATTAGGCTGGACTGGACGGGTGCAAGGAGGAGCATGGCACGCGTGGGCAAGACACTGGGCAACGGCGAGAGAGGGCGAGCGTGGAGGAATGAGGAAGCGGGCGAGGGAGAAGGCGAGAGCAGAGCAGAGCAGAGCAGCGCAGCGCAGCACAGAGGCAAAGACAGCAGCGACCTGAGAACAGCCGGCGCAGGACACCGCAGCTTGGACTTTGGGGCATCCACAGCGAATGGATCCCTGTCTCCTGATTTCGAAACAGCCGCCCGCAGCTGCGGACGGGCGTGGTGGAGGGATGGTGGTCGAAAGCACCGCACCAAAAGGGCATTCTTGCGCTCACGACCCATGCTCCCCATCCCCGGCCGGCGAAAGTCTTGCGTGCGCTACTGCGGGAGAGAGATCTCAAACACGAGAAACCTTTGACAGCGAACCAGGGTCTGGATGGTCACCACCCAAGCCTGGACTCTGTGGACTCCGCGGGCAGCCGTGATTGGTGCTTCATGCATCTGAATGTCAAGGCAGAAAAAAAGGTACGAGGAGCCAACCTCGCCCTTTCCATGCCCAGTGCCCACGGTACATGCATGCTTCCTCCAGAGCCGGTCCTGCCATAATATCGACGTCTCTATGATATGATCTGATCTGACTTGACTTGCCGACACATCCCTCAATCTGAGAGACTGCACTGCCCGGATCGATCGATGGAGCTGACTTCCAACCAGGGAAAAAGGAAAGAAGGCGCGCCAGAGAGCAGAGGAACGGAAGCCTCCGGTTCCAGTCTTCAACTCCTTCCTGATCCAGTTTATCGTCTGAGCTGGAATATCACATCTCCATTTCAACGCTCGCTTGCACTGTTCTCTGAGCCCGTGCAGTGCCTTGTTTCTCCCAGAGCATGCAGCTAATCTCCGTCGGCTGCCCACCCAAGGTCATGTTGGACCAGGGCCAGGTCGGACAATTTCGAGTGCTGAGCCGGCCGGCCACTCTCCATGATCCTTCCTCGCCGCCCAGATGCGAGGCTCCAGCTCCCAAAGCCTGTCCGAGAATGACGAGAGAATGGGGACCGGCTGCACTGTTGGGCTACGCTCGGTCACCGCTCCTCGCACATAAGATTATTACTGTACATATCACCGTCGCTAGGCTCTGGCATCCCAACCCGAGTCAGCCGATTTGGGACTGGAGATGTCTTCTCGGAGATCGCAATCCTTCTTGAGAAGACAGAGCCCCGGGGCATCGCCGAGGGGGGAGGGGCGGAAACATGGGAAGACATCAAGCAATTCACCCGACTCAAGGGTCTATTTACCAAGTAATGTGGAGGGCTAAAGTTTCTGTCGGTCACGGTGCAGCCACACGTCGCCCTCGTAGGGATGGAGGAGGCAAGTACGGCATGTCGAGTCGTTATGCTGCCGGACTTCGTCGTCGTGATGTTCGTGAGGCGTGCGATCTGTCAGGTTAGCCGGCAATTCGTCATCTAGAGATAGACATCAGCTATGGGGAAGGCGTGGAAGGCACCGTGATTATGCCTCGTCGCCCAAGGCTTCCGCGGTGGTCCTGGGAATGTCTGGCAAGCCGTCGACCGCTCCTGCCCAACTTTGCCTTCTACACCTTCTCGAATGTCCAGTAGCGGGGATCAGACTGTCGCTCACGGGGATGGTGGCTTCAATGCCAGAGGAAGAACGTCGATGATAGACTTCGAGCGCATCAATGAGCTAATAGACTTAGCCATGATTGGAGGGCTCCTATCACAAAGGGAAGCATTTCCCGCGCAGTCAGCATGTTCCCGAGTCTGTCGTCGCCTCCGTGCTAGGAAGGCCTCTTTAGCTGAAACGGCCCTTGAAGACCTGCTTCAGAATACGTGACTATGCCCTATCCGCTCCCAGCCAACCAGAGCGTCGATCGGCGTGACGAGATCACAGTGATTATCAACACAGTCGGCGAGGTCCAGCAACGCGTCCAGTCCCTTGAAAAGCGGTAAAGGAACGTTCATCACATCCCCAAATTCATGCGAACTTATGCTACGAGCCGCCTAAGAATCAAAGCTCTATGCGATGTCAAGTTTCGTAGCACCTATTGGGTAAGCCATAGCACACGAGAAAGTCCTCCGCAAGACTCGTGGAGCACTATTTCCGTCCTGGTCTGGTCTCGCATCATCGGCGGGAATAGAAGTGAGTTGTAAACGCGCAGAAGGTCGTATCGGAGCTCCAGCCACCTGCTCCATCCCCTATCTTATCCTCGTCCGTCCGGGTGCATACTGCACTGTGCTGTGCTCAGCAGTACTGTACCGGTTGCTGCCATTGCCATTATTCAGCCACGGATGGAAGTACAGCCTGGGCTGCGTGCAGTGCCGAAGTCTCAGAGCGACATGCGTATGTGCATGGGGCCGGAGTCTATCTGCCAAATTACCCGCACATTCCTCGAGAGCTCCTGCGCGAGAGGACGGAAGAAGCAAGTGATAAACAGCAGTGTTCTCCATCCAGGCAGGGCCAGAGGATCCCAAGAACTACCCGACTAAAAATGGTCACTAGAAGGCCCGTACATCGTCTGCAGTCGCCTGATAGTGGAAGCTCGTGGTTTCAGAGCGAGGATCAAACAGGCACAGAAAGGACAGGTCCGATCGTCCCGCCCAAAAGCTTCCGGTTCAACCTTCTCCAGCAGCAAGTGCCCTTAGCGGGGCCAACAGGAAGCGCGGAGGGGTCGAGGTGGACGCATGTCTCCAGCGCTGGGCCTCCAGGCAGTCCAGTCGGTCTGCGTAGGGCAAAGGCCAGCCATGATCAATCTGAGGCAGGCCAGTTGACAGTGCCGTGTGCAGTTGACCTATTTCAAGAATGTTTGAAAAGCTTCCATGCCATGGTGTCGTCCGAGCGTAACGCTGATCCTGCGACAGTGCATGATCCCAGTCGCTTAACCGCAAAGCTGAAACAGGGCACAACGCGCGCCATTGGCTGCAGCGCGGGTGTCTCAAGGCCAGGCTAATCCGTGGCAGGGGACGTCCGGCTCTGCTCTGCGCTGCATGGACCATGGCGATCGTGTCAAGCAGCAATTCGAAGACGAGAAACAAAACAGTTCAACTTTTGCCCTACTTTCTCTCGCTGCCAAGGCACGGCCGGCTGGCTTTGCGACCAGTCGTGCTCCTGGAGACCAAAAGCGTGACACCGGTGTGCCTGCCAGATGGTCCGTATGCTTACCCGCCCACAGGTTTCTATTTGAAGCGTCATTGAGCTCCATCGTCGAGATGGGTTCCACGACGGCGGTACGCTCACGGCACTGGGAGGCTTGCTTAGCATCGTTTGTTTCTATTCTCATCCTCTGTCCTCGCTCTGCCGCCCGTCGCCGTGACCTGATGCGCTTTCTGCCCTTGGATATCCTCACTCCATGTAATCTAGACAGCATTCCTCCCCCTTCCCCACAACAGCCAAATCTCCACCACCACATGCCGTAGCGCAGGTACACTGCGGTTCCGAAACATTGATAGACGGTTGGGAAGCTAATGTAGGAACGAGAAGAAAGAGGGTCTTCAGTTGCTCCAGCTGTTTGAGAGTTCGGCGAATCCTCCAACAGGCAATTCGGTCGAAGGAATCCGTCCAGAAGACGGCTAGGAAGCATAGGAGAGTGGGCAAATGCAAGGTATGCTCACATCAGATTGGCACCACGAGAAACAACCCGGAGGCCAGTCTGCGCCAGGGGAAAACATTTGTTTCCCTGACAAATGCCCACATGTGAAATGGCCTGCAGAAGTCGAAACAAACCTGCTTCTTGGCCGTGATGGGCTTGCCCAACCTGCCTTCCTCATTATTGTACCTTACTTCTGTTGGTCAATTTCCTCACAAAGCACTGCAATGCACTGCACCAGCAGCCACGCAGATTCGTTGTCGAACTGCCGCTCGCATTGCATACCACTCGGCTCCATTGGACGGAACGAGTGTTCTTTCTCACCTTAATCTCAGATACGGCACGGAGCTGAAGTTGGGCGTTTGTCTCGCAGTAGTGACTAGAAGCTCCCCCCGCTGGTTCATGACACGTGACACATTGGCACGGGTGCAGATGATCTTTGTTATATCGATACTCTTTACCTTGTTTGACAGACTTTGCTCAGTATGACCTGGGGTGTTGCATATGGTGTGACCTGGCTTTCACGAAGCCGTGAAAGGCGCTTCTGTCAACACCCCCGTCTGAAGCTTGTCCGACAGCAGTCATGGAATGTATGCCTACTCGGCAGAGTACTTGGATCTTCTTGTATGATAGATAGGCTTTGGCTTGGACAGCAGGCTTCTCCAGGTGCGGATCTACTCCATGGCTTCGGAAATTTATGGTCAATGGCGTGATTGAAGATCAGTTGATCTCTACCCCTTGGCTTGTGTTAATGAGACTTAGTAGTCCACTCACCACCACGCGAGGGAAATGGCGGTTGATAGGATGGTAGACTTTTCCCTTGCGCGAAACATCGAAATTTGCAGGGCGCCTCATTTCTCATGCTGGTCTCGAAGGAGTTATGCGTCTGTTCTCGGTTGTAACTTTTCGAAAAGTTGGTGTCCTCGTAGTCTGGTACTGGTTTCAAGCAGATATTGATTGCTGCATCTCTTAGGAGCCAGAGACATATTGGTTTATATAGTTGCTCCGGCGATTGGTTATTCCAAGTTAGTGGGCTTTTCTTTTTCTTCTTTCCTTTTCCTAGCTTTATAGCTTTATGGACTTGGCTTCACTGGCGGATACCCCTGGGCGAGAAGTTATCTCCCTGGCGAGTTGCATGTGGAGGCAAATTGCCTTCGCAAGCACACGATTTGCCCTCCCGGTGTTGGTGTGTCCTTCTGGTAACCCAAACGTACGAGTTAAGGATATTCTTCCTTCAAGCATGTCTCTGCGGTTGTTGCAGTCAGTCTGAGTATGTGTGCTGCAGACAAGGAGGAGATTGGTATGTCTTTATATTCGTCGGGGAGGCCTGAGCTTTTGGGTCCATGAGCGGAGTTTGCGGATAGGAGTTCGGGGAGCAACGGGGTTGCAGCGGAATGATATTATATGACTGTACCTTCGCAGGAGAGGGTATTAATTTGCGGAATTATCGCTCACGGTGACGGGTTCGGGGGTTCCTAGAACCATTGTAAGCACCTTTTCTGTAGCGGAAATTAAGTATGTCGGATTTCATCTCAATTGCACATGTTCAGTATTTCCTCTCTATATCGCCCATTCAAGTCTTATAGCCAGTGGTTGAACAGCACTGAGTCTCGATACCTATCGTACACCTTAATACATGCAGTATATACAGCACACGAAGACATTATGCGCCGTCGCTACTTTTTTCAACGGTCGCCGTGTCCGGAGTTCCCAGACACGATATGTCCTCACGAATGTCCACCTCCATTCCGCCTTCCGCCTCCGAGACCCATTTCACGAATGCCGTTGCCTTCGTATCGCCGCTTGTGGACGCCGAGACGGCGTATCGGTGTTTTGGTACGACATGCAACAAAAGTTTCCCAGCTGCACATTCTTGCAAACAACGCCGTCTTCATTGGACCACTTGTCCGGACAATCACAAAAAGCATCGGATACCTCAGTTAAGTGGAACGTCCACCTCTTCCTTCTTCCGATCAATACTCTTCTCCCGCATTCCGCCTTGGGTGTTGGGTCTGACCATGGCGCCGCAGGAGGGGTTCGAGGACGCCGATAGCCCGTGGAATGACACTCTTGCGGCTCCGACTTTCCGCTGGCTTATGGCGGCCTCGGCTATTGTCATGTTGCGTGTGTAGGAGCAGTGATAGCATTAGTATCTCTGCCAATGCCCTTCCGGAACCCATATACCAGACACCTAGCTGGCAGGTGAATAGTCCGGGCGCCGTCGGTGATTTCCAATTCCCGCTTGCTGGTTTGATAGATAAATATCGCCCTTGTGGGGGGATTTCGCGCCGGCGCTGCTTTCCTTGGGCGCGAATACGAGTTTGGCTTACTAAGGTACCCCGGAGCCGACGAGCGCCGATGCTGTCGATAGTGTGTATTGGTTTGGAACTTCGAGATCCGATGGTGTGATGGGCTGTTCATAGTTATCGCCTGCTGCCGAGGGATGGAGTCAACTCGATTTTTGATTGCATTATTCTCTCTTCATTTTTGTGTTGTTTTTTTCTGGATGGGGGCCATAGAGGTGAATTCCTTCTCCTGGGACCGGATGTTTTTCCCTGACACGCCCGGTCAGATCGGTCGGTGCTCGCTGCGGGATTATCAGTCCACTCGGACGCAAACTAACGAGGAATGAAGAACCCGAATAACGAAGGACTGCAGAGACTGGATAAAACTGTCCACGACCTGTGAATAATATGATGAACAACGTTCATCCTAAAATGCCATGGTTTGATGGTGGAGCACAGGAACCAACGTTGACACTCGAGTGAGAAGAATCTTGGGGTTGTTGTGCCTTAAAGGGGGGGGGGGTCAGCTTATGATAAAGGTTCCTGATCCATGATTAGTGAGTATGCTTAACAGAGAATATACCGTCGTAGCATGGAGAAGTTGGTCTAGTTTGTGAATTACTGATTGCAGTGAACCTTTCACTAAAGAGCGCTCAAGAGGTAAATAATATTACACCAACATCAATCGCTAAATTAACCAAGTACGGGATTATAAGTACCATTGCAGTCCTCATAAAAGAGATTCAGGGAAATTCAGAACAGTAGTCACAGGTAAAATCCTCAAGGGGATGTATATATACCACCGTGAGTATATGCCAAATTTCTTGACCACCCGAAAGGAAGGTGCTAAAGGTAAAGAATCCTGAAGGCAGGAAGACTAAGTCGGACCTGCAAAATACCGTACTTGCAATCACACCAACCACAAGACACACCAAGTACCATAAATCAAAATGTCAGGCAGCACATCTCTGGAGGAGCAAATTGCCCAGATAAACCATATGAACAGGTTACTTGGCAAACTAGACAAAGAAATGCTCTCGCTGAGTCGAGAACAGGTTCGTCAAAAGACGGATATCAAGCTCGAAGCCGACAAGACAGAATTTCGAAGAGTCAGGGAAGACGTGGTCAAGGTGAGTAGATTTCATCAAATCGGAAGAGCTTTTGGTACGAACTAGATTGGGGAGTGAATAGGCACTCCGAGCTATTGAGTCCAATACTTTCCAAAGTCTTGCACAAAATTCAACAGACATTCTCCAACACGTCGAAGGCATCGGGGCTGCTCTTATCAGTGCTACCACGAACCTTAATCAAGCATGGAGCAAACACTGCGAGGACGAACGTGCGGCCCAGCAGCATATGGCGTACATAAGAAGACTAGCTATCAGGAAGCTGCGTCAAGTAAGGCTCCAAACACCTTAACCTCGATCACTTACTAACCCATTGCAGCAATATTGGGAACAGAAATGCCGCCTCATCGACGGCGAAGACGCAGCACGGGACCAAGATACCAACGAACGGGGATTGCAGGGCTTACCACTGGAACGCAAGAGCCAGGTGGCATATAATACCACGAATCTCACCCCAACGCCCTCTGCAGTTAATATAAACGAGACCAATTCCATCAAAGATCCAGCAGATATCACTGAATCACCTCGCTCGATTGAGATCCTGTCGGAAATCGACCATGAGATATCACGGTTAGAGGCGGATCAGGATGCTGTCTCGGGAAAGCTCAAAGCTGAACAGGTCGCACACGCCAGAGCTGCTTCACAGATTATTGACCTCCAAGGAAAGATCAGTCTGCTGGAACAGACACTAACAACGACAAATCAAGCACTCCAACAACTGAGAGACGAGAAAGGGCCAACCAAATCGGGTCAATGTAAGAGACCAGTACAGTCAGATGGGGACCTATACATCACACCCTCGCTAAGGCGCGAGGGGAGTCTACCAAACATCAAGGACCAGCAATTCCTAGAGAAGGAAGGGTATGTAATTGTTGGCCCAGAGTTGAACGAGCTCAAGGTCACAGCGGAAGAACTCCGAAAGGAGAAGGAGGAGCATGCAGCGACGGTCTCCCAATTGGTAGATCTTCAAGAACAAGTCCAGCTACTCTCTGCTTCTACGGACTCGGGCGACTTCATGAAGTGCCTGAAGAAGCTGAAGCCATCTAAATCGAGGACGTATCTCAATGTTCAGTATCAACTTGACCAAGCGACCACTGCTCTTAACACAGAGAAATCGAAACACACAGCGACGACAGAACAAGTGAAGGCCCTCGAGAAGAAGATGCAGCTTCAAGAGCCGTTGGTGGAGGTCGGCCAACTAGTCCGGCGGAGGTTTCTGGAGAAGTCCAAGAGAGCACTGGTTGATGGCGGCGTTGTGGAGAGCAGAAGCGAAGCTAATGTCAAGGCTATTGAAGCTGGAGTTGACGCTGGTAGGACTCGGGAACACCACAGCCCCTAGACCAAGAACTAACGATTCCACAGCCTTCCTCGGAAACGCTCACGCCGATGCCGCCCTCTTTGCCTTGGGCTACCTCGACCACGCCGACAGCAAAGCCCTTTTCGAAGAGCTGTATGGTTGCCCCATCATCCATCCCCCGACTCGGGCTTTGCGCTTCCCGAAATTGACCGAGCTGTTCAATATGCGAGCAACGATGGGCTTCTGCTCCTCGTTCACGGCGCACACATTGAGCGAGGCCCAGGATGCTCGATTCAAGACGCTGGAACGGGAATGCATCGCCTTTCTGGGGGAGATCCGACAGCAAGGAAACGGCAAGGACGAAGAGCTGAGCCTAACAGCGTTCGAGTGGCACGCTGGCGTGGAGGCGAGATTGCAAGAGATGAGGGCCATCGTGGGCCATATTCTGGGCCTGGAGAACCAGCGCAGCCACGACCGATTCTAGCTAGCACCCTACGTCTCGTAGCATCATCATTTTGGACGGCTTTTAATGGGAGGGAGGGGCGGCAAGACTATTATTTGCGGTCTTTGACCACAGGTTGGCATCTTAACCGAACACCAGAAATCATATCCGCAAATGCTACGGTGTTTGAGCCCCCGTACCCTTATTGCGAATGGCGAGTGCGAGGAGCGACAGACACATGCATATGCCCGGCATTGATGAGGATCAGTCAGGATATGGCACGGGCCTTGCACCTGGACCAATCTGGTCGGCGTAAAAGGTAAGCAGAATCTTCGTCGGACAGGTGCGGCTGGACTGCATGGAGCTTCATGGCGCGTGCTGTCGTGCTGCAGCGCTGCATTGTTGGACGGGGCACGAGGCCCAACATACAGCTTCCTCCATCTCCCTTCTCGCGGAATGAATGCACCTTCAAGAGTCCCAAGGGCCTGGATGTCTCTTGAGCCAAGGTTGGCCTGTTCCTGTCCTCTTCTACCCCACATCTCAATTGTCCTGACTTCCGGCTCCCGGTCTAACCGACCTCGGACTAAAGTGGACCGGAAGGCCTGGTGTGGCCAATCACGCTCGCGGATTATGTGACCATTGGGCTGCACTCGCTCCAAAGTCGGCGATCGGTGGTGCGTGGGTAGTGCGCCATCAGATTTCCCGCTGCGACAGCTATTACATCGACTGCCCGCAAATTTCTTCTGGCTCTCTCCTCCATCCACTTCATCCTCAACCAAAACCAGTACTCGAAATCCAGTTGTTTCCACAATTCCTCAATCCCCACCACTGATTGTCTCAATGGCAACCATGGACGCCGCCCTTCGCCAGTCGAAGGCTTTGTGTCCCTTCATGAAGAAGGCGTCACCGGCCACGCTTCGATCATTGTCCACCGCAAGTCGTCAAACCTCTCCATGCGGTGGCAGCATGTCCAACTTGCAGACCATTGCTCGCCGCTGCCCCATCATGGGCAAGGCCATGGCCGTTCAGACGGCAAAGGCGGGCAAGGTCGGTCTTGGTGGCATGGCTGCCATCGGAGCTCTTCGTGCTTTCTCAGGCAAGGTGAACTCTGGCAAGGCCAAGCTCCATACCAGTCGCTCCAATGCAGCCACAGCTGTTGATGCGCCGTTGTTCGGACACGACAAAGGTATGTTGAGCGATATTACTCTGAGATTTTAGAATTTTTATTTTTGGGGCTGACGTGGGATCTTACAGCATTCCAACCTGGAAAGCCAGCTCGTGCCGCTCATCATGACGGCAAATTCGACTATGAGAACTTCTACAGTGCCGAACTCGATAAGAAGCATAAGGACAAGTCTTACCGCTACTTCAACAACATCAATCGCCTGGCTAAGGAGTTCCCCCGTGCTCATATGTCCGACAAGAATGAGCGAGTGACAGTATGGTGCTCCAATGATTACCTCGGCATGGGCAGCAATCCCCATGTTTTGAAGACCATGCATGAGACTTTGGAGGAATATGGTGCTGGTGCTGGTGGAACACGCAACATCTCCGGCCATAACCGACATGCTGTGGAACTCGAGGCAAGAATCGCTAAGCTACACGCTAAGGAGGCTGCTCTGGTTTTCACCTCTTGCTATGTTGCCAACGATGCGACCCTGACGACTTTGGGTAGCAAGCTCCCAAATTGTGTCTATTTGTCAGACAGTCTCAATCATAATTCTATGATTACGGGGATCAAACACTCTGGAGCTAAGAAGATCGTTTTCAAGCACAATGACCTGGTTGATCTCGAGGCCAAGTTGGCATCTCTTCCACTTGAAGTCCCAAAGATCATTGCTTTCGAGTCTGTTTATAGCATGTGTGGCTCCATTGGTCCAATTGAAGGCATTTGTGATCTCGCTGAGAAGTATGGTGCATTGACCTTTTTGGACGAAGTCCATGCTGTAGGCATGTATGGACCACACGGTGCTGGAGTTGCAGAACATCTCGATTATGAAGCCCACATCGCTGGACGTCCCCGTGGAACTGTCATGGACCGTGTTGACATCATCACGGCAACTCTTGGAAAAGCTTATGGGTGTGTTGGTGGCTATATTGCCGGAAGCGCCAAGATGGTCGATACTGTTAGATCGCTTGCTGCAGGATTTATCTTTACCACCACTCTCCCACCCGCAACAATGGCAGGCGCCAGGACTGCTATCGAATACCAAATGGAATACCAGGGCGATAGACGTCTCCAGCAGCTTCATACTCGGGCTGTAAAGGATTCTCTATCAGCCCGGGACATCCCCGTTATTCCCAACCCTTCCCACATCGTCCCAGTCTTGGTTGGTAATGCTGAGCTCGCCAAGAAGGCGTCTGACATGCTCCTGGAAGACTACGGAATCTACGTGCAATCCATCAACTATCCCACCGTGCCAGTTGGCCAGGAACGTCTGCGAATTACGCCAACACCGGGCCACACACGTGAGTACCGGGACCAGCTCGTTGAGGCCGTTGACGAGGTCTTCACCAAATTAGGCATCAAGCGCACGAGCGAATGGGCCGCCGAGGGAGGCTTCATCGGTGTCGGCGATCCCGCCGCCGCTGTCGAGCCCATCTGGACCGACGAACAACTCGGCATCGATGAGGTCGTCAAAGAGATGAAGGCCGGTGCAGGCCCTGTCGGTATAATGGAAGCCTTACTCGAGCGCGAGACCAAGGCTACCGCCAATGCCGTCGGTGCCGCTTCTGCATAAGTGTCGTGTGTCGTGCAGGCACCGAGCGTCTCGTATTGCTGTCTTCACCCTCTGAAGATTGTTCGTTTCGCTGGAGCCATGCATTGCAACACTGCTCTGCAGGAAGAAATGGAGAGCCAGCTCATCGGACCCAAAACCACAATCTTTAGAGCTTTATATTACGAGTAGGATTGAATATTATGATTTAGTAAGACTTCTTGAGATGCGTACTACTCACTCAAAGATCCTTTGAGTAGAGTAGCCATCTCTTAAATATCTGAATTTCACTATTATGATTGAGGTCATTTCTTGACACTCAAATCACAGCACCTCTGTTTTGTCCTTGCTTGCACTAAGTGATATCTGTGTGAATGTATGTGATTGAACGCGTCTTTAACAGACTGAAGTAAAGCCGAATAAGGACAATAGAGTGTATAAAGACCTCCTCTTGCCCTCTATAAGTATGGGATAACTCTTTAGCACTTCGTGATGCAACGACTACCCCAAAAGCCATGGCATCTAGCAGCCCCTGCTAGAAACCGAAAGAAAAATAGCCTGCTGGTTGCAAGACCATGTTGAAAGAAGAAAAAAAGGGACTCAATCCCGGTATCCCCAAGCTCCCAGAACACCAATCCTTTCGCCAATCCAGAAGATATCATACGCCAAAGACTCTTACGAAAATTGCTCCATTTCCACACGAGGTGTGTTCGTCTTCGTGTCAAGAAACAGCTTAGCTAGCAGACTAGCTTCTCTTGTTGAAGTCAAACCCGATGCCACTACACAGGTCCATAGCACCATCAACCACGATCTCCAATTCACCTACTCTATCCTTCAGACCTTTATTCTCCATCCGCAACAACCCCACCGCATCCCACGCAACACTAGAATCCTTGCCGCGACAATTCGAGCAGCCTTCTTCGAGGCCAATCCCACCGCCTTCTTCTTTCGTTGGTGGAAGTTGGTCCACGGGCACAATGCCCTTCAGAATCTTTTGGAACGTGCTGGGCTGCTGTACAGGTTTTAGTGGGCGGTTAGATGGTGGGTTTTGATTTGGAACAACACGTCCGAAGGCTGCCTGCTGGATCTCTGGTGTGCTTTCTAGCGTCATGATCGAGGTGGCGGAGGAATCGACGAAAGTTGGTGAGAGCGAGCGTGAGAAGACGCTTTCTCCCCCTCCAGACATATCGTCGTCTAAGTCACTGTCGCCTTCCGCACTGAGTTCGGATGAGTTGTGGCTCTTGCGCCATTTTTGTTTTCGGGGAGCAGTTGAGACGCCCAGGTCTTCCTCCGAGTTGTGTACCCCTAACATGCCAATCTCCTCGCGATTGAACTTTACAAGAGCTATGCTCTTTTCGCGTGCCTCCTTCTCTGCTGCTCTCGCTTGTTTCTCGTGTGCTAGCTCAGTTGCCATTTGTGTTACCGCTGCATCTTGAGCCTCCAGCTTCTTTCCCATGTCCTCCAGCTGGATTTTTAAATGTTTGGCCCGCATCTCGGCTTGTTCCAACTCCTCTGCTTGTGCTTCCTTCTCAGCTGCCATTTCGTGCAGAGACAAGCTGCGGATCTTGTAGGCGGTCTGAAGCTTCAGGAGGAGCCCCTCTGCATTCATCAAGAGATTTTTGAAGGCTGCCGGAGAGAAAGGATCCCGATCGCTTGGTGCGCCCGAAGGGAAGAGTGCGGCATTGATATCGAGGTTTATGTATTCATCTTCCATGTTAGCAGGAATCTGAACGGTCTTTGCTGCAGGTGTCTTAGCGGCAAAGAAATTAAACCGAGACACTGCTGACTTTGGGGAGTTCGACGTCGATTCTAAGGTTGTTAAGGTCGGTCTCTTCTGCAAAACTTGTTCAGTCTCGTCCACTGCACCCTCCGTAATGGGTATTCCAACGGAGACTGGCGCCGATGTACCAGTGAACCAACTACTGATCCCCCCCTTAGATTTGTCTACGGCCTTAGAGTTGGCGTCCTTATCGCCGGTGAGAGGCATCAAGTCGAAATCCAACCGCTCCTTTTCGGGAGACCGCTGTGGAGAGCCTGATGCTGAACCCAAAGCACTTTGCGAGAACGTGCGGTGTTGAAATGGAAGCAGCGCAGTAAGGGATCGTTTGTGCGTCCGAGTTTGACAGGAAGCGCCGTCTGATGTTGATGGCACACTCTGGGGTAGACTGGTCGAAGGGAGTGTAGCCGGCAGATCTCCAGTGTCTTCGAATCTATTCTCGGTCAATTCTCCAGCGTAATCGTCCGCGCAATGATCCTCAGCCCATCCCCTCTGTTGCGACGAGCTGCTGCTAGGGGAGCTGGGTGACGAGGCGGACTTATTGACCAGGTGCTCAGGAGCCGAGCTGGGTAATGGATGTTTGTGCATGATTATACTCTGGGGCTATGTCTCGGTCTGCGCTCCTTCTGCTGCTCGATTCGTCCAGCGTTTTCCTGGTGGATCGCGTTGACGGACGGATTTGCGTTCGCTTGGGCTACTGTCAGTCATGCGATATCGTGGACCTGGCCGAGGATCACAAGCTTTACTAGTCGGCAGCTTTAGTATAGGCTGGGGAAAGGGTTGAGGAGGGTTACAATAGTATACAATGCACCCGACTATCAGAAGACTACTCCGCAGAGAGGCAAGTCTTCGCTTTAGAAGGCGTTCGAGGTCTAGTGGTTGAGCCTGACCAGGGCTGATCGTGTGCGGACTGGCGTGGTCGGGCACAATTCGGGTTGACAGCGGGAGAGAGCCAATATCGTTCAGCGCTCTGTGTGAAACGAATCCAGGCCGGGGATTTATCAGTGTGGCTTGCGGGCAGGGATCACCACCTCGACGATACAGCGGACGGTGAAGAGCAAACAGGTTCCTCGGTGTTCGTTGCAAATATTGAAATGAAATGGACACGTCAAGCAATCTTTCCCACGGCAGCCCCTTGCCTGCAAATAGTCCGAGAAAGACGGTGAAAACGCGGTGGTTGGCGACTTCTAGCCACTTTCAATAGATCTGCAAACTTGGCCAGGGCGGGCGACGAAGTATAGGGTCGCCTGTGCCGGCCCCGCCTCCGAATGATGTCGATTGACGCAGTCAAAACAAGTATCCCCCGACCTTCTCAAAGCTTTGCCTTTTCGCTCATGCGATATGATGCTGACTTTGGAGAAGGTGCCTGGCGGTGCATCCAATGGAAACCGCCGTCGCAGTGCAATTGGCTTTGCGCAGCTCGATGCATTGAAGGTCCGCTTCCGTTTGCAGCCTGAGTTTGCCACGTGAGCCATTGTCATCGGTGTCTTGCCTTGTATTGTCTTTCGTGCCTCCTCCCGTGGAACGTGGGACGGACGGCATGAAACGGGTTCCTGCGGAGCCAACACGGCAAAATGTTAAGTTTGTGTACCTGTAAGATCCTTCAAGAGCGTTGATGTACGGTGACGACTACAGCCGTTCCTCATGATGGATGGACGTGGAGGGCAGGGGGACGCGAAGGAATACCAAATTCCCAGCGCACAACTCCGATTTTCTCCAGCACAGCCTCTCGGTGCGCGTCAGTAAGTGATGCAATACACTCACTCATCCTGGATGGAGATCCGTGGACCTTGAATTCCACAAACTCGATGCGGCGGGTCGAAGGGTCTATGATATGTGCAGGGCAGGTACCCCGGAGAAACCCAACGCCGTCAGCGCGGCTCCGAATCGATGACGAGCACTCCTCGTTCTCGTTCTAGCCTTCGAAAACCATCAACCAGGATGGAATACTTACAACCTTGAAGGGCTGTCCTGTAAGACCATAATTAAAAATAGACATCTATTGCGTGCCCTATCAATGCCCTCTCAGTCCCATCATGGCTGCCAAACTCTCCATTGCTGATGTCTTGTCCCTTCCCAACTGCGCAGTCAAGATCCCGCGCCTTGGTTTCGGGGTCTACCTCTCGCATAATCAGCAATGTGTGAAATCAAGTCTAGCTGCTCTGAAGGCAGGATACCGGCATATTGACTCTGCACAGTAAGCGCCCGTTCAAGAAATTATTCAGCACGATTTGCCGTGGAACTAACGTGCACCTAGGTATTATGCCAACGAGAAAGAAGTCGGCCAAGCCGTCCAGCAGTCCGGGCTGAACCGACCAGAAGTCTTCATCACCACTAAGATCCTAAGTGCGACTGGCAGTCCGGAGAAGACCTACCAGAAAGTCCTGGAAAGCGTACACACGATCGATGGAACCGATGGATACGTAGACTTGTTTCTGGTGCATTCACCCAATGGTGGTGCTGCGGCGAGGAAGGAGATGTATATGGCTCTGGAACGACTGTTCGCTGAGGGAAGAGCGAAGAGTATTGGCGTCAGTAACTGGGGTGTGGGCCATATCGAGGAGCTGAAGTCCTATGCTAAGGTCTGGCCGCCGCATGTCAATCAACTGGAGGTATGTACATGATCTATGGACTTGGAGGCTTCTGCTGATTAAGTATATAAGCTGCACCCTTTTTGTCAACAGAGAGAGATTGTTTCGTATTGCCACAAGAACGGAATTGTCGTAGAGGCCTATAGTCCCTTGGTTCGCAATCAGAAAGCGAACGACCCAATGCTCAAGGCGATTGCTAAGGCTCACGGCAAGACAACCGCTCAAGTACTGATCAGGTATTGTTTGCAAAAGGACTGGGTTCCCTTGCCTAAGAGCGATACGCCTTCGAGGATCGTAGAGAATGCCGATGTCTATGATTTTGAGCTTGGGGTGGAGGACATGGCTAGACTGGATGGTTTGGATCAGGGCGCAAGGGGTTCAATTGTACAGACTGCCACAAACACACTATAAGCAGTAACTGTACCGCACCAACATGGGAAGATCATGCCCAGTATGTGAATAGCTTCGTGGTAGGTAGCTTCTTCTGCACCAGCAAATTACATACAGAGAAACCCTGGTACAGATTGCTTCATGGCGCCCATTCTTTCAATCTTGCCGAGGACTACATTCGCAAGCTCAAGGACTTGTTATTTTAACAAGATTTGCTAAGTTACGCCACGAGGACATGATTTCTCGAGGTATTGGTGATGGTGATGGTCCGTACCTTTCTCTCGCCGAGATTGATCCCAAGGGCGGCGGTTGGGTTGAGCAACCTGATAACTGACTCTGAGTCCTAGGCTAACTTCTCGCCTGTTGTCCTGGGGGAGTCAGTACGAGTGTATCCAGTAGTCTCTAATGAATGTCTTGCCCAGAAGTTTTTCGCCAGTTGACAATCGTCTCCGCCTGTCAGCCGTCCTAAGCCCTTTATGACTCGAGCCTAATATTCGATGAACGGACGTAGCTTTTAATGCCGATCTGTTAATCATCCGGATCCTTTAGTCCACACATCATGGATTTTGAGCCTGTTTCGGCTGCTGTCAGTATTGATTGTGTGGATATTAGACTTTGTAGAGACTGCCTGTCGTACTATCGGGTAGTCTTGTTGGCAGAGCTTTTGGGTCTTGTGGCACGCACCTCTAACTCCTAGGTCAGGCCATGTCGATTATAGGTAGCATACCAGACCTTTCAGAGATGGAAAGATGTTTGAATCAATGAAGTTCACGCGCTAGATCTTGAACTCCTAGATGGGAAGTACGTGAAGTATCAAATCCCATCGGCTATCGCTTAAGTTATTGGATGCACGGCGGCCCGTGCCCCATGGGCTGAGCTGCATAACAACTGGCAATCCAACCCACCTTTCTACCTCTGCATGAGACGTTGGAAAAGCCTCAATTCTCCACTGCATTCCAGCGGTTGAGTCCTTTCGTGGCCACGGACCAGAGACTGAAAGTCTACGCAGAATTTGCAGCCTAGAGAGAACCTTCATCTTCGTTCCATCTCAGCACGCTCCCGTCGGCGTGCTGCATCGGAGAGTCTCGTCTGTCCGCAGCCTTACCCTTCCTTTACGCACCACGTCATTCAACCTCGAGCCTTCCTCGAACATCAGCTGTACAGCATCTTCAACAGCATCTTGTTTCACATCATGGATTTCGGGAATCCGCCCCTGCGAGTCAGGCTCGAGAACATGACTTATCCATACGCTCAACCCGAACCCGCGCCGTTCGCCTCGCAAGCTTTTAACAACTGGTCCGCCTCGTCACCATCCTCCCAAAGTCCCAGCTTTCTTCAAACTCGCTGCACTGTCCTGGAAGAACAGTTACGGGTGTATATGAGCCGGCTGCGCGAGGAACAGGCTTCGAAGGCAATCGCTCTGGACGATGTGGTGAGACTGCGAGAAGAACGCACGCAGCTCGAGGACGATTTGCACCGCGTGAGGGATGCGAATGTCGAGTTTGCTCGGGAGAACGAAGCGCTCAAGGACGCCATTGCGGACAAGGAGCAGCTCCTTGCCGACGAGCACAACGCCCACCGGCACAGGTCTGCTGAGATGGAGGAAGAGATCATACTATTGAAGAACCAATACAATGAGTTGGTGATGGAGGAATCGATTCTAAGAGGCGAAAAGTACTCAGCAGATGAGATGCACAGTGAGGAGATAAGAAGAAGGAGGACTTCGGAGAAGGAGGTGGACCGACTGGAACGGAGAGTGGCAGAGCTATCGGATGAGGTTGACGAAGTCACTCGAAAGATGGAGAGAGAGCAGAGTCGAGCATTAAGGCTGCAAGAACAGACCAGGAGCCTAGAGAGAGATCAGACCGACAAAGAACCCCTAGTGGAGATTGGAATTGCGGTTCGAACACGGTTCCTACAGCAAGCACGCAAGATGGTGACGGGCCAACAGACATCGATAAGGGCAATCAAGAGTGGGAATGCTGCCGCGCACCGAGCCAACGGCTTTGTTGACGCAGCTGTCTTTCGGGTGGCGCAGATGTCCGGGAGAGATATGCAAGACATGGCCAGGGTCTTCAAGGATCTATATCAGGTGCCTCCTCTGCAATATGGATACGGCTACCGCCCCAAGAAGTATCTTGAAGCGATTGACTGCGAGGCTACGATTCGTACCACGATTTCGGTCCGGCGGGAGCTTGGCTCTATGCCACAGCGTCTGCAGGCCATGGACCAGATCGATGCGATCAGCGCTAAACTCCGAGAAAATGGGGGCAGGCTGACTGCTGACCAGTTCGACCGGGATGCGGATGTGGAGTGGAGGCTGCAGAGAGTCAAAAACCTGACGGATGAGATTGTGGAAGCGGCGCGCACCATTAATTGAGAGCGGCTTGATGTGTTTTCTGGATGGAATCGGAGCAACGCGGAAAGATTGTTTTCAAAGCATTTCAGGAGGACTTCTTATTCTGAACAGCCAGGCAGGATTTATACGTGTACTTAATGAACAGCTTCTGTACGATGATTCATCTTCTTTCTTATAAAACTGGATGTTGCATAAGGAGGTAGGCGCGCTTCATCGTTGGACAAAGTATTAAGGATTAAAAGCAATGTAACTCGCATTCTCAATCAATTGAACCTCGGATGTCCAGAAGATTCATGCTGGTAGCCAAATAAAAAAAACCCCACCCACATAGGCATAATGCCCTGGGTCAAGCCGGTAGAGCAAAAAGCATGATGCAGAAGGCCCTTAGGTTTTGTGCGCCAGCCAATTTCTTTGTCGACACAGTTAAGGTCCTCACAGACACCGGGTATCTGAGGAATTCTCACTCCTCCAGTAGTCAGCACAGCGAATACCTGTATGCTAGACTCGATGGTTCCCGAATCATTAGTTCGGACACAGACCGAAGACAATGTGTACGTAGTAGGAAACGTGTGAGAACAAAGACGATCTCACCAGCGTAGCGATGCTGCAAGAATCATCTCGAGCCCGTTGTTGGGTAATAGAAAGATCACAATGAGGACACCGGGCGAAAGAACCCGACAAAGAGAGAAGAGAGTACCGTACTCAAGGCAGGATGTAAACGGAAACATAGCTTAATATCCACAATTACTTGTCCCGGTTACTTCTCTCGAGGAAACTTTCTCGAGGGACAAGAAGGAACATATGGAATAGACATGGCCATCAAGTCAATAGAATTCATCGAAGACCTGACGCCCAGAGACGCCAAGCTGCTCGCCCAGCTCCTCTCACTACGAGAAGAGCTTCCACACAAGAGCTGGCTGGCATATCAAGCAGCATGCATTCGTGACCTCCCAGCGCAACTCCGACGACCATCCACCATCCTCCGACGCATCACAAGGGCACTTGATCCTTTCAGACCACAGCAGGCTTGTCTCTGCAAAGCCCACAAGCGACTGAACGCACATTTGATCCATCGACTTTTCCTCCGCCTTGCTGCCGAAGTCACGACCCGAATTGCAACCCTGAGAAGCAATCCATACCTACCGGAGGAAGTCCGTCTTTTTGTGACAAGGTTGGAGGGTGTCAATAATTTATGGATGAAACCAGAAGTGTACAAGGCTATCTTTTCCGCCTTGCCTGAGGGCACTTGCTTCGTCGAGGTGCCGTCTGGTTGTGAGGCTTGCATTCTCTCCGTTGTAGGAGGAAGCCATCGTGCTGTGACGGATTTCAGAGCCAGTATACACGGACGGAAGAAGAAGCGAGGCACAGAAGCCAAGCTGTTGGTTCTTGTCGATGCATGGACAGAGTTATCGAAAGATGGCGAGGTGATAAAGGCCGAGAGTGAAAGACTAGGGAGGGAGATCCGACGGGTTAGGCGGCAGATGCAAGCTGCTCGACGCCAGAAGAGGAGAAATGAGGCAGATGTGGTTGTAGGGGAAGGCATGGGCTCTTCAGGTGGGAGTGGTGCCGTAGCTGAGGAAGCCGAAGTCAATGAAGGCAGCGAGAGGAGCGAGGGGGGGGAGCATGACTTTGAGGGCTCCATCATAGACTTCTATGCAAGTCGCATGTCTGTCACAGGTCGTGGAAAGTCCACACATTTGACCGGAGTCATGCACCCTGACTTTGGGATGAACGTAATTTTCGATCCCGTCTCTGCGACGTCTCAGCGACGATTAAATTCTCAGAACAGCAGCACTGTGTACTCTGAGAGCAATTACAGCACCCCTACAATGGAGGCTTCGCTGTCAGACCCATCGCTGAGTGCTGAGAGGTGAGCTGGCGAAGAGCATACGAAGGCCTATCGACAGTTGGTGGGCATCAAGGAGGAGCAAAAGTGAGAGGGACATAGGAATTGCCGACCAAAAGGATCGGGCCCACGTAAATTCAGGGGTGATCTTTACGATTGAGATCACAAGAAATACTTGTTGTACAAAAGCCTGTCTTTTCCATGCCTCCAAAACTCCATCTATATGTGCTACCCTGCACTTATTCGCCCTCGTTCTCGTAAAGCTTCAAAAGTGCTGTCCTGTAAGCCTCTATCTTCGCGAAGTCTGCTAACTTCACCCGCATGTAATCGAATGCCACAATAGCAATCTGATCTTTATCGCCGTCTGTATTCATAACTGGTATTTTCTGATATCTTTGTGAGAAATGTGTAAGCATGATTCTACGTGCGTTCATGTTCTTGCCAACTTGTAATGCTTCTGATGTTGTGGAATGCTTCTTGGCCATTGCATCTCCTTTCAACTCATCATCGAAAGTTGCTTCGTGGATCAATAGCGTGGCACCATAGCCGAGTTCCTCAAAAGATTTCGAGGGTCTGCAGTCTCCAGAGTAGGCTACACTGAATCCATTAGGAAAGCGGAGGACGCATGCCAACGCTCCTGCGCAGTGGTTGACCGATGTAGCGGCGATACTAGTCAAGCCAAAGCTCGTTGTTTGCGTCTCGGACAACTCATACTCAAATTTGTTGTTTAGCCTTCCCAGGTGAGCAAGTTCAAGTCGCTCGAAGCCAAAATCCTCCACTTCAGAGTACTCTCGTAGCCACGAGAGCATATGTCCATCTGATGAGACCATCAACTTTTTCGACGGCTCATCTTTAGTGGCTTGATTCCACGCCTTAACAACAGCCGCAGTACCAAGGTGATGATCTGCATGGAGATGGCTGATCCAAAGTACCTTAAGATCAGAAAGTATAGATGGCAGTTCATTACCAAATACTCGCTTCAGTTGTCCAAGGGTATTTTCACCACAGTCAAAGAGATAGTTACCGTAACCTGGAACCCGAAGCAGTGTTGCGGATACATTTCGATATTTGGACGGCAAAGCGGATCCAGTCCCAAGGGTGATAATCTCTGCGTCTCTACAAGGAATGTCTGCTTGTTGCTCATCGAGTTTCTTTTGATATTCAGGGCTTGTTACTTGTTTACGAGCAATTTCTGCCAAAGCTGCAACATCTGCAGATGCCTCATTGACCACTTTCGTTGTGTCAAGATATGGAACAATGCCAGAGTCATTGACCTCAAAGTTCGGCTCGAGGAGTAAGATCTTCCCTGGCCTAGCCCTGTCAAATTTGGCCACCTTTTGAGCGTCCGATAGGGTCACGTCGTTGATGTGCTTTGGTAAAGGAAAACGCTCGGAATCTAGCAGGTGTAGTCGAATGGCAGCAGTGGCAGCTGATTCAAGGGCAAGATAATTGGAACAGCAGTCTGAAGAAGACACAACATGCTTCCACATTGGGTGGTCCTGCATGAATTTCTGCAACCTAGAATCTTCGAGAACGCCAGGTGCAAGTATCCAGATAATAGAAGTGAAGCCGTCCATAAGTTCTGGTGCAGACCATTCTTCGCGTGCTAGAGTGGGAGCGATGTAAGAAACATCTGGAATCTCGATCACTGCGAATCCTGCACCTTCCCTTGACGTACCCATGACCATTTCAGGAGTTACTATGCTGCCATCCTTCGCAGTAACCGACTCTCCATTCGATAATTTGCCAAATGCAGGACCTGGGGGTACACCTAGCCTCTTAGCCTCCTTGGCATTAAACTTTCCACGTTGGGTGTGGTTCTTGATGATATATGAGATCGAACTCTTCGAAGGTGTAGTGGGTGGTAATGACTCGATCGAGGCACCGGGCCATGGGCTACGGACAAGTACATCTACGTCCGGGACATTTTTTAATATAGGATCCCACGGTGGCCCGTTGTACTTCTCTATCTTGCCGGCACTATTCCGAACGAATATTGCTGCGGGAAGCTTTACGGCTGATAATTTTGTGGAGCTCAAATTGTCTAACCGCCATGTCGAATTGAACATGGAGGATAAGATTGACTTTCGCATTTGGTCATTGCGATCTTCCTCGTCTTCTTGTTCTTCTCGAGCTTTGGATAACGCATTCTCTGAGTCTGGATCAGACATCTCTTCGTGACTACGCTTCCTCGATCTTGAAGCCGTTGCTTCAGGCTCAATGGCCATTGCCCAGACTTTGATGTTAAGGTCAGACCAAGTCGGCTCCCAGTCCTGTTGCTTGCCATCTCTGCCAGGTTTGATTTCGTTCGTGTTGACAGGCATGCCTTTCCTGAAAATAAACCTTCTTGCAGTGCAGAGCAGATGCGTCAAATTCTTCGCACCATGTATATTCAAAAATGCTTTCTTCGCCTCTGGTGCAACCTCAACAATGCCCTTCTTCGCCAGTCTTTCCTGTCTCGTCTTTTCGATGGACTCTCTTGCTGTCGAGGTTTGATCTGCCAGCGTCAAGATCATACCTAGCAAGCCTCCAGTAGAATCCCAACTCGTGGTGCCGGTGATAAATAGATCTTCCACATTTCGAAGGCCAATCTTCCTCTGGATGCACGCGCGCTGTGTTCCTTCCCCAATATTTCCAAACAGGTATCGCTTATTGTCGAAGTGAAGGAGAATAGCTGTCCCTGGCGTGTCGGCCGTAGGCGTGGTTATGATCGATGCCCAGCTCCTCATCTTGACGTAGAAACCTGGATTGGGTAGTATCGTTGGAGGCACACTGCTCACGTTATCCTTCCGCCTCTTGTCAAATACAATCCAGTAGTCTTCGCGGTCAAATTCTAATTTTGGACCGGGGTGAACTCGATCGAATGGCAAGTTCGCACTATTCTTGAGTCTGCGAATCTGTTTTCGTAGATTTTGTTGATACAGAATACTTTGGCGATTGTCCGCGTTTTTGACGGGTGGGGAATATCTCAGTATCCGTGGTAGGGTGCTTGCAGGGTTTCGTGACCCTGGGCTCTTGATTATTTTGGGGACAAGTTGGTGCATGGGAACATGTACGCCCCTATACAAAAGCTGAAGTCTAGTAGAAATTCATCTCGAAGTTGCAAAAGTTTGGAAGCCAAAATCGACAAGGATTTGTGATTCAGCCTTGTCGGAGGAGGCTCAGCCCGTGGACCGGAAGCCGTGCTCTCTGCAACACTGCCTCTGCGAGAATGTTCAATTGAGTGTTTAGAAGGTCGTTGAATACCTTAACAAGTACTGTCAATCACGAACACAAATGCAATGAACGGATAGCTTTTGCATCCCCAGTATCTGATTAGGAAGACCATATACAATAGATACAACAATGGCATATGTGGGCCAGGCCACACGACCCGGACGCCGAATCTCCGATCTTCACTTTGACCAGAAATCCTCCATGCTCGTGTTACGCCGGGGGACAACACCACACTTTCCATTTTCACATCTGTTCCCAAGCTATCTATGAACCAGTCCAGAACAGAACCGGGTGAGTGATTCAATTACCGCTCCGTTCCACTGCGCCTAAACCAATATACAGTTGATGCAGATGTAAAAGCTGATCCAGATGTAAGAATGTTCCCAAGTTGCACCTTTACGCCGTCATCCGTCGTTGCCTATAGTCCTTATCTCAATGATACCCGTTATGCCTCGGCGCTCCTGCGGCTACGGCAGCAGCAGCTTCTTCACGCGCCTGTATTCTTTGCAATCGAATTTTGGCTGCTTCCGTACCGTCATCCGGCGAAGCTGGCTCCTTGAACCATGGATGCTGCAATGCTTCCTTTGCTGTGATACGATGTGAAGGATCATATACAAAGATCTTCTTGAGCAAATCCAGGAAGTTCTTGCAGAACTTGTTGCTTTCTGGAATTATTTCCTGTTAAGTAGGTCAGTGGTTGTACAAGCTTCAGCCTGTTGAGAAACGTACATCTAATCGCTTCATGGCCTTGACAAAGCGTCGAGATGCTCTTGTGGTATCAGGCGTAGGATAATCTAGCTTCAATCTCTTGAAGAATCTGCAAATTGTTAGGTCAATCTTCGTGGCTATTGGTATATGACTCACTTCGCAGCTGGGTTGCCACCGCTCCGTGTAGCCATCTTGTTGACTTGTTGAATCAAATGATTATCAAGCTTCTTGTTGCACACATTTTCCATCATGGCCAAATGCTCCAAGTTGTCATGAGTCTGGAATAGGGCGTCTCCCGTGAAAAATTCGACAAGAATGCAGCCAATACTCCAGATGTCACAAGGGAAGGACCAACCAAGACCTAGTATAATCTCAGGAGCTCGGTAATGACGAGTTGAGACAACGGACGAATGGTATTCATCTTGGAAGGTTGCAGAGCCAAAATCAATCAATCGAATCTCAGTATCCAACAGCACTCTGCGTTGTGCTGCCTGTCGGTTTACTGTGCTGGATGAAGAGGGTATTCTGCGACTGTATGTAAAGGCTTGGTATGAGCTGTCACAAAGCAGAATATTTTCTGGCTTAAGATCGGTATGGATAAGGTTTAGGTCGTGAAGGACTAAGAGATGATTAGCCAAAAACAAAACTCTGGGGATATGGTAAACTCACAGGCCACGCTGGTGAACAGCTGCCGGGCGAAGTTTTGGATCTGGCTGTTAGGAAAAGGTACGAAAGCGTTCCCTTTCAAGAAATCGAAGACGCTTTGGCCGAGCAAATCCATGACAATGCAAATATGCCCCTTATAATCGAAGCAATCTCGAAGGTGGATGCATCGGTTCCGGTTTTCATTGTCATTGGCCTTGAGGGTGGATAGAACGCGAAGCTCTATACGTGAGGCATCCCGATACTTTTGGACGGACCGAATGATCTTGATGGCTACAAGTTTGTTTCGCCTCTTGTCTCGCGCCTGAACAACCTTTCCAAATGTGCCTTGGCCAAGGAGTTTAGTGACCGAATCTGGGGCGAAGTCAGTCAAAGCTCTTGCTTCGTGAAAAGATCTAAACTCTTATGAAAACATACATCTATCAGTTAAATCGCTATCCGGGACCACGATATAGTGGCCATCATCATCATCGACCTTCTGGTTCTTCGTATATGAGTTCTGCTAGAGTGTCAGCTTTAAATTCTCGCAGGGTGGGCTAATGCGTGTCACTTACATCATGCACAACCTTAACGTTGACCTCTTGTGCCTTGATAGGCGGTCTTGGAGGTGGCTTGTAATTTGTGAAAGCATCTCCATTCTCCTCCAACTCTCTCCTCTTGGCCTCATTCGCAAGTTGTTGTCGTGTGACCGTCCGCTTCCTTTTTTGACCGGGCTGCACATCTACAGCCTCGTATCCATTTCCATTAGATGAATGCGACCCTAGAGAAGTTGCCGCGGTCGTGTGTATCGCAGAAGTAGTTCGATCAGTCGATATTGTAGATGCAGAACCGGAGTCCTTGTATGCCGGGCTCACGCCATTTGAGGGCGAGGGGTTGAGTTGGTATACGGGGTCGAACATTTGTCCCGCGTCATCGCGTTTTCTCTTTTTGGCGGCATGCTGTTTAGTTGCGCTTCCTGCCACAGCACGACTTGGGGCATTTGAAATGACAGATGCAGATAATTCTGGCGGTGGAGAATCATCGATGACGATGACCTCCTTGGGGAGGCCATTCTTGTAAAACTGATGCCAATCGGGCTCTCTTGGCTCTCTCGACCGCTGTCTCTTCTTTGTATTCTGCTTCACGGTTGAGCTTGAAGCAGGCATTGTTGGTTGCTTTGTCTCAACTCTCGAGGTATATGTTGCAGATTGAGGTGGAGAATCGGCAATACCGATGCCGTTCAAAAGTGTGTCGTTATTCGAGGCAGTCGGGAAGTATGTGCCTCCCAGCCGGCCAACGCCGTTCAAGGAGTTGTTATTGGCGCGATATCCGCCGTTGCTTGCCTGATAGATATTCTGGTGATGAGAGTAGCCGTAATTCGGATGATACGGTGGTGGTAAGGTGGAGGGCGTCGACATCGCTCGGGGAACTGGGACGATAATCTGTGTAGGGCTGGGCTTTCAAGGCGAAAGAGCTCCAGCAGATGCGTTGCAGTGATGCCCAGACTGGCGTCGATGCTCCTCAGGCCGACGCAGCATCAATACTACTGATTGCAGAGGAGAGGCAGAGTCTTGAGGCACGAAAGTGCAAGATTGTTTTGTCTCCGACCGCGAATGATGTGGGAGGGTTTGGTGTTCAAGGCTAGACTCGGACTATTCTAGTGCGGGCCGCCTTGTTATTGTGAACAAGTGACAATCGAGGGGTCCAAAGAATAGAGAACAATAGCACATAGAAATCTGTCCGACTGCGATCGCGATCTGGCAGTCTCTCAGTTGAGCGTGGTCTTCACGTCGGCGGAGGCAATAATCAGAATGGGACGCACCCCCATCCGAAGCGAGTTTTGGTCTCCTCTCTTGTCTCTCTCTCGCCTTGTCATCTTCATATCACAGGTCAGGCCAAAAGCCTAACTGGGCCACATCTCTCGCAATGGATGCATAAGGCTTTGACGGGGACTTTTGTCTGCATTCCTCAACTCGGTATCACATTGTATGGATTTGCGCCATGATTGCTTTTCATTCTCGTAGGCTCTGCGGACTTGGCTGTATCGTCAGCCTGCCTGCCTCCGCAAATGAGCATGACATGACTTCCCCTCGCTGTCCAAGCATTTCGTCCAATTTGTGCTCAGCACAACTGTGCAAGAATCCGGCCAAAATAATACCGCAGCAGCAACACGGCGCGTACGAAGTCCCGCTCCTGGCTGTTTTACTTCCCTCCCACTCTTATAACAATCTATAGAAGCCGGCCAAGGTGTGCCTAAGTACGGTGCTCCGCAAGCAAGTGCGTAGTTAACCCTCGCTCGGTACAGCATGATCCTCAGCCAAATTTCCCCAGGACAACAACCCTTTATTAATATCAATATTATTTGTTTTGGTAACATACGTCCTCACAACAGAACACTGGCTGCATCCCGGTCCCGATCCTTTCTTGACCTGATTGCATGCCTTATCTCATGTTGCCCTGGCCCGGTCATCCAATCTGCTCCATTATACTGTTTCTGATTCGGTGGTGGTGGTGGCGATTTCATAAACGAGGGGAAGTCTGAGGGGAATCCTCAGATGACAACCTAATCGTAGAGTGTCAAATACCGCAAGTTGCGCCAGGTTTGTGAGAGGACGCGAGAATGGAGCATTATATTTAACGGACAATAGATCAACTGCTCTACTTGCAAAGCATATTAGACTGGGCTATGGAGTTGCTCATACTCCATGAGCCCTCGACACTTTTAAGCCCATCGCGTAGCCTCGCCCAGCTAGCTCTCGCCCAGCAGAGAGTTGAGCCTACGGTATAATTCCATCACAGCCATCTCCCAAGAAATGTCATTTCTGGCTCTGGAGCTATACTCACCATGATGCGATGAGTCTCTATAGAGGGGTATCAAGCAATTCTAGATGCGTTCTCTGCAAATGCACCATTCTTTCATATGCCCCGGTTGAACACAACCTTTCCATCTGATCCACCCTTTCCCCAGAATTCTTCCTCCAAGCTAGAAGCATCCACGCTCTGGCGTTGCGGAAATGCAGCCAGAGCCAGGGGCAGGGCAAACATGCTAGTTCCAAAAATCAATCCTATGTTGATTGGCAAAGTGAGCCTTGGGTTCTTCTTGAGCCATTCCGTTTTCTGAAGCTTGACCAAGATCAAAGGTGGAATAACCATGATCGGCGAGCTGTTTAGAACTCTGCTAACGGCAGTTTCCGCAACCGCAAGAGTTGCAGCCTTCTTGCTCTTACCCAGCGATTGGACAGAGGATTCAGATTTGCCTTCAGCTGCGAGCTTTGCCTTGTCGGCTTCTGACAGAACAGGATAAACATCAATTCCTTGTCTGATCTCCTCCCCTCGCATCAAGAATACATTCAAAGCGCCAGCACTAGCCACTGCAGCAAAGGGCACAAGACGTGTAAGGATGGTTTTGGTGGCAGGGCTAACACGCTTCAAGCGCGGGACAAGGGCATTGAGTCCCAACGCAACGGAGCAAGAAGCACCGACTGCAAGGAAGTATGATTGAGTGATCTTGGAGACAGACAACGGCGTAGACTTATTCGCATTCGCATTATTGATCGCGACATTCAGCGACTGGTTGGTGATTTGCCAGAGAAGGGTACCCTTTGTCTATAACACAAACGTGCGTCAGTGAGAGACCTCAATCCAATTTCATGAGCAAAACTCACCCCAAGACCAGGTGTGAGCATTCCAGCAGTCACAACCAAATTGGACAGAACAAAGCAGGACATGCGAAATGGGAGGAAGACTGGTTCACCGGTGTCTAGGTGACCTTTAGCAAAGCCCGACTACCTTAGCAAGTCGACATTACCTGGATGCAAAGTAGAATCCACAATTTTCTTTGCCTTCCATAGCTCATCATTCATCTCTCCAATCTTGCCCTGTTTGTATGCAGCGATCAGGTCCTTTGCATGTTGCAATCCGTCCTTGTTGACTAGAAGAGTCCTGGAGTGCGCCAATATTAGCCATTGTTGTTCAGTACTGCTTTTGACTCGCTACCAAAGCTTAAGCAGGAGCTTCGATCAGAAGATAAATGCACCTTGTAGCAAGAATAGCAAATCAAGCTCAAAGTCCCCCTCACCTAGGATCAGATATGTTCGCAGTATGCATCACGCGGCCCCAGTAAGTGTTCAAATCATATTTGGAGGCAGGAAGCTCCCGATTGCCGGGTATAGAGGCAGACATCCTCACGCTCGTGGAAGGGGTGCAGCTGGAGATCCAGAGTTGTGCACAGCGTGACAAGGTATTCGTAGAGGAGCTTGGGATACACCAAGCTGCACCACAGTTGACAACAGCTCTGGGAGATGTTGTATCGCGTAAGAGGGCGGTGAGAGTGGTTCCCACTGAACTATCTGCCTCCGAAATTATTATTGAGCTCCATCCAAACAATCTAAATTTCATGGCCGATCTCGCTCCCTCCCAATAGCCAGACAGACTCTATTTATACATAGCAAAATAAGGTATCGCTCTCCAACAAACATCAAGCATTACAAGCTTGGCCTAGTGGCCTAATGGTTAAGGCGCCAGATTTCGGTTAGAAATCCTCTGGAGATTGGGAGTTCGAATCTTCCCTGGGTCGTATAATCTTCAAGCAGCTTAGCTGTTCTTTATCTTTTGATTTTTTGGACGTCGAGATTTTGGATCATGCTGCTCTGTTTTTGGCACGAGTCCAGCTTGGAATGAACCTTTTCACCAGGGGGGATCTCATCACGAAAACAATTTTAGCCGAATGGATTATTATGGGGCCAGTGACGCAACATCCGCCTCCACCCCCCACTGCATTCCGCTCCGAAAGACAAGTGCAGCGCGTTTATCCTAAGTAGGTAGAGAGAAGGCATTTCGAAGTTACATGCTTGGTTGAGCACAAAGGGCATCTTACCCTTTTATTCCACTTAACATGTCCGGTTTCAAAGACATTGCCAAAGGCGGGTGGCATCCTAAGGGAAAGGATGGAAATTCCAAAGAAAGTTGGCGTGGAGATTTCAAGTAAGACAGTAACAGGTCTGCCTCTTTAAGTAACATTCTGACCACTCGCAGGGGAATTAACCAGGTGGTCAGTTCAATTGCTACTATCATTCTTGGGTCAATCTAATCTTTGCAGGCAGGATGGATGGGCAAAGGAAAATCGTCAAGTGGGGAAGCACCAGAGCATACTTCGCAGCCGATTTCTACGTTGAAAGACCCTTCGTCCTTCGGGCCTCCGCCCAAGAACGCAAATTACCACGGCGGCGCTGCATTTCCAAATCAGACCACACCAGACAGAAATGGATTAGGAAGGCCATTGTCGACCGAAGATATTGCAGCACAGAGAGCGCAAGAGGAAGAGGAGGAAGCAGCAAGACAAGCTGAGGAAGCAGAAGCTCGAAAACCACCGGTACCATATCGAGCCAACACAAGTGGATTGAGGACATCACATCTTCCTCCTCCCCCGATTCGAAGAGATGGTGCAGATGGAAGTGCTGCTTCTACCAAACCTCCAGCTCCTCGATTACCTCCCCGTCTTCCTCCACGACAAAACTCGAACCCATCTGCTGCCACTCCACCGGCTCCTCCGCCATACAGCGCTGCGGTTGCTGAACCTGCCCATAGAGGGATATTGAATCAAGGATCTCTGAACAGACTAAGTGCTGCCGGAGTATCAGTCCCTGGCTTTGGTATTGGAAACAAACAACCCCCACCACCTCCGGCTCGAAGCGCCGCAGCTAGTCCTGCACCGTCAACATCAAGCTCGCAAATGAACGAGCTTCAGTCGCGATTTTCACGACTCTCCTCATCTTCTCCCAAGCCAGAAGCTCCGAGCCAAGGAACCACTTTTGCACAAAAACAAGCTGCCTTAAAAACTGCCTCTTCTTTCCGGAACAATCCTTCGTCCGTATCTTTGAGCGATGCCAAGGCCGCAGCAAGTACTGCGAACAACTTCAGAGAACGTCACGGGGAACAAGTTAAGTCAGGGTGGGCATCTGCGAACAAGCTAAATACCAAGTACGGCATAGCCGATAAGGTAGGGGCTTATGGTGCTCCTGCTCAGGCTTCTACCCTGCCGCAACCAGAAGAACGTACGGCGAGTCCAGGCATTGAATTGAGAGACAATACCGTCGTAAAGAAGAAACCACCCCCGCCTCCACCTACGAAGAGAGCCAATTTGACAGCAAACGGTGTAAAAGGTGAAGGTACACCGCCACCTATACCACTATCGAGTAAGCCAAAGCCTCCAGTAAGTGGTTACTACAATTAAAAGCCCACTGTCCTATTGTGTTTAATCCGCTTTGCCTTTTGCGTATTTTTGTGTTCTGTGACTTTACTGAAGCATAACCTGGGATTGGACGCTTGCTTTTGTGCCTATTGTACTTCTGTTATCGAGTTTATGATCCTTGTTCCTCAGCTCAGTCTACAATGTATGGTGTTTGCTAATTGACTGAGCTGTTTGTTTTCGGGCCAGGCAATTGCAACATTGTCTTCGTGGTCACCGAGTACAGCCATTTGAGTGTTTGGCTGATTGCGTAGACAAGCAGATCTAATGGCTCCTATGAACCAAAGGATTTCGATCTCGACCTCGACTCTGAATGGTATGCTAAAGGCACTTGGCCTCCTCCGCCTCTTGTCCGGCTACCAGGAAAGAGAAGCTACGCGTGTAGCTCAGGTTGGTCCCAATCTGCAGGTCGCAAGACTCACCATCTAGACGGAGCAATCCGCGACAGTAGCACCCTGGCAACTACAAACATTCATTTGGTCTGGGATGCAAGTTGGCCAAAGGGAAGTGTAAAGGTGCAACAAAGGCATAGTCCACCGCCTAGGAAGCTGAACTCGGATGAGCTTGAGATTGAGAGATCAAAGTGAGTTTGACTTGTGCTCGGAACCAGATCAAGGGCTGATAAGATAGATACTCCAATGCTGTAGCAGACTGGTGTGCAGCTCAAGTAGGTACAAAAGTAGGCGACGGTGAATGTTGGACTCTTGCAAACGAAGCGCTCAAAGCTGTAGCCGCAGACTGCGCAAGCCGACACCAGGAACCATGCATGACTTCGCAATCGCTTGTCCACGGCTATCTCATATACTCCTATCTACCTGCCGTGTCTCCATATCCCGATCCGAAAGGCGGGGTTCTGGAAGCAGGTGTTGCCCGGGGAGACATCATCCAATTCTTGAAGACGCACTTCAAGGCCAAAAATGGGATGCGAGAAGCTTGGGCAGGAATGCCTGATCACACATCTGTAGTCACTGCAGTGGAGCCAGATGGTGTTCTAAAAGTTCTTGAGCAGAATAACGGGGGCGTGAAAATCGTGGGAGATGGCAAGTATGACATGAGCGAATTGGTAGGAGGGGAGGTGAGGATATTCAGAGCCGTGGGTGAGAACTGGGTTGGGAAATTAGATCCAGCTTGGTGATATGAAATGCGAATTTCTTCAAGGATTTGTGTTCCTTGCTTATGATCTTAAGACCCACTGGAGGACCTTCGAATAAACCACATCGACCAAGCCAAAGCTAGTACCTCCTATTCGATACCTATGCACTAAGAGCATAGAGATTTTCGTGCCACGGCACGTCCACTGCGCACTAAACCCTATGGTTCATAGCAGTTTTGGCGAAGGCAACTTCGAAGCGGAAAGGATGTGGCCGTTCGATTCTACGGCAGTTCGCTCGGGTCCGTCGCGCCAGTTCCCCTCACGAACTCGTGTCCGAGGTCTTACCTTCTGGGACTGCTGAGGGCTGTCGTTTAGTGGAGGTTCGAGTAGGTGGGTGGAGACTTCTTCCCTTGGGTTCGGCAGTCTGAGCTGTGGTTTGGAACTGTGGACGTGAGGGGATAGGAAGCTGGGCTGCCAGGTCTTAGGAAGGATCATAGCAGAGCTAGAGCGCTGAGTTGTTCCAAAGACGTCTTGCAAAGTACGTAACACGAGGTACTGGGTGTCAGCCATCGATACCAGGATGTATGCAACGACAGTAGGTCACCCGGTTTACGGCACTCTCATTATACTTGAATCAAAAGTGTATACAGTCTTCGGGATTATTTCCTCGCTTAATGACAATATTTAATACGGTATCAAGTTAGCCAAATTTGGTGATTATCGCTATTGTGTCTATTAATTCTAGTCCTATCTTCTATAAGCCAAGAAGCCCATTGCCCCCCACCAATAATTGCACCCTCTAGATTAATGGTGTCGCAGACCGTACTAAAAACAGCACAGCCGTCTAAAGTTCTTGTGTCACACACCCCCCCCTAAATTAAGTCATGCCTGCAACTACCCACGGCTTCCATACCCATCTTCGTGACCAGGAGGAGGCCTCCTATATCTCGAACCCGACCTGGAAACATTTCTCGCTCTGCTCTCTCTTGCTTCAAACTGGAACCTTACTCCCTCTGCCTCGGCTCTCGGTCTCGCAACACGATAGCGTGGGCCATGACCGATATCGCTATCAGGCTCTTCATCAACGACCACAATAGCATCTGAGTCAACAGAAGAGGTAGATACTTCTTGCTCGACTATTATATTTGGTCCACTCTCGGAACGTGCTTGTCTTGGCATTGGCATTGGCATCGGAATTGGCATCGGAATTGGCGTTGGCGCTGGTGGTGGTGGTGCCGGTCGTGGTTGTGCTGGTGCGTGAGGTTGTGCCTGTGGCTGCGGCCTTGGAAATACCTCCCGGACTACCGTCCTCTCACTCCTCTTTTCCCGGATTGGGATTTCTCTCCTAGTTGTCTCAACTGTCACATTTCTCTGCTCCTGATACCTATTACGAACATCAGGCCGTACAGAGCTTTGCCGTCTCCGCTCGCTGCGGTACGAGTCTCGTTGGTTTTCGTCACCGTTGTACACCGGCTCAGGGAATCCTCGTCGCTGTCCTACGAATATTGAGGATGCGTCGCCGCTGATGGTCATTTCTTTGGACCGCTTTTTGCGCCGTTTTCTCCGGTGGCGTTTCTTGTACTCTGATCGTCCTGTTGCACAAGGTTCTGGGTTAGCTAGGCTGTACGACAGGAAGATGTGATGACTTTGTGGGATTTGACATCGAGGCAGTCTTTTGTCATATATAATATACGACTACTAAAACTGTATAGGAAACCACCCCAATGAAACTGTTCACGACACGATTTCAATGCTCAAGCTACTTGATCAAAAATCTCATGTCCTTCACGATCATCACCCGAAATGCCGGTAGCTTTGGGAAAAACCTCGTTACCTTTGTTCAGAGAAAGCAGTTGCCTTTCATACGGCCCGAGATTTTCTTCTATCATGATCCGTACTTTAGGTGCTGTTTCTTCAGGCCCCACATACTCCCAGATCCATCGTATGTCATCATCTCTCTCTGCTGCCGGTGGTGCGTTTCGACCCCATGAGGCAGTGGATGGGATTGCATCTTGAACCTTGATACGAGCCTTACGAAGTTCCCACATTCTACTTTTCAGCAGTGCCGAGCACTGGTAGAGTCCCTTGTCGTCAAGGTCTAGGCCATCGAGGTCGAGTCTGATGCGAACTGAGCTATGGATCCGTTCATTCGTGTTCGCAAGTCTATGGCGGGAGGGTAGACCCGTATCCTATCACATTCAACACTCTGAGATCCCCTGTTGTTGTAGAAGAAAATAATTCAATGGGACTCCACTTACAGGATTAGGTCGCATGTAGCGGCCGGGTGTGCGAACTTGCTTGCCAGCAAGATGCCAAATCCCTGTCTCGGATTCATATATCTCACCAAGTCCCCAAGGACGAACAGGCTTGTGCATTTCGTACACAGGAGTGACAGCCCACTGCGTCTGACGTCGTTTCATAGATAGAATACTAGTTGGCTTCTGAAGGGCATTCTCGTAGTATTGCACGTTCTGATCGAAGATCTTGTCTACGTAGTTATCTTTGAAAGCGACACCAATGGAAGCGAGCTGATCCATCATCCTATGCCCTGTTAGCCTTGATATCATAAATGAAGACTTCTTGAAACGTTACCATGTAAGAGTCACATTGGCTATTTCTTGATCGTCATAGCCACCTCCGATGTTTGAATGAGCTCCAGGAAACCATACTTGACGAAGATCAGTCAAGACATTGTCTCGCCTTTCCCATACGGCTGGAGCAAATGGACGTCGATGTTCATCAAGCGCCAGAGCTTGGAAAGCGTGCCTAATGGTCCCAGACAAGTTTGTATCTATTTTAGGATCAGCAGGGTTTCTGGCGCAGAGATGTATCAATACTGACCGTAAAACTTGAACTCTTTGGTTGAATGTGGGAGTCCTAGCTTTGAGAGGAATGATGTATTGGGTATTCCTAGAGAGCCACTTCGACGTATTAGCCAAAACTAGGTCAACTCAACCGATCTGTCTACACCAATAAGGGAGGTAGACTAGTATACATACACAGTATCGAATACCGCAACAGCTTGGATTTGGATCTTGCGGCCATTTGGATCATAGACACGAGTCAGGCCGCGCTGAAAGCCATTAGACGTCTATCAATCTTTATGGATTCCTGATTCTGGGCTAACTCACATCAACCAGCTTCTTTTTGTACCGCTTCTGATCATAACCTGCCTCATCTCGGGGCTTGTCTGGGAAAGGAAGGTCCGGGAATATATCTTTGTACCCCTTGTTGCGAAAGTTCTCTTGGTCTTTGAAAATTGGATAAAAGCTATCCATTCCTTGCAGAGTCAAAAGACCAATATCTCGAACCATTCCTGCCACGCTTCGGACTGTGAAGGCACCGCGAGAGAAACCAATAAGGATAATTTCATCTCCAGGGGTGTAGTTGTTAGCAATGAAAGCGTAGCCCTCTCGAATGTTCTAGTAAGACTTAGTCCTGCATTTTTCAAAATCCAGTTGATGACCCACCTCCGAGATGCCGGTACCAAGGAGACCGCCTGTGATATTGTCGATAATACTTGTTCCCGTTCCAACGCCAGAATGATAGTAGATGATCTGGGGCATCCCGTCATGGCCATGTCTTTTCAAAGCATGTGAGATGCGAGTGATGTTGCTCGGTACTTGAAGCACAGCAGTTGGGTTGTACGGGATCAAAGTTGGTTTGGTATACCCATCATCACTGAACCGTGTAAGTAAAAACTACAAGCGTATATACACGGAAAGTTACCTGTCCATCCAAGTGCCGTCGCAACATAATATCAGTCGCTTTCTTTGGCGTTGGAATTGAAACTCGGCCGCCATGATCCTTTGAGACGGGAGAATTGCTGTCCTGTGCTGAAGCCTCAACTAGACAAGTAGTTTCGAAGAATTGTCGCCGGAGAGGTGGTCTGTAGGAAAGCCAAAGGATCTCAAAGGTTAAGCATAGATACTGGGCAGGGCCTCAACAACTTCTTTAATAGGAAGGAAGAAGCCTCGTATAGCTCCGAGGACAACCACCGCAGACATGATCCTTTCCCCGCGTCTTTTACAAAGCAGAGGGCCTGATTCTTGCGTAGAGGAACGTTGCGCAAAGCTAAGGACAACAATGGGACGGCGTGGGATGTCAGAGGAAGACGAGCATTTTCGTAGGCACTTTGTGCGTCGGACAACTTGCATACATATGCACATGCAGGAGAGGAAAGAGCTGTCTCAACGGCAACGGGGAAGAAAAGCTTTAAAGCGAAGGAAAACACAGTGCTCGTGGCTCTTGTTCCCAGCCTTGCTGTCCATGTCCAATCTCGTTTACTTGCTATCTGAAAGGAGGTCCCCTGTGTATGCGCAGCGCCGCTGATTGGCGGCGACGAAGCTTGGGCTCTCCGGGTGGATCGCTACATCCTGGGGAAGATCGGAGATCGCATTTGACAGCGGGCGATGGCAGAGCACGGGACTGCATTTGATGCATCGATGAGGATATAACTCACCCAGCGACGGGAGGAGGCGGCGGAAGGTAACCCGGCCATCCAAGGCGGGTTGAGTCGAGAGGGCGATCCGTGTTGTCTACGAATCACGTGGGGGACAAGGGCTGCAGGCTTCTTCGATGTAATGCAGGCATGGCTCGTTGCACTTACGACAAGTCTTCAAGAGAGAATATGTGTTCGCTGCTGTTGAAGCCGTGCCGTGGCTCCGGTAGCTAGGCTAGGTATCTAAATCGTCCAAAGAAATAAGCCGCGACTAAGACGATTGATTGCTTGGTGTAGGTTTGATCCTGTACGTAGCGCCCCGCCTCGTGCTTATCGCAGTGCATATTTGTGGTCCAGCGCGTGATAAGGCCCAGCCCAGCCCCAGCCCAGCCCAGCCCTGCAAAGCATCCCGTGGATATGCGCCGCGAGTCCTCTTTCGTCTCTCGGCGGAACCACTCCCATCTACTTAAGGCTGTCCACCACCACCCCCCTCACCTGCAGCAGCATGGCGATACTTCCCATCAACAGACATGGTGGCCGATGAGCACGATCTGCTTGCAGCGCAGGTTGACGACTTCTTCCTCCGTTCCCGCCTCGCGAACCCGCAGCATCGAGAAGACTGCTTCGATTTCGTGCGCAAGTCGTTCCCCGGAAAGCCCGTCGCATTAGCAGCATGTCAAGGCTACTGCTCTCTCACGCTGTTCGTGGGAGACGCTACGGTGGTCCAATTTCGACCTTGGTCATATCGTTTGGATCTCACCATTGCTAATCTGGCCCATGATCTTTATGGCTCTTTTGCACCGGAGACCAAGTACTTAACAACCCTTTCTGCGTCGGGCCTTCTTGTCTACGGCATGGACCGGATCGATGGCATTTCTTACAAGACTCTTCGAGTGAGCAAGCCTTCGGTGGAGCAACGGCAGATGCTCTGTAAAGATCTGGCCATCTTCCTTTCCCAGTCCTGGAATCAAAGCAAGCAAGAGCATGTGGCATTGGGAAATATTGGCCTCTCTATTGTGCCCCGCTTGAAATCTCTCATCATGGACCTGCCCACGAGATTTCAGGCAAAGGCTAAAGCAATACTGAGGGATATACATCGAATAGAAGCCCTCCCTTGGGTGCTCACCCATGGTGACGTTGTGGCGAGCAATATCATGGTTAATGCTGCATCAGGAAGACTGACTGGCTTGGTAGACTGGGCGGAGGCCGAGTACTTACCCTTCGGCGTTTGCATGTATGGACTGGAAGAAGTCCTTGGGCAGATGACGACTTCTGGATTTGAATATCGTGACGAGGAGGTTCTGAGGGCAGCATTCTGGACGGAGCTGGAGGCTCAAATCCCCGCCCTGCGAGAAAGGTCAACCCTTGAGGCAGTGAAGTTGGCAAGGGATCTCGGTATTCTTCTATGGCACGGTATTGCTTTCGACGATGGCCAGATCGATCGCGTGGTGCAAGAAGGTCGAGACATCGACGAGATCCACCGGCTAGATGCTTTCCTTGACATTGGACAGAATCTCGGTGAGAAGAGCAGCAAGATCTGAGTCAGTGCGTTGGTCTCAACCTTGAATAAGATGTAGGATGTTGGTTACAGTCTAGGCTCCTGACTCCAGGGTCAACCAACCGTCGACGAGCGTGTAGTCCACCGCGCTCCATTAGATCCCAGACCCCATTACGACTGACGCCTTCCACACGTGAACCATGAAGCCGCTTGACTGACGTACTGCTGGTCCCACGTCCTTGCTTGACGACACCAGGTAGTCATCTACCATGTAGCCTCCCGCATTCTCCTGAAAGCCTGCAAGATCATCGCTCAGATGGGGCAGCCATGCTGGATCACACTCTTTGCCCTGCTACCGACGACTGAGCGGGAGCCAACGTGTAGGGCAGCGTCTGACAGAACAGCCATCTGCGCTTCCGAGGATCTCTCGGAGCAGTGTCGGATTTCGAAGCTGAGTGCGCCAAGCCTTGCTACACCAGCGTATGGAGTAATGCTCGCACGTGCGCAGTGCATCAACCGTGCCAGCTCGTGACTCGTACCGTACCGTACCGTATGCTTGCAAGCAATAATAGTGGATGTCGCGGGGGAAGTACGGCCTGTACTTGTCGGGAGTGACGACGTGAAGCATCGAGAAGTCTGGGGAGCAGCTCCCACCGCGGGGTGGCCCAGGCTGCGAGAAAAGAGCAGTGCGGATTCGCAATTGCAAGGCCCACTTGGGTCTAGTGGATTTCTCATGGCTGCTGACTAACGCGAGGCCACCACTCACCGGCCGGCAAATGCAGAGCTTCCAGGCCTGCTCGTCCAAATCCGCACCTCGATTCTGCCCCCCCCACCATGCAACACCGCAACACCGCACCAAATCCGAGCCTCAGCCCGCAACCCATGCGCCGCTCGATTTCTCTCGATCCGACTGCTTTCTCCAAGATGAACAAACCACCGCGAACGCACGCATCCTGAAACGGCAGCAGAGAGTCGCATACCTTGGCCTGGGGAGTGGTGTCCAGCTCTGTTATTAGACGACATGTCGACTCTCCATGAGCGCCGGCGCAAGGCGGCTAAGTCGCATTCACGGCGCCACGACCTAATGGACGGCAGCACGATCAACCCTCAGGTGCACGTATACCCGGACCGCGAACAATCCAACGCGGCACATGTCCCGAACATGACCCACGATATTGTTGATTTGCTTGCCAGCGTTTACCGTCGTGTCTCCATCTCGGCCATCACTGTGATCTGTGTTTGTGGAGCTCCCGAGGTTCCCCATGATCCTGCCGTAGTACGATCCTTCAGATATCAAGCTTTGAGCATGGTCAACAATATTAACAAAATCAACCGGACGGTATGCAATCCTTTCGGCGATGACAATCCCTACCGTGGAGATGAATACTATTTGAACCTTGTGGCCTCGGCCTTCTCTGATCTGGATACGGTCGGTCGGCAACTCCTTGACATGATCGAAGATACGAGTGCCTCACCCGACAACCTCGTATGCGACAAGATTATTAGCGCTCTAGCGTATATTCTCCGGCAGAACTCAGGCGTTGATTTCAGATCGCTCCCATCTATCACAGCTGACCCGCTACCTCCAGATCGTGATGGGAAAATAGCAATCATTCGGTCATACTTTGACTACATATCAAGCGGCCGGGTGGCTTTCCAAGAAGCTTTCTCTCCTGATACTCCTGACACGGTTCCTTGGGCAGAACACGGATTTCAAGACCGGACAGCTTATGTCCGAGAATTTCTTGTCCCTATGCTGCTTTACCAATGCATGTCAGGTGCTCACTTCCTACGCTGGCTCATATATTCGTGGCGGAAACTGGTCTTCACAAACTTACCATCGTTAGAAAGCGCTTCGCTGATATATGATCCTGAATCCTCCTTAAGGATGAAGCCAAGTGGGGATGTTAGAGGGTTTCCCAATATTGTGTGGGCGTCAATGGAAGTGGACGACCATACAGAAGCGCTCATCACCAATCGAGAAACGCTGGTCACTGGACAAAGCTTGCGGACGAAGCAGTTGATACCGCCAGGCGGCACCGCTACTATCCTTCCCTTTCACCCAGCCGCACCGTTCTCTATCAAGCCTGAGATGACGCTAAACCCACAAGTCCTCGACTTCACTGCGAGCGGACTTGAGATACTGGCCAGCATAGCATCATCATCACAGAACACCGACGAAGACCTTGTGATGCAAATCGAGGAGGATGGATCGGAAGCCGTCTGTGAAAATAGCATGATTGCCACGAGCAACAAAGGAAAATCACTATCAACAGCATCAGCAACGGCGACTAACGCTGTGAAACAAAGATTCCGACAGGCACATCTGATATGTCCACGCTGTCTCGTACGAGTCTCTCTCCCCAAGGACATGCAACGGCACTTGAAGAGTATCCATGGTGTTGATGGAAAGGAGTATTACTGTCCTGTTGAGACATGTAAACGGAGCTGGGCCCGCAAGTATCCATTCGATCGCCTGGACAACTGGCGCAGACACGTGGGGACTGTACATAGGAAGATTGGCTTCAAGGATAGCGATTGTATTGTGGTGAATGCAGGGAGTTCTTGAGTATCTGGGCCGGACTACAGCAAGCATCGATTGGCACGGAGCTTAAGGCATCTTTGAAGTAGGTGATACCATTTTTGATAGCATGGTGTATGGGGTTTTCTATGCTTTTTCGGGGCCTTTAAGATATACGGGAAGGAGTTTGTTTGATGTTTAGACGGCATTTTGAAGGCGTTTTCCTCCTTAGTTGAGAGACGGGGTTGTGTTGCACTCCGTAGGAGTCAGATCATAGATCACTTTTCACATCTACTGTATCTTAAGATTTGTAATCTCATCCTTATTTGGATAACGATGTAATAATGGCTCGGACTCTGAGGGGAATCGTACTCCTCCGTAACTAGACAGTGCAGCGAGATCATCCAATATACAGCAGTTCTGGATTTCTATGTCGACTGCATTCCCATTCCAACCGTCCTATGACCTTCCACGAAGACCACCGGCGGAGTATATCTCTTCCTACCATGCACGATATAAACCACAAGCGCAAGAGCAATAACCCCCGCCCATACAGCGGGGGCCCAATTCGCTGTCGAAGTATCGACCGGCACACTGACTGGGAAACAGCTAAAAACCATCACGAACCCACAATAGGCAAATGCAAACATGTTGATGGGGATGCCAAAGCGGCCGAGACTCCAGCGAGCTGGGGGGAGTGGTTGCTTGAGGAGCCGGAGACGCAGGACGCAGCCAATGGAGATCATATAGGTGGAGAGCAGGGCGAGGAGGGTCAGGGATACGATGATGTTGAATGCGAAGGTCGAGCCCAGGTTGATGAGGCAGAGGATTCCGGAGACGATGGATGTGAGGTAGACGGAATTGTCGGGGACGTTGGTTCTACGATTGATCTGGAAGCGGGAGGTCAGTGGCTCAGCTCTTGCGAGTGGTGGAGAGTGGAGTGCAGAGGTTGTACCTTTGAAATCCAGTTCGAGCAAGGAAATCCTCGATCCCGAGAGAATGCCCAGAGTTCTCGGGATGTTGTCGCCAAGGCGGTGATATTCCCAGAGAACACCAGGATCAGGAGGATGATCATGAGGGTTAAGGCAACGGCTTCTGAGCCAGTGTTCAAGAAGAGGTTGAGGTATGGAGCGTTGGAATTGAGTGCATCGTCCAAACTGCCGATGCAGAAGAGCATGGTTACCAGCATGACACTGCTTTTGTCAGGATACAGCATTGCCCGGTGTGCTTACTTTACTTACAGCCCCATGGTTACATTCAGGATGTAACTCCACCACATTGCTCGTGGAACATTCAGGGAGGCATTCTCAACCTCCTCGCTGATATGAACTGCTGAATCAGACCCTGGAGATATACTTAGCGTACAGTGTTACTAGCAGATTACACATCAGAAGAAGTGCATACCAAGATTACAATACATGACTGAAACTTGAGAAACGAGGCAAGAAGTCCCAATGTTGCTCCAGCCTCCATTATTGACAACCTCGGTGAAAACAGCGGTAGCTGAGTTCTTCGGAGCCATGACCCAAAGCGGAACGAGGGTAACAATGAAGCCCAAGATATGTCCAAAGAGCGAGACAGTTTCGAGCATTGGTAGGATTTTGGCTCCCCAGGTGTTGAAGAAGATGGTGACGACGAGGAATGCAAGCATGATTAATGTATATTGCCAATTTGGAAACAGGAAATCAGTATTTGTTACATTGATGATGGCCTGGACGAGGGTTGTGAGCACGAATACACTGGATGCGACACTGGCTAGCCAGCCAAGGGTTGACATCCATCCTAATCGGGTAGTATGAGTACTGCTTAAATATCACGAACGTATATCCTCCTCACCTGCTGCATAACTGAGAAACTTTTGGTATTTCGGTGGGGCAAATTCCGATACCCAGTGATATTGGCCTTATAGGTTCTGGTCAGTATACGAAATATGTCTTGTACGCCTGGGTGAGCAGCCTCGCAGAAATTAATTCTTTGATGCTTTCGAGCTTGTCATCTAAATATGACGAAGATGACCAAGCCCACAAATTAGATAGACATCAATGTACGTACCTCCAGATGTGGGAGCCCTGCACAATCCATGGTCAGCAATCCCAACCACTACATTCAGTTAAGAAGTTATGCTTCATGTTCTCACTCACATGCTTTCCATCTCAGCAAGACTCGCCACTATGGTTGAATAACAGATCACAGTTCCAACGAACACCCAAAAGAGGCCTGCAAACCCACCATTCAGAAGGCCAACACTTAGCGATACGAGGGTAAACTCCCACGTTGCCATATAAATGCTAGGATGACATGATCAGGACTAGACTGACTTCAACTTTGGCAAGTGAAGCGGGCTCGAGAACACTAGGGCTGCTTGCTGAAGACTACGCCAGGACTTACGAGATGAATCCTAGGCTTGATTAGTACTTGTTGTCATGAATAGATGTCCAAGAATTAGTGTGGCGCGCATGGAAGCGACGGAGAGGAGAATGGTAGAATCCTACCTAAGGTGGACAAGAACCCAAAAGTCCTCTTATATCGTCATTGTTAGTCAACTCCTTGATATTTGTAGAGTCTGGGAACTGGTCATAAAAAGAGGTTGACTCCATCCAGCATTGAACAGCGAAGGCGAAGTCGTCCAATTCTGAACGATCACGGAATTGAACAATGGACAAATCCTCCCCAAGTCTTCTAAGCAGAACCGCTGAAGGGTGCTCACCTTAAACTCTTGCTTCTTTCCTAATCGTTGCATATCATGGTGGTCATATTTTGTGTCACCGTCACCAAACGGTCCATCTTCCTGCCCTGTAGTCGTATAAGCAGAGGTGCTGGGCTCAATTGGCACGTCCTTGAAGGTATCCATATTCTCGTTGTGGGCAACTGGTCCGTACTGAAAGAGAGATGCAGAGGACCAAAGAACGAAGGGACCGAGAAGGGGTTTTGTATGGGAGCCACCAATATATAGATTGCTTGACTAACTAGTCTCAACTGATAAGTTACAGTGGTGACTGTTATCGCAAATTCCACCGTATAAATCTCCACCCGAGCTAATGCAGAAGGCGAGGGGTGTGTCTTGTCTAGGCCTTGATTTGTACTACACTACTGGGCGCGGGCTGAGCCGCCCCTCCAGTCAGTTATCAAGCTAATCCAAACTCTAATGTACGTGTGCAGTCCGATGATTGGACCACTACTTTCGTGCACAGCATAATTTGACATTCGTTCTCGGCGTTGTACGTAGCATGCCGCCAGTTCAAGCCTGATCTCCCATCGATGTATCTTCATCGTCAGATGCCGCTGGCAAACCCAACACCTTATAGTGAACATTGCCCTTGCCCAAGACGATTAGCCGTGGTGTGGGTTTGTACCTGCCGGTTTGAGCTCTAATTTCTAGTTTGGTCGGAAGGAAGGATTCGTCGCCGGGAATGGTGTACTGGGCAGAGCTCATCAATTCATCGTTCTCCAGTCTCGTGGATTCTGGGTACTCTAGCACTTTTGGTGTTGTTGACGATCGTAGTGATAATGCGTCGCTGCCAACAGTCGGAAGTCCCTTTGGCGGGTTTGGTGATGCATACGGTATGTTCAATAGACTAGTAGTCCCTGTTCATCATCAGCAATCATCATTTATCCATCATCAACAAATATCATTGTACCGTCGAACTCCCATAAGACCAATAAGGTACTGTCGTCAAATATCTTCATATCAACAACCAGCCCTTCGCCAAGTTGCCAACTCGAAGTCTCGATAGCACGTTGAGTACTGATACCATTCTCTAGATGCACTTCAATCCGAACGACGTGAACTATTCTCTATCAGCGAGCTAACACCGCGATGGAAAGACACCTACTTTGGCTTTTATTGCTTTCGGGAACGAAGGCAATATAAGTGAAGAATGAAGTATTGTTCTGTATAACCAATGAGCACCATACGCACCTAAATTTCCCGGGCAACTTACTAATTCATGCACACTCATATCCATTGGGGAACCGGGAAGAGCACCTCCAAGCTTCACTACAGATCCAAAAAGAACGTTCCTCTTTTCCGCATCAGCAATTTGCTTGAACACAGTATCCGCTTGCTGAGATAGGTTCTTGCATAGCAGATCCAATCGAGGTAGTGATGTTAAATACGACTGTCGTGCTTCATGCTTCTGAATTTCCTGGTCAAGGAGATTGAACTTCGGTACGCCTTGGCCGATACCGGTAAACTCATTCCATTGCTCTTCGGAACTTTCCTGGAGATACATGGCCAGTGGACTCCCGGTCATAACTGTTTGTAGATACAGCAGAACCTTACTGTGGTCGATCGAAGATTCCTTTTCCATTGCTTCGTCGCTTTGTACTGCTGAATCCGAGGCTAGCCTGTCGATTTCGTATCTTAGCCAAGAAGAGAAGGAAGCGAAAAGATCCAGCTCCTCAACTACCCGCATCAGAATCTTGGACGCAACAAGATTCAGGCATGCAACAGTATCCACAATGAGAGCAATCTGTTGGCTCGAGAATCCTATGGTGTCGTTACTACCTTGGAATTTTGCAATGCCCGTAAGACGACTTAGAATGACAGAACAGCGTTCGAGTGCTGGCAGCATATTTTCGTGTACGAGTCTTCTTAGACCCTCTAGGCCGCCGACCACGGCTTTGTCCCATCGTTTGTGACCCTGTAGATGTTAGATTAAAAAGCAGGGCTTGGTGTTTAACTAACCCGTTCACTCAGTTCATCAACTAACCATTCTTTGACTATAGGGAAGGTATGGCCTGTCGCTACAGAGTGATACAATGACTGCACTATATCACGGGTTTCATTTTCCGCAAGCGTTTCGTTGATATTGCGTAAGAACTTCCCAGGTAGCTCTTGTGTTGCTTTCCACTCGCTAATCATCAGTGACTGTACTTGGTGAATGTATCTCAAAAGATTCTGCAATGCTGTAGATCGCGAGGCTAGTAAAGATAGGTATTCACTCGATGCTGATATGAAGCGGAGGTCCATTGGAACGTAATATAGGTCTCCATCCTTACTAGAGTCTTGCAGAAGTAGATTATGCGTAGAGTATTGCTCATGGGCCTCGTGCAGCACGAGGTGAGTCGACATAGAACCTGAGACAGGAGATTGGAATGACCCGATTACAAAAGAGTCGTATATGCTTAAATGGAGCCGGCCACTGTTCGTGCCGACTACCATTACGTCCACAGCATTCTTATCGCGTGGATCAAAAGGACGGAACAGAGCGTCCAAAGAACTTCTTGATGAAAAGATGTCTTCCCTACAAATCATTAGGAAACAGTCTAGAAGACCTGTGGAAAGACTCACGAGATTCCTCCCGCAGCTAACACGCTGAGCTTTGGTAAGCTGACCTCAATGTCAATGAGAGTAAGATCCTGAGGTAGGTCTAAAGGCGCCTTCTCTCCAAACAACTGGGATTCCTGCCCTAATAATTTCTCCCATGAACCTCCCTTTCTAACAAGTGTGGAATTCGGTTTTCGAACTGTCGTATTCAACGCCCATCCCATGCACGTGACTCCAGTGGAATCATCATTGCTGGTTGAGAACTGATGAACTGCCTTGCTGCTTTCCGCACTCACTAGCCGCACCGTACCATCGCTCCAGGAGATTGCAAGTAGTTGACCTAGCAGAGGTCAGTCTCTAGTCAATGCTGGCAAATTCTGTGCATTGTGCATTGTGCTCTACCGTTTGGTTTCCATCGAATTTGGTCAACCTTCAATGTGCGTGCTTTCTGCGTGACAGTGAAGACTCTTTGACCATTGAGGCGAAAGACGAGAACTTGCTGGTCGGTACTGACAAGAGCCAGAAGATCCATAGATGGACAATAGGCCACCAGACGTGGATTGACCGCATGGTGCAGAGTCTTCTCGCTCAAAACCTCAAGGGCTATGGGCTCATCCATGACGAATACTGCTCGTCCGATCTATCTTTATATCTTTGGACTGGGTTGAGGTCCACCCGCATGGTTCACAGCCAATATCATGGATTGTGCATGGTGTTGTGCAAGGCAGGAACGCGTGCCAAATCGCGTTTGTTCTTACGGATTTATAAGCGAGAGACCTAAGAAGCACAACTTTTCCAGGCAAACAGACCTTCACGTACGAAACTCAAGATTGTATAGAATGGAAACAGCGGTAATTATGGGAGTCAAATACTACAGGCATCCCATATATGAAACAGAGATCTCTATACATGGTGGACAGCACGAGGGAGTCATTAGGATCTTGACAAGATAGGTAGTAATAATTGAGCCACAAAAGGAGCTGATCAATTTCATGGTATCGGTGATCCCTTGTGCTTTTATTCTCTATTCTGGATCTTTCAATATGGTTTACCAATGACTCGCGCCACGCTCTTGGACTCCGCAGACTTTTACCCATTTCCATTCCTTCATTCAATGACATAAGAATCAGCAACAGACTTGATATCCTTTGAAAAGGTAACCTCCTCGTTCATTTCAACAAGTGTTACGGAATTAACCTAAGACCGATGTTAGCGTGCGTCATAGTACAGCAAGGGCAAAAATCTTACATCGACATCAATGAAAGGTCGAGTCTTGGAGAATTTGACCTGCATGGGGAAGAATTCATTCTCATCCTCAGCTTGTGCCTCAAACTCGAAGGATCCGGAAGCATTCTCATCGTCAACCGCACCAATTACCCACTCGAGACTGTCTCCAGATACTTCATATGTAGCATCAAAACTTGAAACTGCAGGTTCACTTGTGGCATATGGGATGGTGACAGTAACATCATTCAAGGAGTCACCTCCAGTCAACTCGTACTCGACGGTGATAGTGTAAGTGTCATCCGAGCCCTTGTTCACCCACACAGTAAAAGTAATGGGAACAGCACTGGAATCGTCTGCTTTTGGTGTAGCTCTCCATCTCAGGACTCCCACAGAATTATTGACTGGGAATCCCTTCGTAACGTTACTCATCTGTATTCCTTTAGTGCTGTTGAAGATGCCCTTGTCAACGTTGGGATGAGTTCGGAACTGAACGCCGTGGCTAGCATTTGCAACAAGGTCGAGCTTGACCTTTGTCAAAGTTGGGTCGGAAATCTTCAGTTGAAGATCTCCCTTCACCTCTAATGAGTTCAATGTTCCCTCTCGTGACAATTTTGCACCTATTGTCTCGGCGATTGTGACATGGATAGCATCTCGATCAAGAGAGGAAGAGACTCGTGCAGATGCATGGGTATGTTCGGCAACAGATGGAGGGTGGTTTGGAACCAAGGGCGAGGATGCCGATTCTTCTACTTCAGCACCCATGTCCCCTCTCACGCGCTCAAACATATCTGTCGTCTTTGACTTCTTGCCCAGTTGCATGCCTTTACCTTTTGGTGCACTTGCTCTTTGAGAAATTAGTACCAACACCAGTAATACCGGAGGGGTGCCTACTTGAAGGATTTGTTCTTTTCAGCCTCATAAGAATCATATGTATCTGTGACGGCTGGGCGGCTGGGAGGGGTGTAGGTTGGATAAACTGGTGTTCTAGGGGCATTTCTACCACTCCGCGAGACGTCCTTTCTTTGCATTTCCAACTGCTTCGCCTTGCGCTTTCGCTCCTCGGTGGCCTCCAGTTCTTTGTTCTGTAGAAGTTAGCATATGTAATGCACACTCAGGATGATACCGTACTCTGGAAATAATCTCCTGGATTCTCTCTTCGTGACTCTCCATCTCCAAGAACGTCTTGATCTGGCTGATCGTAAGGTTCTCCCTGTAACCCAGTGTAACAAGCTCATCGAATGCACTAAGAAGCTCATATGCATTCTTTAAGATCTCTCTCTCGTCCAAGCTCTTGCAAGTGCTGGTTACGACTTGCGCAAAGAGGTGTAGCGAGTCAATGTCTTGAAGGATATTCGATTGGCGGTTGGTGATGAGAACCATGTACAATTCGTCCAGCGGTTGGTAAACAAATCGTACATTATCTTGTTCTACAGTCGTGTGCTGAGTTCCGCTGTCTGCGAGTTTAGGAAAAGATGCTAGAAGAGCTTCGATTCTCGACCGCTGCATCTCACGAAACTGTCTCGAGAGGACAGCTTTTCCTCCCCGCGTACAGATTGAAGCTGCCAGAACGACCTATGTGAAATATTAGCAGTCAGGCATGAAGCCACTATCACCCAGAGTATGCGCACCATTGTTGCGAGTATAACGGACACAGTTTCGTAGAGGTGTGGAGGATTGAATGCAGGCCAGCAGTTAAGGTCACCTAACCATTAAGTGAAGGTGAAGCCCAGCGCCCGGCTCGTTGCATTCACGTGACTCAGAGCTAAGCTCAGGCTTACAAGCCAACGCGCTTAAGGCAACGTCAACCTGCGAATTTGAAGCTTCGGACCAAGGCCTCGGCGAGACTTCAACCTCCTATTGCGATAACATACTCGTTTCCCTACCCGTCGGGCCCAAATGACTAGCTGTAGAGGGATATACTTCGAAGTCTTTCAAATTTTCGAATCCTCGATCCCAGAGTACTTTGTTGTTCGCCACGTGAAATATCCGCTACCTTGTACAACTTTTGTGGCTCCATTACCAGCTACTGCAGTTTCAACACCACCTTTCTAGACACTACCCAATACAGACTCTGATCCCAGTGAACGGCGCAGGATTTCTTTGCTGCAGCTCCCACAGCTTGAGTCTTCTTTACATACCAAATGGCGGATGATGATATGGAGATCTCATCGGAGCATGGGCAGCAGCCTACCGGGACGGAAGACATAGATATCGACATCGATCTTACCACAGGTCCTAACGACGAAGACTATATCCTAGAGGATGCGCAGTCGAATGCAGAACTTCCGGACAGCTTTCAGGCTCAGCCATCACCGGCTATGAATGATGATCTTATGGTTGATGAAGAGAATGCTTCCTATACAATGGGCGACGATATACTGGACGATAACGAAGACGAGCACATGGAGCATGAGACCATAGCTATGGCTTTCAGTGTCATAGATCATGATGGTAACGAGACTGGAGAAATTACCTCCTATGATGCACAGCATTTCCATACCCAAACGACCGCCGATAATGCCGAGGCCATGTGGGACCATCCAGCAGAGATGCAAGAAACAGTGGAAGCAGATCTTGTTGAAGCCACAGAAACAGAAATTCAGCAAGAACCAGAAGAATCTACGCATGAACTTCAGATACCTTGGGCCAATGCTGAAGATATTATGGACAATCATGAGCAGATGGTAGGCACGAAGACTGCGCAGGATGATGTTTTGGACGATCCTGAAAAGCTCGACGATGTTGAGGATGCTGTGGAAGGACAAAATGGCACAGAAAGCTCCACCAAGGCTAGCCTGGAGCTGCAAGACGTCAAATTACCAAGTCAAAGCCCACACAGCTCCAATAGCCAAGTTCCTCAGATCATAGACGAACGTGGAGAAGCAGGCAGCTCTTCAGAAGTGCAAGGCGCAGAAGAAGAGCTGCAAGTTGATGTTGTAACCCCTACTGCCACGGATGATGAGATTGTCCCAGAGCAGAACTTTGACAATCCGATCTCGAACGCCGGCTTCGTGGCTAGCATACCCGCAGCACAAAAAGTTGTGGTCATATATCAAACCATGGAGTATGCACTATTTTCTACATCTGATTCCGAGGACCCGGACTCTTTCTTCCTTTCAGATATGTCGGTTTGTGATAAGTCTATAGCAGAGCTTTTTGCAGCTTTGCGTGAAATCATCGTTGAAGATCTGGCTGATGAAGATGAGCTATGTATGACTATTGAGGATCTGTCTCTTGAAATGGACGAGGTGAGTGATTATTGGTCACCCGGTGCATTTGCATCACAGTTAGCTGATGATTCGCAGACTTCAGCGAGCATAAAAAACGTAACACTACAGGAAATCGTCAATCTACGAGAGTCTCTCCTGAAGAACGACGGAATTCAAACACCCGAACCCCTCGTCATTCTGCTCGGCAACAGACCGAATTTTACAGCTAGACTTGCTACTCTTTCATCTGCAGCTGCAGCAGGCAAAGGTCTTACCGAATTTCAAGCCTGGGAAGACCACAGTGAATATCAAGGTGAAGCTAGTGAGTTTGAGGATGGGAAGTATGACAATATGTCCCAGGAGGGAGACGAACCACAACTTGCGGCAGAAGCAGAGAATCTAGAGAACAAGGACGAGGTAAATGTGGAGGACAAAGCCACTTCCACCAACGAAGTCGAGGAACCATCAATCACGGAATATATTGATTCTGTGGCGAATAAAGAGGAAGCTACAGTCGCAGATGAGAATACTCTGACCATTGAACCAAGCGGTGAGACTACCGACGTTGTTACTGACGGTACTGCACAACTAAACGAGCCTGCCCAAACTGAGGAGGACGAGGAAAACGACCTCATTGATTACGAAGACGAATTGGAGGCCTCACAAATAGACCAGGATGCTGATCAAAGTCAACCTGTTGCCGCAACTCATGTTGGCACAGAACTAGCTGGTAATTCGACCATTCTCTTTTCACCATGCTATAAGCCTACTACTTGTTTCTGTACTACCTGCGATGTCTGTTTATCTACAGAATATGAGGCCATCAATGAACAGCTTCGTCGATCGCCTCTTTCACATCTTCAGGACAAGTCATTGCATGAAATTTGCGATACTGCTACAAATACTGATCATATTGAAGAAAACAATGCAGTCGAAGAAAGCAACGGAAATGCCGCTGATTCTGACAACAATTTCGACAAGCAGAACTATGAACGTGATGAGCACTTAGAAGGCAGCATGGGCAATGAACACCCGGATGTACATCATCCGGATGACGAGCAACCAGACAACGAGCAATTGGATAGTGAGCAACCGGGCAATGATCAACTGGGCAATGAGCAACCGGACGATGAGCAACCAGACAACGAGCAACCAGACAATGAGCAACCGGACAATGAGCAACCGGACAATGAGCAACCAGACAATGAGCAACCGGACAATGAGCAACCAGACCATGAGCAACCGGAAAATGAGCAACTGGGCAATGAGCAACCGGACAATGAGCAACAGGACAATGAGCAACCGGACTATCAGCAACCGGACAGTCAGCAACAAGACAACGAGAAACCGGAGAGCGAGCATCCTGCAATTTCGAAAGACGTTGAACAGCAGGCTGAAAGCGAGTCTCTTATTGAAATAAACGCTGGTGAAGAGCATGAATTTGGCCAAAATGCAAGCACAACTCATCAAATTTCTGCATCAAAAGATGGAGCTTCCAAAGAGGAGCTTATCACCAGGGAAGAAGTATACGATGATAACTTCTTATTTTCGAACGAGGACGAAGTCCGAGACTCCACTTCGAATCTACGAGAAGTAGACAATGACCTCGAGATATCTCAAATGGAGAATAGGTCTAGCGACCAAGACCATGCAGCAATTAAAGAGTCAATATCAAACACGAGTAGTCTAGGCTCGGCGGATACTGCGGAGTCGGAAAGTGTTACTGTTGCGAGTGCAAACACTTTAGAGCCCGACGAAATCAATTACGAGGAGATTGACGAGAATTTATATGACGATCTCGAGTCTGCTGTCCTCGAGCGAAAGGACAGCTTATTTACGAACGCAGATGAGGAAGACCAGGACGAAATCGACTACGATGACGAAGAAGAGGATCCAATTCAACAGCCTGATGCCGCTCCTATACCAGATGAACCATCTCTACCTCTCTATAGTGGCTCAGCAAAACGACCGCGAGCAGACGCTGATGTCGAAGACGCGATGGCTTTCGGAAGTAGTGGTTGGTATTCTCTAACTGATACAGATAACAGCTTGCTAACATGTCTCCCAGAAGCCAAACGCATTCGTTCTTGAGCCTCACTACGATAATCAAACAAACCAAAGCTCTGCAGCGTTCCCCTGGCACCCCAATCCTCAAGCGACCGCATTTCATTAGCGGAACTAAACAACCCATGACACGTCCTTATCATGTCACTAATTCGACTGGATCCATAGTACAGCTTGCAACGACCTACATCGAATCCGAACGGAATAAATCGAGAAGTGGATACTAACCTACGGTAAGTTCCAAGGTATTTTAGCATCGATGTGTCGCTGCAACTCCCTCCCCAACCCCATACTTCTTTCCACTATGAATCGCCTCCAATCTAATCTAGAAATTGGCGGTTTGATTTCCTTATCTAACCTTTTCGATCTCATTGCGTTGCATTGTTGGCTGGGAAAATGATACCTTGGGTTGGAGGAGTTTCTAGGCTCAAGTCTGTACTTTATGCAAACAGTGTGATGGGGTGTGCATTGAGCACAATAAACCGAAGCATTATGCTCGAAAGTCATCACCACCTTGGTTGGCACCTGAGACGGGAAGTGCAGAAGGCCCAAGTATATTACTTTGCTCTTGAGGGGTGGGGTGGTTTATAGCATTAGCAATTGCACCGTACCTGACATCATGGCCCAACCAAAAAAAGCTTTGTTGTTTTTAACCTTTATGTTGCCACTGTGTGGCCAGACCTCAATGATCTACATACTGCCGACTCCACTGTTACCCCGAAATGGCAGCTTGAGTTGCTATTTTGGTTCAGCATCTGAATTTTCTGATGGGGGAAGGTAACAGATCCTTCGGCCATTGAAGAATTCTATGAAGACGAACTGCCTGCTACGGGGTGTGTTTGCAGGGCCCCTTCGTCTGAGGTGGGACAGCTAGTGTCGTAGAGCAATGGTGCGGTCTTTGGGAGTCTTGTAGTTGGAAGGATCTGTTGTGAACAGACGTGCTCACGGTTGTCTGCGCCTTCCGCGCCTCGCTAGCCTCGACAGGCTCCGTTTTCAGTCCGTAGCCGCGCGTTACTTAGCCCTTCTAAGGGGTGGACAGCTAACAGCCATCCTAGTTTCAAGATCCCTCAGAAGCACACATTGTGACCGAGAAGCATTTGTGGCCTCTTCGACCTAAACAACAAACAGCAGAGCGATCCCCACTACCTGGCCCAGCCTCCCTCCGTCATCCTCTGGAACACCACACAAGCATCAGCCTACTTCGCCGCCTCGGTTCCTGCTGATCTATACGATTGCAGGGGCCTGAAACCACTTCCCTCGAACTCGAACCTGCGGCGCATCACAACCGTCATTATCGTGGGCGAAACATCCAAACGATCGCGACGTGTTACCTTCGAGCCTCGACTACTATACATTGCGCAAACTGAGGATTTCCCCAGCACTGGTTGCCGAACAACCTCCTCGAGCGAGAGCTCATAGCTTCTCATACCACCAACTTTGAACCCGACGAGACGGCTGTTTAACGTAATTGCAACGATGTTGGAGGACAAGTACGTTCTTATCTTCAGCATCCATACATGCCACGGTTGCGAGACGATGGAGGGTCAGTCACTGATACGAGGGATGTAGATATATAGGTCTGGCTCTGGCCATAACGTCTACGATGGCAATTGGTGAGTCGCAAATCCTGCGACCTGGCAATGCCAGTAACTGACTCTATTGCGCAATTAGGCACGAGCTTTGTGATTACAAAAAAGGTAGTCATTCCTACGACGTCTCTACTTGCTTCTCTTCGTAGCAACATCGTCCCTGACATGACCCCGTTCGATTACTGATAAGTCTGTAGGGACTCATGGACGCAGAAGAAAGGCATGGATTTGAAGGCGACGGATTTACATACCTTAAAAGTCCAATATGGTGGGGAGGGATTGTCACATGTAGGCGTTATGGAGCTTGACACGAGAAGCACTACTGACACGTTCCAGTGGTTATCGGAGAAGTAGCGAATTTTGCAGCTTATGCTTTTGCCCCAGCAATTTTGGTAACACCTCTGGGAGCTTTAAGTGTGTTAATTGGAGCCGTCTTGGGTTCATATTTTTTGAAAGAAGAACTTGGAACCTTAGGCAAGCTTGGTTGCGCAATATGCCTCATTGGCTCAGTCATTATTGTATTACATGCGCCGCCGGACAAAGAGATAACTACTGTTGATGAGATCCTACATTACGCTATTCAGCCAGGTATGCTCACTTATGACTGTTGTGGTTCCAGCTGACAAGTCGACAGGGTTCTTACTTTACTGCTTCGCTGTTTGCACTTTTGCCGGTGTCATGATATACAGAATCGCCCCGAAGTACGGAAAGAAAAACCCACTGATCTATCTGTCGATCTGTTCCACTGTAGGATCAGTATCTGTCATGTCTGTCAAGGCATTCGGAATTGCGTTGAAAATTACATTGGCTGGCAACAATCAATTCACGCACCCTTCGACTTATGTCTTTATAATCCTGACGGCTGTCTCTATCATGACGCAGATGAACTACTTCAACAAGGCTTTGAGCCAATTTCCCACACAACTGTATGGCTCTCTGAAGGCATCTTTCTGCAATAACTAACCGTTACCAGGGTCAATCCTTTATACTACGTCACGTTCACCACAGCTACCTTGACTGCGTCCTTTATCTTATACGGCGGCTTTAACACATCTGATGCCGTTAACACATTATCATTGTTGAGCGGGTTTCTAGTGATCTTTGCCGGAGTCTACCTGCTGAACGTGTCTCGCAGCGACCCTGATGGTCATAAAGCCATCAATGGAAATTCCCCTGATGGCATTGCTACTGATATGATCTCCAGCATTCAGACAAGAAGGAGTATGCAAGCAAGAAGAAGTATGGACCCGCATAGAATGAGCACCGGCAGCTACGGAAGAGGCGATAGAGAAGGCCTCATTCATGCCTATGATGAAGAAGAAAACACCGGCTTTGGTCTGACAGATCTTGCTGATAGCGACGACGACGCTCCGATACACGCCAATGGCTCGAAGAGCACGAATGGAGCAAATATTGGGTCGAAGCGGAGCTTTAGCGAACCTTTGGAGAGACCTTCAAGGTCTGGCAGGTGACCAAGATAGGTCAGGGCCAGTATCTTATGCAGTTTGTTATGGTTGAGGGTATCAATCCCTATTCGAAGAAAGATAGAACATCATGGTTGCAGCATGGCCTGCGCTGGATCTCTCACGACATATGAGGCTTTGGGCTGGCGTTCCGGTGTATAATAGGACTCTGAAGTCTTCCTGTATGATAAGAGTATGCATCAGTGTGACATTTGGTGTTGGACAAAGGTTAGCCTGTGCACATGGCTCCTCACATACTTTCATAGTTTAGACCATGGCAATATTTTTGATTGCAAGATGATATACTTCTGATGACCAGGCTGGGATTTTTTGTTTTCATAAAACAGTACTGAACTCATGCATTTCGAAACTCGGTCACATACTTTAATCATGGTAGTCATTGAAAAGCCGTGAATTTTTTATGGCTATGATTACAAGCCCGCAGCAGATAGCTGAGAAAAAGCTCGCATGCAAATGATCCCAACACGCCCATCCCCCACGTCTCAAGAAATCATCCCAACCATCTATTGCTCCTCAACTGGGGCCTCCTCTCCACCTTGCTCCGCTGAGCGAGCAGCCTCAGCAGCAGCCTGTGCCTGGGCAGCCTTGGCTCCGTAATCCTGGCTCATAGGTTGAACAACGCTCTGCTCCTCCTTTGGCTCAATAATGGTAACGGAGTCTGGCAATGACTTTTGTGGTCCAGACTTTCCTTCTGGGTCAGATCCGCGCATGATCTTGACCTTGATACCGAGAACACCTTGTCTGAGGAGAACGTGACGAGTGGCAGAGTCAATGAAGTCCTTTGCTGGTTGACCAGAGTGGATCATGAAACCGTCAGTGAACTTCATGGACTTGGCACGAGCAGCACGGAGCTTGCCAGAGACAACAACCTCGCAACCCTTAGCACCAGACTCCATGATGAATCGGAGGACACCATAGCAGGCTCTTCGAACAGCGAGACCGTTGAGGAGCTTGTATCGGAGGGACTCGCACTGAGCGACAGCAGAGAGACCACGGTTTTGGACCTTGGCGGCGTAGAGAGAGACGGAGTTTTCTGGGAACTTGAATCGCTTTTGGATGAGGGAGGTGAGTTCACGAATTCGTCGTCCTTGCTCGCCGAGAACTTCTTGGGTGTGGGTTGCGCGGATGATGATGTCGGTGACGGTTGGAGTAACACGGACTTCGACACCAGAGTATCCCTCCTCAGCCAACTCGCGCTGGAAGAACTCGTTCAATTCGGCGTAGAAAACACCATCTGCGACGAACTTTCTGCGCTTCGAGCTGTAATGTACAGAGTCAGATTTATGTAGGTAGCAACAAGATCAAAGGGGTTTCTTACATAGCGGCACCTGGGACACCGGAGGCCATTTTGACTGAGTTTTAGGATGAGAAATTGAACCTGCTGTGAAGGTTCAAAATCGTTGTCGCTGGTCGTTGAAGTTGATTGAATTCGCGATCACCACAGCAAATCTCCAAAATTCAAAGTGTGCGGTCGCTCGGGTGGAGAGGGTTGATTAGTTTTGCCTAGCCCGATTGGGCCAGCTGTGAGAGCGGGCTATCTGATCACGTGCGACAACTCCCCTCGGGCCTCGTAAGGCTCAGGCGCGAGGCTTCCAGGTTCAATAAGGCAGCCATGCGAGGTAACGATCAGTTGCAACACAAGACAAGACACTCTATGGTCTAGGACAACACAGTATCCCTCATACACACACTTGATACCCTTGTTATCCGTTATGATGTCCCTTCTCTCTTGAGATGTCCCTTATTCGATTTTCACCGAGGTCTGCTCTCAGCGCAACGTGCTTACGAATTCAAGCATGGCGGACAAGCTCAGAATAGCCAAGGTTAGCAGGGAGTTGTTGTGTCCAGACTGCAGAAAGTACTAAGAATATCATCAAGGTTGAGAATGTGGAAGTATGGAGTGGTGGTGAACGGGCAAGCGTCACTCTACACTTGACTGCGCATCATCTTATCTTGGTCGAAGATCTGGTTGCCAAATGGAAAGCCCAGCAAAGCTCCGGTGAAGGCAAACCTCCTCCAGGCCCCAAAACACGAGAATCATGGATTGCCTTCCCTATGATTTCATTCTGCACCTTTCGCCCAACTCCACCCGGATCCGATATCCCATCTTCGATCAGACTGCGGGGGAGGGACTTCAAGTTTATAATATTCAACCTCAGGGATGATAAGCAAGCTAGGGATGCATTTGAGAGCATAAAAGGCGCAACTTGCAAGCTAGGAAGCATTGAAAAACTCTATGCATTCAATTACAAGCCGTCGCTACCCGAGAAAGCCATCAATGGCTGGGATTTCTACGATGCTAAGGCAGAATGGAAGAGGCAGGGCATCAGTGATAAGGGTGTTGACAAAGGTTGGAGGATATCGAAAATTAACGTCGACTACTCTTTCTCTCCGACCTATCCGGCTTTACTACCTGTTCCATCTACGATATCGGATAACGTGCTGAACTACGCAGGACGATATCGGTCCAGGGTCCGTATTCCGGTCTTAACGTATTTGCACCCGGTGAATAATTGCTCTATTACAAGATGTGCGCAACCTCGCGCGGGACTTAGAGGAAATCGTAGTATTCAAGATGAAAAGCTTGTGAGCGCATGTTTCTCTGCATCTGCACAAGTAGATGATGGCGAAGTTTCCTCTGCAGCTGTGTCGCGAGGCAGCCCGGACTCGAGTCAAGTCGACCTAAGCCTGAACGCAATCGAAGGAGAGCTCTCGGAAATAGAACGATTGGAGGATGAGCTGATATCCTCTTCAAACATAGAAGTTGATGTAGAAAAACCACAAGTTTACGGCGCACAGCAGCACAATATGATTGTTGATGCACGGCCAACAGTCAATGCTTTAGCAATGCAGGCTGTGGGTTTGGGATCAGAAAATATGGATCACTACAAGTTCGCAACGAAAGCCTACCTAGGTATCGATAACATTCATGTCATGAGGGAATCCCTGAACAAGGTTATAGAGGCATTGAAGGACGGGGATGTATCAAAACTACCCCCAAATCGAGAGCTGCTTGCCAAAAGTGGATGGCTCAAGCATATCACTGGACTACTTGACGGAGCAGCTTTGATTGCACGTCAAGTGGGAATCCATCACTCCCATGTCCTGATTCACTGCTCAGATGGCTGGGATCGAACCAGTCAGCTAAGTGCATTGGCACAATTGTTGCTTGATCCTTATTATAGGACGATTGAGGGATTTATTGTTCTAGTCGAGAAAGATTGGCTGGCGTTTGGACACATGTTCCAGCACCGATCCGGCTTCCTGAACAGTGAAAAATGGTTTGCAACCCAAAATGATGCACTTGCTGGCTCTGCGATACAGCCTGGCGGTGGTGGAGAAGGACGCGGTGATGCGATTGAGAATGCACTATTAAGTGCGAAGCGATTCTTCAACAAGAACAACCACAGTCAGGAGAATGTCTCCGAGACAGATGAGACACTCTTTTCAGAAGAATCGCCTAAGGGCAAAAAGGCAGCTAAGGACAGTCTGGCTGACAAGGAGGCCACGAAGCCCAAAGAGACCAGTCCGGTTTTCCACCAGTTCCTTGATGCAACATATCAACTTCTTCGACAAAATCCCACTCGCTTCGAATTCAACGAGCGGTTCTTGCGCCGACTACTGTATCACTTATATTCGTGTCAGTATGGAACGTTCTTGTACAACAACGAAAAGTCAAGGTTAGACGCCCGGGTTCAGCTGCGAACGTCGAGCGTGTGGGATTACTTTTTATCAAGGAGGGCCGAATTTACAAACAAAGACTACGATGGTGGAGAAATTGATGATCATACTAAGGGCAGTGAGCGTCTCATCTTCCCTCACCTTGACAAAATTAGATGGTGGCATGAAGTGTTCAATCGCAAGGATGAAGAAATGAATGGCTCGGTGAACGTCGTCACGGAAAGATATCTGGGGCCGAACACGACTGGCGTTGGTACGGGCGTCCTCACTGGTGTAGAAACTGCCACAGCAGCGGCTGGAGCTGGCACCACTCGACAAATCTCGAACGGTCCTGCAGCGGGGTTTGCAAGTTTGCGGGAGGGTATTGCTGGTTTGGGATTGGGCAAGGGGAAAAGTCTTGCAGGCAATAAGAATCCTGGAAACGTCAAAGAGGCGATGGAGGTTGAAATGCAATGATCACGGATATCCCTGGGCGGCGTTAAAGAGGTTTACAAGACTACGAGATATTCCGCTTGGGCATTATGGAGTACCCCACGTAGTGCTAAAGCTCCAAATCATCCTGGCTGTGGGTTTGCTTGTGTAGAATTCTCTTCTTGGTGACTATGGCATTTTGATGATTGAGGTGACTAAGATGACGAATTCTCTTGGGAACCAGGGCTCAATCGTCCACATGCTTGTCAATGCCCTTGAAGCAGACTTGATTTGGTCATCGAAGGGCCTCCTTGCGGAAGCAGATACTACTGACGCTCTGGCCCTTCTGGCCGCCGAAACTAAAGCTCTTGTACTTGAGAGCCTCCACAAGATGCAGACTCCCGCCCTCGACCAAGAACAACGCCTTCAACTCGTCTTCTGTCCAGTTACAACTAGTAATTAGTAACAATCCACCATCTCGAATCAAAGGCTCAACCCTCTCTCTATATCGTTCATAAATCCTCCTTCCACTTGCATCCTTTTCATCCGATAAGCTGATAGCGTCAAATGTGCCTTTATCCAGCACTACATCCCAACCCTTTTCTTGCGTCCCTGAGAGTACAACACCAGCTGGATCTTGAGTCATAATATCCCAGTGCTGAAATTCGACCTGCTTCTCTGCAGACTCCGCCCCGACGCCCTTATCATCTGCAATCCGCCTCGCGAACTCAATGCTCTTTTGTGAATAGTCAACACCCATCAAACGACCCTCCCATCCTTGCCCTTTAATATCGTCGTCCTCGTCGTCCTCGTCGTACTCACCCTCCCGTAGTCGGAACAAGAAGTGACCGTTCCCCGTCCCCAGATCCAAAAAGCTACACTTCTGTCTCCAGTCCCCTTCCCCTAATACCTCCGGCAGCTTGTCTTGCAGGAATTGCACCATCTTATCTTCCGCGGATGAGTCGTCGAACCATATTGTGCCTTCATCTGTGGGGTCGAGGGAGTGGTTCGTGATCTCGGTATCGTACAATCGATCCCAACTGAAGAAGAGACGAAGGATCGCACGTCAGCATAGGTTTCAGAACTCCGTAGTAAAGTCAGTAGAGAACGTACTACTCCTTAGTGCCAAGATCAGATGGGTCGAGGTGCGAGGGTTTTGAGGGGTTCTCCGCCATTATGATATAGGAGGTGAGTTTTATATGGTTGGGCAAAGGGACTGTAAGGATGCACAGGATTGTGTTGCGGATGGCTCACAAGCCTCAAATTCTGAGAGCTTTTCCCCCGCAATGAATAACTGATGGAGGATCGCACAATTTCTTTGGTGGGGTTAATGGCAGAAATTCCATATCTGGAAGCGGTCTGGATTTCCCGTCCCTGCACAAATAACTTTTGAGATGATGCAAAAGTATTTTACAGGCAGGCTGCTAGAGAAATTAATAAGCTTGATCAAACTATCTCGTCTTCTTCACTTAATCGTACAGTTCACTTCACTTTTGTGGTATGATACTGTTCTGGTATTCCTGCCCCTCTCTAAACGACAAACAGTGGAACTTGTAAACGAGGCAAGACAGGAGAAGCCTGTACGAAAATATAACTTCCAAATCGAAGTGTTTTATTATCATCTCATCTATGGTGACGTAATCTGCATGGGTTCTCCGGAAATTGACGCAGATGCGGTTGTTGCAAAGAAACGAACATCGACATCATCATCCTTCTGCAACTTCTCCAGATTTGGCACGATCCGTTCTTGAATCAACTCCAAGCCCCTAGGAGATGGTGATGCTGAGCTCCCAGACTTCTCCAGGGAGTAGATTGTACCCTCGTCAGGTAGCCGCTTCAGTGTTGAGATGATTTCTGAGTACGACTTCGCAACGTTGAAGCGAATATTTGGGATATCATCAACGACAAGCTTATCCATCATCGGCAGAATCGAGTTTTTGATGACATCTAAGCTGACAACCGATGCAAGAGTCTGACATGGTTAGCAAGAGCTCTAGAAGCCACAAAAATTACTCACTGTGATTGCAAAGCATGTTGTCATTCTGTAGAGGTAATTTGGGTGTGCGCCCATTGCCATAACCTTTGGAATAATAGCCTCGTTCGCCCACTCCACACCGAACACTTCTGTGAGTTTCTTGAGGTTATGTGTAGCTGCCTCACGGATAGAGAACACGGTATCGCCCAGCCATGTCATGCAAAGAGCAGCAAGCTTCTCATCGAAGAACTTTACACCCAATTGGCTTGCCAAAAGAGGAATATACTCAATAATGGCCAGTCTGACTCGCCATTGCTTGTCTTCGGCGAGTTGGACGATAGCAGGTAGTAGTGACTGTGAGAGCAACTCGATACCGATAACTGCAAGAGTTAGCACTGTGAAATGTAGAATCCAGAGCTCACATACCTTGATTTACAAGTTCTAGTTTTGAGATGATGTGAAGACGGACATCTGGGAACTCATCCTTGAGCATCTGAAGGAACATGGGTAAAAGGTGATCGATCGTCTCTTGCTTTCCAAGAACAGGTGCAAGACCACTGATTTGAGTTCCGAGAGCAGCACGAACATGCTGTGAAGTATCGGAGACCAAATCTTCTACTGTGGTCATGATGTCGTTGAGTAAGGTGGTGCGGTCGACCAGCTTGCAGAAGCCTGGGCCAATGTTAAGCATTATACATGTGCAATTGAAAGGGAAAACATACCTGGAATTTGTCCAGCGATAGCAGTTCGTACTTCCGCCTCAGAGTCTTTCAGCAATTTTACGAAAGCTGGAACAAGATCTCGTGACACGACCTCATCATCTACTGCCTTTGCGATCTTCTCAAACCTGTCTGCAACCATATATCTGACTCGCCAGCTCTTATCCTCGATCAAACTTCGCAACGCTGTGAGCAGAACACCATGACTCGACTGTTGTTCCTTTGGCACAACCTCGGCGATAGCTATCAGAATTTCCACTGTCAATAAGCGCACACTATCCTGGTCATCGCCAGCCAGGTGCTGGAAAAGAGGTATCATTTCCTCGACAACAATTGTAGCTGGCATCTCTTTCACGAACTTCGCTAGATTGTTGGCGGCCTGTCTTCGAACCATAGGTGTCTCGTCATGGACCAAAAGGCCGAATTGCTGCCTGAGCTGCTCTTGCATAGGCGGTGTTGCCTTTTTGTAAGGCACGTTGTAAAGCCCCGTTGCTGAGATCTTTGACGTGAACCAGTCTGCTTTTGAGAGACGAATTGTGAGAGGAATAAAATACTCCTCGATTTGCTGAGAGGAAAGTTCTTCGCAGATCTTGTTAAGAGACTCAACAGCCTGGTAATGAATTAGCAACGGCCTCAGATAGGACCGCAGGGCCAATTCTTACCTTCTCTCGTACTAGAGGCTCCTCGATTGCTGCCAGATTCTCCAATGGTGAGAGGAGTACATGGCCCCATTCCGATCCACCAACGTATTCAACAAAGCCGCCAAGCTCATCGCTCAGGGCAGTAAGGACCTCATCCTCGTCTTCAACAGATTCTATCGCCACGTCAATAAGTCTTATGTGCTATAGGCTTGATCTCTCATACCATCGAGGAAGGGAATGAGCTCATCTCTGGTGCGTTCAGCTCCGAGCGCAAGCGCAATGGTCGAAAGTCTGTGTATGGCGTTCAACCGGAGAAGTACATCATCATGCTATTTGTTTAATTAGCTCCTCTGCCACAGAATCTGTTTGTCATATTTGATATACCTTTAGTTCGTCAATGAGCACAGCTATGGGGTAGAGCTCATCAGTCTTATCTTGCCCGTCCGACATGTTGGCAAGCTCTTTAGATGCCTAGTTGGGAGAGAGAATTGTAGGAGAAGGTCAACGCAACCAGCGTACAACCTGTTTACTCCTTGTAAAGGTTGTCTCGCTGTGATCGCGTGGGTATGAATCGGCGGACCGCAGAGCTGTAGGAGGGAAGAGATAGCAGGTATCTGAAGAGGTTTATCTGCCGGATATAATTTTGTCTGTAAAAAGCAGTATCAGTCTCAAGAGCGGTTGTTAAATGTGTCCACGATGAGCTATGGCGGGGGTTGTTGACCAGGCAGTATGACGAAGGGCAGTCTTCCGTGCGAATAACTTCAGAACAGGGTATACAAAAGAACACTCAATTGAACTTACTTCAGCAGCTCCCCAATATCAAAATGAAGAATCGTGTCTCGAGAGTCGTAGTCGCAGGTGTAGAACGGAGATTGTGGGGTTTCTATTTCCAGGTGAGAGAGGATCCAATTCCAACGCCATCATCTCAGAAGGGAAGTGTGTTTGGCCTGAGGCAAAAATTTCACGACACCAAATATTTGGAGGGGAGTTTTGGATTCTGGCCCTGAGTCACTCTCAAAGCACAACGCCCTTTCTCCCCGGCACTTACATCGATACCAAGGGGCTTAGGTCTACTCAAACTCGCATATCATCCGGATATTTCAGCAGGTGCTGGAAGTCTACAGTTGCCAAAATGCCTACCATCAGTGTCGACAAGGCTGAGCTGTACAAGGCTCTTGGACAAGAGTAAGCCACGATTCTGGGATTCGGTAGACCGACTGCTAAAGGATTCTGGGATTCGGTAGACCGACTGCTAAAGTTTTGGTAGATACACCACTGAGCAGTTTGAGGAACTCTGCTTCGACTTCGGAATTGAGCTGGACGAGGACACCACTGACCAGGAGCGACCCATCGTCAATGGCAAACAAGAACCTGCACAACTCAAGATTGAGATTCCTGCCAACCGTTATGATATGCTATGTTTCGAGGGAATTGCCCTCATGCTGAACATTTTCAGAGGAAAACTGCCACTACCAAACTATCGCCTGGTCAAGCCGCAGAGTGGAAAGCTGGAGTCGATCACGGTTACAAAGAACACGGAGAGAGTACGACCCTATGTGTCTGCTGCTATTCTGCGCAATGTCACCTTCACTCAGGAATCTTACAATTCGTTCATTTCTCTCCAAGACAAGCTCCACCAGAACTTGGCACGTCAACGAACATTGGTTGCTATTGGTACTCATGATCTGGACACAATCAAAGGCCCTTTCACCTACGATGCTCTTCCACCTAAGGAGATCGCTTTCATCCCACTGAACCAGACGAAGAAGATGAATGGAGAAGCGTTGATGGAGTTCTACGCAAACGACAAGAACCTCGGAAAATACCTAAACATCATCAAAGATAAACCTGTCTACCCGGTCATCTTCGATTCCGAAAAGACTGTATGCTCGTTGCCTCCAATCATCAATGGCAACCACTCCAAAATTACTCTAAAAACGACCAATGTATTCATCGAAATGACTGCAACAGACCGTACCAAATTGGAGATTGTCAACAATATCATCGTAGCTATGTTTTCTCAGTACTGCGCCGAAGAGTTCACCATTGAGCCGGTCGAGATCATCTCCGAGCACAATGGCGAGAGCAGAATTACACCAGACATCAGCCCTCGCAGTGCCGAAGCAGAGGTTGACTATATAAACGCATGCACAGGGCTTGACGAATCACCCGAGAGAATATGCGAGCTTCTAACCAAGATGTGCTACAGTGCCAAACCTTCATCAAAAGACAAGAACATCATCGATGTTTCGATACCACCAACCCGAGCAGATGTGCTCCATCAGTGTGACATTATGGAGGATGTCGCCATTGCTTACGGCTTCAATAACCTTCCAAGATCGTCATACAATAAGTCATCTACAGTTGCGCAACCTCTGTTGATGAACAAGCTTGGTGATATTGTGCGCCTGGAATCAGCTATGGCTGGCTGGACAGAAGTTATGCCGCTTATTCTCTGCTCTCACGATGAGAACTTTGCTTGGCTGAACAGAAAGGATGATGGCAACACAGCTGTTAAACTCGCAAATCCAAAGACCGCCGAGTACCAGATTGTACGAACATCGTTACTACCCGGATTGTTGAAGACCATCCGTGAGAACAAGAAGCACAGTGTCCCAATCAAGGTCTTTGAGGTTTCAGATGTCGCTTTCAAGGATGTTACACTTGAACGTAAGAGCAAAAACGAAAGACATTTCGCTGCTGCATGGTATGGCAAGACTAGCGGGTTTGAGATTGTTCACGGCTTGCTCGACAGAGTGTTGCTGATGCTCAAGACTGCATTCGTCACTCACGAGGAAGGTCTCGAGGGTAAGAAGCTTCAGTACGATGTTAAGGAGGATCCCTCAAAGCCAGATGGATATTGGATTGAGGAGATCGACGAGCCTACTTTCTTCTCTGGACATGCTGCTGCAATCTTCTTGCGATTGAACGGCAAGGCAGTACGGATAGGAGAGTTTGGTATCTTGCACCCCACAGTTCTTGATAAGTTCGAATTGAGGTACCTGAAGCAAATCCCGTGCTGAATGACATTTGTGCTAATCATCTTCTGCAGATACCCTGTCAGTACGCTAGAAATCAACCTAGAGGTCTTCCTGTGAGGAGTTTGAACATATGGGACGATAAAATTTAAAAGGGTTCAGTTGGGTTTTATGCGTAGGCACCAAAAAAGCATTAGAGGGGAGGCACGACGAGTTTAGATATGACCAAAAGGACTCTGCTTGCCTGTTTAGCTTCTAGCCGATGTGGAAGGTCTGCTAGCTGAAGCTGTCTGACGTGAGCAATACAAGAATCCCTGTATCCAAAGACCTGCTACAACCACTCGCAATCATGAGTCCGGCTGAATGCATAGTGCTGGATTCGCGAAGTCAGATCACAAAGAGACACTAAAGAATTGGGTACCAATGTTTAAAGTTAAATATATTCCTATGAGAGTGGCGCGGATGTCCATCATCAACCCCATCACTATTGGCACTTTGCAAATATCAACTACTGTAGTCTCAGCCAGCCATGCGTTCAAGGACCTTCTTGCCCTATCTCCCCTCGCGACAGCGAGCTCCAACGGCCTCGAGACTCGTGAGCACACAAACTGTCTTCTTACTCCTTTTGTTTTCGGACTCTTTCATTTCTGGTCCTTCTTTTGCTCTTTTCATTTTTCTTTTTCCCCTCCCTTTTCCTTTCTTTCTTTCTTTCTTCCTCATGTTGCCAGAGATGATCTCGGGCTGAATAAAGGGGACCAACCAAGTACACACGGTCTTCAAAAGACGAATGCGTGGCGTGGACATACTTTTCAACGCCCCTCATCGCTCGCGCGGTCAACAGGGTAGTATCATTGGGAAGTATACCCGCCATCATGGGGTCGGTCTCGCGTGTGCGGTCTGCTTCAAGTCGCCAATCAGGGTCCAAGTCTCTTCTGGGTTTGGTTCCTTTGCTGGTGGACTCGACTTCGGTAATGGAGGCTCTAGTGATGTGGGTGCCTGGTTGATTGTGATGAACGTCCCATCGTCTTGGTCTGAAAATGATGTATGCGGTAGGGACTGAATTGGTGTACCGGTACGTGATGAATTGGAAATGTTGCTGTTTGATGAAGCCATAGGAAATTTGGAGGACTTGAGCCGATGTTGAATCTTTGATCTGGTAGGACGGTTGCGTAACTGGTTTCTGGACATGAATCTTGAGACTTGCTCATCGGTTGACACTTTTCCGAGCGAGAAGTAGGAAGAAAGGGATCGCCTTAGACTATATCTCCTATGTCTGCCTTGTCGAATGGAGAGCCAGGACACCTTCTCGCGAGGAAGCTCGTCTGAGACTATATTGAACTCTCCGAAGAAATCATAAAGACTGTCTGAAAGATGGAGCTGCTGGCCAGCAATGCGTAAGCATGTATCTGCCTTATCTTATCCGACGAATATGACCGAACGCCTTCCAGCACCAAAGAAATGAAGAAAACTCATTGCTTGACTTTTTCCAAGGTCCTTCAGGGGTCCGTGTAGTCGATATCTCCAAAGAGACTCATCAACACACCCAGCATAGGTTGGCAAAGACTCACGTCATCATCGACATCACCGCCAAATAGTCTCTGCTCATGCTCCTGCTGCAATCTCACCAACTCCACCGCGGCCTTCTCCTCAGCCTCGCGCGCTTTCCAGCGTTGCCAACTCTGATCAAAGTTTTGGCGAAGAAGAGGAGAGGGTTTGGTTCGGTCGGAAGGGAGAGGAAAGGATGGATCTCGTGCCTCTAGGATGCCTTCATCGTACTCATACAGCTGCAGAGCACTTTTGCGAGATAGACTCCGACGGGTCCTCGAGCCAGGTCGCTCTCGCCGTCGGTTTTGGCGATGATGCGGGGGATTGGACGAAGCATTGAAAGTGACCATCTTGAAGGAAGCGCCGAGTTCTTCGGTTGTGTGGTTAAGGGGATACTTTAGCTTGATAGAAAGGAGAGTGTATCCTGAAAGGACAAAGAGGGCGGGAGGTCTGCGATGAGGAGAAGGAAAGGAAGAAACACAGCACTCGGAGGGAAGTATATTTTATATACATCATGGGGCAGAGTCATCCACTGGGTACTCTGGGGGAGTGGAATCGTCACGAGCGAGTCACTCGATGGTGCCATTAGGTGCTTGGGCAGCAAAAACAATCATCGCCGTGACAATAAGTCCGACAACGGGGATAGCGAGAGGCATCCGTGACTCATCCCACGACGAACTGCTGTGGCGGTGCCTCACACCAGGCAGAGAATGCCCTGGACACCGGGGTTGGAGGGTGTCCGGAGTCGGTCCAGATCTGCCTACCCAAGCGTTGAGATACCATACATAGGAGAGCAGCGATGCGGAAGCAGGCAGAGTTGCTCTTGGGAGATCGACAATGCCAGGCCAGGCGTGTGAGGGTTTGGCTTTGGGATTGGGAAGTGCGGGCGAAGAGTGGCTGAGCTGTGGCGAAATGGATCATAGGATTTGTCCCTTCCGAATACGACGGCTTAGGCGAGGGCGACGAGATCTCACGCCCCTCCCCTTTCCAGGATCCCAAGCTTGATCCTGCCCACATGACCAGCTCTAGCCTTCACCTGCACGACATCGATGTGCTGTGCCTAGATGATGCGTTTCATCTTGGCTGCCTTCGATCCAGCAGTGCGCACTGCACCGGCTCAGTCACACGTTCGCACGTGACGGAGGACTTACTCATTCCGCCATGTTGGTGGTGGCCGAGACGAGTCACCGTGGGGTACAGCCGGATATGTTCTCATCTGGACACCTGTACTCAGGGTGTTGCTCGCCCGTTGCTGCTTTGCTGTTCACGCTTCAGCAGTTCCGTGTTGTTGTGGGTGACTCAAAGACGTCAACCTTCCTGCCTAGACGTGCTGTCTGAAATAGGCAGGAAGTTGACTCGATTTCAGAGGGTGACAAACCTAGAGGGTCCGATGAGTTCGTCCGATGATGCGGCCATTGCTGCCTCCAGCTCAAAGTTTTGGTTTCTTGGGTGGATTCACGGTGGGGACGGTCTGCCGCTCCTTGGTGTCTCGGGTTTCCTCTCCATAATGGTCTAGAGTATAACAGAAGCAGCGAGTCCATCGAGTGCCGCCAGGAGTCTAACGTAAGGTAAGGTGTCAGACCAATATACAGCTTTTGTAACGAGGTGAGGTTTTGCAAGCTAAACTGGTCTGCTTCTCGGTGAGTCTTTCAGTCGATCGCGCAAGTAGTAGTATCATCACATAAGACTGACTGATTTGGATCGACTGACTAAGTCAACATTACAATGTAAAATAAGGCAGGCGGGGTAAGAAACAGGCTCAGAAGCTTGTGTGGTCAAGCTGTCGAGTGCCTTGTGATCATGAGTTGTTGGATATTAACGTGTTTTAACAAAGGCGGTTTAGGAATTATTTGGAAGCTTTATAAAAGGACTTTTGGCAATAAATTTAATCATTTCGAAGCGCGAAAGTCATGTTGCTCAAGTATCATAATATTCCTACAATTCTTAGCTTTGATCTATCAAACACAATTATCTTACTGCCTCATACAGAGACACAAATAGACCTTCAATGCCTCTCGCCGGCCTCTGGAGACGTTGCCACGTACGGGTGGCAGCTTCACAAGCACAATCGATGCCTCCTTGATGCGTTTAGTAGAGAGCAATTATAACATGGCTAAATCAATCGTCTCCACTACTTCATCGGGTAAGCTCCCCAACATTAACCCAGAATTGACAAGAGACAGGATCAGCAACTAGTTGCTAGAAGTAGATTGGCCCCGTCTGACGACAGCCTCAGGCAGGCTTCAAGGTAAGTTATAGCCATTCCTGTTTCCTTCCTAAGTCTCGGCAGCTTGACCACAACTTTTTTTCAACTCATTGTTTCCATTCGTTACGTTTTATGTTTCGTTTGATGAGCTTAGTATGGCTGATCACTAGAACTAGCTTCTACTCCTCGATAGAATAAATGAAGCACTCTGAGCAGAGACCTAATAAGAATTTATCGCACTTTCCATAAGTCTCCATCATCCAAGCTGACTAAACGACATTAGTAAGTTAATTCCCAGAGTGAGTCGCCTCTCATATATCGCAGTAGTGATTATAGAAGCGCTACATTTTTCGGAGCACGGACTGCAGTCTTACTCTTCCTACAGAAGTCAAGTGACGGTTGTCGCTAACAAGCGAGCACGTTAGCTCAAGCACAACAAGCTCCAGCCTAGGTAAGGTAGGCACTTTCGCACAAGGCCATCGCAAATCCGACTTAGTACAGGTCTGAACCAACTCTTTCCCAGCGTTCTGATATCCATGGCCAGGCTCACAGATGGGATGGCTCATGTCTCCGAGAGGATGTCATATGTCTGAGGTGTGACAGTCTCTTGCCCACCGCTTCAATCCAAGAGCTAGATTGAGACTCAGTTCTAAGTTGACTCATCTTCTAGGCTCCTATCACTTATAGGAATATCAAGGTTAATGGTTGGTTGTTGGTTGTTGACTCGTTCAGAGGCCTTGCTCCTCTCATCGTCATCATTCTCCCTTGGGACTATGTGATCGTCCCATTTCTGTAACTTGCATCACACATGCGTTGTCTCGGTGCCCAATCGATCAGATTGACACTGAGACAGAGGTAATACCTCTGCCTCCTAAAAAGGCCGAATCCGAGAACGCTCTCTTCGAGACATGTTTCCTTTCATAGCATGTTCAACCACAAAACCGTCGTGTTCACGACAATGGCATGGGCAGCTAATCTTCTGATCGTGCTCCCCAGCCCGGCGTTATCATACGACCGACCTATGCAATTTGAACCACTACAAGCACATCTGCTTACCTCTCGAACCTTCTGAATAGTGTCGGTTTGGAGCTTGAGCACAAGAAGAGGGTCAGCTCGAGGGTAGAAAGCACACCACTCGAAGCTTCTAGAGGCCCTCCCCGAAAGTCTCGATTCTACTTCGAATACATCCAAATTTGTAAGCTTCGGAACAATTTGCGATCCAAACCAATGTCGATGCTTGCGCTGTTTGCGCTGAATTGTCGGGACACACTGACCGCTCTGTCCATCCCGCATTGCAGCATGATGTTAGGCAAGAGTCGCAAGGATGGCATATGGCGACGTCATCAGTCTTCCAAGTTTGATCCTTATCATCCCATTTACTTATGTGTTTGAATAAGGTGGGGCTCTACGAAGAAGCTTCAAGAAGTTCATCCGCGGCCTACACGACACCGGGAGCAACAGACCAACCAGATCGACGTTTAGCGCGACACAGCCACTTTTAAAACTTAGAACAGAAGGCGGAGAGATCCCAACTTAAGTCAAACAGCTTCCGCTGTGGCGCTTAGTTAGTGAGCAGCTTCCTTCTCGAACGCCCTCGCAGACCACCAAGCAGGTCTTGACAAGCAGGATTTTGGGTAGTTTCTCAGTACCACATCAACATCACTCCAAGTTTCTGACATAAGCATCCGCACGATGGTATGCGTTTTCCAAAACTAATGCCTTGACAATTGCCCATCATACTTCAACCGACGCTTTGATGGCGACTTCTCAAGGGGATAAGAGCACTGCTTTTCTGGGACCTTACTCTGGACAAGGGACTCATGCCTTTCGTTTTCAATTCAGCGCCCTCAACTCACGTGCTGTGTACTCTGATTGCAGAGTGCAATTGATTACGAGGAGGGTATTTGCCGTCTAAAGGCGGTCTATGTGGAGTAGGAGAAGTACTCAGGACTAACTTCAGCCATGTCGTCGAAATTTATAGAGCCTCAGTGATTGTAGATTGAGGGATCCATGATGGAGAATCGAGTAACGCAGGAGACTATCTTAGGTTGCAACACTGCATGGAACGGGAGACGGGAGGAAACTTTTCATTCTTGATATCAAAGAACGTCGGCAGAAAGACAAGACTTATACCATTTATGGGCATTGAATAATGGTGCACCGATATCAAAAATCTACGCTTGTGACCCCTTTATTTGATTTAGACCTTCATCTCGGTAAGACCGTGCTTCCAGACAGTGACGAAAGGAGTGGTTCCGTCCTCACGGTAGTTCATGAGGATGACCCTGTTGTTGTCAGCAATGAGCTCTGTGCAACCCAGAAAACTACTCACATTCCATCGGGGTCCATGGACTCGCCAATGTAGAAGTCGTAATCCTTGAAGTTGGCAACGATCTTCTTGGCGTAGGCTTGAGCACCCTTCTCGAAAGCAGTAACCTCCTCATCTGGAGCTCCTCTCTCCTTCAAAGCCTCCTTGACCTTCTTCATGTATGCTGGGCACAGGTTAGTACGGGCTTGGGGGCCGATACACGATTCACATACTCTTGAGATGGCTGAGGTATGACTTCTTGTCGAAGGAGGTGGAGTTGAGACGGAAAGAGTTGACGACGTTGTTGACCTGGACGGCACCATCCTCAACACCCTCCTCGGCCTCCTCGGCAGAGGCGTTGGCACCCGTGTCTGCAAAGTCGAGTATTAGTGACCACCTTCCGCGAAGTCGCTTGTGAGCATAAGGCGGGGTTGTACTCACTGACTTCGACCGCACCAAGAGTGATCATTTGGCAGTCGACCTCGTAAACGGCGCCATCGACCTCGGTCAAGTCGTAGGAGTCGGAGATGATCTCGTCACCGGTGATAATATCCTATGTGCGCGCACCGATCAGCATTTCTGTTCTCGTGAACCCTTATCCCGCCATTTCGCACAAGGTGGGGCAGAGCGGCAGCGTTGGGCCAGGCGCGCACCACACGCTGGAGAGGTACTGACCTTGTAAATGATCATGATGGCGGTTCTGCAAAGTGAGTCTGAGTAGATGTGGAAGGGAGAGGGTCGATGGGCAGGGAGGGAATCAGAAGCAGTTCTCAAAATCAAAGTGGCATTCGTGGAGAGGGAAAATCGAGACGGGCTCCTCCGCACTAGGCCCGAAGCAGCATGGATCGAAATTTGAGAAGACGGGTTTGTTCTTCTGTGGCGAGGGCGAAAGCCACACGGCCGGAGCACGTGAAGCTCCCAGGACGAGCAGGACGAGCCAGACGGGCAAGCAGGAAGCAGACGGTGCCAGGCGCCCGCTTACACCCTACGGTGGGGCTCATCTCAAGTGTGCCTGAACTCGCGCGGCCCTGTAGGGAAAGGTGCCAGCCCGGACTGTACTACTGAGCTGAACTACTGTACTGTACTGTACTGTAACCGTACCGTACCGTATTGCAGTGCGGACGACTCTTGGCTTCATGGCTTGTCTGTACTGGACTTACCCTCCCCCTCCCCTAATATCACCCGTCGTCCGTCGAGTGACATCACCACTCCGTGAAGTCAGCCAGCATAACACGCCCAAACATCGTCTGATACTTGGCAGTTTGAGTCGTTCTATTTCGGCTTCCAGAACAAATTGCGCATGAAGCGCCATTGAGGAAGTGAAGACGATCCCCCTGCAAGCCAGACCAGACTCAACCTTACCCGAGTGAAGCGAAATCGCCGCCCGCCCCGGTCGTTCCGTGCCATACCTAATCAGATGTTTTTACTTCCTTGGGCGACGACCGTCCCTCCTACTTCTTCTCCTGCTTCGCCATTCTGACCGACGACTCTCCTTCGTGCGCACCACGATAACTGCTCATGACCACCGCAACCATGGCCAATGTGTCCATCCTCACCAACGCTTCCACCATGGCCGACCTCCCTCCGCTGCCCTCCTACACCCTCACGCCGGTGGAGCCGCTCATCTCCTTTATCCCCGACTTCTACCTCTCCCTCATCCTGCCCGTCGCCACCTACTGGATCGTGTCCATGATCTTCCACTACATCGATGTGAAGGACATCTGGCCACAGTACCGCCTGCACACCCCCGCCGAGATCACCAGCAGAAACCATGTGTCGCGCTATGAAGTAGCTCGCGACGTCATCATTCAGCAGATTATCCAGACGGTGGTAGGGGCTATCCTAGGGTTGACCGAACCCGTGGAGATGAAGGGACGAGAGGACTACGATATTGCACGCTGGGCGACCAGATTGCGCCTTGCACAGAGGGCTCTGCCGCAGCTCCTCGGCTTCCTGGGCTTGAATGCTGCCGCCATCTCGAAGAACGTTGCGGTTTCCCACCCGATGATAGCTGGGTTGTTAGCGGGTGGAAAATACCCTTCGCTGGCCGTGGGACTCGATATTGTCAGCGGGGCTCCGGTTCCTGCATTTGCAAGTTGGGAGATTCTGGCGGCCAAAGCCCTGTATTGGTACATTGTGCCTGCGATCCAGTTTGGCATTGGTATCGTTTTCGTGGATACCTGGCAGTATTTCCTTCATCGTGCCATGCACATGAATAAGTGGCTGTACAGTAAGTAAAACACCCCAAAGCTTGGGGCTCTTCTGACCAGAACATAGCAACCTTCCACTCTCGTCACCATAGACTTTATGTTCCGTACGCTTATGGAGCACTTTACAATCATCCTTTTGAAGGCTTTCTTTTAGACACTCTGGGTGCTAGTATTGGCTATAAGCTGGCTGGCATGACCGCCCGCCAAGGAATGATATTCTTTACATGCTCAACCATCAAGACGGTTGATGATCACTGTGGTTATTCTTTCCCCTGGGATCCGCTTCAACATATCACCGGCAACAATGCTGCTTATCATGATATTCATCATCAAAGTTGGGGAATCAAGACGAATTTCTCTCAGCCATTCTTCACCTTCTGGGATCGAATCCTAGGCACAGTTTGGCGCGGCGGCAACACAGAGGCACGATACGAAAGGGCCAGGAAAGCAGCAGACTTCAAGCTCAAGGCCGAGAAGGTAGAAACTTGAATGAGGACGATCAGAGATGGGAGATATATTTCACTTACGCACGCTACGAGCGCAAGTTTTGAATTCTGTGTACAGATGATTAAGGTGTTTTTTGGGCTGGTGGTTGGATCTGACTGGAATGGAAGATCAGGGACGGACTCAAGGGCGTTTGGTGATTCAACTTCTTGCCACTGTACATTACCGACACTATTGTACTTTGTAACTTGTCTTGGGCCGCAAGACATCCTAGAAGGATGCATAATAGTAATGAAGAACGGACTTTCCTTGTCATACGATCAACAATACAGTGGCCTCATTTTCAGGTGCTTTCGAGGGCTATTAATCATACGTTGCGCCTGATAGTGTGTTCAGTGATTAAAAGCTCGGCGTTTTCCTAGCGGTTCAAGGCGAAAATTCAGGCAGAACTTTCATATGGGTTGATCTCAGATGAGCTAGTTGCCTTTATCGGTTGGTTCCCTCTGGCTTTCGAATTCGGCAGTAGAGGATGGCAGGCTCAAGCCCATGGCTTCCAATGAATACAATATCCCGACTTGTAGTACGGATGGATTTCTTTGGAGCATATCGGATTGGAATAGGGATGCAATTCGTCCGCCAACGATGCACATCACTTCGACAACATCTAAACTCTCTCGACAAAGGCTTCTCCCAAATGCACGGTGAACGCACATCGGGTGAACCTTCGATCGGTCTATAGCCAGACGGGGATACTCGCCCGGCTCACGCTACGCCACTGCGGTCGTAACAAGAACCAAGGTATTGCCCCTGGGCATGCTGGATGGCAATGAGCCCATGATACTAGCATCCATTAGCGAATTCTACTCCTCCGCTGTAGGACATTTGGATCTGTGATTCCGGAATCAAGGCACGAAACTCGAACGCGCCGTCGATTGGTTGGAGTGCTGCCCCCCTTGACGCTTGGTGATCAACCCTCTGGTGTAGAAAAGTGCAGGAACCAGTCCAGCAACGCTGAAGAGAACTGGCTCATTCCCGATGACATATTGACCACGCAATGCCTCGCCTTTTATTCAAAGAAATATGAGGTCGCAGTCTTCAACGAGCGCTTTGCTTAACCTAGAGAGGCGCTTGGTTTGCATTGTTTGACTAAAGTAGATTATTGCGTGTTTGGGGCTTCGTAGTGAAGTGTTCCCGCCCTAGTGGACGTAGTTGTGCAGTTTGGAGAAGGAGGCTGAGAACGAGAAAGAGGAAAGTATTTAACGTCCTTGCTTTGACAGATATGAAGGAGGGTTGAAGCCATTCGTTGACCAAGCGATATAAAGTGTCAACTGCACTCATGGTTGTAAGAATTGGGCCATTACCAAGATGGCTCTGGCAAAAATGCCCTTGTTAAGATACTTGTCTTCGATCAACAACGGAAGTGTTTTTGCATCTTTCCAAATCTCCCGAAAGAGCAGCTGGACAACAGTGCGAACCCATTACTTAGAGAAATGCGAAGGAAATGCTGAGGATATTGCAGAAAAAAGAACAGAACCCCAGGGAGCTGTTATGATTGATATGTAGAGCACGAACAACAAAATGTTGTCGGAAAAGACGATAAGGAGTAAGTGCTCTCATGAAATCAGCGGTGTGCCAGCCATGACAACGTACGAAAAATGGGAATGGCCAAAGACTCCTTTGTCGATTCTCCTTGGTCGGACTCATCGCCGATGGCCAACTGACAGCTCAGGAGCCCAGCGATTGCTGAAACGCCCTACCTTATCCAACGCCGTGAACCTCGCTGAAGTCACTAAATCTCGCGCGCCCGAAGGAATCTTCCCAGAGCACTCCGCCCACACAATAGGTACCATATGACGCAGACGGAAGCCCCAAATCGGACACACCTCAGATAGAAACAAAGCAGGACGAAAATAACCATGCCAGAAACCTGAAACGGCGCAAGAAAGAAGGAAATGACAAGATCCACGAAGGCCCAAGACAGAACCTCAGCGACGAGGCGGTACTATACTCAGCGCGGGCTGTGATATAACCAAGGCGCCTGAGTTATACAAGGCAATATATGCCAGTGGTGAAGATGCCATGCCGTACTCGCATCGGCAAGCGAGCGGTTGAAACAAGGCACGAATAGCAAGCCGCCGAACCAAAGGATCTGACGCGGTGAAACATGAAACAAAAGCCTCGAATAGATTGGTTCAGAGTGAACCCATGGGCCCTGAGATATATGGCCCAGGAGAGGAGCTGCGCGGAGATGAGGGCTGTATGATCGTCCGAGACGGGTACACGGTAGATTGCGCTCTGCTCGTCCCATGTTGAGCTGGACGGACCATCATCGATCAGGAGGATCAGGCGAGAGGACGAACGACAGCTCACCTCGAAACAAATCGTCGTACACATGGAGCCACAACGGACGTGAACCATAGCTCAAGGGCCCTCCGAGGCCCAGGCATAGCATTTCATACGCGTGCCCGGTTTGAGGTTCCTGCGTCTTGGTGTTGATATGAAGATCTCGTTCGTGGAGCGGGAGGTCGTGAGCATAGATAGGATGCCCACCCATCCAACCCACTGGGCCACGCCACGCCCCGTTCTGTTCTTGTTGGTTCTGGAAAGAGTCAGGCCGTGTTTCACGAGGCCGACTTCAGGTTGATGAGGGCCAGGTGGCGCAGCGACGTGCTGAAAGGAGATGGCTACTTGGGTTAAGGTTATTGCATTGGGACATGTCAGTGCTTAGCGAGTTTACATCGAACACTTTATCTGGCAGACGGCAGATGAAGAGGAGGGGAAGGCTACCAGGTAACATTGGAAAGGAGTGGTCATGTCGATCACATCAAGCACGCCGAGAAGAAGCTGCATGTTTCGAGGTCATGGGTATTATGATTATTCTCTCTTCTATTCGTGGCAAAATCCATCGATCCATCCATTTCATGCCCCAGGGTATCAATCTCCATCCCGTCCTTGTTCATGCCATGGACTGTCGCATCTCGAAAACAAAGAGAGTAGACAAGAAACTCTGCGTCTTTCGTAAGAAACCTCGTGCCGACGCCATGCTAAGTGGTGCAATGATATCAGAAAACAAGAAAAGAAAGCCACCTTATGTACATGCAGTCCGATTTTGTTTGCCGCTCCAGTTCCCAAAAAAAAAGCAAGCTCGTCACATCTTATCATATCATACATCATAGGAAAAGAACAAAATAGAAAATCATGAGAAGAGAACTGCTCCGGCTTACTTGCCACCAATAATGTGATCGCCAAGGTATTGCATCTCGCGCATCAACTGCGCCAATGCGTTCTCTCTCTCAGCCACCTCGGCGGGAGACTCAAGGGCCTCCAGGTTGGCAAGGGTGCGTTGATCAACCACACTGCGTGAGGAAGGCTTTCTCAAGGTTTGCTCCGACTCGTACTCTCCGTCCGGTAGGCTATAGCCACTGAAGCCATTCTTAAACGGTGCAGTATCCATATCCGCGTAATCATCGTAATCAAACTCAGACATTGAAGAGCGACCCTCGCTATAGCAAAAGTTGGATTCCGTTGGTGAGTTAATGGTGGTAGAGATAGTACTGGTCGAAAAGTGCGAGCGAGGAAGCTCGGATGCGGGAACCACCACTCGAAGGGGTTCAGGCATAAGGGGCGATCGTGGAATTTCCGGCAGGGGCTTATCCAACGATGATCGAGAGATGGGTGGCGATGCGCGAGCACTGGAGAAAGGTGGTGGTGAAAGCTTGGTGAACGATTCGCTCAGTGAGAAGCGAGACAGTTGGTTGGCGAAGTTCTCGTCGTCTTCGAGCTCCTCAGCGATATCGTCGGGGATATCGACGTCCGATGCGTGGTGCGAGGTTGTCTCTGATCGGAAGGACTGCGTAGCAGAGGATCGTTTGGGGGTGGATGGTCGGATCGAAGAAGCCTCGCGGGTCTGTGGAGAGATGTCGGATCGGGTTGCACCAACATGGCTGAGGAGGAGAGGGTAGCTAATATTGCAGTCCCCATCGGTGGTCTTCTCCAAGGGTGCAGCGCGTCCACGGTCTGAAGTCTCCAGAGGGGATGGAGCAGATGGTCGTCGAGAAAAGATGCTCTTGGGTGACCATGGTGATTTCTCCGACTTGGGCGACAATGAACGGGTTGAGCGCGTTTTGGCGAGAGAGGTGGTGCTTGCGGGTGCAGGCGAGGTGTTTGATCGCTGGACCATGGCTAGATTTCGTGGCGGGGGTCGTAGACTGAGGAACTTATCCGAAGGATTCAAGGTCTTGATGTGTTCGTTTGCAACTTCGCTCAATGATGCGCTTCGGTATCGAGTAGGCTCAACTTCAACCGGGACATACATATGGTTAACGGGCTGGCCGGGGAGATATGGACAATATGTAGTCGACGGCAGTGATGTGTCGTGAAATTCAGTGCCATCATCAAGCTCATACTGGGTAAAAATAAAGTCAGCCTTGTTTCAGTGTTTCGGTTTCAGGTACATGGAGACGTACGTAGTAATAATACGTGCAGCCCATTTTCAACCCGCCAGACCGGCGGGGAACAGCATTGGCACCTTCGCCATCGCAAATGATGTCGTCGAAGGTATAGCACCCCCTCCACTGGTCTCTCGCTCGTCTAATGTCCCGCTCCATTGGGTAATGTTTCGTGAAGTTATCCCACGACCCGATTAGATGGACGGATTGTATAGATGAGGATGTCTGACTGGGGTGGTGTCAGTGATGTGAGACGACTCAATTAAAGTGATGGTGATAATGTTGGTATTGACCTCCAAGACCGCCTCCACTGGAAGGATTTGGGGACATCTTATATTTCCCAGCGTGGATCAGCGGCAGATAAGATAGCCCTCGCCATGCTCAAAGCGTGATGCTGCTAACGATTGATGACTTCAGATGTTTCGCCCAAGAGAAAACCTTCGTCACGAAGGTTACTTGGTCGCACAGTCAGAAGACTTACTGCATGAGAAGTTGGGGTAGGAAGCGGGTGTCTGTGGAGGACCAGCACCATTGTTGGCAAAGTGTAAAGGCAGTGCTAATGCCCTTGGCACAATGGCAGCTCTGACGGTGACCGATTTTAACTTTGGTAAATGCGCACGACAACTTTGTTTATGACGGCGAGACAGGCAACCAACCAGCCATCCAGCAGCTCGGGCATCTCGGTTTAGCTGGTCCAACATGAAAAGCTCGCAAGAGAGCGGCCCCGGCGTTCACCTGAGCCTATCCTCTTTAGAGACAGTTTCGAGACTGTCCCAAGCCAAGATTTAGACTTTTGCTCTTAATGCCCAAGTTGCTCTAGAGCAACCCAAAGGTTCGTTCCTCGGGATTGAGGAGGCTGGATGGCAAGACATACTGGGTTGGGAACGGGATGCGAGATACGATGTGCAAGCTGGGGGAACCGTTCGATGCAGCACACGTGATGGGGATGGGGATGGGGATGGGGATGGGTGAGGCGGTGATGACAGTTAATGAAACGGAACAGTGACGTACAGCATAAAAGTAAAGAGTGTGGTATCCATGTCGGCGACTACGTGATCTCAGGACCGGCCCAAGACAACAGGTTACAAGGGAGCGTGCTGGTCCGGAATAGCTTTGTCGTCAAGAAGAGTAAGTGTTCATCAAGTCTTGGGCTGCGGGCTCATCGCATGAGCGGTCGGAAAGCGCGTCGAAATCTGGGGTGTCGAGCACGTCGGCTGGCAGCGGACAGCGAGGCTCGTGGAATAGGTATGCGCAGATCCCAAAGTGCCCTTCTGCAAAAGACCACCAAGCAATGCTTTCGGCGAGGTCTAGATGAGTTGGTGGGCCGAAATGAGTCCCTGAAAAGGCCGAAGACGAGCCCCGGAGTAAGTCCCACGGATCTTTGCTCCCCAGCTGCCAACCAAAGCGAGCGCGGCCGTCGAGTTGGATCCTGCACGGCACGAACAGGATGGTCGAGCCGGGCGAAATCGAACAACTTTTTCCTGAGGTGCGTTGAGCGCTAGGTGGTGTTGGGTGGTGCTGAGGCTATACTATACTATGGTACAAATATAGCTCGGGACGGAAGGTGCGACAGCGGGTATGGACGGTGCGGTAGCTGAGGTTGGTACGAAAGTCAGGACGCCGGCCGCAGAGGGTTATGCACTCCCAAGGGAACAAGGCGAACTGGAGTCAGAAGTCAGGCGTCTGTGGGCTGCCCAGCAATAATGATCATGCAGCAGCAGCAGCAGCAGCAGCAGCAGAGCAGAACTTTATGAAGCTGGCATCCAGACGGGCAGGAAATGAGGTGGAGCTGTAAGGCAAGGAACTTCCGACGAAGGCCACTATTGTTCACTAGCACCATGGGTCGAGGGTGCTGAAGTCTGTGAGCCCGAGAGCGCCGGCTCTGGATAGGTTCGCCAGCGGATTAGAATTTGGCCCTTTAAGCTGGCCCAAACAAGTTTTGAAGTCGAGGCAAAGGCTTATGCGTGGGGACGAAGCTTGATCTCGGTGCGAGGTACGAGGCCAGATCGTTTGGGGAGCGTGGCAGAAGGCGAACTTAAGTACGTCCGTCCTGCTGGACGCTGGAGGCACGAAATGGAGTGCATGAGGCCGGCCAGCTCGAGCATGCTCACAAGAATAGCGATGCTTCATGCACCGCAGCGGGTTCGCAGCACAAGGAGGCTATGGCGCATCATTCATTTGGAGGAGGAGAGGCGTGCGGAAGTAAGCTTAGTCCTACTGGAGGCCGAAAGCAGCCGCTCTCCAAGGAACTGGTGGGCCGCAAAGAAGCAACGACGCGTGAAGGAGATGGCCATTGGTGCTGCGGCGTCGCTTACCGTCAGATGCTCAGCCGTTTCATGTGTAGCGACTTCACGCCGACAGGGAAGAGAGTCGATCAATCACGCACTCAATCGAAGGGCCCTGATCTCCTTTTCTTCCGGGCGGCAAATGTTGGATCATCATCATCATCATCATCATCATCATTCTTCATTGCCATACGTGCTTGCTTGCTTGCTTGCTACGGACCTCGGCGCAGACTTGGCCGCAAAGAGGGCTCTGCAATTTCCAACGGCGGCACTACAGCTGCCACTACACTACAGTCCAGCTGAAAACCTCCATGTGGGGTCGTCGATGTGATGAGATCTGATCGTGCACCAGAGAACGGCGCAGGCTGGAAATTGGCCCTTTCCAGCCTCGTCCCGGAGCCGGAGCCGGAGGCGCAACCCCCTGAGCTCGTCGCGGTTGTCCCATTATTGACTTGTTGTACTGTACAGTAAGTAGTAGGCCATTTCGTTGCCGTCCTCCATTCATTTCCAATCCCGTTGGTCCCCATCCCATCCCATCCCAACCCATCGACCCCCTGATCAGAGCCTGCTTGCAAGCGACGAGCTTTCTTTTCTTTTTTCTCACGGGCATTTGGGATCTCAGGCCCACTCTACAGATTGGGTTCGCCGCAACCGATGGCGGGAGGAAATGAACGGCAGGTTCTGCGCGTCTCTGCCCGTACAGAGCGTGCAACGCGACTCACTTCACCCTTCCACTGTATACTTCCATCTAATTTTGGACATGTTCGCGGGCGTCGAGGGCGCGTTGGTTTCTGTACAGTATGAAAGTCGTGGCGGTCCAGAACTAGGGACCGAGCATCCCACGGAACCGCTCAACCAAGCGGGACCAACCGCGAACATGGCATCGCGCATCCCATACCATCGCGCCCAATAATCTCCCAGCCAGGTCGCGTCTTCTTTCACGGCCAGCCAGTCGATGCGATGTACCTGACCCTGACCCTGCCTGGCTCTGCGGCTGAGATGAAAGGGTCAATAATCAATCTTGCTAACTTTGCTCGGGGCAATGCTGCTCGCGAACCGTCTCCCCCTTCCGCCGCCCAAGACGAGAAGATCGAGAGCCGTCGAGAGGTGCAGGGCTCTCCTCCTCCTTGCCGACGACCTTCATTCATCAACGTCCAACCGCTTTGACTTTGTACCGCCGCTGAATCTGCCTTTCACCCATCCCCTGGCCTTACATTCTCACTTGAGCGCCTCCGGGCTTGCCGAGTGGAGAGTCCCTCGCAGGGCAGGACCATCGCCGGACAAGCCCGGCACCAGCATCGGCACCATGATTTTACAGCTCCTGTAAACACTTCTGTTGAGCAGAGCGCGTCCCACAAAACACCCCCGGTATGAACTTGTTCACCGTACGGTCCCGCACGTGCTGCCTTTGGAGATCAGAGCCATATGTGAGACGTGCTTCTGCCAGGCTCCTGTGTGACAGCGGCGGTACCTGGCCTGGCTGTCGCCCGTGGGCCTCAGTGCTCCTCCTACCTGAGGTTACTTACTGTACCACTCCATCCTATTCAAAACCACCTGTTGTTAGATAGACCCTGCGCGAAATCCGGGGTGTCTTGTTCGCGGTCCCACCCCAAGGAGGTAAGACGCTTGCTTTGCTCGCACAGGGCAGCGGTTCTCGCAAGGCCATGGCCTGGAGTTCGTCTACAGTACATTCATTATTGTATGTTCGAACTGGTGGTCGGTGCTAGCCATAACACCTCGCAAGAAAGCCATGCCTCTGATTCGCTCCCGGCTGGCTGAAAATCACACTGCGGAGGATTTACCTCGGTGCTCGCAAGAGACTTCTCCTGTGATTGATGCCCGCTGGACGAGGACGTCTGATTGTGGTCATCCAGACCTTACCTCGCAACAGAAAACCCGTTCGTCCATACATCAACCCCTTTTCGCCTGATCTGCTGAGCCATGATGCCATGATCACTGATTATCTGGGGGCCTGGCTCCTGCAAAGCTCTTGCTTCCCATATTTCGCGCAAACTTCTCCGCATCTTACGCATCTACCGGAAAGGTTTCTACAATGCCCATTTCTCAAGTCGCCTTGAAGGCAATCAAGCCCTGTTGGTTGTGGGCCAAGGCGTCTTATTGATTTTGACTTTCGGTCTTGCCAGAATGTAGAAATCAATCCGAAGATTTAACAGATCTCGTACTCGGCCATCTCAACTCCGATTTTCGATCTGCATCCCTCTTCCTATAACAGCCTTTCTTTGGTATTACAAGTGCATTACATACCTCTATCCTTGGCTTCCTGAACACTGGTACAATGATGTAAGACTTGGCGAGAAAAGCAGATTAACTTACGACCGCCAGAGAAACAAGCTCCAGGAGGTCGTCGTTTCTCCCCACAGAGAACAAGAACTCTAAGCTCCTTCTCGGTCACTAGGGCCTTTGCTAGCTAGAAACAATAAGCTGTCCCTTCATACCGAAGCTTGGGACTGGTGGTTATAATGATGACAGTAGGTGATTGACAAGTGTACTATGGACAAGTCCGCCAAGAGCGCCTCTTCACGGGACCGCTTGTTCCTTTTCCTTGTATCGCCAGGTACGTATTTCTTAGGTCACCAAAAAGAGAGATACAAATAAGGACTGTTTGCTATAGATTTCAAATACATTCTTGGACTAATCAATCCCATAGCTCCAAATGGGGTCACAAATTCCGCTTTGCCAATATAGCGGTATTCCTCTTTCATCGAGAAAGCTGCCCCTAGCTCCCAACAGCGAACTCAAAAGCATATGCGGTTACCACGTCCGTCTGGAAGATAGGAAAGGTGACACTATCCCCCGTATAATTATGGCCATAATAACCCAAGTCCGTCGGGCCGTCAACCTCACCAAAGTGGTCGTTCCACGTAAAGCCCCAAGTATGGATGTCTAGGGTACCACTGGTAGGTAGACCGACAGCGGATAGGTCATTGATCGTTACCTGCCAGGTTCCGTTCTGAATACGGACGCCCGTCAACACTCGCACCAGATCCGTCCCAACCGTGGCGTAAGTATCAAGCAAGAGATCGTCCGAGGGCGTGCTGCCGACACGATGACCAGTCATGTTGAGGTTGTAATACTTGTAGACTTGGTAATCGCCGTTTGGGTAGTACCCAGTTCCTGTCGCGTCCGAGGTGTTCGATTTGCTCAAGAGCGAAGCCAGGAAATCATGGAGTTGCCACCCCGAGAGCCAATTGCCTCGTAGGCCGACCGCATCGACTCGTTCTAGCTGAGCAATCCACCAGGCTGAGCCGGCCGGCACTTGCTCCGGGTACGTTGAGTATTCATCGATGTTGATCGGCTTAACGGGCAGGTCGTAGGTGTTCAGGAGGTCGTACAGTCCAGCCTGGGCAGAGAGCATGTCGCCTCCTCCACCTTCCATATGCCACACCCACTCATCGGGTACCGTGCCATTCTGAGATACGAAGCTCATAAAGTTCACCCACCATGTGCTACTCAGCGAAGGCTCCTCAGCAGCCGCCGGCCCAATCAACGGAACATCTGGCCATTCAGCTCTCAAGCGTGGGTATGTTCTTCCCCACATCTCCAGATATTGGCTCTGGTTACGCGTTCCCCAGAAAAAGGACAGGTCCGGCTCATTCCAGATGTCAATGGAAAGTCCAGCAGTGGCGTTGTTAGCATTCATGTCCGAAATCCATTGAGTGAGGTAGTCGTCCCAACTTGTCCAGTCTCCGTCGTCTCCAGGGTAAGGGGCGCTGGAATTCTGGGTTCCATCCGCGCCCCAGAGATCATGGATGAGGAAGATGAAAGAGGCACCATATTTGCGGGTGGTCTGATAGTTGGAGAGTGCTGACGCGAATCGGACCTGGCAAGTCTTTAGCAGCTATACATGCCGGCTCAATTGAGTAGATATACCTTGTATTCGTCCAGGCCCCAAATCCACCCTCTACCAGGTGCAGCCACTTGCGCACCACCCGCTCGGGCATAGTTGAATCCCATGTCAGTATAGAGCGCATCTGGGATCTGATCAGGCGTATCGGGAATGCCATAAAGGATTCCTGATGCCAGGTGACCAGGAGTACCCGTGTCGTTGCTCAACGTGACTGTAGATGTGCCTAGTACAGCCTGTCTTGCTTGCCGACGAGCTTGTGGATGCGCCACCGCAGCAGCAGCAGTGAACAAGAGAGGTAGGAATGAATGCATGGCTGGAAAAACAGCATGAAACTGGCTTAACAAGTTGAGGAGGCGCCATGATTGAGTGTAGCTAAAGCCTCATTATATACTTCCAGCGGAGATCAGAAAATAAAAAATGAGGAGGGAATTATCGTCATAGTTCTCCGTCCGTCGGCAGTACGTTGGTACCCCTTCTCCACACCCCCAGGTTCTATACACGCCCCAATCATCGCGGGGGAACGGTGGGCGAGCTTGCACGAATCGTGTCACGGGAGCATCGTATGCAGGTCCAAAGTCTTATTTGAGCCGTGCTGGGACGGTGGCAGTTGTCGCGGGAATGGAATCCGAGAAATAGGATAAATTGTGGACGGCTCGCAGTTGATCGGTGGAATAAGTATTTAGCCGAATGCCCTTCCGTCGTTGGAGCTCCGGTGGGTTGTCTCTCCGTCTTCTTCTTCTGGCTTTTCATCGCCGAATTGGCGCTAATGGCCAGCTCTGGTCTTGGCCGTCGACTTTTCTTTTCTTTTCTTTTTCTTTGTATTGAATTATGCAAGTTGTCCCATTATTGACTTGCTCCGGAGCTCCTCCTACAAGCTTCTGATGTGCTCCGAGAGTAGGTTATCATCGCTACTTCGCTGTCCCAAGAATATATTCATTCGACTTGAACCTTGCCTTCTCTTGCCACAGTCACAATCACACAATGATATTGACTCTCGCACGTTTACTTCATCGGTATGCATGTGTCGTAGGTTGTGGATAAGGTCCGCAGTCTTTTAATCATGAAACCATACCTAAGCACAACTTTCTGAAAGGACTTTACTCAAAATTAGTTGTCGTTAACCTAGATCCTAGTTGTCATATGCTTTTAATCTCTGTTTTTGCAGAATCGAAGCATTTACCATTCATGAGTATCTATCTCTCATGGGCAACATGTCACGCTCCCGTAGACTTTTCGCAAGCAAGTGCGCCACCTTGTGAGTTCTGCATCATGGAAGGTGCTCTTCATAAAGCTTCAATTTCCTGGTAATTGCTTATGACAGAAGAGTGTATTACAGTCATTTTATGCTCCATATGTCTATATCTTCTTCCGCAGTCCAACTCGCATATGACCCTTTCCCCCTCTGTTGCTACGGAGATAATAGGGGATGAAATGTAACTCTGCAACGCTTGGCTGTTTCTTCGTTGTGATGCAAGCAACGGGCAAATCCGGAGATGCAGTCCCATCAATAGCCAGGAATGAAGCGGCATTGTGTGCAGTTAGTGCAACATATGGCTCTCCAAGCTCGTCATCGGTGACAAGGCGCTCAGAAACCGTGCCTGCCGGATCGAAGTAGAGAGTCTGTCAAGGTCGGGTCAGCATACTATGGATTCCACATACTATATGTACATCATACCTTGAAGTGGTCTTGGACCCATGGGTTATCAGCATCTTCAACGCAGTAAATGATTGGTCCACGAGCAAGTGCTACGACATTCTGGTTGGTGTAAGGATGTGGTGAAATGATTCGGGTCTTCATAGGGAAGCTAATTCGGAAGCTTGGGTTTTTCTTCAGCCAATCCGAAGGAATGGTTAGATAACCTTTCTTGGGCTCCACTTGATCAAGCTTTGGAGAAATCTGCGACCCATTAGCATATATTGCTAGTCTTCGTGTCATCCATATTTACCTCCCACTCTTTTGCCCAACCAGGAATATGTAACCTGATAGTTGCAGTTATTTCTTCCGGACACTTGAGTTTGAATCCAACGTCACTCTCCCAAGGCCAGTTGGACTTTTGCTCTAGCTCAACTTTGCTCTCGCCCATGGATACTATCATCGTCGCAGCGCTGTACATGTGCACATTAAACTCCGCAGACTTCTTGTCTTCGTCTACTTTAGACGTCCAAAGATAGCCTCCAATGTACCCTAGAAGTCTGGTGACGTTGGGTGGACAACAAGCACACGTGAACCATTCAGCCCGCTTCGACAAGTCAGTATCAGTGGAAGCGAGCTGGTTAACATAAGTGAATTGCTCTCCGCTGGTAGACATGCCGGTCAGGACTGCATTGTAGAAGCACAGCTCCATGATATCACTATAGTGTCCATCCAGATCAAGCTATCTATCGTTAGTAAGACAGATACAGAAACTGGATGGGTGTGGAAACTGAATTCTGATCATTCTTACCTGGAGGAGTCTCTCGGCCATCATCATCACTCCAATAGCAGCACAAGTCTCGGCGTAACAACCACCCTCGTCAGTGCCCTGGGGTAGGAAATAATCGATGCCAAACCCCTCAAACTGCTTGATGGCTCCAATTCCTCCAGTCAAATACATCTTCTTCTCAACCATGTTTGACCAGAGACGGCTTATGGCTGTCCTCAACGGTGCCTCGGGCTTTTGGCTCTCTAACCGAGCAAGATCTGCTGCGGCCGTGAGCAGATACATCGCTCTGACCGAATGTCCTTCAATGGTATCTTGCTCCGCGATGGGCTCATGTGCTTGCTGATAACTGTGTGAATTAGCCGCCAGAAACGTCACTATGGACGTATAAATCAATACCTGTATGCGTTGTTCTTTGTGTAGTAAGCAGGCGTCTCGTGCTCCCCTTCTCCACGTGCGGCGGCCTCAACCTCGTAATAATGACGCCCATCTTGACCGGTGGGATTTCCGCGCTCATCCAGGAAATACTTAGCGAGGTCAAAGTGCTTAGGATCCTTCGTTACATGGTATAGTCGTAAAAGCGCAAGCTCTATCTCAGGATGACCTGGATAGCCATGCTTCTGGTCGGCACCGGGCCCGAAAGTCTTACATAGTAAGTCTACATACTTCAGAATTGGTTCCAAGAGCAGGTCATTCTTGTAATACTGATTATGTGCAAGAGCAGCCTCAATGAGATGACCCGCATTATATCTGGAAGTCACATGAGCCAAGCCGTCGGTGGAACATAGCAGGAAGCTTACAGCTCATGAAGATCTCTCAAATTCGAAAATCTCCCCTTTGGATCAACTACAGTGAAGTGGATGTTCAGATAGCCATCATCTTTCTGCGCCGAACGGATCATCTCAGTCAGCTCCTTGATTGCAGCGTCAATTTCTTCGTTCTCCTTCCAGCTCAAGAAATAACAGGCTCCTTCGATCCATTTGGCAACATCAGAATCCCAAAAGAGATGATTGGGTACAGGCCAAACATCTGGAGGGTCGTCGTAGGATTTGTGCCATTTCAATTTGAAGGCATCATATCGACCAGTCTCCTTCAGCACCTTTAATTGATACAACAGCGTTTTCGAGTAAACGGTCTCGCGTTTCCGGTCAATGAGACTTGGTGAAGAGAAAGTGGTGTTCTGGAAAGACGTCTGCGGGTATGCCATGATGACTGATTACCTTTCAGTCTTGAAGGACAATCCGGAAGACTCAATGATTTAAAGGGAGGAAAGGCTCAGTAAGTCCAGCCCTGTGACGCCGTGATACACGACTCGTGAGCCAAATCGCTCTGGTGGCTACAGAAGTGGGATGCTTACAGTCGTGCGCTGTGCAGCCAGCTAGCAATACGGCTCCGGTGGGGAAGAACGATCTACTTAGAAAGCCGCCTCGGGCCCCGCAACCCGCAGGCCTCACCCACCGGAGCGTTGCGGGGTTTAAGCGAGCAAGGGTTGGCTGGGCTGGACTAAGTCGGTGCATCCCCTCTCGATCGTACCTTTTGCATCAGTGGCGGTGCAGATTTATTATTTTTCTTTGCAACTCAGAATTTTTGTCATATGCGTACCTGCACCTCATCCCTCCGATTGATAGTTTTGCAGCTCTTGTGCTGCTGTCTGGCATGGTCGCCTCGAGTGTTGTGAGTACTCTGAGTTGGTACCTTTCGCTGTACTGTTGAGTTTCCTTTCGCAGGTTGGGGTTTTACTTCATAGAAAGTGTTCCGTCTCTTTGGTTCATCAAAGCAGTGGTACAGGGTGAAGAAGCTTGCTGATTTTGCAACATAGAACGCTATGTAATTCAAGTTGTTTTTCCACATGCCTAGCGGAAACCATACCTCATCTCACGTCACAAAGTAACCCACGACGGCCTGGAAAATTAGCAGACTCTACGGAAAACACGTTCTGCTTTGCGGCTTACTGAGTATATGTTTAGATAACGATATTGAGGGGATGACAATTGTCCTTGCAGGCAATCCGCTCATCAAGTACCACAACAACGAGTTCACTAGAAGTGAAATGATTGCGATATTACCTTGGACAACTACTTATTTATACTTCCTCCGTATCTGCCCGGATTGGAATGTGCAATGCTGCAGGAATTAACCTCTGGTTGGATCTTGAGAAAATCCTGGTGCCACATGTTGAGGAAACCGTCCGATGACTGCATCCAACAAGAATTCAGCCTATTACTCATTGTCTTTTGATACTGCCAGCCGCGCAGAGGAGGATATCGAGGATTACTTGCTAGCTCAGGCAATGCACAGCCGCTTGGATTACGGTATTTCCGCCAAGGCATCTATACTGGTCCCTTGGCTAAAATCAAGGCTTCGTTTCAACGGGCCATTATTGCAGTCAATACTTCACCGTCAGCCTCTCTGTACGAGTGTCGCTTCTTTCCGTCAAGTTTGCGATCCAAGTGCTAAATTTGCTCATACTAGCATGATTGACTACTAAATGCCTTGCTCATGGCAATAAGTAGCTGCTACAGTCTCTATATTTTTCGCCGTTAAATTCTGCTGTTGCTAGTCCAGTGGTTCGCTTGCTTCAGGTATCGCTTTAGGGATTTCCGGCAGGAGCTCAGATGCTAGGCTTCTAGGTCATTCCTACTGTGTGAGATCTTCAGTCTACTGACTTTAACTTCTCCTATGCTAGACTCGCTAGTGATTTGGTAGATAGAGTTATTGGCCCTTATCTAATAGTTCGAACACTCTGTGTTTGGTGGGTCAACATCAGCTGGAAGGTATTTCATGTATGTTTGTGCGTAGGTTTATCATAGTTCCATTCTAGAAGACGTAGACTACGGCAATCCTCTAAAGCAGTTAAATACTTCTTAAATTATATACAGATTTTAGCGTATAACTTATGAATAATTGCAATTTAAATATCGTAGCTACCTAAGGTAGGATCCAGATTTCACAATCTCTTGAATTACATCTAGTTCTCTGGAAGTGAAATGTGCCTCGAAATAAGGGGTAGAGTTTTATGAATATGTTTCGTTCCCAGCCTGTGTGGCAATAACCAGGCCTTCGGCCAGGAGTAAATAATTTCGAACTCATTCTACATTGCTCGAAAAGAATCATAATCTAACAGATAGCAGGCAAGAATAATAACACCACAGTATTGTTTCGTCACGTGGTTGCCCGATATCCCCGGCTAAAGGGAACCCATAAGCTTCCCCACATCCCCAGCTTTTTATCTCTCCCCTCGGTGTAATGCATGATCCCTCATACCGCCGTCCACAGTCTGAGGTCGGACAAGCAAGAATGATGCCATGGACCAACAGGACTTGACAGACGTCTCTTCGGTCCATTCGAGCCTCGCATCTGCAGGAGCCTTGCATGGCGTCGGCGACGATGTTGGACAATCGGATGCCGGTAATGTCACGAGGGTTCGTGTACATATGCAAACTGACTCTCGATTAGCTCAAGTCCCACGGGCTACTCTTCCTAAGCGGTTTGAATGCTCATTATGCCAGCAAAAGTTCAGTCGGGTTGAACATCTGACTCGGCATTCCCGCAGTCATGCAAAAGAGCGGTCCCTAAAGTGTGGCTATTGCAGGAAGGGCTTCTACAGGATGTGAATCCCTGCTGATCCAAATTAGAAAATAATCCCAAGTACTGATGTTCTGATATAGTGATGCTCTTCGCCGCCACGAGCTGATACATAGGGAACCGGGAAGAAGCTCTCTTGGCAAGGGAGGCAGAGCCTGCACTGCATGTGCCCAAGCTAGGAGGAAGTGTTCGAGCGAACGACCTTGCCTGGGATGTCAGAAACGGTCTCTGGAATGTGTCTATCTTCGGCAAAATGATGCCAACTCGGGTAACCAGAGCATAGAGTCTATGGATTCACCCCAGGCTGGAGACAATCCTGATCGTGGCATGACAGCGGCTACTGCTTTCAGTGACGTTACTCCTCCGATGGGGCAATCAAACACCTCTCCTCCAGAAGAATTCCTCCTACATCCAGAAAGCAATCTCCCACCCATTTCAGCGCACCAAGGAATACAAAATGCCTCAGAGCATATTCCTGTATGGTATCAAAGCAGTCTCTCTGCCTTGAATTGGTTGCCAGATGACTACCTTCCGGAGTTTGCTCAAGAGGCGCATAATGGATTTAGGATCTTTAGTCAAACTACATCACCCATCAATCAAAATCACGTAAGTCATTTGGAATACTCTCCTTTAGGCTCAGGAGAGCAGGGACAACCCCAAGTCTTCCAATCCAATACAGCCTTAGCTTCGCCCTCCACTGCTAGTGGACTAGAATCCTCAAGCCCCGATTCTCATGGGGTAGCAAAGGCAGCCGGCAGGTATTATGTCGATGGAGATGGAGCGAGGTTACCCCATATTGGTGGTCGCCGTGCAAAAGGGACAAGCCAGACTGTGGATTCTCTGACTCCTCGTTCGTTCACAGCACCCGAGGTTCAGAATGGCTTTGAATTCCCCAATGCCGACCCTGAATTTGGAGAGGACTTCGGTACTTCAAGAACTCGTCTAAAATTGATTGGCCACGATTCTTACCTTACTCTCCATACCTGGTTTGAACAATCATGCTTAACGTCTTCTTATTATTCCTGCTATCGGACTGCAACATTCCCATCACTACAGTCGATTAGTTACTTTGTTGAATGCTATATGGATTACTTTCAACCCGTTCTACCGTTTATTCATCCAGCAACGTTCAGTGTGCAGACCTCTCACTGGCTGCTTGTACTCGCTATGGCTGCAATTGGAAGTCATTACGTTGAATTGGAAGACGCCGACTCCTATATTATAGGTCTTCATGAGTTCTTGCGGCGAGTTATGAATACCTTGGTAAGCAATACCCGTTATGGTTCTTTAATCAATTGTTTATTGCCATCTTATCTAGCGTTCCCAGATCAAACTCTTAGGCTTCACTGTAGCACCTATGCTAATTCACGTTGTAGGAGGAAAAGGAAGAAAGTTGCGGCCTAAGTCCGTTGGAGCTTGTGCAAGTACAGATGTTGAATAGTGTGGGAATGATGTATTGCGGTGACGATCGGTTAATGAAGCTTGCAAAAAGTCAGCATCAGAAACTGGTTCGGTTTTGCAGGAATGAATGGCTGGCATCTGAGGCTCCAGAAAGCGAACTCATGAGTATCGACGAGTCATCCCATGCTTGGACATTGTGGCGTGACACAGAGGCTAGACGCCGAACTGGCTATAGCATCTGGGTAGGGATACCCCAAGCTTCTACATGATTGTCTGCTAATGTAACAAATTATTTCCAGCTCCTCGATTGCATGTGGGCATTTCATTTTGACATGCGGCCTTTGTTATCGCTACAAGATGCAAAGGCTCCTGTTCCCTGTCAGGAAGTGCTTTGGGAAGCACAGAATTCAAGAGAGTGGCATCAGTTATACAGCTGCTCTTTCGGTAGGTCTTCCAGTAATCCAGCACATCTTTTGGCATCTTTACTCATTCAGAAGTAGCTAGTCCGTCTTTGCACTCGGCAATTCAGCTCGTTTACGTAGAAAAGAGATTACAGCCTTCTATGGGGGAGTTTTCTCGAGTTCTCCTTATCCATGCCCTTTTCAGAAGGACGTGGGAGGTTGAGGATTACTTTAGACAACCTCTTACCTTTTGGAACCCTACTGCCGAAAGGGAAGATATTAGTGGTCTGGAGTCCGAAGCCCCTGTTTGGCTTCCAGGTATTTCTACCTATTCGAAATGGCGAAATTCTGCCTGTGATAGCCTTGATATTCTTCATTGGCACGCCAATAGTGTCATAGGAGCTGCATCAGGGATGGAACATACTACGGTACTGCATCTTCACCTTGCTCGGGTAATTCTCCTTACTCCTTTCCAACTCATTGTCAACCTTGCCCTTTTTAAGGTGGGTGAGAAGTCTGCCGCGAGTGAATTAGAGATCACGAACCATAGAAAGGATATCCAGCGTTGGGCTACGGAAGATCAGTACAAGGCTCGACTCGCAATGATACACGCCGGCGCACTTTTCTGGCATGTACGCCGCTATTCTGCAGATGGATTTTACGAACCATCTTCGGTCTTCCTTGCTACGCTCTCTCTCTGGGCATATGGAACCTTTGCAGAACATACTTCAAATGCAGCCAATGAGCGAGAATCCACACCCGAAGACCCTGATGCAGAGCAATTTCCTACATCCATGCAGCTGGATAGACCTGCTGATGATGAGTTGGTACAGTTGTTTGTGAAGAGGGGCGCGGTCATGAGGGCGAACATAACAGGAGTTGGGAACCTCTGCAGTGCGAAGGGACCTGGACGTGTTTTATTGGAAGGCCGTAAGCTCCTGGTAGGGTTGAAGAGCTGGGGGTATAGTAGAAGAGCGCTCAGCATCTTGACGCTATTGGAGCAGCAGTGTCGCGAGAGCACCTCTGAGAGAAGAAGTTCAACGAAGAACCTTCGGTGAGGTATCACGGCCGTGTACAGGCGATGGATTTCAGCAATGATATCCTCAAATCAGGATTCTAGACTATAATAAAATAAATAATCCATGCCCTACTCATTGAAGTAGTTGGGTGACCATGGCAAGTTGACTTCGACGTCACGATGTTTTCGTAGCTACCTCGACGGGGGTAACCCATCATGATATTGAAACAACGGACTTTTTAGGAGTTATGCAGCTCAGGTGATCTATCTTCACGGTCTTCTATACCATCATTCTAATCACTTTCGAATCTGTTCGCCATCGGTGTAGACCAATACTTCACAGCTATTTCGCTGATCGATCCGTCGTGACACTACCCGAGGTGCCTCATCCTCATCCCTCCATGGTTTCTGGGGCCGCTTGTAAGCGAAGCTTAACTCAACTAAACTATTCAACACAGGGTCAAGCAATCGAAGCTGATTAAGTGTCGCTGGAAAGGGACGATACGGATTTCTTTGATTGCAGGCCATAAGGGCGTCGTGTTTGCCAGCGGAGTTCAGAGATTTGTCACGAGGCTCTCACCTACCTTCAAAGCTCAGATGCTTTCGCACCCCTCCAAATCTTGATCTTCGACGCGACTACGCGACTTCTCACACCAGCCTGCGCTGCTCCAGTGACCTCAATCAACCATTGCAATCTCTCACCTGCACCCACGACACCTGCCTTCTGCGCACACGCCCGGGACCCTGCATTCAACATGGCCGACATGGATATCGAGATGGACATTGATGTGGGGATTGTCGACGATATGGCCGTCCAAGATGTGGAGATCCTGGTTTGTGGACGCCCACCAAGATATCACCGGGTCTTCAACTGATCAATCCTATCTAGCAGGCAGAGCCAGAGGTCCAACTTAACGGTCAGGCACCCAACGACACTTCAAGCCCTGATAATCTGCAGCCTGCGCCAGAGAAGGTCCACATCCGCGGTCTCGATAACCTTACCACCAAGGACATCAAAGACTTTGCTTCAGAGTACTTCAGCGCTGGCCGGGTCGAACGCGTCGAGTGGATTGATGATAGTAGCGCAAACATAATCTATGATAGCCCGGAAGTCGCACGCGAGGCCTTGATCGCATTCTCAGCACAAGAGCTTTCTGATCCCTCTCTACTACCTCTTCTCCAAACCATTCCAGCAAAGCCCCTATCACAACACCCGCAGACGAACTTAGAAATACGCCTCGCAGTACTAGGGGATCGCAAGCAAGCAGGCGCAAGAGAGCGCAGCAGGTTTTATCTCTTCAACCCAGAACACGACCCAGCTGAGCGACGGAAGAGAGCACCAGGACGGAGGGGGGGAAACAGCTATCGTGATAGGGATGATGGCGGATACAGGAGTCAGCGATATGATGATTATGAGCAGCGTCGGAGACAAGATGGAGATCGCAATGCCGGGTTTAATGCCTCCTTATATGACGATGACGACGCAGCTCTCGCCAGTAGAGCGGATAGGAGGAACGATAGACGTGGATCTGCATCATCGGGGAGTGATTCAAGAGGTCGAGACTCTCGCCGAGTGAAAGCCCGTGGGTCTGCCGGCAAAGAATTGTTCCCGGACAGAAGTGACCGTGGTCGACTGCTTCGGGATAGAAGTGCATCTCCAGCACGGGATAGTGCTGCCGAGCGTAACCGGGAGAAGGCTCGAATAATCAAGGGCCGGTTAAGAGAGACTGATGCGGAACCAAAGGAGCTCTTTCCTTCGAAGACTGCTACTCAACGTTCCGGCGCCTTTGATATTACGGATGATACCGCAGACTTGTTTGCCAACAAAATGTCTGTTCCATTTACTGATGGAAATTCTGATGGCCGCCTAAACCGAGGCAGTTCACTTGCATCTAGGATCACATCGAACGATCTTGCAAGCCGGATCACCACGCGTGGGGAGGAGAGAGATGTTCTTAACATACGAGGAACTGCAAAGGTGCCGACGGGTCCAGGATTTGCCATCAAAGGCACGGCCGATGTCAGAGAGCTCTTCCCAGCCAAGAACAATTCAGGCAAAGAATTATTTGGAGACAAACTTGAGGGTAGGGGTGGACGCCGACAGCGAGCAGAAGACCTGTTCCGTTGAAGATGCGTGTCTAGGCATGATCAGAGGAGATCTTGTGAAATGATACCACCATTCATGCAATATATATGGGAAGGATAGCTAGCATGCAACGGAATATATTACAGCCGGCGTTGGAGGATTGGCAAAGATACCACAGCATTACTTTATAGAAGTCTCCAATATGGATAAAAGCACGTGTATGCACCTTTACAAGGACCAAAGCGGGAACCTGGATATCATGTGATTGAGTGTGCTGCTTCTCAACCAGCTCGAAGGCATGTCTTTCGGGTGGTTGAGTTACAGCTTTTCAATTTCAGTGGCTTCGCTTTCGAAGACACCATGTCGCGACTTTCACGACGAGCAAATGGCAACCCTATCGTCCACCACTGCAGCAGCATCTAGACTGGTCGGGCCTGTTCATGTTTTCGTGATTGGCCTGCGGAAGCTTTCCCCCCGCCGCCTGAGCGTTGAGCTTGCATTCAGGGCGCCTAGGTGCAGCCGCGTTCGCAGCAATACCACCAGTATATATGCAGGAGTGGGAGGAACGGTTCTGGTCCTCTGGCTTGCCGTTCCTTTTTCCTTCTTGTCCTCCTTCCCCTTCTATGCTGTGCTTTGATGTCCTTCTCGCCATATTCAGGGCCATTTGGTATCGTCGCCACTCTCGCTTGAGTGTCCGGGCAGTGCTCCGCGCTCAAGGACATTATAGATTTGTCGAATCAAAATGGTAGAATTTCATAATTGCGTCTCATCGTTGCTGGATGCCTTTGCACACGGGATAGGGATCATCAAGGTCCAGCGGCGAAGAAGGAAAGAAGAACGCATCGCTATAGACTCGGATCAAAAGAGCGCGGAGACGAAACTAAGCAAGTCGTTGAAGAGGAGCAGGCTGCACGTCAAAAATGCTTATGACCGTGACCTGTCCCGCCATGGTCAGAAATTTGCCGTTGGTGATGGTGAGCTCTATCTAACCATTCAAAAACAAAAGACTAAGGCTGTGGCTAGTCGAAGCACATTCTGCGCTCTCTGCAATCCTCTTTCGGCTCAATGCTGGCTTTGTGTCTGTTATTGAGCGCTTCAGTCGGGGCAGGAGCTCTCGGGCAGATTACCAGGCCCTTGTCAACCTCTCTGTCGCATCTCGCATTGAGGCTATCCAGGCATTTGAGCAGTTGTCCCAGAGACTGTCCAAATCGTCGCTTGACCTGGTGCCCGCAAATAACCACAGCACCAGCCCTTCACGCCATCGGGGTGGCCACAAGAGAAAGGATAGGAAAGACTCTTCTACCGCATCATTCTCCTCCAGAAATACTCGGTCCAAGAGTGCGCCTGAACTGTCACTGACCGCTTTGGGACCAGCAACTACGGAAGGCTGGGTTCGTCCAAAACCTGGAAGGAAATGTCGCTCGGCCTCCATCACAAAGGTCGCATCGTCGACTTCTTCGTCTCCCAAGAGAACAGGCCATAGAGCTCGGCCAGCGCCTCCAGCTCGAGCACACACTACACCGGCAGCTCCCCAAAAGGCCATCATGCCTGCCGTGCCGCCTCCGCAAGCACCATCACCGGCTTCGAGAGCGAGACCTGGAGACCGAAAATCATTCATGTCCTTTGCTTCCGGCAGCACGAAGATCGGTGAAATCCCAGAGCACAAGTGGCTTCGGCCGTCGATGTTCGAGACTGAGACGATTCAATTCCCGGTCACGGCCTATTATCCCATGCAGCCATATCACGAGCCTGAAAAGCCACGATCTCGGCTCATGAAGTTATTTAGGAGATGAGGATGCAAATCCGTATTTTAGCATTGGCGTTATTGGTTAAGCGGTTGTCTCGGGCTTGGAACTTTATGATCATGACGATAATGACTGGGGGTTACTTGGAGTTTTGCTATACTTGTTTTCCGGGCCGGGGGAGGCGCCGGGGGGGGGGGGGGTCTCAAACGACTTGAATTCAAAAGCCGCAACTAATGATCGTAGCAGAGAATTGTAGGATAAGACCCCTGGATAATGCCGAAGAATAAAGATTGAACCATATATTATATCATCCATGCAAACGTAGGCATCGATATCTTGGACCGGCGGGGCAATCCGTGAAGCAAGCCAACATACCTGCCGTATTCAATGAAGGGCAGGATGCGAAAAGCTTGGATGGCGCGACTCCGATCCTGATTACCCGGGAAGCCGGAGTGCTTGCAAACCTACGTACCTACATCCTCCGTACCTAACGAATAAAAACCCGAGGTACCTGAGTTGAAGTAAGGTAGCAAGCTCTTGTGGAGAACGCTTCCCGGCCATATACTTTTGAGCCGGTGCAAGGTTGCTGTTATCTCTCTTATCATATATCATATCAGAAATCCATTCCCGTAAACCTGGACTGTCTTGCTGCGTCATCATCGCGCGTGGGCCAAAACTTGCCCTGATCTCCTGCTTCTTTGGTCGAAGCGCCTTCAAAGATGACTGACTACTCCGCAATAATGCTCACCGTGCCTACCCCATGCATGGTACAGCATTGTCGTCGATGACAATTATTATCGGGCCCGGGCAGAGCTCACGGGCATGGCTGGCTATGCCGTAAAGGCCCTTCGAAAGGAAGCTGGATTTTCCCCACCCATGATAGTATAAACAGGTAGGTTGGCCTTCGCATTTCTTCCGTCTGTTCTGTCCGTAAAATAGCCTCTCTCGTTGAATGATCATGATTTGCTCTGTTTTTGCCCTGCTGGCGGCAAGTGCCTCTGTCACTCTTGCTCAATTCGTCACACCACCTACGGATCTGATCAATGCCACTGGATATTATAACACCTCTGTGCGATACAAGGAGGTTCCCACGGGAATTTGCGAGCTAAATCCAGATGTCAAGTCATATTCTGGCTATGTTGACGTCGCCGAGAACCAGCACATCTTCTTCTGGTCAGTTTATCAAATTCCTCGTATAACCGTGACTTATCTCCTGCCAGGTTCTTCGAGGCACGCAATGGAGCTCCCAGTGAAAGTCCACTGACGGTTTGGATCAATGGCGGCCCTGGCTCTAGCTCCATGATTGGACTTTTCCAGGTATTCCTCAATTTGCAAGTCTGAACTTGCGTCCGCTAAGCCGTCGGTTAGGAAAACGGACCTTGTAGCATCGACGAGAACGGCGAGGTGGTGAATAACCCCTACTCGTGGTCTAATGTATCCAATATGCTATATATCGACCAGCCTACCCAAGTTGGCTTCTCTTATTCGGTGCCCGTCCCTGGTTACATCTCAGACTCTGGCGGCGACAACATCATCGTTCTGCCCGATGCTACCTGCCCAGACTATGCTGAGGGATATGGAACTTGTGCTACTTACAGCTACCCGAGTATGTAGATTAAGCAGCATTGCTACCTTAACCCGCACTAACACCGAAGCAGACGAGACGCTGACCGCAAATTCAACGGTCAATGCTGCAGAGAACTTCTGGCTCACACTCCAAGGTTTCATGGGAGCATTTCCTCAATATTCCAGGCAGGGTTTCCATTTCAGCTCAGAATCATACGGTGGACACTATGGTCCTATTTTCAATGATTTCATTGAGAAACAGAATGCTCTTAACCTCACAGGAGCCCACCATATCTCACTGGAAACGGTACTAATCGGAAATGGATGGTATGATCCCTTAATTCAATACCAAGCGTACTACAACTTTACCGTCTTCCCGGGAAACACATACGACTACAGTCCGTTCAATGCCAGCATACAATCACAGTTTTACAACAACTTGTATGGGCCTGGAAATTGCGTGGATCAAATCAAAGATTGCGCCGGTATGTTATATCCTCTTCTTCTGTTTGTCTTCTACTTTTTTGGGCAGAAAGTCGATATGAAGCGTTTCATATGTTTATTAAATATCCACCCAAAGAACGTTAGAAATGTTAGACTGCTTTGAAACGAGTACTAAAACAACCTATAGCGAGGGGGATCAACGAGATTTGTGAGCAGGCGGACAACTTCTGCGCCTACGAAGTCGAGTCTATGTACGACACATACCTCGGCCGTGACGAATATGACATGAGAGAGCTTGTGCCCGATCCATTTCCATATAGGTATTTATCCTCTATACCATACGATAATATACGCCCACTAACGAGTATCCAGCTACTACATTTCCTACCTCAACACACCGGAGGTTCAAGCTGCAATTGGAGCCTATCAAAATTACTCTGAATCCTCAAATTCTGTGTATCTGGCATTCACTGCTACAGGAGACGACAACAGAGAAGTAGGTACTGTAGCAGCCATCAAGCGACTCCTGGACCAGGGCGTTACCGTTATGCTTTATGCGTGAGTTTTCTTCCATACCAAAACCCGGGAGGTCCTACTGACAATTCGATAGTGGCGATGCGGACTATAATTGTAATTGGCTTGGAGGGCAAGCAGTATCCGAGGAAGTCAATGCCGCTGGGTTTGAATGTGCAGGCTACACCAACGTCACCACTTCCGATGGTGTTGTCCATGGACAAGTCAAACAGGCAGGCGCCTTCTCTTTCGTGCGAGTGTAAGAGTTTCCCAACCCTGAAATCAAATGGGCCATTTATATTGATTTAATCTCTAGCTACGAATCAGGTCATGAAGTAAGACTTTAGAAATGAAGCATATTAGCATGTCAACTAATATACGATAGGTGCCCTTCTATCAGCCAGTAATGGCTCTCGAAATCTTCGAGCGAGCCATAACCGGCAAAGATATAGCTACTGGAACCATCACGCCTGCAGCTACGTATTTGACTGAGGGAACCCAGTTCTCTGAGTATCGAGAAGGTAACAGTACCATTCAATTCGATATCTTGCCTACCAATTCTACCTACAATACAACGACCAATGCGCCAAACTCCATGTCGAAGCGAGGCTTGAAGAGTAATCTATTTGGTAGGCTCAGTCACTACGGAAAGAAGTTCAAGCCCTGAACTGGGTAGATCGAGAATGGGAATAATTAAACAGCACTGCCTAGTCTAGTTTCCTAGCATCTGCCCCAGATTTGTCTGGAAGAATGGAAATGAGCCCTCCATAAATAAATAATATCTGATCGCAAACAAGGACTTTAAATACCTTGCATAATGCTCCTCTCACGTGATGAATAGATGCGGATTCTGGCATAAAATATAGTCACGTTTTTTGCATAAAGTTAGAGTAATAGTAGGACATGAAACTAGCATGACAGTATTTATAGGCTGATTCTGTTGTTGGGTAGCGATCCACTGACAAGAATCGATCCATCCTTCATAACAATGACCATTATGTTGTTATACTAGTGCATATGAAGATAGTCGAAATCATGATTTGGGCCGACGATTTGTACCAGACAATGACCTTAAATTAGATGTTTAGGGTATGATTTTGATCTTAACTCCAATGGATTTATTGGATCGAATCCAACCACAAGAAAATCCCTCGACTTGATGTGGTTCTATTTTGATCATGGGGTTGGAATCAAAACCAACCCCGATTTCCACATACGGGTAGGTAGAACGAACATCGCTGGGGAAACGAACTTGTACGGCTGGCGGAGTATCCAATGAATCTACCTTGACTTCTTAAGACTAAGGGAGCGTGAGCGTGGTTCAGAATAACGATGCGACAGCGGATTGGGTCCTAATGCAACACATCTGTACCTGGATGTTCAGGTTACGTCTTACGTATTTTAGCCGCAGTAGTGGAAGCACACCCGTGCCTTGTGGACACCAGCTAACTAAGAGCCAGCCTAGAGTATGAACCTGAATCCCACAAGTTCGCCACAGATGCCCTTAGTTGAACGTAACAAATGATACGGATTTGGCGAGTTTTACCTCCTAACAGCCGTTTTGATAGTTGGCCAATGGAACTGGTTGTAGTAAAATCGCCTAGCTCGGGGCAACCTGTGGCAAATATAGGAAGTGTGGTGCCAGGTTTGACACCATCGTGATCATGATACACCCACATGTGTGTGGCTCTGGAAACTGTACTGGTTGTCCTGTCCGTAAATAGATAACCACAGATTGATGGTGTCAAAGAAACTCTTTTCATTTTCACATGTTCACGGGATGCTGCGAGGCCGAACAACGGTTTGTTCGAAGGCCCAAGGAATGCGAACATTTCATGCAGTATTTGGTCTACTTAGAGTCTCTCACATGCAGATATCCACCAGCGGGGCTCCAGTAACTGGTGGAAGACGGATAAGCCCATGAGATCTCGAGTAGATATCACTTCATTGCTTTAACGGTCTTGATAGGTATATTCCCGCCCCAAAAATGGCCGGCCACCAAAGTCAGATATGACTCAGGCACGCGTGGGGGTTTTGGCAAGGCTGGGCGCGCGCAATTCGATGGACCTAGATAGACATTGTGTATCACACTGGAACACACCGTACAGATCTTGAAGATTGGTTGGAATATCGCAATATGAGAAGGTTTAGTAGAAAGAACACAGGGACTTTCAGAAGCAAGCACTAGCCTCTCGGAAGCTCTGGATGGAGTCCCGGCCATCCAAGGTTAGATGTTAGAGTATCAGAGTTTAGGCGTCGTACGAGAGCTGGCCTTATCTGCCATCCCGAAATGAAGACCCCAAATGTCTCCGGTATCTGCATCTTGTGTATCTGTCCAGTACCTCCTGTCGCAGAAGCAAACAAGTCAATTCCATATGCGGCACCAAAAACAAACTCACGGAAGATTTGATGGCCATCGGAAGAATGTTAGGAGCTCGACCAGACCAGCAGAAGTGTGATCCCGCGGGATTTTCGGCCCTTCCAGGAAGTGAGTGAGTGCTCTGATTTGAGCCAGGGAAAAGAAAAATCTTCGATGATGCATAGCCATGGATTTACGACGTGATGCGCAGCAATGGGCGAACGGGATGTGCGAGAAGCATGGCATGAGCTCTGATAGGCCATCGGGCATGGGGGCAGCTGTCAGATATTCACGCAGTCTCTCCTTTTTAGGGCCCTTATCAAAGCACCCTGTGGAAAGCGACTCCGGGAGTTCGAACTATGGCGTTGTATCCTCAATCTAGCCCAGGACAATGCTTCTGCTGGCACTGGGCGATTTCAACAAGTGGCAGCGGTACATCTCTTTACCTCGCCGGTGTCGGTCCTGTCATGGTCAAGCAATCGCTTGCCACGAGCGCTGCGGCGATCGCAGTTGCAAAGGCAGCGGTAGCATACATGTCATAGAGCACATGGTAACTGGGTCCTTCTATCTGCACCCAATCCCTATCCGTCTAAGAATCCCCAAGGACTGTAAGTTTCGGCATCCACGCTCACCCCCGAGCACTTCGTCGCAGGGGGCCAAACACATCTCGGAGCTTTAGGAGATGCCTGAAACTCTATCGTTCCAATGGGTGTGCGACGGCAAGACACTCGAAGTGAAGCCATTGATGCTGTAGTAAGACTCCTCTCGAGAGAAGCCTGGCTCGGGTCGGCTCGAGTGAGTGTGTGCAGTGGTTGGCCAAAACGTCTGAGCTCGATGCGCCCACAATTGGCTGCGCGACAGTTGCATGGCGGTGCGCGACCGAGGGGTGTGGCATGGGGGTGAAATTGATAAGGCCATGATGATGAGGATCCTTTGGCCAGAGGGTTAAGTGGTCCAGAGCAGCGCGCCCAGGGCAACCTTCGCGTGGGCATGCAGTGTACCGTACCAGCGGCTGCACTGGATCGGTGTCGGCATTTGGACCGTCTGTACTGTATCGGCCAAATGGGTACGGGAGAAGCCCTGCGTCAGTTCATCATGAGAGGGCAGTATTGCGACTCTCCTTGGCACGGAGCGAGGGGCGAGGGGGAGAGCGGAGGGATGAGGAGAATGCGGCCATGGCTGGCTGGCTGGATGCGCTGGCTGTCATGTCTGTTCGAACACCCGCCGGCCTGCCCAGCCCAGCCAGGCCAGAAGTGTAGGTACATCCGCGCGTGGAGGCAGCGATGGGACCACCCGCACCCCTGAGCCTGCTTATCTCGCTCCACCCTTCCGTCACCCACGACCACCCACGTCCGATGCTGTTGCGGACGCCGTTGGCTGTTGATAAACTTGCATCGCTGTTCAAGTATGTGTGGCCATCAACCAACCCACCCACACCAATCTTTGCAGGCCCGTGTCTACAGTATAGATACGCCGGTACCTTCACTCGAAGGTGCTAGCCTCATGTGCTGAACAACGTCGCTCCTCCATAACGCCGCCGCGACCCCCAGAACTCATATGACAGACGAGCTCAGCAGCCCAAAGGCACTCTGCTCAACTGCGCTGCCCCATTATCGTTTGATCTGCAGCTTCATGCCGGCTCTTTCCCTCTGGAGTCATAGATTCGGCATCCTCGACCCCACGGACGACACCCACTATGAGTTTCCCTCCGCGCCGTGAGATGGCTGCGGATGCCTCGTCGGACGACTCGCATCTCCCCAAGGGCGACTGCCGGTTCATCCTCCTTCACCCCGAGGTCAAGGGACTGCGCTGTGCCTGCGTTGGATTTGCTCTCAACCGCTCAATACCTGGAAGCACTTGTGACTGTGGACATCAGGCCTGCTATCACAGCACGGAAAAGGAGCCCCCAGTGGATTGGCAGGAACTGGAGATTTTAAAGAATAAGATATCATTACTGGAAGATCAACTCGATAGGGAAAGGCACGGAGGCCGAGGCGGCCTTGTCGATCGACTCGGCAGATTGGAAGAACTGGTGGACAAAAGCAATGCCGAGAATGAGACTGATGTCAAGGGCTTATATCGTGGAATCGGCGGTCTTTGGTATAACGTCGGGCTCTTGAACAAACGTGCTCAGTATTACGATGACCACTTCGAGGGCCTAGTCGACGGGGTCCAAAGAATACAGAATCGGTTGATTGAAATCGATGATGCTTCCATGAGTGTCGAAGAACGTGTCGAGGCATTGGAAGGCTCGCGATCGGTGTTTTCCACTGGAGGCAGAGAGAGGAAGGCTTCGACGCCCCCGTCCATCGAATATCTGCCTGAAACCCCATGCTCTTCAAGGCAAGATGAAGGAAGTGCAATATCGCTACAACTCGTTCACAAGCCTGTTGTATGCGCGCCGCTTGAGAATGTCCAGCAGGCATGGACCGTTCATATCTCGCTCATGCCCTCAGCCTCCAACCCGTTCCCCTTTGAAAAGGACACTGCCGCCTACAAGCGTTGCCTTTCTCGCGGTCTTCATCGGGTCGTCGCGGTCCCAGGCACTGACAGCTATTCGTTTGTAAACGCGGTCAGCGAAGCATTCTCTGATATACTCCTGGGCCGGGCATGGATGCCTTTGGTTGCGAAACTGTGCGACGTCGAGACCCTTCAAGGACTCCCAATGCTGAGGGAGTTGCACAGCGACTTGATCAACAAAGATTACGACGTCAACTTTCTCAAGCAAAACTGTGCCATTCTGAACAGTGCTGGCAAGATTGATCATCTCTATGTGGCCATGATTGGCGCAACGCTCTCCTGGGCCGACTTGAGGCACTCTCCATGTTTTTTAAAAGGTCTTGAATCTTGTTGGGAGTATGAACCTTACTTGGATGGTCCCTGCAGCGAGCCCGATATTTTGAACTGTTCTGAGGGCCAACTCGGGACTCTGGAGAACCAACCTGCGGCTGGCGATATCACCATTGTTCCTCGGTGGTCATCTCCCAATTCCCGGCTGAAGCGAACATCATCAGAGATCTCGAGAGCTGCGAGCTTCGGCTCTTCAGCAGAGGCAGAGGTCACAAGAGCAAAAATGCGACGTCAATGTGCCACTACTAATGTCGAGGTGGTTGAGAGACGGGCAGAGGCAGTATGACCACAGCGAGCACGATCATTAGACTATGCTATACCTTCTTTATTGTACTTGAACTCTTTCGATGCCTGGAGTTTGGAGACCGGCGTATAGATGGAAAGAGACGATACCTGCCCGAAATGGCACCATAGGCGTTTTCTCTTTTAGGGGGGTTGTATACCCTTTTCAGCATTTAGAATAACCGCGAGATGGAAGCAGGTGTGGCAGGCCTGCCCTCAACGTGGATCCGTACCTCTAATATAGTATATGTTTTTGCTGTATCGCAATTCACGAGCAACGTGCCATAATTATGTGACTGCATCCAGCATTGATTAGAGCTTCGTAACTGCGTGACCTGCGGGACTGAGCGCAACGCTGGGTTGTGTCGCATACAAACAACCGGCTTGGTGGTATGGTGAAGTCGCGACTTAGAGCTCAACATTCGTGCACAAACAGGGCATTTCAACCTGGAAACCACAACGCTTTGGGAAAAATCGAAGAAAAAATATATTTATTCATTTGACATTCAATGAGGAGATAGTCTTACGTTTGCGGAACCACAGCCAATAGATTAGGGATGAAAAGCAAAGCAAGCCGTTGAACAAGCGCTCTGTTATCGAGGACATGGCATTGTGAAGGCGGAGACCCTGCCTCACATCCCGCACCATGACGCTTGTCTCCTAGTCCCTGTAACGGCACGGCACTCCAAAAACACCACACCATACTCCACACTCTGCCTACCGGATTTCTTAGTGCGACTTTATACAATACAACATTTCCAGCACGTCTGCCCTCAGCCTCAGCCTCTGCCTCTTTCAAACTGGGCATCCGCTTTTCGTATTTTCCTTCACTGAGCAGCCTCCCTCTTCTTCCAAAACTGCGGGCCGACCAATCTCCTTTGTAACGTAACTTCAACCTCAGCCAGGCCGTTGACCACTTTCAGCAAGCCTCGTCGAAGCACCTACGGCACCATATAGATGCGCCCTATCTCAGCCTCTCCAAAACCATGTCGCCAAGTACGTAGTTACCTCTGAAACCACGACGCAGACATTGTGCTTGCGACTTCCTCCTGATGTACTCCGCTCCGACTTCGAATCGACTCCAACCTGTGCCCCGCCCTCCAAGATGTCCGACTCCTCCCCCACGAAGCGGCGAAAGACCAGGGGTCTCTTCAGCATGGAGTCCAGAAATACAACCTCAAATCGTGAGCCCATGATCGCCACGACTCAATAGGTCATGATGCTAACTGTACATTCTAGTGACATGGCCTACCAGCGACGCGAAGCGACTTCCCGTTGAGATATTCGTCATAATTGCGTCCCATCTTTCGCGGCAAAGCATCCAGAGCATGCGACTGGTTTGCAAGGAATTCGAAGAAAAGATATCCGAGTACTTATTCCGAGTGGTCGTGGTACCCTTCAAGCCCGAAATCTACGGCATCACACCGGAACCAAATCATGGAGGCATGTTGCACGAAAATGATATTCTCAAAGGCTCAATAATGCTTCAGGATAAGGGAATGCGAGTTTTCCAGGGGTTTGGGCAGCATATTAAGAGATTTGCCTTATCTTTCGAGTTTGATGAAGACAAGCTAGCTCGACCGCCCGTTAAGAGTGACCAGGAAGCGATCACATCTTTTTGGGGCATCTATCGATGGCCATTCAAATCGTATAACAGATATTCCCAGCTCGAAGGACTCGAGCAGACCGCAGATGAGACAAGAACCATGGCCAAAGCCTTAAGATTCATTACGAACGCCTCTGAACTTGGTCTGTCTGTTGACGGTGGCCTTGGTTGGCTAGCCGGACCTGATATCAACATGGTGGTGCTTGAGCGGGATGGGAGTGTACCAGTCTTCGGCGAGTCGCGCTTCCCCTTAGATGATGCCTCGAACGTAGAAAGAATACGCAAGGCCAAAGCTCGAGCTGCCAGATTCTCTGGTACATCCTTTGAGGACACAACTACTAGCAGCGAGTGGAGTGCGCTGGAGAGGATGCTTGCTGAGGCTGGCTATGGCGGCGCTGACCTCGAACGCTCAGTGCAAACCCTTTTAGATAGTGAGAGGTTTGGAAGCACCACAGCGTCCTCTCCTTCTACGTCCACTCAAACGACTTATCCTGCATTTCGGCGCATGCAAAAGGGACGATTCTCGAATGGCCGTCCTGCTCGGAGCGTCTCAACTTCTATCGCTGCTCAAAATCTCAATGCAGCTACAATGTCTCTGCTTTTGCCGAGCACCACCCCAAACACATCCACACAGGTTGATTCAATGCATGATATTGCAGATGATGCGGATGTTGAAACCCCAGGCCAAGAAGTCAGCAATCAGAACCTCGTGGCTTTTCCTGTTTCAATCTCGGACGACGACGACGACGACGACGACGACAATGCCTTTCAGATTATCACTGATAATTCACATCCAGCAATCAAGACTGAAGTGTGCCCTTTAAAACCAAATGATCTTACAAATGCTCAGAAAGAGATGCTCCTCGAGATGGAGTGGGCGCAGAGAGCTTTCATGCAGTCTTATGCAATAGCCATAATTGACAATCCTGTCACATTCCAGAATATTACCACCCTCACGATCGCTCGGTTACCAAACCGACATCTACCTATTCTTCGCAGGGAAGACTTCTGGGACAGCCTTCCACGAGTCAATAAGCTGTCCATTGCTGTTATCCCAGACTGGCGTGAGGTGGTTAAGTTGCCGACTAGCTGGGTCCAAGACAGCCGCGTTGAACCTTCGCAATCTATCACTGGTGTTTATCAACTCCTTCAAGACCAGATCTCAAGAAGAAAAAATATTGAGGCCGTACACTTTGAGTGGTTGTGTGGAGGCGAGGAATCTCCAGGGATATTCTCGCGCAACCAACATGTCCTCGCTGCTCCTCTCACCTCCAAAGCTCCCGAGATGGTCAACCGACGTCAGCAAACTCAGATCTTGACACTGCCATACGTCAAGCACTTGTCTCTGAAAAACTGCTGGATTAGCCCCCATGTAATACTACAATTCGTTTCATCTCTCAAGCATGGTCATTTGGAAGGACTTCTCTTGGACTCAGTATCGCTGTGTGCACCTGTGTCTAATAATGCGCAGCCTAACATCCTCACCGGCCATGCCAACAACAACCATGCTGCGCAGAATGCTCATTTACACGTTCAAGCTGTAGCTAATATTGGAGTTGCAAATGGATTTCCAATGCTTGCCAACCTCCATCACCTACAAATGCATCACGCCCAGCAACTGCATCATCCTGGCCAAAATGTGCCTCCAGCGCCAGTGGTTATTGCTCCACCTGCAGCTCCCCAACCTCAAAGTAATCAAAAATGGTTCGATCCTCCACGCGTTGGCTCGTGGCCACACGTCATCGATAATCTTACTCCTGGGGAAAGACTGGCACATTTTCGGCACGCTCGAGACCTTGGCCCAGAACCACCAGCTTCAAAGCCAACACATCTCAAGAAACTTGAATTCAGGTCTTGTGGCTATGTACGACTGGCTTTAGATATGGATCAATCAATGTTTGATCCTCCAGATGCCCCAACAGCTAACACGACTTCCTTCCTCAAGCGCATGAATGATATGGAGGGGGTGATGATGAAACCAAATGACCCTTATCTGGGTGTCATAGCAAATCATATCCAACAAGTAGAGGAGACTGCTTTAGAGAATGGATGGTACATGGAGCTTGGCTGGAGCGGCGATCAATGGGCCACTTTGACTACTGAGGCTGCCGCTGACGGTGTCCGCTCGCCAGGCCAGGGTCGCTTCTCTGGCGTTATCGATGTAGGCAGTGCACCATAGAAGTTGGGATATATTAGCTTTCTAATATCGTCGCATTCACAACACAATAGCTATTTCCATGCACAATGTCTTCATTTGTATGCGATCTGGAACGATACTGAGATACAGTCAGTCAGCATTGAGCACTTCCTTGAGTTGGAAGCTATGCTTCATTCAACAAAGTGTCTTCGTCAAATCTGTATATGACGTTTTACAGCAATGGGTCAGAGTTGGGATCGGGCATTCATTTGGAACTGGGAGGCATACTTCATGAAACTGGAAAAACCATTTCATTGAGGCATACAATCTGTAATTTAAAATCACTGTAGATTATATTCAAATAGATCAGCAAGGTGGAGAGCTCATCATGCAATAATGGTAACCTCTCCAGTATCCATCCCACTGTGCCACAGTAGACAAGGAACAAAGCACCTGTCCCATTTCGACAACTGGGGCAAGAATGCATGACCGGTCTGAACAATTGCATGAAACTGACAATGGTATAGTTGGAAGAAGCAGCTTTTTGTTGTTCTACGTGACCAGCCTTTTGCCAGCTGAAATACAAGCCATCCGAGAGAGAAAAGCCCGTTCAATTGAACACTCCATGATGCCCCTTGCTAATACCGAAATACCCAGCCATAAAAACATCATCTAAGCAGCAGTGATAGCACGACGCTCACGGGCACCGCGTTGTCTTGAGGTCAAGTGAGCCTCACGTCCAACAACAGCCTCCGACTTCTGGACAACCTCCTCACCCTCGGTCAAGATTAATTCGATGTGGCATGGGTTTGACATGTATGGGTTGATCTGCGTACGGTCAGTTACATAGGCTCTCAAAATCGTTCTCTGGGGTCCTTACACGACCGTGGGCACGGTATGTTCGTCGGCGTTGCTTTGGTGCTTGGTTGACTTGGATGTGCTTAACGATCAGGTTTCCGGTATCGAGACCCTTGGTGTCTGCGTTGGCCTCGGCGTTCTTGAGGAGTCCGAGAAGGAACTCGGCGGACTTGACTGGCCATCTAGCGCGGGAGACACCGAATTGCTTTCCTGTAAAATTCACCCTATCAGCCCCAGCTCGACAACCACTGCTTGCATGCTTTCCAAATGGTCTGGAACGTACCCTGAGCAGCACGTCCGGTTCCTCCAGCGTATCTTCTCATTGGGACGGCCTCCTTGTGCTCCTGAACATTCTCGAGGAACTTGATTGCTCGCTGCAACTTCCAGCCGTTGATGGCTTGCTATTGAAATGTTAGGAATCATGCTCGAGGCCAGTACGCTTGCAATTCAACTAACAGCAGTCTCCCGGGTGTTCTTGAAGGATACACGAAGGTAGGCACCGCGAGCGCGGGCAGACTTCGCAGGGCTAATGGCTTCTGCGGCGTAACGGACCTGTAGCACGTAGGGTCAGCATAGGGTCTATGGCGTTTCTTTTGCAAGCTGAGGTTCGAGAAAATTTGCTGGAGATCGGGGGAAAATCGCAGAGATTTAGAAAGCGCTCCTGAGACGAGCATTGCGTTCTACGGACTCGAGATTGAGGGACCATCTGGAGAAGGATGCGATATGCTTCAGCGAGCAAAAGTTCGAGGCACGATCTCCAGACAGATCCGACGTTCTGAAGCGACCAAAGGTTCGAGATGATGGATCTGGAGAGGGATAGGATAGATGCGCGAACGTAGAACGTACCATCTTTGCGGTGTTGGTGGTGATGCTCCGGTGTTGGTGTTGTCGTCGTCTGTCGGTGGAAGAGGTTCACTTCTCAAATTTTGCAGATTGCCAGTGTGGGAAAGCTAGCGAGGTCCACGCCTGAAAAGCGATAGCGAATCAAAACACCCCTTGTCCAGAGCCCTTTATGCCTGAGGCAACAAGGCCACGAGCAATTTTCTTCCACGCTCAAGGCTCAGTCACGCTTTCGATGGTCACGCGAGCCACGGTATCATTGGAGGGAGGCCTTTGTTGGTGGGTTTCCGACCCCATCACATCACCGGCACAAGCAATGAATAATGTCCTCAAATTGCTGGTCTCATCTGTGCTGTTGTGGTCATAATTTAGACACAGACCAGCAGGCTTGCCACACTCATCAGTGCGAGGACAGTCATTTAATTAATCCTCGTCCCTGGTTAGGAAATCACCGTATACTGGAGCCATTCAAATAGTACCACTTCTTCTCACGTCACGGCACAACTGGGCAAATGAACTTAGCGGTTTGATTATTCTGGTACATACGGTAAGCTAAAGCATCCCACAAGCGCATAGATCCTCGAGTAAAGAAATCCGATTCAATCTAGTTCCTGTGTTTTTAGGATCAATATACAACTTCTTCAATTCGTGGTTTCTGTTGCTGCTGCCCCTCTCCAGCTTAGAACCACTCTCCTCCAAGCCATCGGTTAAAGAAATCCAACGAGTTTTCGGGTTGGTCCATTGGAACCATGTGTCCAGCAGCAAAGACCTGCATGAAGGTGAAGTTGCCGCTGGACTTAATCTTTCCGTACTTGTCATCGCCGAGGGACAAGTCCTTGATCTCAGCCTTGTTGAAATCCTTCTGTCCTGGCCACTCGAGCGACTCAGTCCAGGCTTGGTTACCGAGCCAGTTGCAGCTATCAGGTTGTCAGACACAATTCTAATGGATGCTGTGGCAGACGTGTAGGTGTACTTACATGAAATCGGCATCACCAGCATAAATCAACACAGGGATCTGCTCGATGATGCTAGGGACAAGGCGGTGGAAAGGCTGCATCCAGTCGCCTTGGAAAAGGAAATTTCGGTTAATATCGAAGTTGCAGCTGTCATAGCTGCTAACTTCAGCACCAAGGGATGCCATGACATCTTTCTTGTTAAGGAAGTCACTGATGTAGCCTAGTGCAGAGTAGCAAAGGTTGCTAGTGTCCTCACACTTTCCACGAACATCATAGACGTTCTGACCAGTCTTTTGGTATGGGCCGAGCATTGCCTGCTCACGTGGTCAGCAAAACTCAAGTACAATTCGGTGGAGGCTTGACAACAGGCATTCAAAATATGAAAGGCAAAGAGAATGGATCAATACGAACATTGTTGCAGTAGATGGCAGCAGGGACACAAGACCAAACGCTCTCACTATCGTAGCAGTTTTGAATGAGACTTTGGCAACGTGGAAGAGCATTGTCCATTGCCTGACATTCGCCAGCGTCAAGAACGGCAGGCCAGCCTCCATCACCGCAAGCCATTGGTCGGTAATGTTCATACTGGGTCAATGGATCCGTAAGACCATTACCGATAAGGACAGACTTGAGGTTGATGTTGCGCTTCTTGTGTGAGAGAATCTCGGAAGTGAAAACTGGAATATAGTGGCCAGCATACGATTCTCCGGCGATGTGGAAGTCCTGCTTCGCGTACTCTGGGAACTGCTTGAAGAAGAGAGTCAAAAGAGCATAGACGTCCTTGCCAGCCGCGACAGTGTTGCTAACTGAGCCGCCACTGTAGGAGTAACCAACGTTGACAGGTTGATCCAGGAAGATAACGGAAGCATTTGCGTTCCAGGAGTAAGGATTTGAGTGGAGCTTGCCGCTCTTATCAATGGAGGCTGGGCCGAGCTCGAGGAAAAGACCGGTGAGCGAAGAGCATCCAGGGCTGAACAGAAATTAGCAAACCTTTATCCACATCCAGCGAGAGTGAACAATAAGACCTACCCTCCATTTAGCCACAGAACAACAGGGTCGTTCTCAGGATCATTTCGGGATTCAAAAAACCCTAGGATTCGGTTAATGGTTGATGCTAGGCAACACGAGAGAAAAGCACTTACAGTAGAAAAGATGTTTATCGTTGTCCTCGTCATCCAAATAGCCACTGTATTGCTTCACAGTATCGACACCTAGCTTGGATGGATCGACCTTCTTAGCTCGCAAATTGTATGTATCGAGCTTTCCGTCGATCTCTCGTTCCTTCTCGCCGTTTGAGTTCTCGATCCAGACGCTTTGGACGTCGGCACCCTTGACGACGTAATCCCATGTGCTGTCGGGCTTGCGAGTGTTTGGCTTAGGGGCAGAGAAGAAGGTAGCCTTGTCCATGGCCTCAGGGAAAAGCATGGCAACTTCGTCCCAGACGTTCTTGGCCTCTGCCGTCATGTCCTTCATCGCATCCGAGAGGGCATGGAGGGGTTTCGCCCACGATTCGGAGGCAGGCTTCGCAGCCTCGAAGGTGTTCTGAAGCACCTGCTGCATCGAAGCAGCAGATGCAGCGCCAATAAGCGCGGTGGAAGTGAGGAGCTTCATGGTGGTGAAGTCCAGTGACAGTGTTGTTGAGGTACCAGGTCGGGATGGAATTGGCACAGAAATGCAGTGGCAGGGTTGAGGAAACTGGAGTTGCGGCAGATGATGGAAGAAGACAACGAGATAGAGACTGGATCACGACAGATCCGTGCAGTGATGAAGTATGAGAGAGAACGATGGAGGACTGCGTGGTTTCATGAGCTGCCCTATCTAGCTCACCTAGGTAGCTTTCGGTTGCTATGGAGCTACTAAGAAACCCTGTACATATCCGACCACCGCCCACTGACGTCGTACCTGAGGGTGCCTGGCCTGGTTGGTCGTGCTGATAAGACAAGACACGACTGTTAAGACAACAAGGTGCTGCATACAGTACACTTGGGACCACATGATCCGTCCTTTGCTCCGCGCTCCACAGTCGTTCCCTCGATGTTAGCCGTGGCGCATGTGCTGCCAGCGACTTGGAGGACGTGTTTTCCAGGCTTGAAACCCGAAACGGCTGGCTGGGAGCCTGCGACTTCGACTTGACTTGCCTTGCCTTTCGTTTGACTCAGCGTCACGACTCATGGGTGTTGCTAGGGCGCTGAGGTGTGACAGGACAGAGTCCAGTCGAGAGTGACTCTCATCACCACCTTCATCGGTGTCACAACAATCTGGCGCATCTCCTGTCCTGCACTGCACTACACGGCTCTGAGATGCTGAGAATCGGCCAGTCAGTCGGGTTGGGAACCCCTCTATATGATGCGTCATACCCGCTCCCACCACAGCAGACCCAACTTAGCGAATATTATTATCAGTGAAGAAATATCTTCACGCGCTCCCCTTCTTCGCACCCTCTCACTTACTCATTCCCCCTGAACAACCCAAAGCCCTAGAGCAATAGCCAAAATGCCTATCAATCAACCCTCCAATCAGATTAAATTGACAAATGTCTCGCTCGTGCGACTAAAGAAAGCGAAAAAGCGCTTCGAGATCGCCTGCTACAAGAACAAAGTTCTGGAATGGCGCAGCGGAATCGAGACCGACCTCGATAATGTCTTGCAGATTCCTAATGTCTTCCTTAATGTCTCGAAGGGTCAGACCGCACCCACCGCAGACCTGGCAAAGGCGTTCGGCCCCAAAACCCCCGTCAACGACATTATCCTCGAGATTTTAAATAAGGGCGAACTGCAGGTGGGCGAGAAGGAAAGACATGCCCAGCTGGAGCGAGTTCATAATGAGGTTGTCAGTATTGTTGCAAGCAAGCTGGTAGATCCCAAGACGAAGAGGGTCTATACAACCGGCATGATCGACAAGGCACTGGACATGTTGAGTTCGCAAGGCTCGCAAGCACAGCAAGATAAGAGCGCCCCAGGAAGTGGAACTGGCACCCCAGCGACTGGCGAAGCGGGAGAAGCGAAGCCCAAGGCCAAGGAACATGTGTGGACTGGAGTCATTGCAACCAAGAGCGCGAAGAGTCAAGCACTAGAGGCCATGAAGGCTTTGATTGCGCATCAGCCCATACCTGTTGCCAGAGCGAGAATGCGCCTGAGAATCACTTGTCCATCAAGCATACTGAAGCAAACGACGAAGGCAGCTGGACCGAAAGATGCAGATGCGGGAGACGGCGAAGAGAAGACCAAAAGTACTGTGAAGGATCGCATCTTGAGTTATATTGAGCAAGTCGAGACTCAGGATGTTATGGGTTCGGAATGGGAAGTCGTAGGTTTCGTCGAGCCAGGAGCGTTCAAGGGACTTGGCGATTTCATCGGCGGCGAGACGAAAGGGCAAGGACGGGTCGAGGTTCTAGATATGGCAGTTACTCATGAGGACTAATTCTCAAGTGTTAATTGCAGATTTAGCGAGCATAGAAAAGGCGTTTGGATCTCCGTATTTGATATTACTTTCACCACATCACATTCGGACTTATGCAATACAGGCCAGGAAGTTTTGAATTTTGATGATTTGCTCAAATGAACCAGATGTATAGAAGACACCCATATGCCATACTTCATTCTGAATAGTGAAGCCATTTGCAACGCATTGCACCCATCGCGAGACCACACTCCATCCAGCCATAAACCCAAAGTAAAACGTTTAACCACCCTTCTTCTTGGAGACACCAACAGTGCGACCTCTTCGTCCGGTAGTCTTGGAGTGTTGTCCACGGACACGGAGTCCCCAGTAGTGACGGAGACCACGGTGAGCACGGATCTTCTTCAAGCGCTCCAAATCATCACGGAGCTTAGAGTCGACACCGTTGGCGAGAACCTGGGAGTCCTTGCCATCAACAATATCGCGTTGACGATTGAGGAACCAAGCTGGGATCTTGTATTGGGTTGGGTTTTGGATGATGGTGACGATTCGCTCGAGTTCTTCGGAAGTGAGTTCACCGGCACTTTTGAACATTAGCTACTGATTTCTCATTTAGGTCTGACACTCCATACCGCTTGTTGAGATCAACATCGGCCTTCTTGCAGACCAAGTTGGAGTAGCGGCGGCCGACACCCTTTATCTTGGTGAGAGCGTACATAACTTTGACCTGTCGATCTGTCAGTCACTGCATCTTTGGACAGCGTATATGTTGAGAGAAGCATCGGGTAGAGTTAGGGTAGAGAGAGATGTATAGCGCTCCCTCCACCTATGTCTTCCTCAACAGCCTCGATTGGAATGACAAGGAATTTCGCATCGCACCTTTCCATCGACGTTTGTGTTCAACAAACGCAGAATGTACTGGAAGTTGGACTTCTCGCCCCTGGTTACAGTCAGTTCATGATCAGGTTTCGCTCAAGACTGGCCGAATTTGGTTGCGCGCGAGATTGCTGGATTCTGGGAAGCATCGTGGCATGGCAGTTTATTCTGGTGCTAATTGTGAATGAAGGGTGGGAAGAACTCACGATACGAGAGACATGATGGGCGATTGTCTCGTTGTCGTTGTCGTTGGAGATCTTGAAATTCGAAGTTCAAAGAGAAGAGATCTTTCGTGTGCGCAGGCCCGCTTCTTTAGTGCGAAAAGTAAGCGACTCTTTGCGCCTGAGGCCTCGATATTCCTACCGAGAATCCATTTCTTCATTCATCCACTTTGGAAGAAATGTAGCTCTCGAGTCTCACAAGCACGATGCAAGCATTTCATACGAGCCAGTGCTACCCATGAGTGCTTCAGAACCAAACTATAGGTCAACCAAAAAAAAATTTACCCGCCCTTTTTACAACAACTTAGTATTAAACTATTTGTGTCACGTGTGTGTCATCACGTGCATTGTACCCTCCTACAACATGGGCAAAATCGACAGACACCTCAACTTAGTAGAGCAGGCCACCTTCCGAGAGCACCGAGAGCGAAAGTGCTGCCACTGAATCATTAATACTTAATAGTATTCCAATCCTATTCCTTTTGTTTCTCTGCCTTGCACCAAGCCCTTTCTTTTTGAGGAGCTTTTTACTTCCGCTGCACTGTCTCCTTCCAGAATATGCGTTCCTTGCGTGTGTTCTGTATTCCGTGTTCTTTGGCAGAGTTCATTTCCCACACTATTCGGATAAAAGTACAACCCAGCCTTGAATTTCTGTGAGTTCTAATCCTTGGTGAAGCATTGGCCCGTATACAGGTCAAATACAACTGATGTGCCTCCATCAGAAGAACGCTTGCTTTTTTCTGAGGTCTGCCTAGCATGAAACCATGGTCGTCGTGGAGTTCCTCAGTTGCTAGGTACATCTCTCGTAGCTGTTTTCAGATCCCTTTGTCCATGGACGTCTAACGGTTGCAGATGTGAATAGTCCGTGAAAAGAAAAGGAGTGACAATGGTGCCAGGTGCCCATCTGCACAAGTAGAAGGTCTTTGCAAATCAACCAGCTCTTACTTGTCCCTGGTAGGAGTATGTTCCCGTGATTATCGAGTCTATTTTCCACTGCGGTGCATGTCAAACTCGGCTCTGGTATCTAAAAAGCCGACTCTCTTCATTGGAAAGCCGAAGGCAGCTGGGCTTTATCTTCAATATTGCTCGAAAGGCCCGGCCTCGTCGTCCCGGTCTACAATCCCTTGGGGCCTCACCAATATTCTCACCTGATCCCACTACACGACCTTTACACCAAAGCTTCCTAGCCCGGAAGGCTCAGAGCATGTTCCCAAGCAGCGCATTCTTCTTTCTACGTCAGCGACGAGGGCACTGAATCACATCCTAGGTTTCACGGCTTGCACACAGCCTCCTTGACATCTTATTCCTCTACACAAGATGACTGAATGGCTGCGTCCGAAGTTTCAACGCACGCCGAGCAGCTTTCTTGACGAGGTTCCTAGCGATGTCGACCGTCCAGATCGCGTACGAGCATCTTCTAGGGTTTCTTCATATCTTGGATTGAGCCGTCCACCAACCCCTTCAGTCCCCCCTAGCGATATTTTCGGCAGCAAGGCTCCTCATATTGTCTATGAGAAGCCTTCTGTAGACCAAATGGTTGAGACTCTCAAGGTAGCGATGATGACAAAAGATTCCATGGAAGCACTTCATCCTCAGTACAACTCGAGCATTCTCCATACCTTGGAAGCATACTCTGACATGAAAGAGCAACTGGATGAGAAAGGTCGTATTATTGAAGAGATGAGGCAATGTCATACGAAAGAAAGGAAGCAATTTGAGGAAAGAGCAGCAAGTTGGAGGGCTAAGGAGGAAGACTATAAACTCGAGATGAAGCATTTGGAGGTCCTCCTTGCGAATACAGAAGGCGGTATGGAGAAGGTTTCAATGGCTCGCACCCATAGTATGCTTCACACAGAATCTAGGGACCGAGCAATCACTCCAGGAAAACGCAGCCCAGAGGCGCTCGCAGCCAGAATTAACTTACGGAATCGTCGTAATCGTTCAAAGAGTTTACAAAGAACGATGCCGCCTCCATCAATCCCACAGACAGACAGACAAAACACACCTGCTATTGAAATTTATGACGAGCAGGGCCTGCAGCTTGATGAAATGGAGAAGTTTTCAGGATCACCTCTTCAGAATCCAGACAACCTTGGGTTGGGTCTGATACCAGTCAACTCCAATGCTTCGGGACAGGAACACATCGAGACTGATCTCGGTATTGCATTCGAGTCTTCAGATAGCTCCACGTCAGCCAGTGACTCGATGGGTAGTTATAGCCGCAAGATCAAGGAGAAGCCTCTTCCAGCCATTCCATTCACATCAACCACCAGCAAGGGAACTTTATCTTTTCTCGACGATGCATTACATGAAGTACAGCTACCAAGCTCGCCGTGGGTTGAGGTAACTTCAGCTGACCAAAATTTCCCGTCTCGGAAAGGATTTTCTTACCGACCTGGAGACGATTCCCCAGAACTGTTTTCGACTGCTGAATTGCCAAGTGCTCGAGCAAAACCTGCCCCAGCATCAGGTCAACGGCGTCTTAGCCGCTCGGATACGCTCCAAAAAGGCCAACGGGATCTTTCTTCAGAGGTTGTCAAATCGACCCATGTGGCAAAACCACGACGAGCTAGACCTCAGACACTTATTTCAACGTCAGGCTCTCAATCGGGTCAGTCAGGAGCTCTACACTCTCGTGAAAACTCTTTCGATTATCATGTCAGTCGAGAAAATAGCTCCACTAGCAGTATTGTCACAGCTATTCGAGATAATTCAGGCCGTAGCAGTGCCGCTAGCGCTTACCAAAATCCTAGTAACCATCCAAGGTTGAATCGACATGCTGGAGGAAGTAGTGAAACTGCTGCCATAGCTGCCGCACGAGCTGTTGCATCTAGGTCGGGGTCAGCACATGGTGATAATGCTCTCCCAAAGTGGGCAAAGAACTCTTCCAACCGCCGAGAGGACGAGAGAAAACAAATAAGTCGGCATGCAAGTACGGAGACTTACGACCCTGTCAATCCACTGCTAGTGAGGAAATACCGAAAAGCTGAGGGAACATTCGAGTCTCGTCACCCTTCCCTTGACATGAAGGAATTAGCTGACGCATCGTCACAATCTCAAGGTCCATTGGAGAATAAGGAAGATCGTGAAAGGCGCGATATCCAACGTGACATTGCCTCGAAGTCCAATTCATATGCGCTATCCTTTCTGCAGAATGAGAATGAGGATGCGGCTGATCTACGCCAATGCTTGAATGAGCTTACTGCGGAGAACAAACAAGCTAATTCCGGCTAGTAGATAGCCATCTTGGTGCAAAGCGCAGAATTTGTATGCGAGGATGGATTCAGCTTGGCTTGCAGTAGACCATCTTGATAAAATTACAAATTTGCTATTGTGTTGGGTACATAAAGTGAACATCTTGGGTCACCCATGATAATAATCAAGGATAAGTAATATGATTGCCCAGCTTCATTCATTAATCACCAGGTTGTAATTGAAATTCTGAAATGGTGTATAGTGAGTTGTCGGGGATATCTATTATTATATGGCTTAAACTCTTTCCGACTTCACGTCGCTTGACTTTTTAACCGAAGCATGTTTACCTGCTGTCTTCCGCTCATGTACGTCGGACTGGAATAGGCCCATGTGCAACTATGCATGAATTTGGAAGGAATTACTTTGACTGCGGCTTGGTAAACGCTACTTCCAGCTTTGCATAGCGTCCTTCCAAGTCCAATGTGGGATATAATTAAGTAGGCCATGGTTAAGAGATAAGCAGCATCAGATCATTGCCTTCGAGCTCCGAAGCGTCAAACTGAGAAGTGGCAATTCACAAAATTCACTGGATCTTTGCTCGGCTGAACCATATATTTGCGCCTCCCGCAAAGTGTTAGATGGTAAAGCCACCCGGGCGCCTGGTTGTACTCTTGTCGAAATTTCCGAGAACCGCACCAGTTTACCAGTACTAGCTGGCGCCTCTAGGTGGTAACACCCAAGAGAACCCAGAATTTGCACCCGAGTTAGCCTGCAATTAATATATGGTCGAAGACAGCGACAGCGGCTAAGGCGTGACCACAGGCTCGGCAGTGATCTTGAGGGTCAGAAGTCCACCATGGTAGACACGGATGGGGCACTGGAACTTGTCAAGCTGTGCGAGAGTGTGTATATACGCTGATGGATCGAGCAAGTCCTTGCAGCAATAACGCTGCCAACTTCTGCCTACACGTGGTGGAAATAGAGACAATGCTGACAGCCAAACGAAGTGGAACCTGGCGTATGTTTGGTAGCATGTGACTTCCCAGGCGGTTGGATTGAAGGGATACGATACCTTGCTCCTTTTATGCATACTAGAGATAAGTTTATACCTTACTAGGGTAAGACGTATAAAACCACACGATAATTCCTAATATCTGCTGTATTTGTAGCACGGTAGAACGCGATTGGGAGATTGAGTTGATCCTTGAAAAACTCCAAGCCACGATATATGGAACAGGTTCAGCGGGATTTGAATCATATACAGAGGATGTTATCTATCCATCAGAGATTGTAGCTCAGGTATTGTAGATCCCGTCGGCAAAGTGGCAAGTCTTTGTGGTGCCCAAAATTAGTAAGCGACATCCCACGCTTGGTACGTTACGATAGTATACAAGGCGCATCCCCCACTCCGTAGATAGTCCTTCCAGTCTTTCCTTTTCACACCCGATCATGGCGTCGAATGATAGTAACCCCATTGATGTGGACGAGAACACGCCCCTGCTGCTCCAGAAAGAGCCGGAAGCTGGTAAATATGGTAAGTCGGTGCTGTATCTCGCGCTGCTATGTGGATTTCTGGTGTCGGTGTCCTTCGGCGTGACCCAAGTGCCGTAAGTGCCATTGAAGAGAAGCTGCGGCGAAACTCGAATTCTATAAGATCAGAGCTTTACTAACCCGCCGCCCAAAAGAATGATTTATGTGTTCCGTCTCATGACATGCGACGCATATTACCAAACGCATCCCGAGCCAGCAAATGGACTTGAACGGTGCGAAGTTCGCGAGATTGAGGCACAAACTGCGCGTGCCGTGTCGCTCCTTGCCGCTTCGACAACGTTGTTTGGCGTGGCCAATCTATTTGTGACTGGATGGACGATCAAGAAATTTGGCGTCAAGACCGCTCTGCTCATCTCCGTATTCTGGCCCGCTGTTCGTCTTGCAGTGCAAAACCTAGGTGTCATGGCCGGCGGCAACCAGGGCATTCTGACTCTGCAACTGTCTCAGATCATTACGGTACTAGGAGGCCCTGCCGGATATTTACTATCATTGAACTCGTATGTCACCGAGATCACGGAATCCAGCAGCCGGACAGGTGCGCTCGGAAAGCTGCAAGGCTGCTCGTTTTTGGGCACTGCCAGCGCTTACCTGGCGGGCGGGCTTATCAGTGATTACTTTGGAATTCTTGCCCCGTTCCAGATAACGCTCCTTCTTTTCTCGGCCTCTTGCGTTTATATTTTTATCTGCTTGCCACGGATCCCTCCAAGCAAAGAGGTGCCTACCCAGCTTTCAGGTGGCCTTGCCAAGTTCCTTGGACCTCTCATGATCTTCAAGCCACAAAAGTGGACGCTCCAAAATGGCCAGCTCAGAATTGAATACGGAACGATGCTTCTTGGCGTTGGTGTTTTCCTCGGTGTGCTAGCTACGGGATACATACCGATCCTGCTACAGATGTACGGCACGGATATCTTCCATTTCGGAACAACTGAGAACGGGTATCTGATATCATTGAACTCCTTTATGCGGGGATTGTTTCTCACGCTGGTCTTCCCTAAGATCATTTCCGTTGGACGGACATGGATGGTCGATAAAGCACGCTCGAAAGATGCCGAGACAGGTGCAGCACAAACATTTCGGGCCCTAGACGTGCCGGGTAACATAAATCGAGCTGCGCCAATCGAACCTCTGGATGATCAAGAGGAGCCTATCGAGCCGTCGGATTCGTCTGATGAAAGAGAAACCTTTGATTTCGATCTGATGTACACAAGGTATAGCTTGCTCGCAGATGCTTTCTTGACCGGAGCTGCCTCCTTTGTTAGCAAAGGATGGCAGATGTATCTGATCTCTGCGTTGTTGCCATTTGCGGCAGGCACAGGAGCTGCGGCCAAAGGCACTATTCTTCAGATGTGCTCTGCTTCCGAGCGAGCGGATGCACTAAGTGCCATCTCACTCATTGAGATGGTAGCTCAGCTCACCACTAGTAAGTGTATTTGTCATTGTGATCCACTCGAACGTGCAGCTAATGGCTTGTGATAGCGAGCATATTCGGTCTAATTTTCGCGGCGCTAGCAGAGCTAGGAAAGATAAATCTTATATTTACATGCAATGCTGTAAGTCATTTAATCCCAACGTTCATAGGCATGACTTAATACACGGTGTAGGCGGTGGCGTTGATAGGATTCTGCGTATTGCTTTTTTCACGCTTCCCTCCTGAAGGAAGCAAGAGATTGTAGTACAGCTGGTGGAGTATGGAAGATATGACAAATCCAAATATTCACTGCCTCGTTTCCAGGGAGCTGCTTCTAAGGTGACGTAGCTTGGTGCAAAAGTTGCAGGGACAAAACTAGAATAGATAACAGAGGATCCAATGTCTGTATTTTTGGGGGAGAAGGGAAGGGGGTCTGCAACAAGAGAACCCAGAAGCGTGTTAGATTGCTTATGTCATTGGTCCCACGTCACAGCTAAACGGACTTATAACATCGGGACAGAACGTGCAAGTCGAGCCCTTGCATTAGGATTATAGGCTACTTAAAGCGGCTCGTCACTCAATGGACAATACGTACCTATTTAGTAAAGACCAGCTAGTAGGACTTTCAGCAGAAGTGTTCAGGAGATCGGAAAAGTCACGGAGTAAGTTTATACTGGTAGAATTGCTACAAAGTCAATTTTAGCATATCAAACTCCTTGTGCTAATCTACTCAGCAGACCTAATCATCATCAGACTTCGAAACACTAGCTCATAAGAAATAGTACAGTACACATCACATCAGTGCATGCGTAATATTGTAATGCTTCCAATTATCATTATAAGTATAACTTCAGCCAACTTGATCATCAAGAGGCGACGCTACCAATCCACAAGGCTGCGATCAGCAATCCTAACCTCCATTTCGATCCAGTCCTAAGCTTCATGATCACCATGGCCATCCAACCACCCGCTGTGCCAGGTCCAAATTTCATTCGCAAGTCTTTGGAGGGGGTTGTCTCCTCTATTGGTAGCGCACTTGGCACCCATAGACTTGTCCAATTAGGTTTATGCTCATTGGCATAGGGCATGCTCAAACCTCGTGCCGCAAGCTCGCTACCGCTGACAATCCAATCCGTCAGCTTTTGCAAAGCACCGGCAACACGCCAACTACTCCAAATGAAAATCGAGGTCAGCACTGCTGTTTCGGTCAAACGACTCCACACTCCTATTCTCAGCAAGCCATGGGTGTCCCCAGCAAGCCAAATGTGATATTGCAGAACGTAAGCCTCAAGCGAGATGTGACCTAGCCATGCAAAGAAAGTCGAGTGATAGTTCCGTAATACGGAATGGCAATTTCGAAGGGTGATAAAAGACACAATTGGTATCCAGGAGATGAAAGGCATCCACCAGTTATAGTCCATTTTGTCAGGAGATCGCCGGGTTAATAGCCAGAACCCAGGGAGGAAAATGAGCGACGCGCATACGTTAATCGCTCGAAATGTCCGCGGAAATGTGATAACGCCACACAAGAGCTCGTCAACAAGGTTCGTAGGATCCAAAGCAGCACCCTCAATTTGCGTGCGTCGATGCTGAAGGATGGCAACCAACATTCCCACATAGACAATATACATGTCAAGAAAACAGCGGAAGCGCCATTCGGCCATGCTCCAAGATATCCCACAGGTATATCTGAGCACTGTACCTGCGAGCTCCAAGATACCCGGCACGGTTATCAACGCGGTGGTCAGTAAAGCAGCCAGAACAACCTTCCCAATTAAGTACCAGGAATTTGAGTTGCCGGCTTGACCAATTCTGAGCGTCAAGAATACAACAAGAAACCAAAAGCTGACAAGTGGCGCAAAGTAGTAGAACATGTAATCTGTACGCATCATGTATGGCAGGATGCAACTGAACAGATTCAGCCTCAGCAGCACCTTCGCCACGCGTTCAAACGAGAAGTCTCCAGTCCGCAAGAAATACAACGTGTGACCAAAGCCCGTCATAAAGAGATATGATGCCACGAGAACCCGGATAATCTCATAAATCCATAAAGTCGCCGAGCCGTGTGTATAGTGATATATCAAAATGATGGCTTGCATCCATCCTTTCCATTCATCAGTCTGATCCCTAGATAAAAAGGCAGAACTTTGAGTCTGATGTCTAACCGTGCGCAGAGGTGAGCCAGTGCCTTGACTCTTTCTGATGGTTAAAAGTCCAGCTATGCCTATTGAGCCACACGCAAAAAAGAATTCATTCTCCTGAAACTGCTTCTGGGCCTTCTCAAACACCTGGGTACGGTCGGCATAAAAGCAATAGCAGATAGCAAGCGTCAGTGTGGTCAGCGCGCCCATGATGTCCATCGAAGGTAGAAACCGACTGATACGGATTATATGGTTTCGACGGACGAGATACGAAAGGGACGGAATTGCTAGCATTCCAACGAAAATGAAGAGCCATTGAATGGCCACAGGCTTTGTATAATTCGTACAACAGGTCCGGTTATACGGATAACCTTTGGAAGCAGCATCAGCATTGCAACGCAAATTGAGGAGCACGTCGGCTTTGCTACGAGCCACATTGTCCACGACATGTAATCCACTCTCCTCATATTCCCCTTGACCAGACCAAGTCATCAAAGAATAGCTCCAGACAACGTCAGCACTAGAGTAGGCCGAGGCTTGCTGAAGATAGTCGTTCATTAAATCAATTTTCTCCGGGGTTATGGTCGCCTCTCGCGAAGGAGAGAGCCACTGGTACCAAGGTACTTGGATTGGGGCCATCAATAAGAAGTTGGGTGACTGCTTTCGGATTGGGAATGGTTTTTCCATAGGAATCATCGTCTCCTCTGGCGTAGAATGATCCATAAAAGGGATCACCTTATCCACCGCTTCTTTAAAGTCCCGGAAAAAGTTATCCTGTCCATGTCTGGCATACCACAGGCCAGGAGCTCCGAGGAGGATCAAACCGGCGCTTTCATCGTCTTCCTCTCCGGTAGGGTTTGGGCGGAACTTGCTCAGTTCATTGTCCAGGCCAGTCGAGTTCATCCAAGGGTCCCATATGAATTGTAAGGTTACCTCATCCAGCACAAACTCCAGATCCATATGCTTTTGTTCCATCTCCATCAATTCGTCGATCCCTTCCTCAGCTCTTTCTTGGTCCATCTTCCTAGCGACGGCAAAGAAAATCTGGCGCGTGGTGGAATCGCCAATGAAAACCAGCCTCCTCTTCTTGAAGCAGTCTTTGATGTCCTCTCTCTCGTACGTGTGCATCATACATCCTGGAGGTTGCCAATTCTCCAGAGTGTTTTTTCGAGTTTCCCACGAGGACCCTGGATCAAGCCATTGGCCCTTGCTTAGGAGCGCGCCGCATTTGAAGGGATCCGAGGCGTCTGGTAGAGAGTTTAGCTGCGGAAGACGAGAGGTAGCTAGTTGTAGATTGGAGACAACTGACCTATCCAGCAATATCTGTAAACTACAGCGATCAGTACCACAAACAAGAGGGCCTGGACAATGCGCTGGATTGCAACAACTCGCACAGGCGTGTGCTGCGCCGGCTTGACAGAGCGGGGCATCTCGAGCTCAGAAGGAAAGGCAAAGGACCGGCAACGGCATCTTTGGCAACGGCTGCGGATCAAGATTCAGAGCGCCGACCAAGTCAAGTCGGAGTGGCCTTGGAGGCGCAAAGGTGTAATGGAGGGGTTGATAGTGGAGAGGTTGCTAGTACAAGAAGGGAGAAAGGGTGGGAGTGACGAGTATTGCAGGAAGAAGACTCGAGGGATGAGAGGGAGGAGGGAGAAAGTGCACGAGAGGGCCCTTTCCGAATCGACATAGCTCAGGTTGGGGACCTTGTGGGAGTGGAAATGCAAAGCTGGAAATGGCAGGAGTTCCTTGGCCTTCCTGAAGACGTGCAGGGTTGTGCTTCTAGTGTGGCCCGGCAGGCTGTGGCTGAGCGGAATGCCTTCATCTTCATGGCGACTCTGGCTATGCTGAGGGGGTAGCCATCGCGGCGAGCGTGGCAGCCAAGACGCAAAGCCCAGTCGCAACCCCTGCAAGCGCCGCCACTGCTCACACGACCAAATGCTCAGTTGGGAGTCTCCTATCTCCGTCCAACGCTCGCACCTGGATTGATAGAGTACAGTAGTGGAGCCATCAGGAGAGTAGGAGGAACAGCCAGTCCCAGTTCTGCTCGATCCCCGGACATCATTAATAGCCCAGCCATGCTGTACTGTATGTTCCGCCAGCCTGTCCGCGGCTTGTCCTATCCACCTCCACCCCATCGATTGTGGCACTCGGCTCGCCTGCACCAGCCACAGCATGCCACAAGAAGCAAATGCTCGTGTGCCTTCTGCGGCCTCGACTTCTACTTCTGGACGACGCGTGCCAGCATCCATCTGAGCGCATCCAAATCAATCCCCATTCATCCGAGATCCGATAGGTTGTGCCGGCCGTTCATGATCACAATCCATGCAGGATTTCTCCTCAGACCATCAGATATGGCTGCGATATCTCATTCTCTTCCATCTTGCCTGTTCCAAGGTCAGATTACACCATAGTAGCATCATTGAGTGCCTTCTGCCATTGCTTCCATATGCCCAGCATGCATGAGCTTCCACATCAATGCGTCATGTCATCCGTGCTGCTTCATCGAATAGCAATTTAGCTTCTTCGTCACCCACCGCACATCAAAGATATGAGCGACGAGGAGCTTAGGCCATATTCGACAGAGGCTAGGAAGGCAAGAATACCAACCCACCGATCCCCAGGGATATGTCAAGGTTTTGCACGCAGGTTACAACACTAGGTCCAAGATCAGGAGCATCTGTGAATCTTAGGACTTTTGAATTACGTATGCTAGCCCTTTCAAGTATTGGTTGACAAGGCCCGGTGCAATGCTTGCTCCTGGCTCACAATCATGTCCGGTATTGATATAAGACCGCGTCCTTTCTCATGCCACAAACGGCATTCCTGATAGGCTTGCTTGCCTTGATGCTAGACGCGGCCGGAAGCCCCAATCTCTTTGTCCACACCCGAGTTTAGAGCTCTGAGACTGTCGTCTGACCGCACAAAGCTCCCCAGTCCTCTTATCCCTTACCCTGCTGAGGCCATATTGACGTCGGACAGACCAATAACAAGCGCCGGACCTGTTGACCAAGACCTATACAGCGTCCCCACCACATCAGAGCGGAGTCTTAGTATATTTCATACCACAAAGAACTGAGAAACAGCATGAATCCATGGCGTTGGAATGGATAACTAATCTGTATTTACGATAGCTTTACATGCAACACTCCGAAGAGCCAGACTATGGCGCCTCTCCATGAAATCGTTTCGCAGGAAATCTAGTGTTTGCCATTTACCTTTCCGTTTGCCTTCCCGTTCATCTCAGTCGTCCTATCGACTCGTCGCTCGATGCCCTTGTATGCGTCCTTGCCAGCCTGCTCAATGGCCTCGTGCTTGGTTCCCACGACTCCCTTTCCAGCGGTCTTGCTGGTTCGTCTGAGGTAGCTTCGGACGAAAAAGCGCATGAAAAGGACGGTCAGAGGAGCCAAGTACAGAACATTGAACCAAATGGCAAACGTCTGCCCGCTAGTGTCGATACAAGGGATGGTTTGGTATTCGGTACGGAACTCCTGAGCGCCGGTTATACCATGGTGAAAGGGCTTCTGGTGAGCAGCCTGATCTGCAGAATAAGTAGCTTCGACATTTCCAGCGAGGCCTTCCTCGCCAGCAGCACGGAAGAGGAACTTCTTCACCAGGCTTCCAATACCCGCAGCAGTTGCTGATGCTGCAACGGCTGATACGGTGCTTGACGCAGCTGGGACAATGCGAACAGGTACTTCAACAGGAATGGTGTAGGAAACGAATGAGTGCAGAGCCGCGTAAGATGCACCAACCAGGAACTGGATGATCTGCATAGTGGTCAAGCTTCGCTTGAGGGAAGTGGGGATTGGGACGGCGAAAGCTGTCAAGGTGTAGTAAGTGTACTGTCAGAAATTAGCTCTAAGGTCTCCGATTCGGGGTTTGGGGGGGGAGGGCGGTTGGGGTACTCACCATTAGAGCATGAATTCCAGAGTTGACAAAAACAAACATCCAAATCGGAGGGGACATGAATCGGATGCCTGCCCACATGCACATCATGGCACCGGCATGGTGGTAAGTCTGCAGAGTGGAACTTCTCTTGCCCTTGGCCAGGATAATAGCCGTATCGAGCACCTCATAGAACTTGCTCAGGTAGAAGAACCATCCATAAAATGCAAGCCCCTCGTTCCATAGTCTTCCCAAATCGGTAGCAAATGGAGTGCCCGCGTCACTCAGCAAAATCGACGAAGGGGACTCGGAGATCCAGCCCGACAGAGTGGTGTTGTACGCAATGGCATTCCCAAGACCCGATGTGCCATGGAGCTTGCACAAGCTGTCAACCGTTCCCGCCAGTCCGGTTGGGCCGGTTGGGCTAACCAGGGATCTTTGCAGAGCATTGAACATGCCAACGAAGGTCCAGCCCGAGTAGACGGCCAAAAAGACATTGTGTGCCACCACAAACCAGAAAAACCCCCGGGTCTTGCTGATCGCCCATGGCTGGTTTCCTCTTGACCTGTTATACGCGTTCAAGGCACTCACCGTCACGGCGTAGACGACGGCAATGGTAATGGGGACCCTCACGTCCAGAGCATCATTGTACCAGGAAGCAGGGAGGGAGATGGGCGGGGCAGAGAGGGTTGAGCCAGCGGGCGGTGGTGGGAGGGTCTGCGGCTCATTGCTCGGAGGGAAGATGAAGAGCGAGGAGGAGGGCAGAGATGCGTGAACTTGGGCCATTGTACGGGGTCGGAGGCCTGCGATAGCCACGAGTTGATGGCGGGATGGCGGTGGATGCGAGATGCCTTGCGCACGCAAGCTAAGCTGTCGGTAGAGGCGTAGAATGAGAGCAGGTAGGAGTGCAGACTGGCGTGGTGGGGAAGGGGGCAATGCAGCTGGCGGAAACAAAAGAGGGTGACAGAAGTGGGAAGTCTGCGTGCAGAGGACAGAAGAAAAGGAAGTCGACGATGGTGTCCCGGTCGGCCAATCTTTATCGCAAGAGGAAGGAAGGGGAGGAAGCCACGATGGCGAGGAAGAAAAGCAGCGAACTTAAGGCCGCACTCGGACCGCAACGAGGTTGATAATGCTTTTTCCACGCGACGGAGATGGCGACCCGGCGAAAAGAATGTTGAGTGTGCCGAGGCTGTCTCGAGGATATATGGTAGGGTCCTGTGCCGGCGGCGTGGCATGTGCAGCCGTCCACGAGCACGCCGTTGCCATTATTATTGCCATTGCCAATGCCAGTGCCAGTGCCAGTGCCAGGAAATTGTTGAGGACGCGAGCAGCTGTCCCGCTTGGGTGCTCTGCAGCAGCTTTGCCTTGCCTTGCTTCGTGCTTGTGCCTGGGTGCGGCTGGAATGCCTTCAAGCATCGTCATCCCGCCTTTCTAGAACCCCAGCGGCGCCCCGTGATTGGCCCGCGGCTCGAGGGCCAACGGTCAAGTCTTGTCTTGCATTGCATTGCATTGAAGCCAAAGCAAAGGGTCCATCCGTAGGGAGATCAAGAAAATCATTCAGTCATTCTTTTTCATGTCTGCAGCGGCGTTCCGTGGACGCCGTGCAATGCATGCCGTTCCCATTCCTCTCGAAATGATCGTGTGCTCTCGTGTACCATGTAGGATTGCACTGTGGAGGCCCAGTGGAGTGGCCCTTCCCTCCTCAACAAAACCAGGCCTCGTTTCCGCGATGCCTGCCCCGGCTTCCTACTTTTGCACGCGCCCGCTTGCCGTTTAGAGGCCATCTCCGAAGACGAGCAGCATCACGGCTCCTTGGGCATCTATTTCTTGCTCGACAGTCCTCTTGAGGATAAATACCCCCCTGCCATGTCTTTCGCCTCAAGGCTTTTAGCCAATCACTTCATAGGAATCGTCATAGGCGAGCAGACAGGGTAGGGGTTTATTTCCCCTCAGAGTATTGTACTTCTTTTTCTTTTAATTTGACTTTTCTTTCTTTCTCCTGTCATGGGGGATGGTCTGTACTGTACTATTGTACTTCATATTTTGTCCTCGAGCAAGGACGAGGCTTCCGATATACCTCCCGGATTGTCCACTAGCGGTCCGGTCGGCAAGGCGCTGCCGTAAGGGAGCAAACGCCGTTGTTACTGACCTACCGATCCCTTCCCGCCTCACGTGTTCCCCTTGACCTTGACCCTTGCAAAGTCATCCCCTTTTCACCAAGAAGTAAGTGTTTGTAGCATGAGCGCCCTTTCTGGCTTCGCCGTTTGGCCAACCTATATGAGTTGCATTGATTCCTCATCTGTGCCGGCCGGCACCTCGGGCGAACAAGCAGCAATAAACGTTGTTCACTTGTTGTCGTTGCCATATCTCGAGCGCTTCGGACAAGGGGTCTCTATATACGCCATTCAGACGCCGGGTTCGCTCTAAATGGTGTCTGTGAGGTTTCTGGCACGGCGTATCCATATCTGCTCGCATCTATCTGTGGTGTGCTTTCCAGAGGTACTCGTCGGATATACAACCTGGATATAAAACTAGCTCTACGTATACTTGGGCCAGCCCTGGTCCGAATCTCCAAGCGACCCCCCTCCCCTTTCCCCAGGCCGATTCTGAAAACAGAGGAGTCTTATGGTCAGTATTGGCCGTCATTTCATTTCCTGGCCCCCATCCGAGCATTGCTACTGGCAGTAACTGCCAGCCGTTACCCCCCCCCCCTTCCTCTGGCATCATCAGTCCTAGCCCATACTTTGGTATTATCAGCCGGTGCATTCCCACTGGACTATCGTCACAAGTGTGTCGTTGAACCCCCTGGGTGCAGCGAACCAAATGAAAACACGGTTGATTGATTAATGGTGTTCGGGCATCTCGTATCTTGGGTTGACAGTTCCGATATTTCAATTTTATTCAGCATGACCTCTATATTCCGAGCAAGAACAACCGACTCTGTCTATTTCAACTCAATGTACCATCCTTTCAGGGATCTTACCCCTTCAACTCAAGGTCATACCCCCATGAATGCATCACTTCTGCCACACGAAATATACCCCTCGAGCTCTAACAAGGAAGCAGCCAGTGGCGGCACAGTGTATGGATCGTGTAACCCACCTCCCACAACCTCCTTCGAGCATGTAGATAGTTAGTTCTTTTGGTCTCGTCAAGATGGCGCGGAAAACCCTGCAATACTAGCTCCTTCTGCTTTGAGCACTGGTTACCATCGCTCGCGCTTGCCCATCTTTGCGAGCAGTTCGCTCATCAAGTCCGGACATTTGTCGACAAACTCGAGTCCAGTGATTCTTAATCGCCCCCGCGGTGCGCCGTACGCCCCTTGTTTCAATCTGGCGGGCGAGTTTCTGGTGCAGGCGCATGTCCCTAAGCTTTTGATGCTCACCAAGACCGCGGTTGCGTTCCTCTTGGAGGTGGTGTTGATACTCCTGGATTAGAATATTCGTTTCGTCCTCGCTCCAAGCAGGTCTTCTGGGTCTACGTCGAGTCCCCGTTGATGCTTGCGCAATCGAAGCGTTTGGCACAGTAGTGGAACTTTGGGGCAGTACTGCCTGTTCCGACGAAGTATTGCGTCTGCGACCACCTCCTGTTGCTGCTCGAGTTTTGCTCGGAAGGAAGTCTTCATCGCTTTCACTATCCTTTTGGATCCTTGTACCCCCCGTGCAATAGCGCTCCCCATTCCTCTCACCACCACCATCATCATCATAATCATCATCATCATCTCCAGTCCATGTTGCGGACCCGAAAGGGCTGGACACGTTTGCGGAGGTGCTTGCTCTGGCAAGGGAAATTGACGAGGATGAATATGGAGCGAACTTAAGGCTAGCCTTGCTTTTATCACCATCGTGGAAACGGACCTTGGAGCGTCTCACATCCGTCGTGCCTGAAGCTCGGTTCAAAGCACCATTTTCTTCAGCTTCTTGCTCATCTCTACCACGTTGCTTGCCCTCATCCTTGTAAAGGTTGAATTGAGAGTTTTCAGTGAGATTCTCGAGAGTGGCTGCTCCACGTGTACTCCCTGCACGACCTCGTAGAGGACGTCTACCTCCCGATGGAGTGTGGTGAGAAAGGGCCTTGATACGTGGCTTAGGCTGCAAAAGTTCGGTGTGGTTCTCAAAGAGAATAGCTGTGTCTTTATCTCCCTTTGTCATGTCGCTCCACATCTGTAGGGTCAGATCCAGCTTACCCATCGAGCGCCATGCTCCATCATAGTACACGTAGTCAATGATTTCCGTATCCTGAAACATTATAACGGGCTCATTCGTATGGTCGATACAATTCTTAGACTGTTGTTGACTCAGAGTTGTCTTCCTGCCTCTGGCAGGTCTCTGTACTCCCCCCCGTTCAATACTTTGAACTCCGGACATGATGGATTCTATGGGAACCATCCTGGATCGCTTTGGTGGTGGATCATCATCCGTGTCGGATTCCTCATATGGTGCACGCCGTCGTTTCCCAGTGGCAGAGGCAGGAGTATGCCGTAATGACCGAGACCATGTGGGACGGAAAGGCCCATTTGTGGCATATTTGGTCTCTTCCTCAGTAGTGAAACCAGATTTGCTGTGATCACTGGCCGCACTCTGGAAATTCTCAGAATCCTCTTCAGATTCCTGTTCAGAGTTCCCCTCACCAAACTTCCAAATTCCCACGATTTCACATGCACTCTTCTTGGTGCTCTGGTCCTCATAATCCTCTTTAGATTCTCCACCACTAGTCTCTCCAGCATCCACGATTTGCTGTGCACTCTCCTCTGTGCTCTCATCCTCAGAATCATCCTCACTCTCGTCATGACCAAAGCCGTTCCAAATTCTAGCGTCGTTCATCCAAAGGCGACGTTCTTGAGACGTAGGCGAAGTTGGCGTCGTTGACCCTGGACGCTCACTGAAGCCATCTTCTAAGTCCTCCTCAGTGTCCTCCTCAGTGTCTTCATCAACACCTTCCTCTTTGCGGTATTTCCACAGCAGATAACTGTCAATCGATTGGCGGTCATAACAAAATCTCTCCAAGATCTCAGCGTCATTTTCCGGATTTTCCTCAAGCCTAGCTGTTTCGTCAAAAAGATCCTGGTAGAAAGTAGAGTAGGGGCCGTGTTGTATTTGGCATCTTCTACATCTGGCCTTGTGGAGATCTTGCTCAATGAACTGATCATTGCATACTAGTCCGAGCATCACAGGGCACATGTGGACTAGGAAGTCATCGATTGTAGAGTTTAGGTCCAACCTGACGTAATTTTCATTATTTTGATATCCAAGAAGCTGGTCCACTCCCGGTCGGTGCGGATAGCTCCAAGGATGCACTTGCAACAGCGGAGAAGCAGGGCGTGGACGGCCCCATTTTGTCATGTCTTCGAAGGAAGACATATTTTTGTTTGCACCAATGAGCGCCGATGCGGAATGGTATTAATAGAATGGTCGTGAACGACAAGGCATGGGATCAAGACCCAAGAGTCGGCGTAGACAGAATTTCATAGATAAAAAGGAGGAGGAGATACTTCAGAACTCAAGAAGGAAACGCAAAGACAGTATATTTACTAAGAAGGCCCGAAGGTCTGAATAGCATCAATAAGGCAACAATAGATGGAAAAAAGACAGTTGTGTACTTATTGTGCTGCAATTAATAGCAGCTGTTGGAGAGAGGACAATAAAATCCCAGAAAGGTGGATAGTATTGTGTTGATGTTCATGGCTCACACGCTTTCTATTGTCAAGGAACAATAAAATCCCAGAAAGGTGGATAGTATTGTGTTGATGTTCATGGCTCACACGCTTTCTATTGTCAAGGAACAATAGGTACTTGAACTGTAGGCTAGTAACGCAGCATGCTGGCTCACGCTGGTCGACATCTCCAAGTGGCATCTTAAAGTGCGAGCACCCCAGATGATGAATTACGGTCATCTTATAGTCTGCACTCGCATAATCTATGGCAAGCATCTTGCGGGACTGGTGATGAATAGTCAACTTGGTGACTGAGATTAAACATGTCGTAGGGCAGTAGGCAAAACAAAGCTAGCGCACACGTTGTTCTTGACACGTGATACAGGACAAATCTTCGACCACCCCCCACTCTTGAATATGAACAAGCCAATGCAGACGGCATGAAATTATCATCGAGCCATTTCTGCACCAAATCGACGCTCGCTTTTTCAAAATGCCCGTTGAGATAGAGGCACCTCCCCGGATTAGCATCCTGAGCACGAGATCGCTGTGTCAGGATGAGTTCTCCTCCTTCGGCACGGTGATTGAGAACCCCGCGCCCTCTATCGTGCCATCCAGCCAAATTACTGATTTGCCCCCAAATGCAGTGCAAGCAAACCAAGGAAGTGCTTTGAAGTACTTGGATGTAACGCACATGGTGGATCTTTATACATCTGCACCAAGTCAGCAAGCTGCGAAGCCTGTGATGAACATGTTCGTCTGCGCACCTCGGACGCTTCTTCCCAGCGTGGACGGCGAGATAGATGGCCATTTCGAAGTCAAGATTTTGGAGCGTCATCCTTATACCACACAAACCTTCATTCCTCTAGGCTTGTCGCCGTTAGAATATGGCGAGGCATCGTACCTTGTTGTTGTTGCCCCAAGCTTGGCTGCATCAACAGCAGACGAGAGCCTGCCAGTTCCTGAAGCCACGTCCGAGTTCCGCAATTTGCCAGGAAGGGGACTTCCAGATCTTAGTAGACTGCAAGCATTCATTGCGAATGGCTCGCAGGCAGTAACGTATGGCGCTGGGACCTGGCATGCACCCATGGTAGCTATTGGTCGAAGACCTATTACTTTTGTGGTTGTGCAAGCTGCGAATGGAGTTGCGCTTGAGGACTGTCAAGAAGCTGAATGGAAGAGCAAGGAGGATGCAAGGCTTCTTGTGGCGGTACCCAAGCTGAAGACATCCTCCAAGTTGCATCCCAAGCTATGACGAATGGACATGCTATGGAAAACATCTCTTCACAGCTTCGCGCGGAGGCATCAAATAAGAATTACAGAGCATGGTGGAGAGAATCTGAGATGGAGCCTTCATTTTGGCTGATGCGAAGGACCTGGGGTCGCTGGGCCGAAACTATTCGCAGCACAGGGTGCATTCAATTGAAGCCAGCAAGCACAACGAAGACCCCATCACAGCACACCCAATTCTACTTGCTACTCAAAAGGCATTTCCTGGCCCCCCATCTCTCATACCGTCTCCGACACGTGACATTGAGCTCGTAAAAGGACGAATCAGCATCAGCGTCAGGGTGTGCGCCGTTGAGATGCTCACACGGTACCAGTGGTGCTCTCGATCGCACAAGCAGTCCAGCAGGTAGCACGATGGCTTGAACGGATTGCACGCAGGCGGTGGATGTGGGGACAAGGAGGTGGGGGAGTGGCCAGTGCACTGCGAGTCAAACCCAAATAGTGCTGAGTTAGCTCCCATACCATACCATACCATACTATACCATACCACGGGCTGCTCTGCCGCCGTAATGTCTGATGGGTTTGAGGGTCGAAGCGGTGCACGTCTCATCAGGAAGGGCGAGCTAGCCGCACCGTTTGCTTCCGTCCCGAGGGCTACTTTGGCTGGCTGGCAGAACCTACACAAGACGTCAAATATCGACCGTAGATCTGGAAACGGCAACTCAAGCGTGAGCGTACCTTTCCGTCCAAATAGACTTTGCCCTTCATCTGTTGAGCATTCTTGCGATTGCCGATTGTGAACTAGCCCCAAGCAAGACCGCCGGGGATGAATAGCCTGACGGATAGCAAGATTGCCCGATGCAGCATCTCTGGTCTTGCACGAAGCCGCGATCGCCTAACTTCGCCCAATCGGGAGGCCAGGGGCCAGAGGTCAGCTCCTCCCCGCACTCGCCCGCTGGGAATGCCCTTGCCAATCATCGTCCGCACGCCAAGTGCAGTACGTCCGTAAGTCGACGGTGAGCCAGACCGAGACATTTATCAAGTGTAGAACACTGGAACCATGTGAAGCACCGAATAATGCCCCTGGTGCGCTGGGCTGAGAGACGCGCCCATTCCGGCGTGCAGCCCCTCCATGCTGGGAGCCCGTCGTTACAGACAGGGCCGGCACACCCCACACTGTAATTGTCACACCGTCATACACGGTCTTCTGCTGTGCTTGTACCTGTGTATCCGGGAGGGCGAGAGATCGGACCGGCCCTGAGATCAGTCGGAATCGCTTCTAGCCCCGGCACTGTCATCACCGCGCACAGAACCTGTAAGAAGGAGGATGTGGGCGCAGCCTGTATCAAAACCCAGCCGCAAGCTCAGGGAAAGAGAGTAGATGCTCTGTTGTGGCTCAGCCGCACTGAGAGGCCCGGGGGAGCACGGCAGTGAAACACGAAATTTGATACTGTACCAGCGAGTTGGTACGAGGCCTGCAGAATGCTTTCATTCGGGGAGTTCTCTTGGGACGACCCAGAATTTGGATCAGCCCCCAACAAGTATGCTCCTGCGCAAGTCGGGTTTGTTTGCATGAAACAATCTGCCGTCTTCTCTCACATCCCAGCACCGAGATCCAATTAGGCGGGATATCTGCAGAAGCATGAACATGATGCTTCTTCACTGATTTCTTTTTCTTGAATCGAGCTCTGGTGCTTGGCGCTCGACTCGTTGGGTGTGCTACCCCGACCGCTCTCCCTGACATCTCTCACAATATTGCTCGGACCATTGACAAAGGCGTATCAAGGCATGGGTTGACGTTTGTGGAGATGAAATCGATGGTTGTTCTTGATGACCACGGTAGCCCTGGCAGTTCTTCCGTGCACGTCATGCACAAATACCCATTCCTGGTGCTACATGGTGCTGGCGGAAGTCCCGACTATTGTGCTGAAGGCATCGAGCGCCAACTAGTGGACGTTTCCATGCGGCTGTCAGTCCAAGGTGTGAATAATGGCATTATGCTGGTCAATGGACGGGACGAGACGAGACGAGTCACGGCCCCTGCTCCTGCTCCTGCTCCCATCATCGGCGACTTATAGGAAGGCCGGACGAAGTATTCCAAATATGCAGCACGAGCTGCAGTGCGCAGCGTGCAGGATGCATGAATGGTCGACGGGAAGCCCGAGTTGGTTATTGGCCTTGTTAGTCGTGAGTGACTTTGTTTTTCTGCAAGCTGCCTTGCAACGACGTTGTGAACCTCAATCCTGGGTCCGCCCTTCAGCCCTTGCATGTCCATGTCATAGTGCGGGAAAGACACTCGGTTCGACGGTGGGAAGACTTTTCTTCTGGCTGATGCGTCGACCCGAGACTGCAAGAGTCAAGCTGCTGCTGACAAAGACTGACGAATTCTTGCGCCTGTCGTGGTAACTTGGGAGCGGGTCTGGTTTGTGGGATTTGCTCGCTGGAGGTGGGCCGGAACGACTCACTTCCTTCACTTCCACGCCTCCAATCGGTGATCTCTGAATCCATTACCTACCAGCCATTGACGGCGGCGAGAGGTGGATGAACTGGACGACGGCCAGAGTTGCGAAAGCAATAACCAGGCTCATCGATGCAACTCTAATGATGATCCCGATGCGGGAGACGCCCAGCGATTGGGCGAGGATCCCTGTGAACATCACCCGGGGTTCATCAATGTACTGACCAGCGCAACCCAGCACCAATCCCTGGACTGCAGTTGCGGTACCGTGCAAAAGCCCTTGCCCGGAGTCTTGAGCTCAAATCTTAGCAATGGCAAGAGACATGCTGGCTCATCCATCCAGAGGTCGGTAGGTCGATCGGCAAGCAGCAGGAGAGAGGAGATCGCAATGCTATTGATGTCTATATTTATCATCATAATCGAGATCCGGCTGCTGGATGGATCTTTCCTCCTTCATCCCATGCCCTCCCGGGTAAAGCACGGGCCTGTACGTCAACCTGGATGGGCGATTTACGGCGGGCAACAGCGGCAGAAGCCTTTCATCATTTAGGGTTGGCGATCTACATTTCTCGTCATCGTGGTGAGCACCGAGTTTTACGAGTCAAGGCTACTCCGTGCAGCCTGCCTGCACACATACACACTTTCTATCACTTTCCTCACAGCAATATGCGACCACGGCATGTTTTGTATAGACGATTGCGGATACCGCAGCAGATCACTGCTCGTTGTGTACAAGAGTACTCCCCTCGAGCTATGTGCATTCATCATGGTGACCTCGGCAATCCACGGTCCTGTCAACGAACCAAATTATCTGTAAAACTTTGGACGAGAGCCTGCGATGGGGGACTGTAGGAAAAGACGCGGAACGTTTCGTTCTGGTGCTATTTCGAGTTTGCGAGTTACCATGAGGGCAAACATCACCCCTACCAATCTTAGGGGGCGACAGCACGGGGGCTCACTTGCATTCTGGGGCTCGTATCTTACCCGGAATCTGGGAAATTCATCGACAGGGCTTTTCGTCAGGGGCCCTTGTCTCGTGTATTTGAACTCGATTCGTCTTGGAGCATGCATACGGCAATACCGACGTTTGCAAGGCAGGACATTGATTGATTTGCAAGGAGCGATAGACAAACGGCCAAGCGCCCGGAATGTGGTCGCCTTGGAGCAGGATTAGTCTGATGCAGAATGGTGACTTGCGCGTATTATCATCTCCAAGCCGTTGATGCTTGAGACGAGCACGTGGGCCACATCCCCCCTTAGAGTGCGACCATCCATTTCTCAACAAACTTCCACTCCCAGCCCAGCCAAGAACCAGATCCAGATGCCGCACTTCTATCGACCCTAATGCCAGCTTCTGCTTACGGGTGTGCTCAAACTCAGCTATCGGGCGAGGAGGAGGAAGAGTGGAGCAGCAGCAGTGGGGCACGATCGAGCCTGTCAGATCCCGGCTGGCGGACCCATGACTCGGCGACCGTGGTTCGGTCGAATTCGTCCTGATTGCTGGGTTTCGCTCGAACTAGAGTTCCACGTACGACGGTACTACCGACCGGTAGGCTCACCAGCGCGAGGCCAAGGGCATGTCAAGGAGATTTCTCCGTAGGCGACAGCAGTTGCGCCTTGATCAGATCTCGTCCTAGGCCAAGCTAAAATAGCAAAACGCTGCATCCAGGCGTGGGACGTTAGTGGTTGGGGATCGTCTGTGCCCAAGGGTGGAAAATGGTGGGAACGAGGGGCGGAAAGGGTCAGGCAGGGTGGTGCAACAGCCAACGTTGTGGAGGATAATAATGAGATGGTTCGTAGATACTGCACCATGGTGGTGTGCTGCTGTGCAAACATAAGTGGCAGGCTGCGGTGAAGAGCAAGAGTCAAGCCGGATCGGGCTTAAAGCGAGGGGAGGCCTTCCCAAGGGGGGAAAGCGAAGCAGGAAACCCTCCCAACATAACAAGAAGCAAAGGAATATTACACCCACCGCAACCTTGGCCTTGCCGGGTTGGTGTGGCAGGACGTTCTCCCTTACGACGTGATGACCTTATAACCCTGCGCCAGGACGTGCCACCTTCCCAGGAATACGGGTTCGAGGACAGCCATCAAGCTCAAGGTTGGGAGGAGCGATGATGGGCGACGTTGGTCAGACGGGGTGGGCGTCAAACCAGAAGCAAAGAGACGCTACGCACTGCTGATTTCATGATTTCTCCGTCGATGGAGCCGCCGTCTAGGAGTGAGACGAAGCTTACAGGCCAACGACGCAGGAAAGGACTTGGTCGGTTGCATCGTCGAGCCGATCGACATGTTGCATGGTTGATTCTGTTTGCAGTCGTCGTCGCTGGAGGGCCGCTCCAGGCGGTGATAGGGTCGAGGCAAGCATGCAGGTTTAATTGACTGTTCAGAAGATTCACGATGACGAGCAGCGGAAAAAGGAAAGCGCAGTGCAGCGCAAAACAAGGCCAGGCTAAACCCCCGGGAGGCCAAAATCAGCCATCATGGCAGCCCAAAGGAAAAAGCAACGCCCACGGAAAGCACCGTGCAGGTCAATTGTGTTTCGGTTGTGGCATCTGCGCCACCATTGGCTGGCCGTCCGTGATTTCCGCACTGGTGGTTCTGGTGCTGCCTCCCCCGTCCCAGCAATCCGGGAAATCTCAACGTTCGAGGGCCGCTCTTCATCTCACATCGTAAATGAAGTCGATCAGCCGGATCGCCCTTCACGCTGGATGAGTGGCTCTCACCCCTGGTCCGTCCGTGACGGTGCCTTGCAATGCAGAAAGCATATTGACCGGAGCACTATTTGGAAGGCGGGGCAGCGTGATTTGATTTGATTTGATTTGATTTGAGGATGTGTGTTTCAGCTGGCATAGTGCTGCTGTGTTGTTGTTGTTGATGTTGATGTTGTTGAGCCTCGTCCGCCGGCAGCCCCTTACGCAGGCAGAGCGATGGCCAGAGCGAGGGATTCGAGACTTTTTGCTGCTGCTGCTGCCTCTGCCTCTGCTGCCTTGCCCTCGAATCCTTTCGGTCGGGCTGCGAGGGCGAGGGCGAGGGCGATGGCCCCCCTCTCCTCACTGCGGGCCCGTCGCTGGGAAGGATGGACGGGCGGACGGTACAACGCATCGTCGTCGTAGATCTCGCGGCTTCCTTGTCTTCGGACCAGCGTAGGCGAGGGGACCAATGGCACCCACCAGCACCCCGGTCGCTCGTCAAATCGCGCCACAAAGGGTCTAGCGTGGTGGACCCCTTACCAGAGCTGATCGCTCTAGCCGAGGCGAGTCTAGACGTCGATCACAACTCACAACTGACAACGTCCGTCGCCATTGCTCAACGCGGCCGGGCCTGGCCTCGCCTTGGGATGGGATGGGATGGGATGGGATGAGGGGTCCCCAATACATATCCAATATTGCCCTGGACATGGTAGAGTTTCATGCTGCGGCTAGAGCTGAACCACCTTTACCTCCCTCCCCTCCCCACCGCTCCTGGTCGGCTCGTGTCGGCTGCTCTGCTTCGTTCGTGAGCGGAAGGCAACGCGCTGCACCTTGCACATGCCCTCCCAATGGTAGCGACGTGCCCGGAAAATGGGCTGGGCGAGCACGGGAGCCGTACCGCCCGGGGCGAGGTGTGGGAAGCGTGCCACTGAGCGACACGATGCTACCCGCTGACCCTTCTTGACACGATCGGCCATCTCATCTCGTAAGGTACAAAGAAAGGCCTGTTGTCCTCGCGCACTCGGGGCATCGCGAGCATGTGACGTGAAGTGATGTGCGATGACCGTGCGGGCCTGTGACTGGCCCAGCCTGGCCAGGCTAGACGGGGATGATGGAAGAGGAAAGGAAAGCGGTGGTGTCCCAGCTGGATGGATCCCAGCCCAAGCCACCCGCCCAACGATCGGCGACCAGGACCGCTACGCTAGTCCCGTACCGTCCACAGCAGAGTCCGGGCCTGCGACATGGTTTAGCGAGCGGCGAGGAGGGCAGAGCAGAGCAGATCAGAGCAGAGCAGATCAGAGCAGAGCAGATCAGAGCAGAGCAGATCAGAGCAGAGCGGAGAGCGGAGGGTTGCGAGAGTGTGGAAAAAGGAAGCAAAGACACTTCTATTTCCAACGAAATCCAATTTGCCGGCACCATGCCGTGTCTCAATGGCCGCCCTCTGCTTCGATCCCGATCCTGTACTCGTCCCTGCCAGCACCAGCACCTGCGCCTGCACCTGCACCAGCACCGACCTGCACCTACACCTGCACCTCGCACCTGCGCCGGCACCCTGAGTCCGAACCTGCATCTACCCCTTCTTTTTCATCCGTTGCTAGACCGTACCGACTGCGCGCTCGACCAGTTTTCCGACGCCGCCCTCCAACCTTCGTCTGTCTCGAATAAGGCAATTAGTCATGCATCTCCAAGTCCCGTCGCCAGCCTTGGCCTCTTTGGTCGCCCCTACACTGCCCCTTCCAGTCTGGCCGGGCTGCCCCTAGCGCCGCCCTCAAACCAGCCAAACCGATCTGGTCGGCCAACTAACCGTTGCCCACAGCTCCCCAGCCGCAGTTTGACATGACACCTCTCAACTGTTGCGATGCGTCGAGTTGTGCTTGGACTGTCCTGCGGACTTGCTCTCGGCGCGCGACGAGCAGCAGAGGAGGGAGGAGGGTGG